>JAVIAB010000126.1:12014779-12759779 GCA_032433765.1 Megaustenia siamemsis
TATATTTAGAACTATGACATAACCTGGTCGTTTAAAGTCTGATGGTGCCAATTATTTGTTTATTTAAAGAACTTTTACTTAGTGTTTACTCTCTCAATCACTCCACATCTTCTAATAGTTATTTTTTCCGTCAATAAAACATGCACCACTCGTTAGTTCACAGTTCCAACGATCAAGGTAGCGTGTACCTCTTCCAGAACACTCTTGTTATCCTTCACTATTCTGTTATCTGTTAAAATCATCTCTGTTAACTCGTCCCACCACCACCAGAGAGCCGTGGAATCCAAGAATTCGCTCAATCTAGAGCATGCACCCATCGTGCATTTTATATTTTAAAGACACAGAAAATACTAGAATGTGCTGAAACATCAATGCTAGAATGTGCTGAAACAGAAAATGTTAGAATTGGTGAAACATCAATGCTGGAATGTGCTGAAACAGCAAATGTTAGAATGTGCTGAAAACAGAAAATGTTAGAATGTGCTGAAACATCAATGCTAGAATGTGCTGAAACAGAAAATGTTAGAATGTGCTGAAACATCAATGCTAGAATGTGCTGAAACAGAAAATGTTAGAATGTGCTGAAATATCAATGCTAGAATGTGCTGAAACAGAAAATGTTAGAATGTGCTGAACAGCAATGCTAGAATGTGCTGAAACAGAAATGTTACAATGTGCTGAAATATCAATGCTAGAATGGCTGAAACAGAAAATGTTAGAATGTGCTGAAACATCAATGCTAGAATGTGCTGAAACATCAATGCTAGAATGTGCTGAAACATCAATGCGAAATCAATGCTAGAATGTGCTGAACATCATGCTAGAATGTGCTGAACATCAATGTTAGAATGTGCTGAACATCAAATGTAAGAATGTCCTGAAACATCAATGCTAGAATGTGCTGAAATATCAATGCTAGAATGTGCTGAAACATTAATGCTAGAATGTGCTGAAACATCAATGCTAGAATGTGCTGAAACATCAATGCTAGAATGTGCTGAAACATCAATGTTAGAATGTGCTGAACATCAAATGTAAGAATGTCCTGAAACATACATGCTAGAATGTGCTGAAATATCAATGCTAGAATGTGCTGAACATTAATGCTAGAATGTGCTGAAACATCAATGCTAGAATGTGCTGAAACATCAATGCTAGAATGTGCTGAAACAGCAAATGTTAGAATGTGCTGAACATCAATGCTAGAATGTGCTGAAACAGCAAATGTTAGAATGTGCTGAAACAGCAAATGCTAGAATGTTCTGAATCATCAATGCTAGGATGTGCCGAAACAGCAAATGCTAGAATGCTCTGAACAGCAATTATTAGAATGAATCTCGAGAGTTCACTGGAACGAATGCATTCACTTGTACACATTCTGTATCTGTACGCTACAAATAATAATTGATGGACCACTTCCGACGGCTCTGCGAATAGAATGGAGAGTCATGGTCATTTAGCTAACTTGCTCACGACATATTATGTTATGTGTTCATTGGAAGGCCAAATCAGATAGTACTTTACCTCGCCTTTCCTCTACAATTAGAGAGAAGTTTAATGGGAGGAAAATGTTTGTTTGGTTAGAGAGAAGTTTAATGGAGGGAAATGTTTGTTTGGTTAGAGAGAAGTTTAATGGGAGGGAAATGTTTGGCTGGTTAGAGAGAAGTTTAATGGGAGGGAAATGTTAGGCTGGTTAGAGAGAAGTTTAATGGGAGGAAATGTTAGGCTGGTTAGAGAGAAGTTTAATGGGGGAAATGTTAGGCTGGTTAGAGAGAAGTTTAATGCAGAGAAAGTTTAGGCTGGTTAGAGAGAAGTTTAATGGCAGAGAAAGTTTAGGCTGGTTAGAGAGAAGTTTTATGGCAGAGAAAGTTTAGGCTGGTTAGAGAGAAGTTTAATGGCAGAGAAGTTTAGGCTGGTTAGAGAGAAGTTTAATGGGAGGAAATGTTAGGCTGGTTAGAGAGAAGTGTTAATGGCAAAGAATTTAGGCTGGTTAGAGAGAAGTTTAATGGGAGAGAAATGTTTGACTGGTTAGAGAGAAGTTTAATGGTAGAGAAAGTTTAGGCTGGTTAGAGAGAAGTTTAATGGTAGAGAAAGTTTAGGCTGGTTAGAGAGAAGTTTAATGGAGGGAAATGTTTGGCTGGTTAGAGAGAAGTTTAATGAAAGAAATGTGTGTTGGTCAGAGAAAGTTAAATGAAAGAGAAATGTTAGGCTGGTTAGAGAGAAGTTTAATGGGAGAGAAATATTTGGCTGGTTAGAGAGAGGCCTAATGGGGAGAAATGTTTGGCTGGTTAGAGAGAAGTTTAATGGGACAGAAATGTTTGGCTGGCTAGAGAGAAGTTTAATAGGAGAGAAATGTTTGGCTGGTTAGAGAGAAGTCTAATAGGAGACATGTTTGGCTGGTTAGAGAGAAGTTTAATGGGAGAGAAATGTTTGGCTGGTTAGAGAGAGGTTTAATGGGAGAGAAATGTTTGACTGGTTAGAGAGATGTTTAGTGGGAGAGAAATGTTTAGCTGGTTAGAGAGAAGTTTAATGGGAGAGAAATGTTTATCTGGTTAGAGAGAAGTGAGTTTAGTGTGACCTATTTTCACAATACATGTTTTGTTTACTTTACTGTGTAAGTGAATTAAAAACGGGTCGAATAAACGGGCACGTGCCAATGTGTGTGTGTGTATTGTGCTCATAGTCTACTGTAGGTATCCCATAATTGTTTTGTGCGCACATACATATGTGCATACGATTATAAATATAATGCAACCTACAATTATAAGAAGAATTACAAGAACAATAATTCTCACACAGTTTTAACTGCTAGTATTTGTTTATTGGGCCTACATGAAACCCGAGTCACTCTCGTGCTGCGTTTTGTGTCCGGAAGTGTCGTAAAACTGTTGAGCACTAGAAATATTATGTAAAGACTGCGCATTATCCAAACCACGATTATTCATTCCCATCCGTTTGAGTTATATTTTAAATTAATTGTGATCGTTGTATTTTAATAACAAAGTAATTATTAGAAATATTTAGATGCAAGTCGGGTAAATGTGCTTGTATCGTATCATAGTTGTTTATATTCACACTGCCTGGCATTTCTAAATGCGCTGTATTGTAGTGCGAATGTGCAAATTAATGTTTAAATTAAATGATAATTGTCGTAACAACCATATCTTTATCATGGACATTTATATTGTTTTAGAGCGTTGTCTTCTAATATTGGATAACAATTGCGTATGCCTAGTATGTCGCTGTATGAGCACTTAATGTTAAAATATACATATATATTGCACAGTTAATCGAACTAGCGACTATGTTATTTCGAGAACGTCAGTATTTATGTAACTTGCCATCTACTTTCCTTTAACATTTAAAATCTATAGCAAATTCCAAAACTGAAACGTAGACGTTAATGTGTTCTTTAGATTAAGTGATATACTGCTAATGTACACAAGTTGTGTATGGCATGTCGCTATAAAATGCCATAGATTCAAAGGTTTATAGAGATCTCAGAGATGTTTTATTGTTAAGTGTCAGTTATTTAATGAAGCACAGATGTGTTTCAGATCTTAAACATTTATGTTAAGGGACACAATATAATGTTACATGTTTGAAAGTTGTATTAATAGGATAATAAGATACAACAAAATACAGAATTATAAAGATGTATATTAACGTGCATAGAAACACATTTTTAAACAGATAAACTTAAAGATAAGATAAGGTATAAAGAATTGTTAGAATGTATGCGGCGCTGAGTATTATAAGTTTTGTTATTTTACTGCAAGTCCTTATTCCGTGTGACCGGTGTTACGGTAAGTTTATGCTTCAAAGTTCAATTAGACAAATTATAATTTTAACTACAACATGTCACCAATTGTTTTATTAATTATCTTTTATATTACAATGATTATAATAATTGTTTGGCCTTATTGTTTCACAATTTCTAGTGTTATATATATATATGAGTATCAAAAGATTAAAACTATGATCATAAACAAAGAAAATACTCAAAACCCACAAGTGGATATAAACATAGAAGGAATAGTCCTGGAGACAGTTCAGAACTACAACTACCTTGGGCATACACCAGGGCTAAAACTAAGAATAGAAAAATGTTACAACTTCTCAATATTCATATATGGTGCAGAAACATGGACAATAGACAACAAAACAACATAGAATTGAAGTCTTTTAAATGTGGATATATAGAAGAATAGGTAGAATTGGATGGAAGGAAAGAAAACAAACGATGAAGTCTTAAAACAACTAAAAATGAAAAGAGTACTACTAAGCACAATTCAAACAAGACAAATGCGATTTTTGGGTCATGTGAAAAGACACAACAGCCTACGAAAAGTAATCTTGGAGGGGAAAATGCAAGGTAAAGAGGCAGAGGCACACCAAGACTAACGTAAATGAGCAACATCAAAAGATGGACAAACCATCCTAAGACAACCTGCACCATCAAAGCAAGAGACATAGCAGAATAGCGCTCCATGGTAGCCAACCTTCGTTGCGGAGACGGCAATCGATGATGGTGATGATGAAATGTGAAATAAGTTCCCATTACCTTGTATTTAATTTATCTGTTTATTTTATGGGGGAGAACGGGTGATAGAATTAAATAGTAAAACTGTCCTTCTTGTAACTGTCCGTCTTGGTGGACGTGTTTGGGTCAATGCATTTGTTCTATTAATATGGTATTATTGAGAAACCTTGTCTCGAACACGTTAAGACAACATAATAAGGAATGTAACATCATCATCATTGAATGCCGTCTCAGCAGCGAAGGTTGGCTACCATGGAGCGGCATTGCGCTCAGTCTATTGCTTTAATAGTACAGGTTGTCATAGGCTCACATCCATCTTTGATGTTACTCGTCCGTGTTAGTCTTGTTCTACCCCTCCAAGTTTTTACCTTGTATATTTTCCTTCCAAGATTACTTTTAAAGTAATGTAGTACTTTTTACAAGAATTGTAACATGCGGTATTTTTTCTCCAGTGCTAGTGTCTACTAACCTCCCCCCCTTCCCGCCACCCCCCACCCCCAATCATTTTTCTTTTACCTTACATCACAACATATATTAGGAATGGAATAGGCCCCATTATCAAATGTATAATCTGTTTTCAGAATCTTATTTGTGACATTTGACTATTCCGCTGCTCGGACAAACAAACAAACAACGAAAGTATTTTTACAACCATCAATATAATTATATGAAAAAACGGGTTCCCTTTACAATAAACCGTCTCTATGTATGTATATATATATATATATATATATATATATATATATATATCTTTATTTTAATTGCCTTCAGTCTAACCACTAGGAACTTCAACCTTTGTCATGTCCCTTGTTGGGTATTAACAAAACACGTGTCAATGTGTCAGCTTCTACGTTCTGTGTGTGTAGTTGTTTGTGTGTTTAACGAGTACGTGTCTCTCCTTGTGTACGTTGATATCATACAGCTGATAAAAGAATGTCAGAACACATTTATGTGTTTAAACATTAATTTCAGAATTGTTGCTGTAATCCGATTTTTCAGTCACGTGGACGAGGTGCAGGCATGTCCTGCCAGCATAATATTTTGGTTGATATAATGAGCTGAGGAACGCCGGTGGTAGAAACGATAACCCTGTCTGACTTAATACCAGGAGAACGCGGTGTCGAAGCCCAGTGGGTTCAAATGCTTATTTTTCTATCGGGGGTGAAATAAAAACTCAGACACGAACACTTCGCAGCGACTGACATGGACAAGCGGCCTTTATTCTCCGGTCCTACACTCTCCTCCCCCCCCCCCCAACGGTAGACCACAGTGATGGTAAAATGATGTACAGATAGTTTTGCATTTGTTAATGAGCTGAAAGTGTGTTGAACTGCAGGTCTCTCACACTCCCTCCCACTCCCTCCCACTCTCACTCCCTCTCCCTCCCCTCCCACTCCCTCCCCCTTCCTCTCCCGCCACTCACCCTCTCCCTCCCCCTTCCTTGTTGAAGACCTATGCTCCACTGGGAGCTAAAAAGGTAGAAGAAGAAGAATTTGAAACTTGTGTTTCCACAAAAGTCCTTATTGCAATTGCATTTTATTTCTCAAAGGAGCATATATTTCAAACCTTGTCTATTATCCACCAGATTCTTTTTTGTCTACTTCAAGTTTTTGTCTTTTAGGCTCGAAAAATCTAATTTCTTCTCCAATTATTTAATTTGTAATAATAATAATCATCCATAGTAGGTGTGCTATATAATAAAATGTAACAATAAAAAAAAAATATATACATAATGCTATTAGCAACTTAATCTAAGGAGAGACAAACCAACTACGACGTTTCGGCAAAAGCTTTCATCTGGTAAAATATAAAAAATAAATAAAATAATAGACACACAAGGCAATAATTAATAGGAAATATTGTATACAGAGCTTCGCAGCATGAGGCAATCTGATCATAGAAGAAGACCTCCCGTCGAACAAGAGTTTCGGCCCTTTAGCTTCTTACACTCTAGGGGAAGTGGGCCCGCCTGGGTCATGACTCCCAGGCGTCGATCTCCTGCTGCATTGCCTGTAAAGCTTACACTATATGTTCGAAAATGCAGACAAAATGCACACAAAATGTACATACAAGGCACGTTTTTATCTCTCTGAAAAGGGCCATGTGAAGGAATGCCCGGAAGCTGAAATTATCAGGATCAAAGTGCGTCTTCCCCGCATGTTAACTGGTCAATAGGACAAAAGGAAACCAAAAAAGAGCAAAAGTATGGGTCCCCCGAATAATAGAAAACAGAAGTGGCAAGAGAGAAGAAATGCAGGAGATATCAGAATAAAAGAGGTCAGTAATTAAAGGAAAGAGTGACAAGAGTTTAACCCCCTTGGTTGGAGCAAATAGTGGAGTGTAACGTACGCTTCTACAAGATATGGTGACAGCTTTACAAAATTGGAACACAACAGAATACTGCCATTTCGGCCTACACACTGCCTTCAACAGAAAACGAGAACGACACAGACGAACAACGCAATAAAGATAAACTACACTATATCTAGGATGAGCGAAACAGGTGTAAAAAAAATATTTTCACAACGGCGTCCTTTAACTTGTTTGAGCTGCCAATTGATGGTAAAGGACTATTGATAATTTGATCATGAGGATGATGACGTCCTCGATGGCTGAACCTGAACTGGCACTCGGATGTTTGTGATCTGATTATGAATTGGACTGATCACTTGTTCACCTTGGTTTTTATCTTATCATGATCTACTTGATTAATTAATTCACTGTAATGCCGTTCTGTCTTGACTTGACTTGCGTCAGCGGTGAACTATCTTTGAGCTATTAAAGACCGATAGCTTAATATGTTCCTATGACGTGGTAGCCTCGCTTCGTTATCGTTGTAACTCATGGGTACTTCGCGCTGTGTTGTGCCTCGTGATGATGTTTGGGCCAACCACAGGATACAGGTAATAATCACATCTACAGCAAACTCAGTTAGTACACAAGTCTCATGGTAAACAATGACTTCAAATACGTTTATTTACACAACTCCACTGAATATACAATCTCAGTACACACGTCTGGGCGGCGTGGATGACCGCTCCAGTGTCAAAAGTAGTGTTAAGGAGGTTCTGATTACCTCTTAACTATTCGTAACTAATCTCATGACTCTCTCATCACACATTGCATCAATTACCTATGTCCTCATTCTCTGAAACATGTCGTTACAGAACTTAGAAACCATAGTAATGTCCACTTCACAACTTCTGTCATGGTACATATCATTACTGACACTTACTCACTAGTCTGCCCACTGTCACTCTACAGTATGATTAAAGAACAACTTGTTTACTAAACTAGACTCCTGTGAAATAAACTCTTCCAGACGATTCGTCCACAGTATAGTTGGTCCTACCCTCTTCTACTACTATGAGCGTTTGCTCCGTTACTAACTAAAGAATGTGACTTCTTTAATGACTTACCTACATGTCCCTTCCTCCACACTTATACTAATATGAGTGTTTGCTCTGTTTCTGACTAAAGGATCCATGCCCTACTGGTGTGGACCAGTCTCTCTACCTCACTTAGCCTACATATGACTTCCTGTCTTTTCAGCCTGCACATACCCTTAAATACTTCATATATCAACCAATAGGATCTCGCCACGTCACCTCTCAGCTTCAATCCTATAATTGTGATCACTCTCTTGTGTTTCTAGACATTAAATAATATTCCCGCGATTTACTCTTTTCTACCTGTTGTCCTAACTCTTCTTACCTATCACGCATCCCTCACTTAAACTACACTGTTAACTCCACTCCCCTTTGTCCCCTCTTCACGCTTGACCGCTTACGTCGCGTGAGTCTTACTCTCCCTTAACACACCATATTTATCTCAATTCCCATTTCACTGTCCCATTACACTGTCCATTACACTGTTACTTTAAAATTATCCCGTTACACTATTACATTACATGATTACACAGGTCAATCAAAGAGATATAAAAAGAGGATAAGAGATACAATAATAAAGCATAAATCACTTTCGTTTCATGATTTCATCTTTTCCACTCTTATCTCATTGTTTATTATCATGTTTTATAATTTTATTTTTGCGTGTCTGCACTACTGATTACTAACGAGACCAATGAATTAAATGAGATGTGACAAGTAATTATTGTTTTGCTTTGAAACTGAAACACGAAACAAAAAAAAAGGGGGGGGGTGGGATGCCATTGATTACAGTATGACCCTTTCAGCAATAATACTATGACGAGTATTGGCAAAACAAAAAAAAAAACAACAATAACAAATGTTACAAAAGGTTTCATTTGTCTTATCGGGAAAACGACATGTGTGAGCGAATGTTTTTGGGCAAATGGTGGCTACTTAAGAAATATATAAGGAGAGGTAAATCTGATATTGCAGAGAGGCATGACAAATTTATAAGAAGTATTGAGAGTGATGCTATAGGGATATGATAAACGTATAACGTGAATTAGGAATGATGCTATTTAGAGGAATGAGAAATTTATAAGGATAATTGGGACTGATGCTGTAGAGAAGTATGAGAAATTATTAAGGAGAATCAGGAATGAAGCTATTTAAAGGTACGAGAAATTGATAAGGAGAAATGTGGCTGATATTGCAGAGAATTATGAGAAATTCATTAGGAGAATCGGGACTTATATCATACAGAGGTCTAAGAAATGTATTTATAAGGAGAATTAATACAGATATTGTAGAGTGGTATGGACAAGTTTTAAGAATTATTGGGACTGATGCTGTAGAGAGATATCAAAAATGTATAAGGAAGAGTGGGGCTGATATTGTAGAGAGATATAAGAAATTATTAAGGAAGAGTGGGACTGATACTGTAGAGATATGATACATTTATATGGAAGAGTGGGGCTTCTACTGTAGAGAGATATGAGAAATTTATGAGGAAGAGTGGGGCTGCTACTGTAGAGAGATATGAGAAATTTATAAGGAAGAGTGGGGCTGCTACTGTAGAGAGATATGAGAAATTTATAAGGAAGAGTGGGACTGCTACTGTAGAGAGATATGAGAAATTTATAAGGAAGAGTGGGACTGCTACTGTAGAGAGATATGAGGAATTTATAAGGAAGAGTGGGACTGCTACTGTAGAGAGATATGAGAAATGTATAAGGAAGAGTGGGACTGCTACTGTAGAGAGATATGAGAAATTTATAAGGAATTGTGGGGCTGCTACTGTAGAGAGATATGAGAAATTTATAAGGAAGAGTGGGGCTGCTACTGTAGAGAGATATGAGAAATTTTTAAGGAAGAGTGGGGCTGCTACTGTTGAGAGATATGAGAAATTTATAAGGAAGAGAGGGACTGCTACTGCAGAGAGATATGAGAAATTTATAAGGAAGAGAGGGACTGCTACTGTAGAGAGATATGAGAAATTTATAAGGAAGAGAGGGACTGCTACTGTAGAGAGATATGAGAAATTTATAAGGAAGAGTGGGGATGCTACTGTAGAGAGGAATGAGAAATTTATAAGGAAGAGTGGGGCTGCTACTGTAGAGAGATATGAGCAATTTATAAGGAAGAGTGGGGCTGCTACTGTTGAGAGATATGAGAAATGTAAGAAAGAGTGGGACTGATTAACATCATCATGTGCCATACCGGTTGGCGTAGGTGATCATGTCCCTCCACAATCTTTTATCTACAGTGCATCGTATTAGTTCTGTCGTTGACTGTTTTCCATGCCATGACACTAAGCTATCCAGTATATTCTCTCTTTGTCGCACGCGTTCTCTGTTTCCTTTTATTTTGCCAGTTGTAACCAACTATTCCAACTTTCCTCTTGTCATGATGGCCCCGAAAAATGTTGATTGCTTCTTTCTGATGTTTTTTAGGAGCTCCCTTTTTATGTTGGCCTCTTTGAGAACTTCCTCATTGGTCTTTTCATTTGTCCAGGGAACTTTCAACATTCTTCTGAGAAATCCCATCTCTGTGGCATCTAATCGTTTTTTCATGTGTTTGTCTACTGTCCATGATTCGCTTCCATAGGTCAGAATTGGTTCTATATAGCATCGATGACAGCTATTCTGCTTTTTATTTCTGTGGTGCATCTCCCATCTGATGTATTATTGTGCCCAAGTATTTGAAACGTTGCACTTGTTTCAGATTTGTCTTTTTTATTTTTATGCTGCATGATGGTGGTGATTGTTTCTTCGATGTAACAATTACTTCTGTTTTCTTACTATTCAGACTGAGACCTTTCTTGTTGCTTTCTTTTATTATTATGTCTATCATTTCTTGTAGTTCATTCTCTGTCTCTGCTATTAAGACTGTGTCATCCGCATATCGCAAATTATTTATGTTGTGACCGTTGACTTCAATTCCTTTTTTGTCTACTATTGATCTCATAATATATTCGCTGTAAAGTGAAAACAAATCCGGCGACAGAGCACATCCTTGTCTGACTCCTTGCTTTATATATTGGAATTGTCCTGTTTGGTTGTTAATTCGTATAGCTGCTGTTTGTTGCCAGTACATGTTCTTTATGATTCGCAGATCCTTGCCATCAATGTTTAATTTCTCCAGCATATTTATTATTTCCACATGCTTTACTTTGTCAAATGCTTTCGTGTAGTCCATAAAGCACATATATAGATCTTTCTTTACCTCTATAGATCTTTCTATCAATGTTCTTAAGATGTATATTGCATTATTGTTGCCCTTTCCTTTCACAAATCCACAGTATTCCTCACTTATTTCTGGTTTTATTTTGTTCCTTACACATCTCATAATTATTCTTAATAATATTTTAGTCATATGGCTCATGAGACTAATAGTGCGATGGACTTCACAATCAATGGCTCCTGACTTCTTCGGTATGGCTACAAAGATAGACTTTAGTACATCTTCGGGTATGTGTCCAGTGTTATATATGTCTTTGAGTAGTTTTGTTATGACTTGTACTCCTAGCTCTCCTAATGCATTTATCTGTTCGATTGTTATATTTCAGGACCTGGAGCTTTGCCTCTTTTCATGTGTTGAACTGCGTCCTCCACTTCGCTCTGCATTATTGGTGGTCCTGTGTCTTCATTTGAATTGTTTAATTCTGGTCTTTCATCATCATAGAGTTGACTGATATATTCTGCCATCTTTCCATTGTTTTCTGCTGTCCCATTATTATATTTCCTTCCTTTGATTTCAAACATCCTGAAACTTTGACTCCTATTCTTCCTGTTAATTCATTTAACTGATTGTGCATAAATTGTGAGTCTTTCTTTTGTTGTTTTTCCATTTCTTCACATTTCTGTTTTAACCATTCTTCCTTTGCTTCACTGCACTTGTTTTGGATCTCTTTGTGCAATATTTTGTATGTCCGTTCTTCTTTCTTATGTTTTCTTCTTTCGTCCATTAGTTGTAGTAATATTTCTTCTGTCATCCATTTCTTTTGGTTGATTCTTTTAGTCACTGGTATTACTTTTTTTGATGTTTGTTGAATCGAGTGTGTGAGCATTTCCCACTGCTCCTGGATGTCCTGTATTTTCTCAATAACATTATATCTATTTTGTACTATCGTGCTGTACTTATCACTCATTTGTTTATCTATTCTTAGTATATCTAGTTCTAATTTTATATTTCTTGGTGATTCTGTGCCTCCCGCAGTTTTATTCTTATCTTTCCAACTGCTAGTACATGGTTACTATTGCAATCTGCTCATGGCCTTGTTTTAACCGATGTTAGCCCATTTCTGAATCTTCTCTGTACCAGTATAAAATCAATTTGATTGTGTACTTTTTTGTCTGGGCTTTGCCATGTCCATAGACTCCTAGGGTGTTGTTTGAACCAGGTGTTACCTATAATCATTGCATGTGTCTTTGCCCAATCTATCAATCTATCCCCTCTGTCATTCGTCTCTCCAAGGCCATGGGCCCCCCCCCCCGCCCCCCATGTCACATTTTGCACTTTAGCTGTTCCTACCTTTGCATTGAAATCCCCTAATATAATAGTTATTTCTTGGGGTTTACACTGTTCCATGGCTGCCTCTAGCTCCTCGTAAAAAGTGTCAATGTCTTCTTCTTCGCTATTACTTGTTGGTGCATAAACTTGAATTATGTTGATATCCATTGGTCTGCCTCTCAATTTTACTAGCAGAATTCTGTCTGATACTGGTCAAAATCCTTTCACTGTTTTGCTTCTTTCTCTATCTAACATGATGCCTTCTCCTCTTTCGTGTGTGGTTCACCCAGAGTAAATTACATTTCCACTGTCGCGTTGTAATAATCATGCTCCTGTCCATCTCATTTCACATAGTCCCAAGATGTTCAATTTCATCCTCTTCATTTCTTGACTGATGTTTTCTAGTTTTCCGACCTGGAATGCTGATCTAATGTTCCAAGTTCCTATTGCTAGTGTCTCTTTATTTTTGATTTTGCATACAGTTGCTTGATGACGATCGGGTGTCACCTTTAGCACATGACGCTCCCTACCGGACGAGGTGGCTGTGAAGTCCCCATTAACGTCGTTAGCTGTAAATAGAAGGTTGTGGTTGTTCATGATTATTCCAGGCAATATAAGAAGGTAGTTTGCCATTCATTTCCTTCTTGGCAGTGACTGTACTAGTCGGAGATCGCAGCCATTGTCTCTATACATGAGATCCTCTGACTGCCATCACGGTGTGGGGACCATAACCGGCACTATTTGTCGGCTGCTCCCACAACACCATCCACCACCTGCTCCAATGGCTTCACATAACCCTGATAGGGGGGCTAAACGGGAGCTCCACCTTGCCCAGGTGTGTCCCGAAGACTAGCGGAGGAAAGGAGACGTCTTACTCCTCCTTTGGTAGGGCAGAACTCTACCCCGCTAACCGCGGGATTGGACTGATACGGTAGAGAAATATAAGAAATTTATAAGGAAGAGTGGGACTGATACTGTAGAGAAATATGAGAAATTGATAAGGAAGAGTGGGACTGATACTGTAGAGAGATATGAGAAATTTATAAGGAAGAGTGGGACTGATACTGTAGAGAGATATGAGAAATTTATAAAAAACAAAGAGTGAGACTGATACTGTAGAGAGATATGAGAAATGTGTAAGGAAGAGTGGGACTGATACTGTAGAGAGATATGAGAAATTTATAAGGAAGAGTGGGACTGATATTGTAGAGAGATATGAGAAATTGATAAGGAAGATTGGGACTGATACTGTAGAGAGATATGAGAAATTGATAAGGAAGAGTGGGACTGATACTGTAGAGAGATATGAGAAATTTATATGGAAGTGTGGAACTGCTACTGTAGAGAAATATGAGACATTTAATGAAGAGTGGACTGATACTGTGTAGAAATATGAGAAAGGTATAAGAAACATTGGGACTGATACTGTAGAGAGGTTTGGGATTGCTACAACTTCTGATATAAAATAAGTAGGTAATGTCGTGTGACTTGAAGTTAAAGGAAGTAACATTTAATATCTCACCTACTAGACTATACAATTTGGAGGACAGATGGTAGAACTATAGTTTTCTCCTACACTAAATGAGCCCGAGATCTATTCGTTTATCACCTGTTTCGACTGGAAGGCGTCAAGCTGCGTTTAAACCAACTGTGACTGTTTAGTTAAGCCAGCACGTTGCCACAACGGCACTGACGTCATCGCAGGTTCGGATAAAGAAAACCACATATATTGAAGAATTCACAATGTTTGATTGTCCGTCAATCTGTGTTTATTGTAACGAAATCAGGGGAAGCAGAAGATGGACATAAATATAAAGTAGCATCGATAAATGTATGCGGAATACAAAATAAAGAAGTCGAACTTATAGAAGTGACAAAAAGGAAATTTAAAATACTAGGATTAGCGGACACCAGAGTGAAAGGACAAGAGATAAAGTAACCATACATGAACTACACGATAATATTCTCAGGAGTCGACAACAAAGAAAGAGCAACACATGGAGAGGCTTTATCATCGACCCAGAACACGCAAAGAACATTCTAGAATTAAAATTCCACTCAGAAAGAATTATCACAATTAAACGACTAGAAGACGATCAAAAAACAACTTACATACAGATCTATGCAACATGCAAGAAGAATGAAAGAGACTGAGAACTATATGATACATTACATGCAATTATTAAGAAGATTGACGAAAGCGACGACATGTAGGTGATGGAGATTTTAATGGAAGGCTTGGGAAACGCTACAGAGTGAAAACAGAAATATCTTAGGACCCTTTGGTGATAAAACAGCTGAAATAAACGAAAATGGAAGCAGACTGCTGGAAATATGTAATCAATATTATTTATTTATCACAACACATTCTTCAAACACAGAGATTCGTTAGTATACACCTGGTACAAATGGAATGACACAACGTACAGAAGCCAGATAGATTTTATAATAACAAGACAACATAACAAGAAAAGAGTAACCGACAGTAGAGCAATCCCTAATATTACAGATGACACGGATCATAAAATGGTTATAACCACACTAAGACAGCCACAGATAGAGAGAATATACGAAAACAAACAAAATAAGCAAAAGTACCAGACAATAAAAGTAAAACAAATTAAAAGATCAAACAAGCAAAACCCTAGAAGAAAAACTAACAGAGGAATTCAAGAAACTCCCTAACGAAGTATTCACAGTAGAAGAAGAGTGGAAACAATTTAAGAAAACGGTAAACAACATCTCTAAAAGTGTTTGTGGAACGAAGCTAAGGACAAAAGAAGAGTAAAAAGAGCACCCCGTGGTGGAACGAAACAATCATAGAAGCAATTAAAGAAAAAAAGAAGAAACTGTGTAAAAATTGGAGGGAGAACCGGGAAACAAGAACCAAGGAAAATATGAAAAATATGCCTTAGTTCGAAAAAGAGTTCACATTTTGATCAAATGAAGCTAAGCAAAAGAACTGGACAGAATTCGGACAAAACATGAGCAGGGACTTCAAGACAGCCATTAGAGATTTCTACAAAGCATTACAAATCACAAGAGCGAGAAAAGAAAACTATGATCCTACTGAGGTCATAAATGACAAAGACGGACAGCCAATATCAAATAACCAACATATGCAACAGAGATGGAAAGAATATTTTGAAGACCTGTAAAACATAGCAACTAGCAATAAGACAACAAAAACCACGCTGGAACTCACAAATACTGAACCCAACTTCATGAAAAGAGGAAATCGAAGAAGTAATCAAACATGCACCAAGAAATAAAGCACCGGGGATAGATAACATGCCAATAGTAGCAGCAGCAGGAGAAACAGGGGTTACATGGCTGCACAGAATATTTAATGCAGCATGACACCAACAACAAACCCCAGAAGACTGGCAACAGGCAACCATCGTACCAATATGGAAAAAGAAAGGTAGCGAAAGAGACTGCAATCAATATAGAGGTATATCTCTTCTCAGCCATGTAGGAAAGCTATACGCCAAAATCTTGGAAAAAAAGGATGAGACCAATAATAGAACTACAGTTAAGCGATTATCAAATGGGGTTCCGAAAAAAACAGGAT
Organism: Megaustenia siamemsis; assembly: GCA_032433765.1. Taxonomy (NCBI): domain Eukaryota; kingdom Metazoa; phylum Mollusca; class Gastropoda; order Stylommatophora; family Ariophantidae; genus Megaustenia; species Megaustenia siamemsis. The sequence goes on from JAVIAB010000126.1 coordinate 12,030,780, forward strand.
GTAGAGACGCACTATTCATATAAAGCAAAAACCACACAAAAAAAAAACAACACAATCAAAATGTATACATAGCCTTCATTGACCAGGAAAAAAGCATTCGACAGAGTAAACAGAGAACAACTGTGGGAGATACTAACAACATACGGAGTAAGCAACGTCTAACCAACATAATTAAGTCTCTACATCAACAGCAGATGCAGGGTCAGAACAGCAGCAGGCTACACAGACCACTTCGAAGTTAGATCAGGTGTAAGACAGGGATGCGTACTGTCCTCCCCCCCCCCCCTACTGTTTATTACATACATGGACCATATATGCAAGCTAGCCAACCCATCAGAGACAGAGGAGATAAACGAGCTTTTATTTGCAGACGATCAGGCACTAATACATGAAACAACAGAAGACCTACAAGAACACTTAAACAAACTCAGCAGCTCAGGTGCAAAATACAACATGAAAATCAACATCAACAAAACAGAAGTCATGAATGTCGCCAAAAATAAACAGAACATCAACAGAACCATAAAAGGCAGGCAACAAAAACAAGTAGAGGAATTCAAATACCTAGGAAGTTTAGTGACAAACGATAATTCTCAAACAGCAGAGATAGAATCAAGATGCAACATAGCTTGTCAAATTATTGGACAGTTATCACCATTATTGTCCAACAAGGAAATAACTCTGGAGGCAAAACGAGCACTATACAATACAATCTTCATCCCAACGTTGTGCTACCAATGCCAGACCTGGACCTTAGATGCAAGAACAATAAGAAATATAACCTCTACTGAGATTAAATATGTTAAACAAATGACAGGAAACAGTCTGCGGGATAAGATCAGAAATGAAGAACTGACAAAAAGCTAGGAATAGCCCCAGCCATAGAATATATAAGGAAACAACAGATAAAATGGTTTGGCCACGTGACAAGGCAGAAATATCAAAACACAACACAACGAGCCTTCAGCAAACGTGGTGAGAACACCAGACCCAAGGGTCAATCACGAAAAAGAGGGATCAATGGAATATTAGAAGTACTAGGAAACATAACAGCAGCAGAGGCGAACAGAAGAGCAAAAGACCGCAAATTATATCTCCCCTCGACGCTGAAAGGCAGATGAGGAAGGAAAGAAGAAGAGGAAGAAGACGAAGATGAAGAAGAAAAAGAAGGAAAATAAAAAGAGGAAGAGGAAGATTACTCAAGTTTAGGCAGTTCATCAGGGAACCAGTTTGATGAAAGATCGACAGACCAACTCTTCTCATCATTATCATCATCGTCATGTGCCATATTGATTGGCGTAGACGATCATGTCTTTCCACAATCTTCTATTTACAGTGCATCGTATCAATTCTGATGACTGTTTTCCATGATATGACATCAAGCTATCTAGTATTTTCTCTCTTTGGCGTCCGCGATCTCTCTTTCCTTGTATTTTGCCAGTTGTAACCAAGTATTTCAACTTTCCTTTTCTCATGATGTGCCCGAAAAATGCTGATTGTTTGTTTTTCCTTCTGATATTTTAGGAGCTCCTTTTTTGTGTTGGACTCTTTGAAAATTTCCTTGTTGGTTTTTTTAGTTGTCAAGGGAACTTTAAATAAACATTCTCCTGAGAAATACAGTCTCTGTGGCACTAATCGTCTTTTCATTTGTCTGTTTACTGTTCAGGATTCGCATCCATAGGGTAGAATTGGTTCTATATAACACTAAGGAACTCTCTTTCTCACTTCAATTTACATAGATTTGTTATATACGCTTTTATTTAAATTTTCTGCAATAACTCTTCTGTTGCATGATAATACTGTTAGTGATTGTACAGTCTAAAGATTACTTCAATGTCACTTGTTGTTCTTCTCGTACTTCCTTTCGAGCCGTAGCCGGCCCACAGGCGTAGACCAAGATACACCTTCTCCTATCTGAATTTTGGTTCTAGCAGTTTTCTTTTAAAGATATTTTATCAAATCTCGCCATTTGTCTCTGTTCTGTGCAAGCAGTTCTATCTCATTGTGGGAGCCGAATCCTGCTGCTCTTGCCTCTCTCATCAATGTTCTTCTCAGTGTCTCCCGGGTCTTCCTCTTTTTCTCTTACTTGTTGTTTTCCATATAAGGGCTTGCGTTGCTATTCGGTTATTATCTCCTCTCATCACATGTCCAACATATGACCATCGTCTTTTCTTTATTACTGAAGATATTAGTGGTTGATTGGCGATTTCTCTAATTTCCAATGTCACTACTAAACCTATATTAACTATAAATACTTATTTGTGTGTTATTGTTATGCTATTTGTTTTTTAATTAATTTTGTAAATCGTGAAATTGCAGTGTCTCGTCTCCAATATTGGATGTACTAATATACTCATTAAACTTATTTATCTCTACAGAAGCACCGGTCATCACTCATTTCTATTTATCTCTATATGTCACTAATGAGTGGTTGAGAGTCGTCAAGTGGAGCACAGATTTGTTAGTCGGTGATATTGCCTTGGATGTTAACGTACCAGGAGAGATAACGGTGATTTGTCATGCTAGTGGGAATCCTCCACCACAGATGACGCTGATACGTGACAATATAGCAATAGGGTATGACGCTTATTCGATTACAAACCCTGACTGTGAAGATTCAGGTGTCTACATGTGTCAGGCCACGAACTCCTATGATACAACTCAAGCCAAAAGAAACATACAGTTTATCCGTAAGTATCAGCTAAAATGCAACGCTCCGCAGTTAAGTACGGTACGGTCACATAACAGTTCAGTGACTGGATTTAAATATCTTTGCCTGCTTTTATAATTTTATATTGTTTACTCACAACTACTTGTTACCACAAAAATATTGAATGATATCTACAACAGTGGATACATACCAGACGACATGCTCAAATTAATATTCATAGCCCTACCAAAGAAATCGGGTACGATTGAATGTGATGATCATCGCACAATAAGATTTATGAGTCATATGACTAAGATTTTACTAAGATTCATCATGCGAAGAGTGCGAAACAAAATCAGTCCAGAAATTATTGGTGAACAGTGTGGTTTTCTTAGAGATATAGGAACAAGCAATGCCATTTATATCATAAGATCTTTAGTAGAAAGCGCCATAGAGGTGAAAACAGATCTATACCTATGTTTCATAGATTACACCAAGGCATTTGACAAAGTAAAGCACCAAGAAATAATCAAAATTTTAGAAAGCATAAACGTAGACAGCAAAGATCTAAGAATAATAAAGAACATGTACTGGCAACAGAGGCCATAAGAACTGGAAACCAATTCGGAATGTTTCAACAAATAAAATAGGGTGTTAGACAAGGTTGTGTGCCGTCACCAGATTTGTTTAATATTTATAGTGAGGTTATTTTAAGATCCAAAAGGGGCATGCCTTGAATAACAATTGGAGATCATAATATTAAAAATCTAATGTATGCTTATGATACAGTCTTAATCGCTAAGACAGAAAATGAGTTACAATAAATGTTGGACATTATAGTGAAAGAAAGCAAAAATAAGAGACTCAGCCTTAAAAGCAAAAAGACAGAGGTAATGGTAACAACAAAGAAAAGACCATCTCAATGCAAAATAAAGACGAGTGGATCGATATTAAAACAGGTAAATTAATTTAAATATTTGAAACTTTGTTAACCTCAGACGGAAGATGTCCAAAAAGAGGTGAGAAGCAGAATGGCTCAGGCAAAAGCAGCTTTCCAAAAAATGAGGAAGATACTATGCAATCCATTGTTGACAATAGAAACAAGAAAAAGAGTTCTTAAATGTTACGTATAGCCAGTATTAACATATGGATGCGAATCATGGACAATAGGACAACAGACAAGAAAATCACTGAAGTCTGTAGAAATGTGGTTTTACAGAAGAATGTTGAGAGTACCATGGACAGCTAAGAAGAGTAATGAAGATGTTCTGAGAGAAGTTAAAGCAAAAAGAGAGCTAATTTCCAATATTAGGAAGAAACAATCATCAATTTTGGCCATGTAATGAGAAGAGAACATCTGAAATATATTGTAACAACTGGAAACATTGAGGGACGAAGAGATAGCGGGAAGTAAAGAGAAAAAATACCAGACAGCTTAAGAGAATGGCTTGGCAGAAGGTGAACAACAGCAATGATAAATAACTGTCGTGATAGAAAGTTGTGGAGAGACAATGATCACCTATGCCAGCAGCCCGGTACTTGATGATGATGATGATATACTGACCAATCCTTTTCCACTCACTTACTTTCAAATATTGTAATATTTCTTTTCTGTATGCTTACACCTTCCTGTGGACACCCCTGGCTGACTCCGCCCACGAGTCTGTCCACCAAATTTGATTGAACTGATAACCTTGAGCTATTTTGCTATAACCTTGTTGTTAAGTCCAGTGCAAGTTTAATTTTCTCATGCCCTACTACATTCAGTTGTCCGACTTAGAAGTCATATCGTTACTACTTCTTGGACAACAAGCCTCCTTCTAATCTAACAACTTTAAATACATCCACGTACTAACTGTAACAAATGTCAGTTAACGAATATGTCTCACTAACTAACCTGTTCTCACTAACTAACCTGTTCTCACTAACTATCCTGTTCTCGCTAACTATCTTGCTCTCGCTAACTATCCTGCTCTCGCTAACTATCCTGCTCTCGCTAACTATCCTGCTCTCACTAACTATCCTGCTCTCGCTAACTATCCTGCTCTCACTAACTATCCTGCTCTCGCTAACTATCTTGCTCTCGCTAACTATCCTGCTCTCCTTACTATCCTGCTCTCACTAACTATTATGCTCTCACTAACTATCCTGCTCTCACTAACTGTCCTGCTCTCGCAAACTGCCCTGCTCTCACTAACTATCCTGCTCTCGCTAACTGTCCTGGTCTCACTAGCTGTCCTACTCTCACTAGCTGTCCTGCTCTCACTAGCTGTCCTGCTCTCACTAACTGCCCTGCTCTCATTACCTATCCTGCTCTCACTACCTATCCTGCTCTCACGAACTGTCCTGCTCTCACGAACTGTCCTGCTCTCACTAACTTTCCTGCTCTCACTAACTTTCCTGATCTCACTAACTTTCCTGATCTCACTAACTATCATGCTCTCACTAACTATCATGCTCTCACTAACTATCATGCTCTGACTAACTTTCCTGCTCTCACTAACTATCCTGCTCTCACTAACTATCCTGATCTCACTAACTTTTCTGATCTCACTAACTATCCTGTTTTCACTAACTATCCTGATCTCACTAACTATCCTGATCCCACTAACTATCCTGATCCACTAACTATCCTGCTCCCACTAACTATCCTGATCCCACTAACTATCTTGATCTCACTAACTATCCTGCTCTCACTAACTATCCTGCTCTCACTAACTATCCTGCTCTCAATAACTATCCTGCTCTCACTAACTATCCTGCTCTCACTAACTGTCCTGCTCTCACTAACTGTCCTGCTCTCACTAACTGTCCTGCTCCCACTAACTATCCTGATCCCACTAACTATCCTGCTCTCACTAACTATCCTGCTCTCGCTAACTATCCTGCTCTCACTAACTATCCTGCTCTCACTAACTTTCCTGCTCTCACTAACAATCCTGCTCTCACTAACTATCCTGCTCTCGCTAACTATCCTGCTCTCACTAACTATCTATCCTGCTCTCACTAACTATCCTGCTCTCGCTAACTATCCTGCTCTCACTAACTATCCTGCTCTCACTAACTATCCTGCTCTCACTAACTATCCTGCTCTCACTAACTATCCTGCTCTCGCTAACTATCCTGCTCTCGCTAACTATCCTGCTCTCGCTAACTATCCTGCTCTCGCTAACTATCCTGCTCTCGCTAACTATCCTGCTCTCACTAACTATCCTGCTCTCACTAACTATCCGGTTCTCACTAACTATCCTGCTCTCACTCACTAACTATTCTGCTCAAACTAAAGTGTAATTGTTTTTTTTTCGGTGGTTGATCACTAACTTTATATGTTCACAGTCTAGTCTCCAACCAACACGACCTTCCCATGCCCACACTTAGTCGGCTGACCAGTGTAACCAATCGCTGACGACTCTCCTAATTCTCACTCGCACACTTAATTCCCTACATTTTTATATCTGCCAAATCTTATTTGTGCACTTCTTTCTATTCTGAATATCTTTTTGAGCTATATTTATCGCCTCTAACTTATACCTTCAACCGAGTATTTCTCTTAATGCTTACTTCCCTTTCATCACTGTAACAGAATCTGATTCCTCTTCCTTTCTCTTTTCACTGATACCTAAAAGGTGTCGTGGTTTATATCATTTGTCGTTCTTGAGCTGCTCGAACTTTCTGAATTTGATTTTCCTTTGTTGTTACATGTCTCTGTCACTGCATCTATCCATCTTCTTCTGGGTCATCCTCTTGGTCTTTTTCCATGCATTCTCGAGAAGAACGCCCTTGATGGTGATTGGTGAGGATTCATTCTGACCAGGTGGCCAAACCATTTAAGTTGTTGTTCTATATATTCTTGGCAGGGTTTTGTTCCTACTATTTTTCTTATGGTTTAATTTGGTATTCTATCTCTTCTTGTGTTGTTTGTTACTTTTCTCAAGCACCGCATCTCACATGTATTGATCTTTCTTAATTGTGATTTAGAAATGGTCCATGTTTGACTTTCATAGCACAAAGTTGGTATGAAAATGCTATTTATCATTTGTTGTTTAGCTGGCATAGAAATGTTTGGATGTCTTAGCAATGGTGATAGCTGGTAGATAATCTGATTGACAATGTCATAATTACGTTTTGTGTTCGTGAGTCGGGACAGATTTGAGATTGTGTACAAGGTTGACCAACAATAATAGACATTTTGTAGAAGAGAAGAAAGGAAATATAGAACTGTTCATAGCGAGAATATTATACAGCAAACAGGTTTTCAACGGCAGCAAGAGTTTGATAAGTATAGAACAATCAAGCATAATATGCTAGCATAATATTGCAATCATCTTGAACACAATAATACAATTAACTAAAGCATCATTGTCTTCAAAGGTTCACTTTATATTTCATCATCATCATCATCATGTGCCATAGCGGTTGGTGTAGGCGATCATGTGCTTCAACAATTGTCTATCTACAGTGCATCGTATTAGTTCTGTTGTTAACTGTTTGCCATGTCATGACACCAATCTATCTAGTATTCTCTTTACTTGTATTTTGACAGTTGTAACCAAGTATTCCAACTTTCCTCTTCTCATGATGTGCCTGAAAAATATTGATCGTTTATTTCTGTTTCTTTAAAACCGTACTTACGTTATTGTAAATTTCATGAACATGTACATTACTGTCTTGCACAGTGGAGCATATGTATTCAACAAACACTTTCAGCTCCCTGTGGAGCATATGTATTCAACAAACACTTTCAGCTTCCTGTGGAGCATAGAACTTCAACAAACACTTTCAGCTTCCTGTGGAGTATATGTCTTCAACAAACACTTTCATCTCCCTTTAGAGCATAGGACTTCAACAAACACTTTCAGCTTCCTGTGGAGTATATGTCTTCAACAAACACTTTCATCTCCCTTTAGAGCATAGGACTTCAACAAACACTTTCAGCTTCCTGTGGAGCATAGGACTTCAACAAACACTTTCAGCTTCCTGTGGAGTATATGTCTTCAACAAGCACTTTCAGCTCCCTTTGGAGCATAGGTCTTCAACAAGCACTTTCAGCTTCGTGTGGAGCATATGACTTCAACAAACACTTTCAGCTTCCTGTGGAGCATAGGACTTCAACAAACACTTTCAGCTTCCTGTGAAGCATATGTATTTAACAAACACTTTCAGCTCCGTGTGGAGCATATGTCTTCAATAAACACTTTCAACTCCCTGTGGAGCAAAGCGCTTCAACAAACACTTTCCAAGTCGTTCTGTTTCTTGCCATTCTTGTAAAATCATGCCATCTTTTCCCCATTATCCCTGCTTTGTCTATAGAAGATTAATTTATGTGATCCTTGTTTGTTTATAAACACAAGTGTATGTGTTTTTCACATGTATAGTTAATTGCTTAAAGCATTTAGCTGCAAGCGCGTAATTACAGTTTCAATATATTCCTTTAAGTAATTCGTTTTTTATATGTTCCTGATACATTTCAATATTCAAGTGCCCACAAAGTAATTGTTTCAAAGAAGACTTGACTTGGTTTCCCTGGATGTCATCATTCGTGTACATTTTTTTTTTAATTTCAGGTCCCGTCAAATTAAATCCTGTGGAGATTGAAAACACGGAAGGAAATATATTAATCAAGGCTGGAGATAGAGTGACGGTGAGATGTTCAGTGACTGGATGTCAAGATCCTGCTGTGCTGACCATCTCTAACGACGCCAACATGAGGCGGAGCGTTGTTAGAAACAGTTCTCTGGTCCATGAGATCAGTGACGTCAAATGTCAGGACATGGGAGTCTATTACTGTCAAACTGAAGAGGAAAATGTGAAAGAACAGGCGGAGCTGCTGGTAGAGCGATGTAAGTATAGCCATTGATACGACATAAATTAATTGCACATATTTACAAATTTACTCATTGATACACGACATATATACAATAAGACAAACATGTACTAAAAAAGAATTAAACACAAAATGTGTAAGTACAACATACAAATGTTTGTATGTGGCTTAATCACACATAATGCGTTTGCACCCATAGGAGCAATTTAGATTTACTGTGAGCTAGAAGTTTACAAACAGATCATTACTCCAAAAAGATGTGTTTGAATGCACAAACGTTCTTGCATATTAGAAACACATTTGTTTGATTGGTGGGGGCTGTTTTTTCTTTATTACAGTTACACAGCGCCTCCTCACTTTTGATTTTTATTTCTTGGTTTCTCATTTTGTTAAGTGTATATGTAATTGCCAGTAGAGTCTTATACATATATATATAAACATGATGAGAATAGACAAAACGCTGGGATAGAAGCACTGTAAACAACAGTGGGGATGACTAATAGATGCTGGACATGAGTTGGTAGTAGTAGTAGTAGTATTAGTTGTGGTAGTAGAGCAAGTAGTATAAAGAGTAGCAGTAGTCACCGTCAGTCATAGCTGATTATGGATTTTGCAGCACCACCTAGAAAATGTTTTTTTTTTCTTCTTATCTTTCGCTGAATATAATATCATTTTCTATTATATCCGTCTGCTGTTTGCTTGAGTTGGATCTTAAGAGTGCTTCTAAAGATTGTGGTCTGCAGCTATTTCTATTCTCTCCAGGGCGTACCCTTTGGCAGAAGGAAATAAGAGACAAGTTGTTGTCCATGCAATATGTTTGTTCTCTCTACGCCGCTGAATGATCCACAGGATTGGTAAGACTAGAACAATTTGGTCCCGAGTCGCAGGATTTACCAGAGCAATCTTGAAATAAACACTGAAGTGTATTAGGGACACCATCACCGGATTTTTCCTCAGCGTAAACTCCCGACGTCTATTCTGTGAACGGGTTGCCCCGCTAGACAGTAGAAGTCTATAGTCTGAGTTGATCTTCTCCTAGATAGGTTGCCATTTTTAGACTAACGGGTCGTATTTGCTGTGGGAAGAGGTTATGGCGCCTCCGACTCGCCGATGATTACATCACAAGACATATGGATCATTTTATAGAAATAATAATAATTTCAATATTTATGATGTCCAGGGAGCCGTGATAGCTCAGTGGTTAGTGAACTGGACTACAAAGGACAAGAGGTAGGGTTCGATCCTAACCGACGGCTACCGGTTCACCCAGCTTTAAATGGGTACCGGATTTTTTCTGGGAAAGCAAAGCGGCACGGGCGTAATACCGACCACATTACCCAAAAAATCATGTGCCGAAGGCCTGTAAAATGTATGGTCACTAACACCATATTAATTATACGCCACTTGGCGTGACGGGGGTACTGTACTACTTTTTTACGCTGTCCAATTTGCCGTATTGGTGTTTCATGTGCACAAATCCATTCAAGGGACATTATTTATGTGATTTGTAGGTGAAAAGTGATAATAACAATATTTAATTGCCTGCCCTTATTGTGTTATTGTGATTACACAAGGTAGTCATTATTTTTTTCAGAAGCAGGAATAGCAATAGCTCACTTATGAGACCCCAATGCATAACAAAACAGAAATCGCTAACAGTTTTGGGTATTATTTGTTTATTCCTCAACACATATGTTTCTTGAAATAATAAACTAATATTTAACACACACACACACTGTGTATCGTTCGTTAACGAGAACTGAGCAAGTTTATATATCATCATCATGTACCCTGCCAGTTGGCGTAGGCGATCATGTCCCTCCACAATCTTCTATCTACAGTGCATCGTATCAGTTTTGTTGTTGACTGTTTTCCATGCCATGACACCAAGCTATCCAGTATTTTCTCTATTTGTCGTCCGCGATCTATATATATATATATATAATGTTTGTGCTGTTTACACTACACTAACTGCGATGTCGTTATGATAAATCGTTTCCAAGTTCAACGGGCCACGTATCAAAACCTCCGTCCCTGAGTCGACTGGTGAGGATGAAGCTGTAATAGAAAGCTTTGTTTAACGTCCAACAAAGCGAGCTATTGATTTACATTTACTCTAAGTCAACAAATAAAAACGATCATCAAATATCAATAAAATATCTCGTGCGCATTCAAGACTTTCTAAAACGTTTATCAGAATGAAGATGCTGTTGCTATTTCTAGACGATAATCTGATATCTGGTCTGTCTCCCTTGTTTTTTACCGCTTTTATCAAAAATCAGAATAGTTGCTTAAAAAATTTCAAACATAAAATAAGATCACAATAATCTTCGGCCTCTTCTGTCCTTTTTTCATTTCCATTTCAAAGTTTGCAGAAATATAGTCTCCCCGCATTTTGCTTTTTTTGTCACGGTCTCTAGGTGACTTTATTATTCGATCAATCCATGTATATCAATGACGTTTTTTTGGCCTTTTGTTTCGCATTGTTTGTTGACAGATTTATTATGCATATTTGATTATGTCTTACCACGTTTCCAAGCTATTTATTATGTCCTCCTTTATCTTTCACTATGAGTATGTTCACCACATGGATCAAATATCCATAGGCAGCAGCTTTAATGTCGTCTCCTTAGTTCTGACTTCTAAATTTATTTTTCAAAATGACTTCAACCGCCTGTGGCATCTATTTCATTTTTTTAAATAATAGACTAATCTAGACGCTTGTCTTCAAGTTTAACATGAACTGTTCCTGAAATGTGTGTCCATGTTTGACATGGATAAGATTTTATATTCATATTATTTGTACAAACAGATCACATCTGAGAATCGCAACTTCCATTCACTTTTAATGACGAGGTGCAACAGAAGATTGATTGGATTAAAGAATACTGGATAAAATAACTCCTACACAATGCAATTAGCGCAAAACATTTGCTAACTGAATTATCGACATAACACAATAAAGAAGAAACACTTGCTAACAATAGCGTTGATTAAACACTGAGAACAACCCATGTCAAACAATAGCACCCATTGAACACTGAGAACAAACCATGGCTAACAAAAACGCCGAATGAACACTGAGAACAAACCATGGCTAACAAAAACGCCGAATGAACACTGAGAACAAACCATGGCTAACAACAACGCCGAATGAACACTGAGAACAAACCATGGCTAACAAAAACGCCGAATGAACACTGAGAATAAACCATGGCTAACAAAAACGCCGACTAAACACTGAGAACAAACCATGGCTAACAAAAACGCCGACTAAACACTGAGACCAAACCATGGCTAACAACAACGCCGACTAAACACTGAGAACAAACCATGGCTAACAACAACGCCGAATGAACACTGAGAACAAACCATGGCTAACAACAACGCCGACTAAACACTGAGAACAAACCATGGCTAACAAAAACGCCGACTAAACACTGAGAACAAACCATGGCTAACAACAACGCCGACTAAACACTGAGAACAAACCATGGCTAACAAAAACGCCGAATGAACACTGAGAACAAACCATGGCTAACAAAAACGCCGAATGAACACTGGGAACAAACCATGGCTAACAACAACGCCGACTAAACACTGAGAACAAACCATGGCTAACAAAAACGCCGAATGAACACTGAGAACAAACCATGGCTAACAAAAACGCCGAATGAACACTGAGAACAAACCATGGCTAACAAAAACGCCGAATGAACACTGAGAACAAACCATGGCTAACAAAAACGCCGAATGAACACTGGGAACAAACCATGGCTAACAAAAACGCCGACTAAACACTGAGAACAAACCATGGCTAACAACAACGCCGACTAAACACTGAGAACAAACCATGGCTAACAAAAAACGCCGAATGAACACTGAGAACAAACCATGGCTAACAAAAACGCCGAATGAACACTGAGAACAAACCATGGCTAACAACAACGCCGACTAAATACTGAGAACAAACCATGGCTAACAAAAACGCCGAATGAACACTGAGAACAAACCATGGCTAACAAAAACGCCGAATGAACACTGAGAACAAACCATGGCTAACAACAACGCCGACTAAACACTGAGAACAAACCATGGCTAACAACAACGCCGAATGAACACTGAGAACAAACCATGGCTAACAAAAACGCCGAATGAACACTGAGAACAAACCATGGCTAACAACAACGCCGACTGAACACTGACAACAAACCATGGCTAACAAAGCACTGACTGAACACTGAGGACAAACCATGGCTAACAAAGCACTGACTGAACACTGAGAACAAACCATGGCTAACAAAGCACTGACTGAACACTGAGAACAAACCATGGCTAACAAAGCACTGACTGAACACTGAGAACAAACCATGGCTAACAAATCACTGTCTGAACACTGAGAACAAACCATGGCTAACAACAACGCCGAATGAACACTGAGAACAAACCATGGCTAACAAAGCGCTGACTGAACACTGAGAACAAACCATGGCTAACAAAGCACTGTCTGAACACTGAGAACAAACCATGGCTAACAACAACGCCGAATGAACACTGAGAACAAACCATGGCTAACAACAATGCCGAATGAACACTGAGAACAAACCATGGCCAACCACAACGCCGAATGAACACTGAGAACAAACCATGGCTAACAACAACGCCGAATGAACACTGAGAACAAACCATGGCTAACAACCGCCGCCTGATGATTGACAACAACCCATGGCTAACTAAGCACTGACTGAACACTGAGAACAAACCTTGGCTAACAACAACGCCGCCTGAAGACTGACAACAACCCATGGCTATAACAAAGCACTGACTGAACACTTAGAACAAACCATGGCTATAACAAAGCACTGACTGAACACTGAGAACAAACCATGGCTAACAACAACGCCGCCTGAAGACTGACAACAACCCATGGCTATAACAAAGCACTGACTGAACACTGAGAACAAACCATGGCTAACAACAACGCCGAATGAACACTTAGAACAACCCATGGCTATAACAAAGCACTGACTGAACACTGAGAACAAACCATGTCTAACAACAACGCCGCCTGAAGACTGACAACAACCCATGGCTAAAAAAGCACTGTCTGAACACTGAGAACAAACCATGGCTAACAACAACGCCGAATGAACACTTAGAACAACCCATGGCTATAACAAAGCACTGACTGAACACTGAGAACAAACCATGGCTAACAACAACGCCGAATGAACACTTAGAACAACCCATGGCTATAACAAAGCACTGACTGAACACTGAGAACAAACCATGGCTAACAACAACGCCGAATGAACACTGAGAACAAACCATGGCTAACAACAACGCCGAATGAACACTGAGAACAAACCATGGCTAACAACAACGCCGAATGAACACTGAGAACAAACCATGGCTAACAACAACGCCGACTGAAGACTGCGAACAAACACAGGCTACCAATAACATAGTATCACAAACACTGACAAAATATAATAAACATACTACAGTTCGAGAGCGAAAGCAGGAAAAATTTACCATCGACATTAACTTAGACCACAGCACATGCCTGACTAAGGTATAGTTGGATCACAACACAAGGCTGTAATAGAATACTCCTTACACAAAACTTCGCTGCAGGAAGGGATCTGGACATCAGAAGCCCTATCAGGAAATTGTTTCCTTCTTTTAGTTTTTCTACTATCTACAACAGCGGTTATATACCAGACGACATGCTGAAATCAATATTCATAACCCTACCAAAGAAATCGGGTGCGATTGAATGCGATGATCATCGCACAATAAGCCTTATGAGTCATATGACTAAGATATTATTAAGAATTATCATGCGAAAGGTGCGAAACAAAATCAGTCCAGAAATTAGCGATGAACAGTGTGGTTTTGTTAGAGATAAAGAAACAAACAATGTCATTTATATCATAAGATCTTTAGTAGAAAGAGCCATAGAAGTGAAAACAGATCTATACCCATGTTTCATAGATTATACCAAGGCATTTAACAAAGTAAAGCGCCAAGAAATAATCAACATTTTAGAAAGCATAAACATAGACAGCAAAGATCTAAGAATAATAAAGAACATGTACTGGCAACAAACAGCGGCCATACGAACTGGACAAAAAATGGGAATGTTTCAACAAATAAAACAGGTGTTAGACAAGGTTGTGTGCTGTCACAATATTTGTTTAATATTTATAGTGAGATTATTTTAAGATCCATAAGGGGCATGCCTGGAATAACAATTGGGATCATAATATAAGTAATCTAAGGTATGCTAATGGTACAGTCTTAATCGCTAAGAGTGAAAATTAGTTACAAGAAATGTTTGACATTATTGTGAAGAAAGCAAAATAAAGGACTTAACCTTAATAGCAAAAATACAGAGGTAATGGTAACAACAAAGAAAAAGACATCACCTCAGTGCAAAATAAAGACAAGTGGAACAATATTAAAACAGGTAAATGAATTTAAATGTTTGGGAACTTTGTTAACCTCAGACGGAAGATGTACAAAAGAGGTGAGATGCAGAATGGTTCAGATAAAAGCAGCTTTCCAAAAATGAGAAAGATATTATGCAATCCATTTTGATAATAGAAACAAGAAAAATAGTTCTTAAATGTTACGTAGAGCCAGTCTTAACATATGGATGCGAATCACAGACAATTAGGACAACCGACAAGAAAATCACTGGAGTCTACAGAAATGTGGTTTTACAGAAGAATGTTGAGAGTACCATGGACATCTAAGAAAAGTAATGAAGATGTCCTTAGAGAGGTCATAGCAAAAAGCAAGCTAATTTCCAATATTAGGAAGAAACAATCATCATTGTTTTGCCATGTAATGAGAAGAGAATAACTGGAATACATTGTAACAACTGGAAAAATTGAGGGACGAAGAGATAGAGGGAAGCAATGAGAAAAAATACCAGACAGCTTAAGAGAATGGCTTGGCAGAAGGTCAACAATAGAAATGATAAATAGCTGTCGAGATCAAAAGTGTGGAGAGACATGATCACCTACGCCAGCAGGCCCGGTACTTGATGACTCTCTAGAAGAAGTTGGTTCGCCAGAGTTATGATTCCTAGACATCGGCCACTTACTGTATTGAACCTGAAGACCCCCAATAAACTTGACATATACTATCTAAATCTGATCTGCGCAACATTTCCTATTGAATCTATTGTCCATAGCAGGTCGCACACAACTGTCTAAGTTTGAACCTTGCACAAATATGTCCTCTTTGTGGTTGCATCAGTCTCAATTGGTTTGCTACTCTGCGTGACATCCTTTAATACTTCACATATCTGCTTCTTATCATGGAGTAACTCCCATGATGAGACTTGTCGGTAGCTGATAACAGGTGATAACGGATCGTCGAGCTGGAAACTCCACTCTTTTTACTGTCACTACTACACATGTGAGCTGTGATTGTGTTTTGAAATTACAGTATCAACATAATTCAGATAGATCACTCCATAATGGTGACTATAACATCAACACAATTCAGATAGCTCACACCACACAGATGACTCAAGTAACAACACGATTTAGATAGATCACACAACACATAGCTGTCTAAACATCAACACCATTCAGATAGATCACACAACACATAGCTGTCTAAACATCAACACCATTCAGATAGATCACAAAACATAGCTGTCTATAATATCAACACAATTAAAATATATTTATAAAAACAGGCTTTCTTTTAATACTTGAGCATAAGCTTAATACAACTGGTACACAAAAGCAAGCAAATTATAGCAGCAACACAATTCCTTTAGAGCACAAAGACTGGACAAATACATCACCGGAATAAACAGTTGCAGCAAAAGCATGTGTCGACCAGGGTTTTGACATCATTCCCCACACAATAGTTCACCCCAACCCCTTCCACTCCCTCAAAAATAGACTGCCTATAGTATTGACATTTTACATCCGGAACATGAAAGAAATGTGAAATTAATGTGACTCTCAAATAAACACAACATGAGCATTTCTATGTTCCTCACACAGGTCCTGTACACACATGCCGAGGTCAGAACGAGTCAATTGTCATTTCAAGAGGTCTCAATCATTATGCGAGGTTTTCCGTGTGTCTGATATCTGTTGACCTACCCACGTGGGGTAGCGAGCATGGAATAAAGAACATTGTTGTCATCCTCAAACAAAATAAAACCAGACGTTTCTACTTCTCGGCTGAGGTAGTTGTCATCAACCTGGAGGACATGGGTACATCGATACTTACATTCAGTAACAAATATGGTAGCTTAGATTTCAAAATCGCGGTTGAACCTGATTCAAGTAAGTACAACCATTACAACGTGCACATTTGACTATTTTGTCAATTTGTTAATCTATCTATCTATTGCACTTTCTAGTCGAATACAGCACGGGTGTTCGGCAGAAAGTCTAGACTATCCGTGTCCAACGATCTTAGCCAATACTCCTTAGACTTTGGATATGATAGGCATCGTATCTCGCCACATGTCTCTACTCTACAAGTCTCTAAATCTCACAAAGAAGCTCTTGCTCGCTGTTGACAATCCTGCATTGTTCTTTTACATTTTATATTTTGCCCTCTCATGTTTTGCTTTAATATTCTCTTATTTTCCCTTCCCACCACACATGTCAGTCATCGATTTTTGATTGTAATCGACAATGTGCCATTTCTCTTACTTCTGACCTAGGCATTCGTTTATTCTGTGGTAGGCCTAAACAAGTATTTTCTTGACATTTGTTTTCGAATATATCTAATTTACATTATATTATTTTAGTTGCTTTACCACCTCTCTTATTCACAAGTAAAGTGGATAATTCACGTGATTAAAAAATATTGACCTGTATTTGTATGCTTTGAATTGTTGATTTGCATAATTTCTGAAGGTTTCTGAAAGCCAATGCTGCCTTCGTTGCTCTGATTATCATTTCTTTCTGTGTGCCTCCTTCTTGATCTATTCAACCTCCAAAATATAGGAAGTGAACAACTTCTCTCACCGATATGCTGTCTAGAGTTATCCAAGATATAGGAAGTGATCTACTTCTCTCACCGATATGCTGTCTAGAGTTATCTTCACAAAATAGTGCAACAACTTGTTCATCATCATCATGTGTTCTTTCAACTTTGAATGTTAACCTTTATGAAGCACCACTCAAATGACTATGATAACAGGTTTCCCTGTACATCTCATAATGTATGTTGTTAGTTTACTTTAGTATTTGTCTACTTTTACTTTTACTATTAATAAGTTGTTATATCTCATTATGTGACAAAAAATCATTTGTTTTCATAGAATCACTCTACAGTTTTCTCTCTCCACTGTCTGCTGTTTCAAAACTCATTTTAATATTATATTTCCTTTGTCAAACCAATTTGTCTGGTTAATCCACATGTTATTACCATACAAGAGTGTTGGTTAGATATAACACATCATTATTATCGTTTTTTCATTAAGTATTGTTTGTTTGTTGGAAGAGTATATGTTTCATTTTCATCATAAAATGCTTATGTTTGTCTAGTACGTCCCCGGTGACTGAACGAATGCTTCATCTGTGCCTAATGGTGTTAACTCGTTCACGTGAATATTGAACTCATTTAATTTTATCAGTAACTTATTTAAGAATTGTTTGGCTACTGAACAAAATGCGCTTAATGTTGATTTCTCTTTTCATTTCAACAGGTTTGTTTTCCCTGTACAGTGTTGTACTGCCCAGTATTATTGAGTAAATGTATTTTCACTTATGCTCTCTTTATAAAAAACATAACATTATAAGCACACATGTAACAATGTAATCACATATTAAATACTAACTGACGATCTTAACAAACAGTACGTATATACAAGTTTATAGAGAATTTGAGATTATAGTA
The DNA here is from genome assembly GCA_032433765.1 of Megaustenia siamemsis. Taxonomy (NCBI): domain Eukaryota; kingdom Metazoa; phylum Mollusca; class Gastropoda; order Stylommatophora; family Ariophantidae; genus Megaustenia; species Megaustenia siamemsis. Next base: position 12,049,142 of record JAVIAB010000126.1, read on the forward strand.
GAATGGACTTTTTGTTATGGAGTTATTGTTTCATTCATTCATTGGGTGCCGTCTCCACATCGAAACGTAGCTACCATGGAGGGCATTTTATTATGTCTCTTGCCTTGATAGTGCAAGTTGCCTTGATAGTGCAAGAATGTATGTGTCCTTATATGGCAATTTCGTTTTACTGTGGTGTCATATATATTCTGTCCTAATACCTATCATCGTTGCAGTGACTATGTGTTGTTAAAGTTAATGTCTAATAATAGCAGTACGAAGTAGTGTGGTTAGAATAGCAGACATTTCTTGGAAATTCAATTGACTGACCTTGAAGAGAGCCAGGTTCCTCGAAGTACTGCCAATTGCCATCAATTAACCATTACGGTAATTACATTCTATAGTAATTGAAGCAGTACTAACGAACTCAATCAAGAACAATATTTTAGTGAAAGACGAGAACCTCATCACAACCTGTTAACATGTGAGAACATAATTTGATTAGCCTGGGACATTCCATCATCATCATCATTATCATCATCATCATCTAGCATCCCCCTTGTGGAATGCGGCTCTCGTGATTATTAATCGGAAGTTTTATCTCTCATTTGAGAAATATTCATCCTCTAGAGGAATGAGCCTCACCTCGCTTGTGATATTATCCACCAACCTTCTTTATCTTATCTACCAGATATCATACGTTCTATATAATGATATACTTTAGGTCACTATCCTGCTCGATGTCACCAACGCTATTTATTTTCCGTTTTGTTCTTTAGCTACAATTTTCTATAAATATAAGTCGTTACAAACATACATGTCTGTTCATTTCTCTACCAACAGTACTCTTTGTTTTCTTGAACTCGAGGACATTTGAATTTATTCTGCAGATCTGTCGATGCTCCACGATTCATAGGTCACGTGTTACGATAGGAAATAAAGATCACAGATGCTGAGAAACCTAACTTTTGTTAAATTACCACCCTCATAGAGAGGGACCAAAAAAAACATGTTTGAAGTAGATTACTTGTCATGGAAAAACTTTATTGACACGAATGAAGTGAACACTATAACAAAGTAAATGTTCTTTTACAGACTAACTGCTTAAAACATAAGGTTACTTGTTTATGCAGCTTCAGAATAATCACATTTTATTCATTTAATTAACATTCGTTGATTTTTTCAGGACTCAGTGTGACAGTTTTATTGTGTATATAGGTAGCATGGCCACCGACGAATATAAACAAGTTTACGACAATGATTTTGTTATTAAATTATTCCTTATGCAAATGTAAATAGTCTTTGTATTTATGATACCATTCATATATTTGCTATAACTAATGAAATATTTATATTATAAACAAGATCAAAAGCATGCATGACAGTTAGAAAGGAGTGAGAATGAGTTATTCGATATTTTAATCTCGTTATAATATTCGTGTTGCAGGCTAATTAATCTGACCAAGTGAGCTTATGAATAAGAATTGAAACCCAAGAAATGTGTCATCCTGATTAGGGTTGTTTCGGTTCAAAAAGGGCTATAACAAATTAGCTGTAAACATCGTAAGTGAAGGCGTTCTCGACGACATAACTATGTTTGTTATGGTGGTAGGAAGATAACTGAGGAAATATATGATAATAGAGTTAGTACCCTTATTATAAAGAGGAGATAATGAAGCACTTAAGTTTAAGTCTGAGTTAAGGTAAGTGGGCTGGTGTGACCCTAAATGAATCAGTACATTGAATTAAGTTCACGTCTTTTAAAAACAAAAAAAGAAACTTTGGAAATCGCGCGAGCTTTCGTTCGATTATTAAGATCCAGGTCGTCATCCCAGTAAGACGTAGGAAGAGAGTGATTGCTGACCATATGACAAGATGGTAGAGTAGGAATATGTTATATTTTATAGAACTAAGTCGTTCACGATTGATAATAATGACTACAAGAAGGTCTTTTGTCCACACGTGACTGTGAGGACTTCCGGTTCCAAGATGATGGAACGAAATTCAATTTCTCTCGACCGCTGCAGGATTAGCATTTGGGGACTGTTTAATTTCAGCTCCCCAATGCAAATTTCTGCGTTAAAGTCAACCTGATGTTCCACTTAATAGATTTGCGCCGATGATGCGGAGCCGTACACATGGCAATATTCCTCTTTGGCAGGTCAAGTGTTGTGGATGCGACCTTTGCCCTTGTTTGGAGTTCATATGCGGTTTACGTCATCATATTGCGTACTGTTTAAAGGCCGTCGCTGGAGTTGTTTGACGTCAATTATTTACAAGTTCTATCTATCTATTGACCTTTCGAGCCGTAGCCGGCCCATAGGGCATAGACCAAAATACACGAATCTCCTATCTGAATTTTTGTTCTAGCAGTTTTCTTTTAAAGATATTTTATCAAATCTCGCCATCTGTCTCCGTTCTGTGCAAGCAGCTCTATCTCATTGAAGGAGCCGAATCCTGCTGCTCTTGTCTCTCGCATCAATGTTCTCAGTGTATCCCTGGGTCTTCCTATTTTTCTCTTACCTGTTGTTCCCCACATGAGGGCTTGCTTTGCTATTCGGTTATTATCTCTTCTCATCACATGTCCAACATATGACCATCGGGTTTTCTTTATTACTGAAGATATTAGTGGTTGATTGGCGATTTCTCTAATTCTTTCGTTTGTTTTGAATTCGTTCCACGCTATACCAAGTATTTTCCTTAGACATTTATTTTCGAATGCGTTCAACTTTGTTTATATATCTCTTGTTGTTTTCCAGCTTTCACACACATACGTAAGGGTTGATAGTACATTTGATTTGAATAACCTAAGTTTTGTGTGTTTGTGCTGATTAGTTTTGATTTCCACAACTTTTCAAGGCTTCTGAAAGACATTGCTGCTTTAGCTATTCTGATTCTAATCTCTTTACTTGTATCCCCTTCTCGATCAATGTGACTTCCAAGATAGATAAAGTGATCGATCTCTTCTACTGGTTTGTTTTCCATGTATATTTGTCATCTGTTGTAATTAAACTTTTCATGACTTTAGTCTTTTCATGATTGATCTCAAGCCCAATTTTGCTGGCTATTGATGATAGTTCATTTGTGTTTTCCTGCATCGTTTTTATCTGACTGCTGATGAGAACTATGTCATCAGCAAAGTCGAGGTCCTCCAAATGGTTTCCTTGTATCCATTCGATGCCTTTATTACCAGTGCAGCATTTCTTCATTATGAAGTCCATAACAATCCCAAACAACAAGGGCGATAAAATACATCCTTGTTTTTAACCCCAGTTTCTATTGGGAATCATTCGCCCAGTCCTTCCTCTGTTCGAACTGCACATGTGTAACCATCATACATGTCTTTGATAATATTTATGATTTTTTTATGGTAAGCCATATTGCTTCAGAATTTTCTACAAAGAATCTCTATGAATACTATTAAATGCTTTTTTGAAGTCGATGAAGTTAAGTACAAAAGGTTTTTGCTTTTCAATGTGTTCCTCCAATATAAGTCGTAGAGTGAAAATGTGGTCAAGGCAGCTTCTCCCTTTTCTAAACCCAGCCTGTTCTTCACGCATTACTGTATCTATTGAAACCTTTGTTCTATTAAGGATGATTTTGCAGAATAACTTTAAGGCAACTGACAAAAGTGTCATGCCTCTCCAGTTGTTACAATCTCTAAGATTGCCCTTTTTTGGGATCTTAACAATGATTCCTTTTTTCCATTTATGATGTGTCTTCTGTTTTCCAAATGATGTTGAACATTTTTTGGAGATATATTAGATTATGGCTATCAATTGCCTTGAGGATCTCAGCTGTTAACTGAGATCCTCAAGGCAATTGATTGCCTTGCAACTGATAGCAACTGATTTACAAGTTACAACTCATTAATACGGACTGCTCTGCCAAGTCAATCGAAGGTTTTAATGTAGGGATTTTCCACCATCTTTACCATGTTTCGTGCGTTGTTGGCTGCATTCACTATATTAATCGTTTGTTTGTGATCACCACCATTATTGTGTGTGGTACGTCATCATGATGGTTGATCGTTTATCCTTAAACCGGCCGTACGCTTATAATGAAGGGCGAAATTACGAAGTTTTGTTCATGAACTTGCAGCCTCAGTGTGAGTCACGGAGTTTCATGTTGGTCAGGATGCATGTTTAACTTCAAAACTGAGATTGTGAGCAGACTTGTGGACTGGTTTATCATTTCACATATTCACATTGCAGAGGAGATCTCAGCGCTTACAGATGTAGTTCGAATTATGATGTGGATAATCCGACGAATAACTGTGTTTCATATGTTCGGATTTGGTGACAAAAACGATGTCCTAACATCATCAAGCGCTATACATTTTAAAATAACAGGACGATAAACAGTTTTGTGTGGACGTAAACTTCCGGTCAATCTGGCGGAGAGCCGTCAGGAACCATTATCGGCCGTATAAGAAAATTGTTCCTTGTTGCAGTTTCATCATATTCCAAATCCGGCTTGCTGCAGGAGCTACTGAGTTACGTGCTCTGTGCACACCGTGATCTGTACGTTGCACCCGTTTTGATTGTATGTTGATATTCTGATTGCTTACGATGAATTATCGTATGACGGGGAACAGATGGCTGTTTACACTTTTTGTGTGGTTTCGCCTTATGTCTTCTGGCGTGTGCTGAGACTTCTATAATGGAGCCTGCAACTACCTTTCTTTGTCCAAGAGATGAGATATTAATTCGGTTGATTCCACGGTGGTTGAACAATTATGGATTTTAATTCGTTTGCAGTGATACCGGGGCCTTCAATTAATAAAAAAAACATTACATGACAGTAAATGGGCTTAGGCAGTTCCAGTATAAATTAGATTAGAGAACGATTGCTAACAGTCAATAGTTGTGCGACTTGTGGTGTGTGGTTTGCAATATGTACTAGTCAATATCGTATTGCCGTCATGTGGTTAACAATTGATGACGGAGGCTGAGTCACAAATTCAATCAGCGCCATATTCATTTATGTTACGTAATGTTATTATGTAACGTCAGGTGTTAATTTCGCCTATTCACTTGTCATGTCGTGTAGCGTCGAGTCATGTACATGTGGTAGGTAACTGATCATAATTTACAAAAAAAGTCGTTAACAATAGAACATAATGTGTAAGAGCAGTGACAGTTGAACCATTGGTAACATGACATAACAAAGATCATCGCATCCTCGACAAGCATGGTTATTGAATCAAATGTTCTCTATGTTACTAGACTATTCTATGAGTGAGTGCATTAATAGATACATGCCAGATAGGATAACACCATCATTTTACTGATGGGATGCCATTATTTTGGTGTCAGAGAGATATACAAACCCCATTATGCCGAAGACAAATGCTGATATTTCATGCGTCGTTGATGAATTTTCGTTATTTCGCCATGAGGTTGGCATTTTATTTTATATTGTCTAGGACGATGACTAACTGCTAATTACCTAAATAAGATTTGATCAAAGCAAAGGAAATCACATGTGGACAAGAATAACATCATCATTTGTTAGCTATTTATGTAAATTTGGCAGCCATTAGACGAAGTCTGCACCGATTGGGATAAGTCATGCATCGAGATCAAACAACGAAGGGAACCTACAGCACATACCTTTAACTTGAGAGTGGCATCAAAGAAAAAGACACTCACAATTTTGCAAGGAAATTCTGTCAAAGTTCTTCAGTTCCAATCTCGCTATTAATTTACCTCCAACTGTTAGTCAATAATTTAAGCATATCTTTTTTGGTAATTATTTTAATATGATAGCTTGTTCTCATTAAGAATTCTTGATTTCTTTCTTTACAGACCAGCATCATATAATAGACAGTTCGCAAGCGGCAGAACAGAATAACACACTCCCAATTGTCCTACCTCTGATGTTCATTGTCTGTATTGTCGTTGCAGTTTCCGCTTTTTTTATTGGTAGACACAGAGGTGATAGTTGTTTGTATTGTTATTTATTTCTAATTTTGTAATTTCTATAAACATTTGTATTATAAACCATGATTACCTGGACTCTAGCAATAAACATGAGAGATGAAAAAAATGGACAACTGAGTAATGAGCTAGGAATAATTCCTTTAATAGAATACATACAGACACTGGTAAAATGGTTTAGCTATGTGATAAGACAGAAACTCAAGAACACAACACAGTTAGCCTTTAATAAAAGTTACAAGAATACCAGACTCCTGATCCGACCGCGTGTAGCGTGTTAACGACTCCTTTCGTTGTTCTTTTGTATACCGTTTAATGTCTATGGGTTGTTGGTGGCTTTTGAACGTTATCTTCCGTCAGCTGTTGATGTCAACAACTTTATGTCACATGTTAACTGTTAAGTCGTCTCTCACGACAACACGCATCTCCGGACCCTGTCAGTTCTGCCCCCGTGATCTTCTCTGGAAGGCGGCTGCTTGTGTCTACACTCAGGCCAACACGTGTCTGTGCTCACTGGCCGCTAGGCTGAGTCGTGACCTTGTCTTTCACTGTCGTACTTCTGGTTTGTGTTAAGATGACTGTTCACGTTGTGTTCCGCGACAACTTGATTTATTACTCGGGTTCGTCCCCTCAAGGGTTGACGTTAGGCTAAACAAAGGAACTGTGCACACAGAACAACACTTGATGGTCAGTTAGCATTTATTCATGACCCTTCGGACTCTCATTACACACATAAATGTCATGGCCATATTTGAAACACTCTACCATTTATTGAACTCTCGCCCAAACACATATCTCTGACTGCATTCATACTTATATCTAACTATATACGGACCGACCCATCGCCGGCCCGTCCCTATCCTAACCTAACGCTTTGCTATGCGGCGGTCCTAAGTCCATATCGTCTCACTGTAACTTACTTCTGCTACTCCTAATTATCGCATGTTTCTTCTCTACAATGCTTCTCTCTAACAATGTCTAAAGTGCTTAACTTCATAACTATTTAGCAAACTTGCGTTCTACTCTAACGCTAAAAGGTTCTCATCAACCTGTTACGGGTCGACCACTTGGTCGCCCGGCTATTACGAGGACATGTGTGCTGCCTCCAAGTGCTTCTCTAAAGTGCTCCCTAAACTTTAGTGTTCACCTTTTAAATTTGGCTCTTGTCAGCCAATAAGAATCTTACCTCCTACGCATGTCTGACCACCCACCTCCTAGGCATGGATCTCAACACTTTCCACGTGAATCTCAATCCCTTGTCTCCTTTTTCTCCTAACCTTGTCTTAATGTCTGGTTTCCTTGACCGTGTTTATTTCTCCACGGCCTTCACTTTGCCCGTGTTTTCCTGGATCATCTATTTTTTCTGTGACTTCTCTTTATACGTTTCTTTCCTTTTTTAACCTGGCTCTTTCGTCTCGCCTATCTGCCCCTCACTTCTAGGCTGTTCTCTATTCTCCACTTTCTCCTTCACTCTCTCCATCCTTTTCCTCCTCCTCTTGTACACACGAAGAGGGTGGGTTGATGGAATATTAGAAACACAATGAAACATAACAGTAGCACTGGCCACCAGAAGAGCAACTGACGACAGTTTATATATCTCCTCGATGCTGAAAAGCAAATAAGGAAGGAAAGAAGGAGATTTAAAGAAAGAACATGCGCTATGTATAAACAAGTGATAATCTCAGATTAGTTGATTCCACATATTATGCTGCAAACAAATACAAAACATTGGTCACTCATTAATGTATATAACCATTTTTGCTTTGGTTATCTACTCGTGCCACCAAGTGTACGGATATATACCGACAAACTCTTTTTCCACACAAAATCCTATCATTGCTAGCTATATTAAGTAGCATAATGATAAGCAATAGATTTAGAAACAGCCTGGTGTGTATGAAAACTAGACTAGCGGCAGATTGCAATAGTGATCATGTACCAGTTGTGGGAAAACTTAGAGTAAAATTAAAAGCAACAAAACGAGCCTCAGTTAAAATCAAGTAAAATTTAAATTTACTTAAATCAGACAAGAAGTTGCAAGACAAATATAGAATCACAATTCAGAACCGGCACAATGCGATAGAGAAGATACAAAGCATTGATGAACAGTGGGAAATGCTAAAAGAACCAATGCAACAAACATCGAAAGAGTTCATACCACCAGTGAGGGCAAATTCAAGAAAGAAATGGATTACATATGACATGCTGCAGATAATGGAGACAAGAAGAAGAAATAAAAGAAATAAAGATTAGTATAAGAGAATAAATAAAGAAATTATAATAAAATGCAATGATGCAAACGAAAAATGGCTAAAAGAGAGATGCACAGATATTGAAATGCAACAAAAAGGAGATGCTAAAGCTATACACAAACAAATTGAAGAATTAACAGGGAACAAAAAAGACTTAATCAAAAACTGAATGTTTAAGATCAAAGGAAGGAGAACTGTTGATTGAACAAGAAAGTATAAGGGAACGATGGACAGAATACATTAAAGATCTTTATAATGATGAACGAACAGTAGTAAATATTAAGGAGGATGAAGAATGCCGAGAAATATTCAAAGAAGTGAAAGACGCCTTGCGCAATATGAAAGCAGGCAAAGCTCCTGGACCAGATAATATAAATATAACTAAAGAAGAGATTGAGGCCATTGGTGATTTTGGTATAGAATAATAAAAATATTGAATGATATCTACAACACCGGATATAAACCAGACGACCTGCTAAAATCAATATTCATAACCATACTAAAGAAATATGTGCGATTGAATGCGATGATCATCGCACAATAAGCCGTATGAGTCACGTGACTAAGATATTACAAAGAATCATGTGAAGAGTGCGAAACAAAATCAGTCCAGAAATTAGTGATGAACAGTGTGGTTTAGTTAGAGATAAAAGAACAAGCAATGCAAAATACATCATAAGATCTTTAGTCGAAAGAGCCATAGAGGTGAAAACGGATCTATACCTATGTTTCACAGATTATACCAAAGCATTTGACAAAGTAACGCTCCAAGAAATAATCAATTTTAAAAGGCATAAACGAAGAAAACAGAGTTCTAAGAATAATAAAGTACATGTACTGGCAACAAACAGCGGCCATAAAAACTGGAAATCAATTAGGAATGTTTCAACAAATGAAACAGGGTGTTAGGCAAGGTTGTGTGCTGTCACCAAATTTATTTAATACGTATATTATGACTATTTTAAGATCCATAAGGACATGACTGGAATAACAATCGGATGTCATAATATAAATAATCTAAGGTATGGTGATGATACAGTCTTAATCGCTAAGAGTGATAATGAGTTACAAGAAATGTTAGACATTAGGCGAAGGAAAGCAAAAATAAAGGACTCAGCTTCAATAGCAAAAAAGACAGAAGTAATGGTTACAACAATGAAAAAGACATCACGGCAATGCACAATAAAGATAAGTTGAACAATATTAAAAATGGTAAATGAATTTAAATATTTGGCGACTTTGTTAACCTCATACTGTGGATGTACAACAGAGGTGAGATGCAGAATGGCTCATGCAAAAGCAGCATATTTTAAAAAAAATTAAGAACGTACTGTGCAATCCATTTTTGGCAATAGAAACAAGAAAAATCGTTCTTAAATGTTATGTAGAGACAGTCTTAATATATGGATGTGAATCATGGACAACAGGACAACGGACAAGAAAATCACTGATGACTGTAGAAATGTGTTTTTTTTTAGAAGAATGTTGAGAATACCATGGACAACCATAAAGAGTAATCCAAATGTTCGTTGAGGCCAAGGCAAATGAAGATCTAATTTCCGATAATATGAAGAAACAATCATCATGTTGTAGCCATGTAATGAGAAGGGAATATCTGGAATATATTGAAACAACAAAGGAAAATTGAGGGACGAAGAGATAGAGGGAAGCAAAGAGAAAAGAGGTGGCGTGGCAGAAGGTCAAAAACAGAAGAGGGACGAAGAGATAGAGGGAAGCAAAGAGAAAAGATGTGGCGTGGCAGAAGGTCAAAAACAGAAGAGGGACGAAGAGATAGAGGGAAGCAAAGAGAAAAGATGTGGCGTGGCAGAAGGTCAAAAATAAAAATGAGAAATAGATGTCGAGATCGAAAGTTGTGGAGACACATGATCACCTATACCAGCTGGTACTTGATTGTAATGAGATGATAGTAAGTAGCAAATTCGGACAATATGACAGAACTGTAATTAAGAATGATTTCTTTACTTTTCAGGATTCATGAAGAGGAGAAATAATGAAAAGAACATACATGTTAGTATGTAAGTATTGCTGTGAAAATACAATAACGTTTTTTATCGAAGTAACCTTTATATTGATTAAACATTATTATTCATTCATATATTTGAAAAGGCTACATTAATTATTGAACGATTGTTTTCAATCCAGAAAATGCAATTTTAAAGTATAAATGACATGCAATCTCAAGGTCAACGTATAATATATTAGAATTGTCAAATGGCGTTACCCTTTAAGACAGAACGATTTCTTGCAAAAGATAAACCAGGCTGGAATTATGCACGCGACAAAGAAGGAAGGAAACGACATAATTATAAATGTACGTGACAGAGAGAGAGAGAGAGAGAGAGAGAGAGAGAGAAGAAGAATAGAGAAGGAAAGAGAACTGCGTGTGCCAGTTTCTTTCTCTACCCCTCTCTATGGTTGTCTGGTTGTCGTTCTTTCCGTTCTCCGCGAATGTTTAACAACGATGATGATAATGACTGGCCCTGCATGACTAGATCTGCACACCGATGTTCTACATTTGAACGCCTGATCTTTATTCTGTAAACAACAGCTGCCTGGATCACTGCGCCGAGTTCTCACTGACCCCCTGTAGACTGTGCACACCCCTGCTGTTACCGGCCACCCTTTACGAGTGGCAAGCTGACCCATCTACATGTTCAGCCACCGTGACAATTCTACCGCTGGCCTGGCTGCCTGCCTGTTATCGTAATTGTACTTCGTGCTGTGAATTTCGCATACATCCTTTTGTTCGTTCGTCGCACTCAGTGGCGAGTACATCGCTGTCAATTCATAACAAGACCCGTACTGTGTAAAATAATGGTAACTTTATTGATGCACACCACCTCCACTCGACTACTTAATTGGTCCAGCAAAGATTGTCTCACATCGACAGACTTATAAAATGTCCATTACACTCATAACATTACAAAACTGTTACAACTACACCTTTCACCACACCAGACTTTTGTCTGCCTCTTACGACTTATGCTCTCTCCCAGAACTTGTGTACACACACCGTTAAATTATAGCAGCCCTGTGTCTGCCAACTTCTTCATGACATTATCTTCTCTTTCACGCTCCCCATTTGGAAAACTTGATCATTGCACACAACAACTAAACCGATGTACGTGAGTGAGCCACTTATCCTTCAGGAAATCAACGTGTCCATTCGCGCTGCCCTTATTCCTAGCCGAGTCAAACGGCAGTGCTCGAACATTGCTGATGATTCACTAGGCCTTAAAGCACAGTGAATCCACTAACAACTGCCACTAATCACCAGTTGGTGGGCCACTTCTCCAGCCATGGCCACTTAATACTGTCAACAACACGAACTGTATAAAGCTGGGTAATCACTGGTTCCCGAACTGAAATGATAACATTCTCGTTCCGAGACTTGCAGCCAACTCGTTATCACACTGCCTGACCACTAACGACTGTCCTGTTCATGGGTTTTGTGTCAACTCCCCGATCAACTCTGACCGTTCAAAAACCCTATATTTCCTTCTGCCCTCGTTACACGTGACCCTCGCAATTCTCGAGAATCACTTAGTCCCCTGAGCTGATTTTCACGTTCCCTGTTCCCTCGACTTTCACGCCTTTCTCTATTCCCCTTTCATTCTCTCTATCTGATTTGTTCTCTACCACCTCTCTCCTTATTTCCCCATTCCTTTCTTCATTCTCTTTCGTCTTTCTCTCCCCTCATATGTCTTCTTCCTTTCGTTCTCTCTCCCTTCTACATATGCATATTTTGCACTCATATCTTTGTAATTATTTTTCTATATGCGTTTGGCCTTTCTTAATTATAATGTAATGATTCCTTTAACAACCAAACAGGACAATTTTAATTTATAAAACCGGGAGTCAAACAATGCTGTGTTCTATTGCCGGATTTGTTTTCACTTTACAGCGAATATATTATGAGATCAATAGTAGACAACAAGGGGATTGAAGTCAACAGTCACAACATATTTGCGATATGCGGATGACACCGTCTTAATAGCAGAGACAGAGAACGAACTACAAGAAATGATAGACATAATAGTAAAAGAAAGCAACAAGAAAGTTCTCAGTCTGAATAGTAAGAAAACAGAAGTAATGGTTATATCGAAGAAACAATCATCACCATCATGCAGCATAAAAATAAACGAGACAAATAATCTGAAACAAGTGCAACGTTTCAAAAACTTGGGCACAATAATAAAATCAGATGGAGATGCACAACAGAAATAAAAAGCAGAATAGCTCAGGCTAAAATAACATTTCAGAAAATGAAAAATATCTTATGCAACAAATCGATGTCAATAGAAATGAAAAACAGAGTTCATCTGTGCTATATAGAACCAATTCTGACCTATGGAGGCGAATCATGGACAGTAGACAAACAAATGAAAAGACGATTAGAGGCCACAGAGTTGGGATTTCTCAGAAGAATGTTGAAAGTTCCCTGGACAGCTAAAAAGACCAATGAGGAAGTTCTCAAAGAGGCCAACACGAAAAGGGAGCTCTTCAAAAACATCAGAAAGAAACAATCAACATTTTTCGGGCACATCATGAGAAGTGGAAAGTTGGAATACTTGGTTACAACTGGCAAAAATAAAAGGAAGAGAGATCGCGGACGGCAAAGAGAGAAAATACTGGATAGCTTTGTGTCATGGCAAGGAAAACAGTCAACAACAGAACTGATACGATGCACTGTGGATAGAAGATTGTGGAAGGACATGATCGCCTACGCCAACCGGTATGGCACATAATGATGATGAATGATTCCTTGATTATTTGTATTCTACATAAAACATACTATAGTATTATCATTTACCTGTACTCATTAATGTAAATTATTGCATTTGCAGGAAAAGACTTCGAAGTACCGAGTATATAGGTAATTGTCCTTATAAGTCTCCTGATGGAAGTATAAAGCATTTTTGTGCTTTCTGTTCTGTTTGTGTGTTCTGCTCTTTTGTGTTTTCTGTTAGTTTTGTGTTTTCTGTCCATTTAATTGAACACCAGAGAAATAAGCAAATGTTGAATGTGACGATTAGAGGCTACAGAGATGGGATTTCTCAGAAGAATGTTGAAAGTTCACTGGACAGCTAAAAAAACCAATGAGGAAGTTCTCAAAGAGGCCAACACAAAAAGGGAGCTCTTAAAAAACATCACAAGCAATCAACATTTCTCGGGCACATCATGAGAAGAGGAAAGTTGGAATACTTGGTTATAACTGGCAAAAATAGAAGGAAAGAGAGATCACGGACGACAAAGAGAGAAAATACTGGATAGCTTGGTGTCATGGCATAGAAAAAACTAAACAACAGAACTGATACAATGCACTGTGAATAGAAGATTGTGGAAGGACATGATCGCCTACGTCAACCGGTATGGCACATGATGATGAATGTGAACATTTCAATTGCTGCAAATAAATAACGAAATGCTATAATATAACTTCAATCTCAGTTCAAGTTACACGAATTGAGTGTAATGTGCACAGTATATCGTTATAGGGGGTCATACTGAGTGAGTATTATAGGTGGTCGTACTGTTGTTGTTGTTATTTGGTGGTCATACTATGATGTCTCTAGATATCTGGTTGCGTGATGTTTTATCCTCTCTTTTCATAAATGCAAAGTCTCTCTTTGACGTATCTGGTTGCTGTTTAAAAAGGTAATGTTTTGGTCTTTGTATATGTCTTTTATTCCGTACATCCATCCTTTTATGGACAGTAGACAAACAAATGAAAAGACGATTAGAGGCCACAGAGATGGGATTTCTCATAAGAATGTAGAAAGTTCTCTGGCCAGCTAAAAAGACTAATGAATAAATTCTCAAAGAGGCCAACACAAAAAAGGGAACCTCTAAAAACATCAGAAAGAAACAATTAACATTTTCGGGCACATCACGAGAAGAGGAAAGTTGGAATACTTGGTTACAACTGGCAAAATAAAAGGAAAGAAAAATCGCGGACGACAAAGAGAGAAAATACTGGATAGTTGGTGTCATGGCATGGAAAACAGTCAACAACAGAACTGATACGACGCACTGTAGATTGAAGATTGTGGAAGGACATGATCGCCAACGCCAACTGGTATGGCACATGATGATGATCTATCCTTTCCTTAGTCTTCCTCTTACCCTCTTTTTTGATCTTCTTAGAATGCTCTTTATAACATTTGATCTGGTTTCATTCTAACTACGTACCCATAACATGTCATTCGTTGTTCGTGTATTTATTTCACACATGCTTATATTCCGATTTTCTCTTTGATTGTATCATTTTATATTGGATCTGCCCTGTCTTGTTTTGCTATTTTCCTCAAGTACTTCATTCGAATGTTGTTATTTTCTCTGTTTTGACGTTTGTTCAATGGCCATGTTTGACGTTGTTAGTATAATGTTGGTGTGAAGATGCTATTTATCATTTGTCTCTTAGCTGTCATTGAAATATTTGGATATTCATAGAGTGGAGTCAGTTGGTAGTTAATAATGTGCGCTTTCTGTACTCTGATTTCTATTTCTCTGTTTATACTTCCATCTTCCATTACTATCCACATATTTGAATTCTCTAACCTGCTTTATTTTATTGTCATTTATTTGAAATTTAATTAGCATTTCTCCTTGCTCATTTTAACTATTTCCGTTTTGACCTTATTAATTGTCATATTGTATTCATTGATTATGTCATTTAGGGATGTTGTATGTTGTTGAAGATATTCCTCATTCGCACATATCAGGTATTGGTCATTCAGCAAAACTAAATTCATTGATGTTTTTTTGATCATCGCCCTTTATTCTTAGATTTGCTTGATCTTGACAATATAGTGTATTGTAATTATGTACATCAGTGGGAAGAGAACACAGCCTTGTCTTACTCCTGATATGATTCAGAGCCATTCCATTCCTGCTCTTCTTTCATTAGAAATACTCACGAGCATCTATTTATTCATATATTTGGGGGCTAGGGGGGATTACCCTGTTACTGTTTATCTCAAATGATGGCTTGATCTTTCCAGCAACCCGAATTAGCTTTCACGTTTAAACTCAGTTTCTGGTTCTGGTGTTTTTAATAAACACCACATTAGAGACAATACTTTATGCACATCGAAAAAAACATGAAAAAATACATTAACGATTATCTTCATGCCTTTGGTGGACTGTTAGTGTTAAATGGTGTTAGTGACTATATTTTCCCATAATCGGCGTCATATTTTGGATCATATCGTTATCATGGCTTTGTTTTAAATAGTATATCATATAGGAAGAATTGGATGGGAAGAAAAGAAAACAAACGATAAAGTCTTTAAACAACTATAACTGAAAAGAGAAGTACTAAGCACAATTCAAACAAGACAAATGACATTTTTGGGGCATGTTAAGTGACACAGCATCCTACTAAAAGTAATCTTGGAAGGGAAGATACAAGGTTAAAGATGTAGAGGCAGACCAAAGACTAACATGGACGAGTAACATCAAAAGATGGACAAGTCAGCCTATGACAACCTGCACTATCAAAGCAAGAGACAGAGTGAAATAGCGCTCCATAGTAGTCAAATGTCGATGCAGAAACGGTGCTCAATGATGATGATGATGAACATGCCAGACCGCCTTTATTGCCATAGACGATCGCTGGTATCCAGAGTGAGAGAATTTGAAGGTTTAGGTCCCAAAAAAATTGCTACAAATGGAATTGAACAACAAACCACTCAAGTACCTCGGCTTCCTCGAACCCCAACGCTGTAAGACAAATTACTGGACCCCTCTTATATATTTAAATTATTTCTTATGCATCAAAGTATTAATGCTAAATATATGAACTGAAGCCATTCCATATACAAAACCACAGCAATCACATGTTTATGTTTATAATGTTCATTTTAGTTCCAGATTATGATAATTCATCGGCTGGGCTTCCAGATGTCGCCTCGCATTCTCCTCGTGAAGAGAAAAGCGTCGTCCGTCATAATGTTTCAGTTGAGGAGACGAGGCATGCCTCCTCCCACACTCCTTATGAAGAAATACAGAATGTCACCCAACACTTTCCATATGAAGAACTAAGAGACGTTCCTGCAAGAAATTCATATGTAGAACTTATAGATGATCGCATGAGTGTGCCAACAGATGCAAGTTCTCCATATAGCGAGATCACAGATGACAAGTCAGTAGCACAAGACAATGCCAGAAGAGAATTAAAAAAACCAAACAGTGAAATAGTGGAGTATGAAAACACAGAACTAGTTCTTTAAGTAGAAAGCGTACAAATAATTAGTGCAGTTATATTTGATGAAGTGTACGGCTTCTGTGCTCTCCCAGTCTTGTAGCGATTATAGGTCTGCTTGAGTGCCAAACGATAGATCAAAGCAACTAAATAGCAATCGTCAAATAAGTTACATTCTTGACACTTGTTACTTTTGCTATATATTTTCAATGACAACATCCATTACTTATAACAAATATTAGTAAGAGATTTTGTTCAGATTTTAGTTTTATTGTGTACATATTTTTATTTCTTCGGAGGTACTCATATTTTTTTCATCGATGATTAATTGACATTTCAAGCAGGTCTCACTGCTGAGACCACCTGAGGGGTGGTTACCGCAGAGAGGAATTATACATAAAAATCCCAACTGATTCAGGGATTTCAACTCACAACTTCTCCGTCTCAAGGCCTGCGTTTCGCCTTGAGACCAACCAGTCTCCCATGTGTACATATAAGAGGAATGTTAAAAAAATATTTAGTTTCCTTTCATGCTTGCATATATTTTTTTGTCCATAACCCGAGGTATTCCCCCCCAAAATGAGATAACATGAACTCATAATAATTTTATATTATCAATTTTTAAAAATTGAACCATGCATTAAAAAAAAAATAATTGGTCCGCTGAAAAGCTGACATTTCCTGTTTAAAACGATTATGCAATCAGAAATGTCTAGGGTACAATTAACTGTTGGGCACGAGCAACACAAAAACACATACATGGATACTGTTATCTAGATAAATAGGCCTTGCTATATATTCGTATTTCCAGACGCTGTCTAGTAGTCATTACATCCACTTCTACTTCTTCTTCTATCCTTCCTCTGCTGCCGTTGGCGTCGAGGAGAGAAACAATCTACGATTCTTTCCTCTTCTGTTGGCCTCTTCTGGTGTTATTCCTCCTAGTGACTAGTATTCCCTTTATCCATCTCTTTCTCTTAATCTGGCGTTTTCGTAGCGTTTATTTAAAGCTCTTTGAGTCATTGTTAGTTCTTTTTGTCTTGTTATGTGGCCGAACCAATTTATCTGTTTCGCGATTGTTTCTCCATTATTTTGGCTCTGAGCACTGTTTACACCCACACATGTCCAAGTTCTCAAGGACAGCACATGGTGGGCAAGCCATAAACGATTGCGTCCTGTAATAACCAGGAGTTTACGTTATAGTTAACAAATAAAGGCTCAATATAAACAAAAAAAGTCATGACAGACTTATGAATGTAGTAGACAAGCGATTCTTCATCTTATCTTTACCACAGGTCATTTTTAAATATGTTATAGCATATTTATGCAACGTGTATACACACTGGTACATGACATGTGAAATAAAAAAAAAAAATGAAGGAAAACAAATTGTACAAGATTGTTCCCCATTAACCATAAGCCTGAGTGAAGAGTAAGGTAACATGTCATGTCCATATAATTAGAGAGAGAATTAGAGCTGTAATTCACTTAGACAAGCTCAGTGATTATATCAAAAATATACTTTCTTTGCAGTTTGCTTGTTGTCTGTGGCCAAAGTGGACTGTCATTTTATGAACTGGTGCAGTTTGGATACTTTATTTTCTTTATTTAAAATTCACAAAATTCGATAATAAAGATAAAATACAAACATTGAAGAGATACAATATGCAAGTTTATATCGACTTATGTTGTTATAAGGTTATGGCGTTGTGCAAATGTGAAGGTCAGTTTTATTCACAAATCCTCACGTCAGCAATAGGATACATATTTTTTTTAAAGATATGAAAAGTTCAAATAAAATATTCGATGACACAAGCTGATGTCCTAATATGTTAATTATTCAGAACCAGATATCGCACGCATTTATAGTGTTGCAGAAAATGAATGCCCAGTTTGAACTATTATAACGGTTTCAATGTGCAACGTGTCTACCTGTGTATGTGAACACAAGAAGACTGGACGTGTAAAATGGGAAGTAGAAAGTTCTATCAAACATTAAACAAGAATAGTTCTTGATGTTAGCATAGACAAGCCTGAAGAATATTTTGAGTAGAAAATTGAATGTTATGAATGATCCCTGGCACAGTGTACACGTAACTTTTCCTAAACGAATATTTCCAATAGATCTAAATGTGTATTCATTTTTTTAAACAAAATTAAAATATATATCCACTTCTTCATATAGGAATTTGAAAAATGGAATAATGACCACACCATTCCACAAATAAAAACAAATGTTGGGTTATATGATCAGTATCACGTCAGATCGTTTTTACTACCTAGCAAAGTCTGTGATAATCATTTTTAAAAATGCATTAAACAGTACCTTTGTCACGTCTACGACATGAACTTGGTCCCTTATAGTCTCGACTGCGTGCTCTCTGACCTCTCAGCCACCGACACTCCGTGGGAATGTCTTGGTATAATTGCAGTGTGGCATTGACTCAGCATTTTCATTGTTAAGGTCTGACATCTAGTAAGGGACACATGCTATTTATTTCATTGATGTATATTTTCTTCAATTTTTCTTGATTAGTAGAAACTGCACAAAAATAGTAAATTTGGGAAGAGAAACTTCCCTAACTAACTCTAGTTACACCCTTCCTATAAAACCACAGGATAATACAACCTATACGTGTCGTTGCAGCACAACCCTTTTTGAGGGAAACAATGGAAGCAACGACTAGGACAAGTGGATCACAATAAAGGCGAGGAAACCTTCCTTTAAGATCATGTTCTAGACGCACAGATCATAAACCTAGAGAGCGACACTCATTTTATTAATTTAATACACCCCTGAATACGAATATAAAAGTGTTTCTAACGAATAGATGAGTTATACAAGTTGTGTCAAGTGCTCTATTGAAGAAAAAAGGACAGAATCAGATATGTACTTTAAAAATCTAACCATCTAAATATTTACAGTTAGACCGTAAAAAGATAGCATGTAACAGCTAAGCGATCTAGCACGTGGGGAAACATCTCCGGGCTGCCCCACTTCCCAGCGTGTTTTCGTAAGTTAAACTCTTAACTTACTACTGACTTAGTAGGTAGGTTATTAAAAAACAACACTTTATGGTCAAAGAAATCGCAGAACATGAAGATATATAACAAATATAATGTAGTAACCATCAATAAATGCGGAATAAAGAACAAAGAGGTTGAATGCATAGAATAAATGACAGAGGGGGGGGGGGGGGGGGGGCGGCTGGAATAAAATACTACTATTAGCGAATACCAGATTAAATGGACAATAGGTAAATAAAGCACACATGAACTACACAATGATACTCTCAAGCGTCGGCAATATGGAAACAGCAAAACACGGAGTAGTCTTTATCATTGACCCAGAACACGCAAAGAATATTCTAAAAATAAAATACCACTCACAAAGAATAATCAAAACCAGACTACTAGAAGAAGACCGAAAACAACTTATATACAAATGTATGCACCACGTGACATCAATGAAAAAAGATGGCGATCAATTCTATAAGACACTAAATGCAATTGTCAACAAGACTGATAAAAGTGACATATTGGTGATGGGAGATTTTAATGAACGGCTTGTGAAACAGCGATAAGACCGATTTCCTGGACCCTTAGGTGATAAGACAGCTGATATAAATAAAAATGGGAGCAGACTGCTGGAATTATAATATCAAAATGATTTGTTTATTACCAACACATTCTTCAAGCACATAAAGTCGCAAATATAAACCTGGTACAAGTAGAATAACACAACCTGTAGAAGATAGATAGATTTTATGCTAACAAAGAAAACAACAGAAAAAAGAGTAACCGACAGCAGAGAGTTCCTGTTATCAAAGACAACACGCACCATGAGATGGTTACACTCAGACAGTCTTAAAAAAGAAAAATTGCGAAAAATAACAAAAGAAGCAAATAAAATAAACATTAAAAAATAGACAATTAAAAGATAATGAATCATGGAAAATCATAGAAGTAAAGCTAACAGGGGAATTCAAAACTTCGTAACGAAGAAAAAGTAGTAGAAGAAGAATGAAAGCAGCTTAAGAAGAAAATAACCAACATCGCAACAGTATGTGGAACAAAACTAAGAGCACCCCATTGTGGAACGAAACAATCAGAGAAGCAATTAAAGAAAAGAAGAATCTATTAAAAAATTTGGAGGAAGAAATAGAAAAAAGAAAATTATGAAAAATATGCCTTTGTTCGGAAAGAATGTTGAAATTATGAACAACGAAGATAAGCAAACAAAACAATAGCCAGAATTCGTTCAAAAATGAGCAGGGACTTCAAGACAACCACAAGAGACTTCTGTAAAGCAGTAAAAACAACAAGAGCAAGAAAAGAAAAACACGATACCACTGGACTCATAAATGACAAAGACGGACAGCCAATACAAAATAACCAGCATATTCAACATAGATGGAAAGATATTTCGAAGATCTATTAAACACAGCACATGTTACCAATAGCACCAAGAAAAAACAAGCAAGAATGCACACATATAAAACCCAATATCATGAAAGTGGAAACCGAAGAAGTAGCAAATATCTTCTTTTCTTTCCTTCCACATCTGCCTTTCAGCGTCGAGGGAGATATAATTTGCGGTCTTTTGCTCTTCTGTTCGCCTCTGCTGCTGTTATGTTTTCTAGTGCTTCTAATATTCCATCAATCCATCTTTTTCGTGGTCGACCCTTGGGTCTGATGTTCTCATAACATTTGCTGAAGGCTCGTTGTGTTTTATTTTGATATTTCTGCCTTGTCACGTGGCCCAACCATTGTATCTGTTGTTTCCTTATATATTCTATGGCGGGGGCTATTCCTAGCCTTTTTCTCAGTTCTTCATTTCTGATCTTATCTCCCAGACTGTTTCCTGTCATTCGTCTAACACATTTAATCTCAGTAGAGGTTATTTTTATTATTGTTCTTGCATCTAGGGTCCAGGTCTGGCATTAGTAGCACAACGTTGGGATGAAGATTCATGCATCAGCAAATATGCACCACGAAATATAAAACTGGGGTAGATAACATAGCAATAGAAACAATATCATCAGCAAGAGAAACATGAGTTACATGGCTACATAGAATATTCAATGCAGTATGGCACCAATTGAAAGCCCCAAAAGACTGACATCGGTCAATCATTGTACAACTATGGAAAAAAGGAAGGTAGCCAGAGAGACTGTAATCAATACAGAGGTATATCGCTTCTCAGCCATGTAGGAAACTTATAAACCAACATTATGGAAAAATGGCTGAGACCAATAACAGAACTACAGTGCGTACTACACCCCCGCCCCCATTTTTTTATTACATACATAACAAAATATGCAAATTACCCAACCCAGCGGAGAAAGAGCATATCAACTGAGTTCTATTTGCAGACGATCAGGCAGTAATGCATGGACAAATGCAAGAACACTTATATTGACTCAACAGCACAGGCGCAAAATACAAGATGAAAATCAACATCAGCAAAACATAAGTCATGCATATCACAAAACAGAAACAGAACCTCAACATAACTATAGACGGCAGACAACTAAACAAGTAGAGATATTTAAATGCCTATAAAACCTAGTGAGAAACGAAAAAAATTCACAGACAGCAGAAATAGACTCAAGATGCAACAAAGCTTGTCAAACCATTGAACAGCTATTACCGCTATTGTCCAACAAGGAAATAACTCTAGAGGCAAAACTGACACTCTACAATATAATCTTCATCCCAACGTTGTACTACCACTGTCATTCCTCTGACACCAGATGCTAGAACAATAAGAAAAATAACCTCCACTGAGATGAATGTGTTAGACAAGTGTCAGGAAACAGCCTAAGAGATGAGATCAGAAATGGAGGCGAAGGCGCGCCTCCCAGCACCAGAGCTGGAAGTTGTCAGCGACCCACAGCTGATGGCTTGCGCCAGGATCGGTGAACCAGAACCATCCAGACCATGTTCCACCTCTCCGTGGTGCTTCTAGTAACAGACTAACCTGTCTAGTCTGGCCAAGCGAGAAGGGATCGAAGAGGGAAGACAACCCGGTACTCAAAATGTCATGCTGAAGTCGGATGTGTTGGGCCGAAAGGCGCAAATATCACAGTTATACTGTAAACCACAACGCAACGCAGACACGCCTACTTAACGTCCTTTTAAGGGCGGATGATGACGAGGTACACTCTTTAAAAGTCATCGGGCGAACGCAAGCACGATCGGAAATGAAGGACAGAATCATTCTAGGAATAATTCCACCCATACAATAAAAAAGAAACAACAGATACAATTGTCTGGC
Source organism: Megaustenia siamemsis (assembly GCA_032433765.1). Classification (NCBI taxonomy): domain Eukaryota; kingdom Metazoa; phylum Mollusca; class Gastropoda; order Stylommatophora; family Ariophantidae; genus Megaustenia; species Megaustenia siamemsis. The sequence goes on from JAVIAB010000126.1 coordinate 12,071,822, forward strand.
CATGTGATAACGTAGAAAGATCAGAACACAACGCATAGAGCTCCCAATAAACGTTGCGAGAATACCAGACCCAAGGACCAACCACGGAAAATATTGATTGATGAGACATTAAAAACACTAGGAAGCATAACAGCAGCATAGGCAAGAAGAAGATCAAATGACCGTAACTGATATCCCCCATCGACGCCGAAAGACAAATGAGGAAGAAAAAAAAAAGCAGACGACGAATACGATGTAGTTTTAAACTGTTATTTAAATAACCGAACGAACTGCTGCTCGATGTATTTATAATGCAATAACAATTTAGAAATAGATATTGTTTTCTTAATATTTATATTTCAATTGCTGCTTTGTTGAATCCAGTAGTTATTCCTTATTGAGTAGTGTCCAAATGAGCTACATTTGCTATACTTCCTCATGTGCAGTCAGGATAAGAATCACCCCCTTCCACTGAAAATACAAACATGTTATTTTATGATATAAACTAACCCATTCGATCGCAATATCACGTGATCAATATACAAGACAATGCATGTTATTTGTTATTTTATATTATTCTCTTTATATCCCAACTGTTTCACTTTGTATACACCTGATGCTTTTGGATTCCTTTTTGTAATCTATTTTGCTATTATTTCGCAATGTAGCATGTGCTGGAAAAAAATTGAGAATAAGAATACATATTGGGGACATCAGACTAACTAAGGTTTCTTGAGGGATTTAACGTTTCTTGAGGGATTCTAACGTTTCTTGAGGGATTCTAACGTTTCTTGAGGGATTCGAACATAAATTATTAATATTTTTTATCATTGAACGCACGATATTAAAATTAACTGAAAAATAATGCAACAGCAAAATGAACATTCAAAGCAACATTTAGTTAAGTTAACAAAATATTCTATTACATAGATAGCAATTGGTGATGTTGCTTCTTGTATATACATTTGATCGGTTTTTTTTTTACCTCTTCGTAAAAGTGTTTTGCCGATTACGTTGTTTTGTAGATTTATATTATTTAAATAAGTTAAATAGATTCGCGAGTTATAATACACTTAAATATAAACTATCAAGCAAATAATATATCTGTGTATTGTACAACATTTATAAAAACAATAACGACTTTATTTCGGTAGGCATACTAATAAAACAAGAACTACAAAATGTATAAATACCAATTGTTCATACAATGATAGGATTATATTATTAAAAGTGAAGGCAAAACCTTTTGACATAACAATAATACAGATATACGCACATTCTCAAGACTATACAGAAGAATACATAGAAGCAAAAGAAAATTCTCAAACCTACAATTAAATAGCACAGTTGAAGGAATACATCTGGAGACAGTTAAGAGCTACAACTACCTGGGACACAATATAACCAATGATGTGATGGAAAATGTATAATTGAAATAAACAAAAGAATAGGTATGGCAAAAAGTAATTGTAATGCCATGAAAAATATACTAACATCAAAACAAATAACATCAGGGCTACAACTAAGAATAGCAAAATGTTACGTGTTTTCAATATTCTTCCTGTATGGTGCAGAAACATAGACATAGACAAGAAAACATAACAGAAAACTGAATACTTTGAATTGTGGATTTATAGAAGAATAGGTAGAATTGGATGGAAGGAAAAGAAAACAAACGATGAAGTTTTAAAACAACTAAAAATGAAAAAAAAACTACTAAACACAATTAGAACAAGACAAATGAAGTTTTTGGGGCATGTTAAAAGACACAACAGTCTAATAAAAGTAATATTGGAAGTGAAAATGCAAGGTAAAAAAGACAGAGGCAGACCAAGACTAACATTGGCGAGTAACATCAAAAGACGGACAATTCAACCTATGACAATCTGCACCAACAAAGCAAGAGACAGAGTGGAATGGCGCTCCGTGTTAGCCAACCTTCGATGCGGAGACGGCACTCAATAATGATGATTTTATTTATTCACATGAACTTTTGTTAATAACATAATTCAGCAGGGACGTAATGTAGTGAGTGTCAAGGAATATGTTTCAAATACATATGCTAGGATTAACATACAGAAGCACACACTCATATACACACATACATACATGCATATATTGATATTGTCAAGCAGATCGATAATGGGCCTAAGGTTTACACAGTGAACTATATACACCTGATCAAACACACGTCACTTTCCCATCTTTCTCAGACATTCGCATCTTCCTTCCCCTAAGGAATGTACAGGTAATCCTCGTTCCAGGTAGACAGGTGTTTCAATAAAGATACACCTTCCTAATGCGAGAAGTCAAGATGGACAAAGTCATCTAGAGGCCCATCGTGCTGCGGCAGCTAAGTAACATAGCAACATCACCCCAACATTCCAATGGATCCCACCCCCTTTCGGAGCCCCGAGACAAAGATAACAATAATATTGATTTGATCTGGAAATAAAATTACAATCCAGCCTTCTCACATTGTTCCCAAGTTGGTGCTTCGGTGAAAGATCTCTTAATCCGGTGTTTTTTGTTTACCGCAGGTATTTTGTTAAAGTATAGTTTCATGCGGGAGCCGCGCTAGCTCAGTAGTTAGTGAGCTGGACTACAAAGGACAAGGGGTAGGGTTCGATCTCGACCGACGGTTTCCGGGTTCACCCAGCCTTAAAATGTGTACCTGATTTTTTTTTCTGGGAAAGTAAATCAGCACGGGCGTAATACCGACCACATTACCCAAAAATCATGTGCTGAAGGTGTGTAAAATATAGGGTCACTAACACCATATCTCCCTATACGCCACCTGGCGTGACGGGGGTACTTTACTTTACTTACAGTTTGATGCGGGAAGCGACTGTAACCTTAATTTTAGTCTCGGTTTGAAAGACTGTTTCCAAATGAATGACGTCATTATATCACTATATATACGATATACATATACGATATATAGTATGTCTATACTATTGTGTCTAGCTTTTTTTTAGATTGTTATGTTTCTTTAAAAAAGAAGATATCATTTTATTAGAAAGTTAATTAATTAAAAGGCAAAAACTACTCCTTAGATTTTCAAATGAGAAAACATGTATATTAAAATAAATAAATAAATATATATATCTAGGACACCTATTACCATTGTAGGTATATGTCGGGGGGGGGGGGGTGTGTTTCACGATAGAACCAGAGGGATAAAGGCCTCTTGGTCGAAGCAGTCGGCACGACGTTTGAGACTCAGGATTTTTATTTCATCCCATTTTTTTATATGTTTCCTAGTATATAAACATGCACATATTCCATGTCATCAACATATATCATATCATTGACTGATAGACAGCTTTTTCCCATATTTAAAGATTGCACTTATAAGTCAGAAATGGTATTTTCGTACTCCACTGTTTCTTTTTTAGCTCTCAAGTCTCCTCCTCTCATAGGTTTGTAACTTACGTTGTCTGGGGTTTCTAACTGAACATCTATAATCTCTATATATGGAGATGGTTGGGGAAGGTCTCTTAATTCTTCATAAAAAGCTTGTGGAGAAATATCTGTTCTCTCGTGTGGAGAATGTAGGGAAGTATCTTCTGTTTTATGAGAATCCTGTTGGACATCACCTATGTGTTCATGAACAGATTGTGAAGATGCACCCTGAAATGGCACAGCTGGTATACTATGCAAGCCTGAAAATAAATAAGGAAAACGATTGGATACAAACATAAACAAATTAATTACTGAAGTGATACAAATGGGCTATTAATTGTTTGATTATAATATATATATATATATAAGTTACCTAATCTGAAAATAAAATACATTTTTAAAAATCATGTGCGAAAGTCTGTACAAATTATGGTCACAAAATCATATTCCCTAAACGCCATTTGGCGTGAGAAGGTTCTTTACTTTTAAACTCATTAGTAAAGTTCAGCAAATACTTATATTCAAAGGTTCAGCCAAGATTCATATTCCAAGGTTCAGAAAATATCAGAGATTCAAAGATTCAGCAAAGATTTATATTTGGAGACTCAGCAAATATGAATATGCAAAGATTCTTCAAAGATTTAGGTTTAAAGTTTCAGCAAATATATGAATTTAAATATTTTGCAAAGATTTAGGTTTAAAGAATCAGCAAGGGGGTTTAATTCAAAGATTCAGAAAAATATTTAGATTCCTATATTCAGCAATAATTTAGATATAGAAGTACAACAACAATTTAGGTTTAAAGATTCGGCCAAGATTTAGGTTTAAAGATTCGGCCAAAATTTAGGTTTAAAGATTCGGCCAAGATTTAGGTTTATAGATTCGGCCAAGATTTAGGTTTAAAGATTCGGCCAAGATTTAGGTTTATAGATTCGGCAAAGATTTAGGTTTAAATGTTGAGCAAAAATGTATGGTTGAAGGCTGTGCAAAAAAAAAAAAACAGATTTAAAGGTTTAGCAAAGATTTAATTTCAAATATTCAGCAAACGTATAGATTAAGATTTCAGGAAACCACTGAAAATGAAGCATCAAATGTGAAGTCAAGTATCAGTTAAACAATGTTATACTGCAATATGCTGAAAAAGTACTTAACCATTTGCTTGTTATAATAGTTTATGTTATTATTATCACTACACACCAGACGAACAAATTCAGGTGCTCCGATTCTCCCCTCGAAATATAGATAATGAGGAGAATCCTGATCACTTGCCCCTTATAGCATCGACTTTGTATTAAAACTTTAATTTCTAGGCAAACTGTTCATACAAATAATTTTCTCATGAAAGACATTACAACTAATTTGTAAATTCGTTTATAAATATTTTATTATGCATTCATTGTATATTATTTTTTTTGGTTGCAATAGGCAATAAGAAACAATCAATAATTTTCAGGATCATTGTGAGAAAAGGAAAGATGGAATACTTGGTTACAACTGGCATAATATAGGGAAAGAGAGATCGCTAACGAAAAAGAGAGAAGATGTTTTAAAATGTTGGTGTTATGGGATGGAAAACAGTCAACAACAGAATTGCTGTGATGTATTGTGTATAGAATGAGAAATTTGGGTCATGTTAAAATACACAACAGCCAACTAAAAGTAATCTTGGAGGGGGGAAATACAATTTAAAAGACGCAGAGGCAGACCAAGACTAACATGTTCAAGTAACATCAAAAGATGGACAAGTCAGCCTATGACAACCTACACCATCAAGTAAGAGACAGAGTAGAATGGCGCTCCATGGTAGCCGACCTTCGTTGCAGAGATGGCACTTGATAATGATAATGATTGTGGTTAGAGAATTATGGAAGAACATGATCGCCTAGGCCAACCGGTAGATCACGTGATGATCATGAATAGGCAACTCTTTATACAGTTTCGCAGCAAAAGGCAATCAGAAGATTTGTATATCACATTACTACAGTGGAACATGATTTGTCGTTTGACTGCGCCTGCACACTGATTATATGTAGACTACAACTATTATATCCGACATAAGCACATAAACTAACATGTTAAATAAACATGCGCTCTATCATACTTAGATTACCACCATAAAGTCAATGTTTAATTACACTGTTTTTACCGCCATAGTAAAAAAAAGTAAAATACCCCCGTCACGCGAAGTGACGTATAGGGAAATATGGTGTTAGTGACCCTATATTTTACAGACCTTCGGCACATGATTTTTGGGGTAATGTGGTCGGTATTACGCCCGTGCTGCTTTACTTTCCCAGAACAAAATCCGGTACCCATTTAAGGCTGGGTGAACCCGGAAGCCGTCGGTTGGGATCGGACCCTCCCTATTGTCCTTTGTAGTCCAGTTCACTAACCTTTGAGCTATCGCGGCTCCCTTTTAACCATCATGCCTCTTGTAAAATTTAATTTTGTCAAACTATATTGTACTCTCCCAAGTCCTCTTTCTAACTATCAGATATTGATATTTGACAATAATTACTGGCTGGGAGCACATCAAACGGACAGTTATAACTCTTGTTCGTTCCTGTAGATAGTTGATGGTACAGCTGACCTCACTCTCTACCAGACCTGGTGTCTCATCAATAATTCTAACACCGATGGAGAACTCTCAACCGAATTTGAACATGAGTGTGTTTATTGTGAGAGAAAATACAAGAAATCCCTTTCTAGTGTGTGTGTGGGTGTGTGTGGTGATTATCACGACACTGTGTAGCGCAGCCTGCCTGAAGTGCTTCATTGCAGATCTGCTTCATCTGATGAGGACGCTTCACAATACGGCTGTTGTTCATGACCGATGGTGCACTGTACATGTAAATTTCCATCAAATAGCTGGAAAATGTGTTGGTAAACTGTTGCGGAGAGAGTGTTTAGTGGTAAAACCCAGTAGAGAATTGAGTTCGACAGTGAGTGAGACAACCGGTGTTTCTAAAGGACTAGCTATTGATTCACTCAGTTGACCAACTCCTGCTTATCTTGCACCAGATTTCAAAATTCTGCAATCTTTGGTTTTATACTTTCACACATTGAAGAATGTTTTCTACACGCACATATTTCATGTGCATTAGGGACATTACTGGTTTGTTCTTCAAAATGTCCATGACAATATAACCACAAATAATCATCATCATCATGTGCCATATCCGCAGCGAAGGACTGCTAACATGGAGCGCCATGCTGCTCTGTCTCTTGCTTTGATGGTGCAGGTTGTCATAGGTTGGTTTGCCCATCTTTTGATGTTACTCGTCCATATTAGTCTTGGTGTGCATCTGCCTCTTTTACCTTGTATTTTTCCCTCCATGATTACTTTTAGTAGTCTGTTGTGTTTTTTAACATGGCCCAAAAATCGCATTTGTCTTCTTTGAATTGTATTTCGTAGTTCTCTTTTTATTTTTAGTTCTTTTAAGACTTCATCGTTTGTTTCCTTTTCCTTCCATCCAATTCCCCCTATTCTTCTATATATCCACATAAATAATAGGTGTGATAAGTTGTTACATGTTTCACTCTATCATGTCTAAGCATCCTCTTTTGAGGAATCGTGTGCATTAATTGCAAGCGATATCTGACACACTCGTGTATGCATGTATTTACGTGTGTATCATCATCATCATCATCATCATCAAGTACCGGGCCTGCTGCCGTAGGTTATCATGTCTCTCCACAACATTCGATCTCGGCAGCTATTTACCATATCTGTTGTTGACCTTCTGCCAAGCCATTCTCTTAAGCTGTCTGGCATCGTTACTCTTTGCTTCCCTCTATCTCTTCGTCCCTCAATTTTTCCAGTTGTTACAATATATTCAACTTGTTCTCTTCTCATTACATGGCCAAAAAATGATGATTGTTTCTTCCTAATATTGGAAATTAGCTCTCTTTTGCTTTGACCTCTCTCAGAACATCTTCATTACTCTTCTTAGCTGTCCATGGTTCTCTCAACATTCTTCTGTAAAACCACATTTCTACAGATTCCTGTCATTTTCCTGTCTGTTGTCCTATTATCCATAATTCGCATCCATATGTTAAGACTGGTTCTACGTAACATTTAAGAACTCTTTTTCTTGTTTCTATTGTCAAAAATGGATTGCATAGTATCTTTCTCATTTTTTGGAAAGCTGCTTTTGCCTGAGCCATTCTGCATCTCACCTCTTTTGTACATCTACCATCTGAGGTTAACAAAGTTCCCAAATATTTAAATTCATCTACCTGTTTTAATATTGTTCCACTTGTCTTTATTTTGCACTGAGGTGATGTCTTTTTCTTTGTTGTTACCATTACCTCTGTCTTTTTGCTATTAAGGCTGAGGCCTTTATTTTTGCTTTCTTTCACTATAATGTCCAACATTTCTTGTAACTCATTTTCACTCTTAGCGATTAAGACTGTATCATCAACATACCTTAGATTATTTATATTATGACCTCCAATTGTTATTCCAAGCATGCCCTTATGGATCTTAAAATAATCTCACTATAAATATTAAACAAATCTGGTGACAGCACACAACCTTGTCTAACACCCTGTTTTATTTGTTCAAACATTCCCAATTGGTTTCCAATTCTTGTGGCCGCTGTTTGTTACCAGTACATTTTCTTTATTATTCTTAGATCTTTGCTGTCTACGTTTATGATTTCTAAAATTGTGATTATTTCTTGGTGCTTTACTTTGTCAAATGCCATTGGTGTAATCTAAAAAACTAAGAAATCTTAGCCATATGACTCATAAGGTTTATTGTGCGATGATCATCGCATTCAATCGCACCCGATTTCTTTGGTAGGGTGTGTATACCCGTTATGTAATTGCAAATACAATTATCTAGAGACAATAATTTTTACAGAAAATATATGACGAGATTGATATTACCGATATAGGCCCACTGGTATTTCGAAAACAAATGGGAACACTTCGATCATCAAAGAATCTTTAAACAACCATCACAATAAAGTGTCGTGTCTGCTTGGTAGGTGATCATATCTCTCAACAACTTCCCATTTGTTCAGTTGTTTATCATATCTGTCTTGTATGTTTCCTCTTTGTTTCCCTATCTCTTCTTACTTCGATTTTCCCTGTTATCACAGTATATATTTCAGTCTTACATTCCCAGAACATGGCCAAAGACGAAATTATTGTTTCCTGATGATGGAAACACTTCCTTCTTTCGTTTACCTCTTTGAGAAAAAAAACGTCATTACTCTTTTAGCTATGTGTGGTAATCTCAGCATTTCTCGGTACGACCAATATTACCGTGGTACTTCCAGCATTTCTCGGTACGACCAATATTACCGTGGTACTTCCAGCATTTCTCGGTACGACCAATATTACCGTGGTACTTCCAGCATTTCTCGGTACGACCAATATTACCGTGGTACTTTCAGCATTTCTCGGTACGACCAATATTACCGTGGTAATCTCAGCATTTCTCGGTACGACCAATATTACCGTGGTACTTTCAGCATTTCTCGGTACGACCAATATTACCGTGGTACTTCCAGCATTTCTCGGTACGACCAATATTACCGTGGTACTTCCAGCATTTCTCGGTACGACCAATATTACCGTGGTACTTCCAGCATTTCTCGGTACGACCAATATTACCGTGGTACTTCCAGCATTTCTCGGTACGACCAATATTACCGTGGTACTTTCAGCATTTCTCGGTACGACCAATATTACCGTGGTAATCTCAGCATTTCTCGGTACGACCAATATTTATGTGGTACGTTCCGCATTCCTCGGGACGACCAATATTTATGTGGTACGTTCCGCATTCCTCGGGACGACCAATATTTATGTGGTACGTTCCGCATTCCTCGGGACGACCAATATTTCTGTGGTACTTTCAGCATTATTCTGCATGATTACGATTTCTGTAGTACTCTCAGTGATCTTCTTGTCTGTTTTCTGATTGTCCAGGATTCCCACTCTCATGTTAAGATTGGTTTCATATAAAACTGAAGATATCTCTTTTTTTTTTTATTCCACGTGTCACAAACGTGTTTCGTAGTATTTTAAGTAATTTTTAGTTAGAATGCATCCATTGCTTGAGCAATTCACCACACATGTTTATACATCTACCATCCGAGGTTAACATCCGTTATTCATTTCTTTTTTACAATTTACAATTAGTATCGCCCAATTTGCTTTACTTATTCTAGAAGGCATTGTCTTTTTTTTTGGAAACCAAAACTTTTGACTTGTTTTTCTCTGCTGAGGCTATGGTTTTTCTGTTTCTTTACATCGCTATATTGTCAGTTCTTATACGTAACTCATCGACACTGAAACCGTGTCATTATTGTAACTCAAATTGTTTATATTATAACCACCGACAGACATTATGGGCACTTCTAAATATGTAGAGCTTCTTCATATGTTCTATTGGTGAGGTGATAGTTACTTTCGGTGAGACTCACTTGATCTTGGTATATGATGCTCATAGTACTCCAGTCAGGTGTGATTAGGTTCATGTCCGTGTCAGTAGATAGTGTTTGTACAGATATATACATGTATGTGTCTATATGTACGCTATAGTGTGGGTATCGCTTATTCTTGTCTGTGTAATCACTGAATATAGACTAGTGATAAACAAACAGTGACGAATAAACAAGCTAAGATACACTAAATTGTATCATTCAACATACATTGTCAATATGTGCATGGATTCAGATGAAACAATTAGTTCATCTCCTCGGACGTCGACAGAACTCATGACAAACCATAGTTCCCAATGTGTTGACGATTTACTGTTAGGTCTTGTGGGTCTTGTTAGGTTCCTAGGTGCATCGCGAATATAATTGAGGTCTCTATTACTTGTTTTTCTTGAAGCTTCTGTGTTACCTACTGTACTTTCTTTTGCTTCTGTAATAGCTACAATATAACACGCCAAAATATGAACGCCAGTTACGATTATTTAGTCAGTTGCTACATTGGATATGTCTCTACTACATTAAATAACTTTCGCTCGTTCACTAACCAATGACCATCTCTTTATTACAGTACTGCAATCAAAATATTCATTTCCTTAGTGAGCTGCGTACAAGTATACAATTTTTCACCAAACGGATACATGTGTACCAGGCGTGTCCTGGCCATGAAAGGTTTGCTTTCATATTGTAAGAGGACATGTTTTGAGCTGATACGCATCTTCCGTTGAACTGATGTCTTAAGTCGTCTACCACTGGTCCTGGTCAACTTTTCAAAATTGCTGTAACTGTGCACGTATTTTCTATCTACTCATGTCTTACATTTCCGTTCATCCACAACGCTGAAGTCACGTTCCCTTTGGCACGATATCGGTGATTCTTGATCGTGTGTCTTCTTCACTACTTCATATATTTGTTCTAAATTTGGTCTGTGTACCATACACTTCTCTCCATTATTATATTATATCTTCCCTATATCTTACTTATGTCAATCTCATCGTTTCTCAAAACGTTAGGTATCTTATTATGACACCACTAAACATATTAGATAAATCTAATGACATCGTACACCCTTTGCCAGCACTTTATTTTGTTTCTTGAAACATTTCTAATTGGTCAATCAATGACACAGATAGAACAGAAACAAAACAGCCTGAACCAAAATTTAAGCCTGCACACTTCGACATGAGGTCTTGTCACTACATGGAATGTTTTCCAATATGGACAGCCCTCTGTAAAAACAAATTAGTGTACGTATATTTCATTCATTAATGCTTAGTTTACGCTGTTAGAATATAGCACCGACCCTCCATTCACTTGCCTGGGCAAAAATTAATAGGAAAAACGTAAAATAATCTACCCAAAACTGTCAAACTCTCAATGAAGAAGATGAGCGTAGCTCTGAAGTCGGAGAACATCTGCGTGTCTACCATGGGAAACCTGAGCCCACAGCTGTGAACGTGTGAGAAAAAGGAAAAAAGTAATATTCCCCCAAATTTAGTTCCTCAGACTTCGCTAGAGATATAAACCTGTGCAATACAAACAAACAACATTTCATTTGTATTTATAATTGTTATCTTGATACATACCCTTTTTCTTGAGATTTATGGCAATCAGGACAATTAGTACAACGGTCATAATACCAGCAACAAGACCAGCAACAATAGCTGCAACAATAGCTTCGACAGATACAGGACAGCCCTGATGTTGATCTGACAAACCAAAGACAAAGTTCTCAAATAAAATTGATTTTTTGGCTACATGTAAATCAATCAAACTCACTGTGTGAAAATCTAGAACATAGGAGAACCTTTTTGTATTCTATTATTTAATTCCTCATTTTCCCTTCGGGATCGAGACATATTGTTCGCAGTTTCTTGCTCTTCTATTGGCTCTTTTTTTGCGGTTATACTTGAGTGTTTCTAGTATTCCGTTTGTCCATCTTTTCTTGGTCATCCGCTTGGACTGGTGTTTTTGTTTGTTTATAACTCGTTGAATCAGAATTAGATCGTTTACGCCTTATTACATGCCGAACTACCTGATATGTTGTCGCGTTATGTATTCAATAGCTGGTTCCGCTCCTAGTCTTTTTTGTAACTCTTCATTTCTATCTGTGACTGTGAACAGTCAACAGGGAACTGTACATGCAAGGGAACGTTCTACGGGTCAGACTGCGCTCTCAAATCTCCGAACAACTGTTTCAACGAAACCTGTGAACAGTTAATCGGGGCCTGCGTCTCGTATGTCGATGATTCCCACGTTGAAAAGAGTATGCCGACTACAACTAACCCAAGCATATTGATACCCTAATGTTTTTCTGTACTAGACATGGTTCATTCCTTGGTGTTTTTCCGTGAAGCCATGGCTCAAATTTTAATGTGTTTCTGTCCAAGCCATGGCTCATATCTTAACTTGTGTGTGTGTGCTAGCCATGGCTCATATCTTGGTGTGTGTCATGTTAGCCATATCTCATGTCTTGGTGTGTCCGTGTTAATCATGTCTCATATCTTTATATGTGTCTGTGTTTAGTCATATCTCATATCATATTGTGTATCTGTGTTAGTCATGTGGCATATCTTTGTGTGTGCATGTCTGGGTTAGTGATATCTCATATCTTTGTGTGCATGTTTATGTTAGTCATATTTCATATCTTTTTGTGTGCATGTCTGTGTTTCTCACATCTCATATCCTTGTGTGTGCATTGCTATGTTGGTCACATCTCATATCTTTGTGTGCATGTCTATGTTAGGCATATCTTTGTGTGTTAGTCACATCTCATATCTTTGTGTGTGCATGTCTGTGTTAGTCACCTCTAGTGACTCGGGCAGATGGTGCTTGTAAACCTGGGAGGGCCGACCATCTAAGGACAGAATCCCCTTACAGAAAAGACAGCCTTGCAGTAAGATTGGGGACAATCAAAGGCTAAGGAAAGCAAACCTGAATAAAATACTGGCTGAAATCGGATGCGCTGGGCCACTGGCACAGAACACACAGCAACGTTTTAATGGGTGTTCAATCAGAGTGGATCTGGCAAACTCTAAATGTGATGTTCTGTCTGTGGGAGCGATCAAAACACTTAACCTGACAACTGACTTCATGTGAGAGTCTGGAATCCTACTTTGATTGAGTCCTGATCGCAGAGAGAGAGAGAGAGAGAGAGAGAGAGAGAGAGAGAGAGAAAGGTTAAATACTGATAGATCTAATGTAAGTTTATTTAGCTTTTTGATTTCCTTAATTAAAGTAAAGAAAGTGCTTCTGATGATTAGAGAATTGCCGACATTATGTTTATTGTCCTGGTGTCTCCTCTTTTGTTTTCTTCTTCGTATGTTGCTATGTTTACCCGACTACATTTATCGCCGTTAAAAATACGTTAAGTCGTTTAGGTACATTGTGTTGGATTTACAAACTGCGATATTTACGCTTGTTGACACAGAACACCTTTATTCTCCATGTTGTTTAAGTACCAAGTTGACTTCCCTCTCTACTCTAACTTATGGTCAGACGGTACAGTTTTTAGTGAGACTGCCATTAGTAGTGGGATAGTATCTGCTTCACAGGTCATGACACATGAAGTCAGCTATGAGCCATTGACCACTTTCACCTGAGACTTTGGATACGCTGCAATGGTATCTTCATTTCTTTCTTTTTTTCCAGTGGTGTCTACATTTCTTTCATTTTATTACTTTTAATTTATCTCTTTCCAATTTGATTAAATATTATTATTTCTTCATCATCAGCTGTTTAAAAATGTCATTATTTATCGTTTTCTCTACAAACCCAATGTATCCTAATCTGTTATGTTTAAATACCTTTTAGTTTCAGCTCAAACCAGAAAGTCTTGGATGTTTTCTCTGTGTAAACAGTCACATGAAATGTATCATCAAGATCCTGCTGTGTTACGTTTGTGATTGTAACGTTAACTGTGATACTAGTCGTCCCTAGCAAAATATCAACGTGCCGTGTATCGTCCCCACTGGAGTTAGTGGTATAAAGAATGATCCTTTGGTTTACCATGGCGTATGTAGACGTATGGATAAAAATCGTTGTTTGATTCAGCGCAGAATGAGAAGCTGACCGGTGCTCTGAGCTGTGCCTTTAGTGATCGTCCGTTTGTCTAACGGCAGGATCGTCACGGCACAACAATATTTCTGAAACAAATTGAGACCAGATAACATCTAAACCATCATACGAATAATAAAATGTGTTTTGTATTGTATAGTATTTATTATTTGGTACCTCTTCCCGTAACCACACTATTTAAATAACCAACATATGCAACAGAGATGGAAAGAATATTCTCAAGACCTATTAAACATGGCACCAACTACCAATAACACAACAAAAGCCACGCAAGAATGCACAAATACTGAATCCAACATCATAAAATGAAAATTGAAGAATTAATCAAATCTGTACCAAGAAATAAAGCACCGGGGATAGACATCATCATGATGTGCATACTGATTGGCGTAGGCGATCATGTACTTCCACAATCTACAGTGCATCGTATCAGTTCTGTTGTTGACTGTTTTCCATGCCATGACACCAAGCTATCCAGTATTTTCTCTCTTTGTCGTCCGCGATCTCTCTTTCCTTTTATCTTGCCAGTTGTAACCAAATATTCGAACTTTTTCTCTTCTCATGATGTGCCCGAAAATGTTGATTGTTTCTTTCTGATGTTTTTAGGAGCACCCATTTTGTGTTGGTCTCTTTGAGAATTTCTTCATTGGTCTTTTAACGGTCCAGGGAACTTTCAACATTCTTCTAAGAAATCCCATTTCTGTGGCCTCAATCGCCTTTTCATTTGTTTGTCTACTGTCCATGATTCGCTTTCATAGGTCAGAATTCGTTCCTATATAGCACATATGAACTCTCTGTGTCACTTTTATTGACAGATTTGTTGTAAAAGATATTTTTGATTTTCTGAAATGCGGGGCTATTCTAATTTGTATTTCTGTGGTGCATCTTCCATATGGTGTTATTATTGTGCCCAAGTAATTGACGCGTTGCACCTGTCTCAGATTTGTCTTGTTTTATTTTTATTCTGCATGATGGTGATGATTGTTTCTTTTATATGACCATTACTTCAGTTTCCTTACCATTCAGACTGAGACCTTTCTTGTTGCTTTCCCTTACTATTATATATATATCATTTCTTGTAGTTCATTCTCTGTCTCAGCTATTAAGACTGTGTCATCCGCATATCGCAAATTTTTTTATGTTGTGACCTTTGACTTCAATTCCTTTATTGTCTACTCTTGATCTCATAATATATTCGCTGTAAAGTGAAACAAATCCGGTAACAGAACATAGCCTTGTCTGACACCTTGTTTTATATATTGAAATTGTCCTGTTTGGTTGCTAATTCGTATAGCTGCTGTTTGTTGCCAGTACATGTTTTTCATTATTCGCAGATCCTTGCCATCAATGTTTAATTTCTCTAGCATATTAATTATTTCTACATGTTTTACTTTGTCAAATGCGTTTGTGTAGTCGGGGATAGACAACGTACCAGTAAAAATATTAGCAGCAGCAGGAGAAACGAAACAGGGGTGACCTGGCTGCATAATATTCAACGCAGCAAGGCACCAACAAAAATCCTAAGAAGACTGGCAACAGTCAATCATCACACCGTTGTGGAAAGGAAATGTAAGAAAAGAGACTGCAATCAACATAGAGGTATATCGCTTCTCAGCCAAGTAAGAAAGTTATATGCCAAAAAAATGTTAAAAAAGGTTGAGACTAATGACAGAACTAAAGGTAAGCAATTCGCATATGAGATCCCCCCCCCCACAACCCCCCCCCCACAAACCACCCCCTCCCCCCACAAACACCCCCCCACCCCCTAAACAAACAGAGGATGTACTGACGCTGTATTCATAGCCAGTAGAAAAGTCGACAATCACAATGTGTACATAGCTTTCATTGACAGGAATACGCATTTGACAGAGTAAATAGAGAACAACTGTGGGATATAGTAACAACAGCCAACATCTAACAAACCTAATTAAAAGTCTCTACATCAACAGCAGCTAAGGGAACCGCTATAGCTCAGTGGTTAGTGAACTGGACTACAAAGGACAAGGGGTAGCATTCGATCCCGACATACGGCTTCCGGGTTCATACAACCTTAAATGGGTACCAGATTTAATTCTAGGAAAATAAAGCGGCAAGGGCGTAATACCGACCACATTACCCCAAAAATCATGTGCTGAAGGTCTGGAAAAGATATGGTCACTGACACCATATTCCCTATACGCTACTTGGTGTGACGGGGGCTCTTCACTTTTTTTTTTACATCAACAGCAGCTGCACAGTCAGAACAGCAGCAGGTTACACGGACCACTTTGAAGTTAGATCAGATGTAAGACAGGTGTGCGTACTATCCCCCCTACTGTTTATTACATACATGGACCATATATGAAAGTAGCCAACCCATTAGAGACAGAGGAGATCAAAGAGATTGTATTTGCAGACGATCAGGTACTAATGCATTAAAAAAAGACGACCTACAAGAACACCTAAATGGAATCAGCATCACAGGCACACAATGCAGCATGAAACTCAACATCATGAATATCGCAAAGAGAAGCAGAACATCAATATATTGTATACAGCATACAACTAAAACAAGTAGAGTAATTTAAGTATCTAGGAAGTCTAGCAAACGACAATTCATAAATTGCCGACGCAATAAGGAAATGCAACAAAGCTTGTCAAATCATTGGAGAGTTATCATAGCGTAGTTTTTACAAGTTCAGTCTTGAATGTGGCTCTGAGCACTGATATAGGCGTTGTGGGTGAGGAATTGACTTAAAACTTACTGGAGAATGCGATTGTAATCGATCATTTGTTCTCACTGGGCTAGGGAATTTTTAACATAAAACTGAACATAATGCACATCATCATCATCAAGTACCGGGACTGATGACGTAGGTGATCATGCCTCTCCACAACTTCCGATCTCAACTGTTTTTTATCATTTCTGTTGTTGACCTTCTGCCAAGCAATTCTCTTAAGCTCTCTGGTATTTTTTCTCTTTGCTTTCCTCTATCTCTTCGTCCCTCAATTTTCCCAGTTGTTACAATATATTTCAGATGTTCTCTTCTCATTTCATGGCCAAAAAATGATGATTGTTTCTTCCTAATATTGGAAACTATCTGTCATTTTGCTTCTTCCTCTTTCAGAACGTTTTCATTACTCTTCTTAGCTGTCCATGGTATTCTCAATATTCTTCTGTAAAACCACATTTCTACAGACTCCAGTGATTTACTTGTTTGTTTTCCTATTGTTGTCCATGATTCACATCCATATGTTAAGACTGGCTCTACGTAACATTTAAGAACCCTTTTTCTTGTTTCGATTGTCAAAAATGGATTACATAGTATCTTCCTCATTTTTTTTAGAAAGCTGCTTTTGTCTGAGCAATTCTGCATCTCATCTCTTTTGTACATCTTTAGTTTCAGGTTAACAAAGTTCCCAAATATTTAAATTCATTTACCTGATTGTAATCGATCATTTGTTCTCACTGGGCTAGGGAATTTTTAACATAAAACTGAGATGATGAATGAAGGAACAGGACTAATCTGATGATGATGTGCATTATGTTCAGTTTTATGTTAAAAATTCATGTTAAATATATGTTAAGTTGATGATGATGATGTGCATTATGTTCAGTTTTATGTTAAAAATTCAGATGATTTGCTTCTGCCTCTTTCAGAACGTTTTCATTACTCTTCTTAGCTGTCCATGGTATTCTCAATATTCTTCTGTAAAACCACATTTCTACAGACTCCAGTGATTTACTTGTTTGTTTTCCTATTGTTGTCCATGATTCACATCCATATGTTAAGACTGGCTCTACGTAACATTTAAGAACCCTTTTTCTTGTTTCGATTGTCAAAAATGGATTACATAGTATCTTCCTCATTTTTTTTAGAAAGCTGCTTTTGTCTAAGCAATATATTGTAACAACTGGGAAAATTGAGGGACGAAGAGATAGAGGAAAGTAAAGAGAAAAAAATACCAGAGAGCTTAAGAGAATTGCTTGGCAGAAGGTCAACAACAGACATAAGGTAAGTTGTTTTAATCAAAATTTCCCGAAGGTTCATATAGTGTTTAAAAGTCACCATTGATAGGTCGGAGAATAGAAGACATGTAGTAGGTCCAGATTATTTTTTAATGCATTAGTGCCTGATCGTCTGCAAATACAATCTCTTTGATCTCCTCAGTCTCTAATGGGTTGGCTAACTTTCATATATGGTCCATGTATGTAATAAACAGTAGGGGGGATAGTACGCACCCCTGTCTTACATCTGATCTAACTTCAAAATTGTTTGGGAAATTTTGATTAAAACAACTTACCTTATGTCTTTTGGCGTGTGCTGAGACTGCTACGAAGGGGACTACAGTTACCTTTCTTTGTTTGGGAGATGTGTTAGTAATTCGGATGATTCCACTGGCACGGGCGGTTGAGCAATTATGGATTTTAATTCGTTTGCAGTGATACCGAGGCCTTCCATAACCAATAACCAATAACCAATTTACCTGTTTTAATATTGTTCCACTTGTCATTATTTTGCACTGAGGTGATGTCTTTTTCTTTGTTGTTACCATTACTCCTGTCTTTTTGCTATTAAGACTGAGTCCTTTATTTTTGCTTTCTTTCACTATAATGTCTAACATGTCTTGTAACTCATTTGCACTCTAAGCGATGAAGACTGTATAATCATATTGAGATATAATATATATGCATCGATAATGCACATATGACAGGAATACAGAGCATAGAAAAGAAATTTTATGTAAATCCTTTACAAACCAAACATTATAAAAGGCCTGCCTATTCAAGGGCTACTTAGAAAACCAATTTCGTTCCTTCTTCAATGGTTATATTTCTCTAATGTACAATGACGATGAATGTGGGATATGTTATCTCCCAGAACCTGATTTGAGTTTGGACTTTGTATGCTCATTTCACTCCTGCATTAGGATTCCGTACTCTATCTCTACGTTCTCGGTTACTATCTTAGACATCTCGGTCTCCCTTCACCCGTTTGGTCTAAACGCTTCTGTATTTTATAAAACTACCAATGCCCACCAATAACTCCTCTATTTCAATTCACATCCTCGCAACTGTCGTAACGCTATACCCTTTCTCAACTCCTACACCTCAGCCGTCTCTACTATCAAGATTTAGAATTTTCCATCTGGCCCACCTTGTGTTGAAATTCTTTTGTTGCTGTCTTTACCATCAATATGTCCTGCAATCTGCTCTCCAGAATGATATCCATGTTACCCTCACCCTAGCTCTTACCCCCACCATCTGCCCTCCTTCTAACAAAACTGTTCTCTCTCTTACACATCACTCTCACAATTTGGCTACACTCTGGATCCTGAAACAACACCTACCTATCCTCTACTCTGGACCTACTACATGTCTTCTATTCTCCGACCTATCAATGGTGACTTTTAAACACTATATGAACCTTCGGGAAATTTTGATTAAGAGCGCCCAGTAACCCTCCCCCCCCCCCTTTCCATGCCCGTAACCCTTTTCAGAACGTGCTCGATACAATCCACTGCGTATTACCCCTGTTCCTTCATGCGTTAGCTATTTGTTTCCTCACTTGGTCCTATTCCTTCTTGCCCAACCCTATCCCCTCTTTCTTCTACTCTTTTTCAAATTTTCGTTGTACCCTATGAGACACCTCCTTCAATTCTCTAATCTGTCATTGTTTGGTTTCAAAGGAATGGTTACGCGGATGTTTGTGGCAATGAGATGGCCGACAGGGTGGTGGGGTCTGCATTTGTGTAGGAAAACTTAAATAAGGACACGTATAACATTGCCATGACTTAGAATTACTTTCACAGGATAGCGACAAGAAAGCTGAGTGTAATCTATACGTCAAAAGAATTTGGAACACAGCGCCGCGACGGGCAAAAGCAAGAAATCATGGTCAGCGGCAAAGAACATAACACATTCAATCAATGCAGGACAGGAACAATCAGTAGACGAACACTTCCATGGTTACTGGAACGGGCGGCAGCGCTGATATGTAAATGTCTCGACTACTAATATATGCCTGCTTTATAGACTACACCAAAGCTTTCGATAGAATACACCATAACCAACTTATAGACTGCCTAAAGTATATAAATCTAGGCGACGCAGACATACGACTAATATGTAATTTGTACTGGGAGCAAACAGCAATAATAAGATATAACAAGGAGAACTCTACACCCATGGACATAAAAGAGGAGTAAGACAAGGATGCATCATATCACCAAGCTTGTTCAATCTATACACTGAGCAAATCTTTAAAAACATCTCAGAGATACCAGGCCTAAACATTAATGGAAAGCAATCATTAACCTGAGATATGCTGATGATACTGTTCTACTAGCAGAAAATCCTATAGACCTACAACAATTGCTTAATGTGATAAACATAACAAGCAAAAAATATGGACTAGAAATGAATATCAAAAAGACTAAAACTATGATCATAAACAAAGAAAACTCTCAAAACCTACAATTAAATATCACAGTTGAGGGAATACATCTGGAGACAGTCCAGAGCTACAACTACCTGGGACACACTATAACCAATGATGGAAAATGTAAAATTGAAATAAAAAAAGAATAGGTATGGCAAAAAGTAATTTTAATGCCATGAAAAATATACTAACAACAAAACAAATATCAACAGGGCTGAAACTAAGAATGGCAAAATGTTACATCATCTCAATATTCCTGTATGGAACAGAAACATGGGCATTAGACAAGAAAACAGAACAGAAAATTGAAGCCTTTGAAATGTGGATTTATAGAACAATAGGTAGAATTGGATGGAAACAAAAGATAACAAACGATGAAGGTTTAAAACAACTGAAAAAAAGAGAACTACTAAATACAATTAAGACAAGACAAATGCAATTTTTGGGGCATGTTAAAAGACACAACAGCCTACTAAAAGTATTATGGAAGGAAAAAATACAAGGTAAAAGAGGCAGAGACAGACCAAGACTAACATGGACGAGTAACATCAAAAGATGGTCAAGTCAATCTATGACAGCCTGCACCATCAAAGCAAGAAACAGATTAGAATGGAGATCCATGGGAGCCAACCTTCGTTGCGGAGAAGGCACACGATGATGATGTTGATGATGATGATGACTAATACTAATACTTCGAACTAAAGAGTAAAGACACACATTGGACTGAATGATAACGATATAAACACATCTTCAAACATAATCTTCTTCTCTTCGTCCTCCTTTGCCTTACAGTGTCGAGTGTAGAGATAGTTTGGGGTCTATTGTTCTCTGGTTGGTCACTTCTGCTGTCACGTTTCTCTGAAGCAATTCCTCCCTCACAATTTTTTGTTATTCCCAACGTTTTTGTCTCAGTTTGTTTGCTATTCTGTGGATCGATTTTAGATGTTACTGACTTGCTTCGTGGTCGTATTATTAATTAGTTGTTTAATAACAACGTTTATATACACTTAAGAAATAGGGGAAAGCCGTAAAGTAACAGTAGTGGTACTAGTAGTAATAATAATATTAGTAGTATTAGTAATATTTATTGTAAAACAAAGTAAATAAAGTGTCCCGTCACGTCAAGTGGCGTATAGGGAATATGGTGTTATAGCTCGTTTCAAAACATATGCCCAACTTCAAAACGCTATTACTCTCTAACCGTTTGTTAAATACTTTTGAAATTTTCCAAATGTTATTAGAATGCAAAAGACCCTTTAAATGTATATTTAACAAATATCTTGCAGCTGCAGTTTTCTTAAAGCGGCGATATTTCTTTGATGTTTGTCAAAATTGTAAATTGTGAAGCCCTAAAGAATAGAAATTACCGTAGTTGCTGGTCTACGATTAATTTTCACTAGGTAAAGGCGTGGCCGTAATGGGGAAATAACTGGATAAAACAAAACACCAGGAGAATTATTGTCTGCTCAGTTCGAGGACGGACGATAATATCAAGGTATACCTGTATGTCCAATTTTCATAGTTGTGTGGTCCTGAAAAGGACCGTTTGTTGAAATAATTTAAGGTAATATAGGGGCCAACATTGTGGGGGCTATATACTTTCATTCTGAATCAGACGAGTCTAAAAGATTAATAACTGTTTGGGGTTGAACATTCCACAAACCATCATTTTTCCAATATTCCTCTTCCTGTTTTAAGACGTGGTCTTCACATTTAGCCCAATAATCTTTGTCTATATTTAATAAAGCGAGATTAGCAAGAGTCTTTACATCGCATATTTTGAATGTTGTATTTTCATCTGCCACTTGTCCTTTTAATTTTGCCCAGATTAGTTCTATTGGATTTAAATGAGCATGGTAAGGTGGCAGCCTCAAACTTATATGACCGTGCTCTTGGATAATCTTATCTATTTGAAAAATCTTTGTCCTCTGTTTTTGCTTTACTAGAGATAGTAATTCAGGTTTTAAGTACATGTTATTAAATTGTATGTGCTCCTTTGTGAGCCATATCTTAATAGCATCTTTTGTACTGGATGACGTCGGGACTTTATCTTCAAGTGCAACAATGTTGTGGTACGCTGCATTGTCCATTATTAGGCAAGATGGTCGATCTAGTGATGGGAGAACATAATTTTCAATCCAATGTCTAAATATGTGACCATTCATCTCAGAGTGATAATCCCGATTGTCTATGGATTTTGAAAGAAAAATGAGCTCTGCATTCTGTATTAGTCCATGTTGTCGACTACCTGCATGAGCAATTATCAAGCGCTGTCCTTTGCTGCTAGGTATTAATCTCTTAATCTTTCCATCTGATGACTGCCATTCCCTTTGGTTAGTGTGGTGAGCATTGATCCATGTTTCATCCAAGTACACAATATCATAACCTTGCTTGCGCACCTCTTTTACTTCACGTAAGTACTTGCTTCTCATGACTACTATATGTGGCTTCTCACAGATGATGTTTCGTCCATTGGAATACTTTCTGAATGTAAAGCCTGCAGCTCTCACATTCCTCCATAATGTAGACTTTGATATTTCAATACTGTTGTTCTTTTTCAGCGATACTTTTAATTTTCTTATTGTAACAGTTTCATTCATACCCAACATTTTGCGAATTTCACTTCTAATAAGTTCACTGTCGAAATTATCCAACATTTTTGCTCTTCCTTGTGATTTTGTATATTTGGAACATTGACGGTCACGTGCTTGAATCCAGCGATTAAATGACCGTTTAGATAAATCCAAAATGTGTCTTGTCCTATTCTCAGGGTTTTCTAAAGAATGAAATAATCTTCCTCGTTTAGCCTCTTTGCAAAAATAGTCATACATTTTTATTGCGATGTTTTGTAAACTGCAGAATTTCATTGATAAATGTTAGCGTTCCACGTCTACACCTATGAATGAACGGAAATGGAACACACAATGCCTCGTGTTTTCTACAAGTGTCTAATTGTGTCAGACAGCTCACGTTTAAAGCGTGCAAAATCGTAAATTTGACCGTGTATAGATTTGTAATCGCTATTTTTAACTTAAATACTGTAAACACTAAGTTTTGACTACATCAATGGGTCGTTATAAATTTATATAAATCAAATAAGCAATAATAATAACCAAATGTTTGTTTTTAATGAAATTAATTCCCTGTTGGGTTCTAATCATTATAACTTTACATGCAAATTTTGAAAAAAAATTATAAAAAGCGGTTTAAAAGATATTGATTTTAAAGTTGGGCACGACTTATGAAACAAGCTATAGTGACCATAATTTTTACAGACCTGCGGCACGTGATTTTTGTGGTAATGTGGTCAGTTGTATGTCCTTGACGCTTTACTTTCTCAGAAAAAAATCCGGTACCCATTTAAGGCTGGATGAACCTAGAAGCCGTTGATCAGGATCTAACCCGACCCCTTCTTCTTAGTAATCCAGTTTACTAACCACTGAGCTATAGCGGCTCAAGATTTATAGTAGTTGTAGTATTAATAGTACTAGTTAAAGTTGTAGGAGTGTATTTTTGTTTTCTGTATTTGTTCTTTGTATTTTAATCCAGTGATTGGTCGAATAGAATAAACGGTAAAAAAAGAAACATACCGTTGTATATTACACCTTCAATAAATGACGTCATGGAACGCACCAAAATGGCAGCTTATTTATTTATATTCGAGCTATGGACTAAGCAATGTTTACATTGAACAACACAATATATGTTATTGCAGCGAGTTGGCAGATTTTTGAAAATGTTTTCAAGGGTTTGAACATAAATGTTTGTTCACAGTTCGTTAACCTTCGCTGTAGATAAAGTCGTTAATTCGATGGTTTCGTTTCGGACGTTTGGTAGCTAAGGATCTAACTTTGCAAACGGATGTCATTGGCAAGGATCATTTTGAATCTATGAAGTGGGCTCATTTTGTGTTTAACTCAAAAGCATATGTGCTTTTTAACCAAAGGCCTTTTTTTGGGGGACTCAATGAAGATATCCCCGATGGAAAATAAATTGTACTATTAGTCCCATAAATGATTCGCTTCCAGAGGTTTATGATGTAAACAAAGCAGTTTTGTCATTGCAAGTGAATAATGTCCACACCTATAATTGGTCAGGATTGTGTAGCAGCAGCAGCTTTATAGCGAGCACAGAAAACACCACAGGATTGTGCTGTTCTGAAACAGCTATGCCA
The DNA here is from genome assembly GCA_032433765.1 of Megaustenia siamemsis. Taxonomy (NCBI): domain Eukaryota; kingdom Metazoa; phylum Mollusca; class Gastropoda; order Stylommatophora; family Ariophantidae; genus Megaustenia; species Megaustenia siamemsis. Next base: position 12,096,331 of record JAVIAB010000126.1, read on the forward strand.
TGCTACTCCAGAATTGCCTTTAATCGGATTACTGTGACCACAAACCACTCTCCATGTGTGTGTCACATATTTACACCCCAGAAAGAAACACTGAATATAACAACATCATGTGCCGTCTGTGATATTAATGACCACAGACCAGGAGCCTCCAGTATGATTGATACAACTGTTGCACCAAACATTTCACCAGGAGAGCCATATCTATGGAATGTTAATCTGACATTGTTCTTGAATGATGTCCACGTTAATGAGACATCAGAATCGTGTGACGACAGCTACAAGAAGGGAGCGGAGAACATCAAGTTCTGCTGCTATAAAGTAGACTTGTCTTGCTATCCCAGAATTGCCTTAAATGGGATCACTGTAGTTGAAAACTTCTCCTCTTGTGTAAACTACACATTCACATCTAAGAGTTAATCAGTGAAGGTCACAAAATCATATTCTCTCTGTGGTTTTACTAACTACAGGTCATGTGGCTTCTGTTGGATTGGAAATAACTTACCACCACTGTGTGTCTATATGTTTGGAATTGGAGTCATCAATGATGGCCTAACATCATCAAGTGCTATGACGATCATCATTTTCGGGAGGACGTGAACTCCCATGGTATATGGTGGATAGGCGGCAGGAACCATTGAAGGCTATGTCTGAAAAGTGTTCCTTCTTGCAGTTTCCTCATATTCCAAGTCCGGCTTGTTGCAGGAGCTACTGAGTTAAGTGCTCTGTGCACACCGTGAGCTGTGTGTCTCATCCGTTTTGATCCTGCTTCGATATCCCGCTTGTTTATGATGAATGATGATATCGTATGACAGGGAACAGTTGGCTGTGTTCACTTTCTGCGCGGTTTCGCCTTATGTCTTTTGGCGTGTGCTGAGACTGCTACGATGGGGACTACAGTTACCTTTCTTTGTTTGGGAGATGAGTTAGTAATTCGGATGATTCCACTGGCACGGGCGGTTGAGCAATTATGGATTTTAATTCGTTTGCTGTGATACCGAGGCCTTCCATAACCAATAACCAATAACCTTCAATAAAGAGATGACAGGACACAATAACTAACGTTTCAGAAACAGGCCTTTGCCTGTATAATAATTCACCGAACACACAGTAGACATCTACATAATTAGATAGAAAGATATCTACTTAGCTTCACTTAGAATTTATGAAGAGTTCGTCACGAGATCAAAACGCTAACAACTGCCTCCATGCCCTCATTTTTACAAATGACAAAAAAGCATCTGTCGATCAACATTGTGGTTATTATCTTTCCCTTTGATGAACGTCGGACAGTCAAAGACTACAGCAGTGATTAGGTCCGTACTTCAGGATATGAACACTGAGTCCCTGTATAACCTGCATACATTCGCAGTGATACTAGAATTCTCTATGGACAAAAAAATATATATTGTTGGGCACGTTTAAAAATGCCATGACCTAATAGAGGTGACTTATAAATGACAGCTAAAGTCAAGGTCGCTAATTCCGAACCAACCAAGATCCTATTTCATCTTGTCTTTGAGGTTTTCAAAACAGACTGTTCAGTGTAGTAAAAAAAAAGAAAGATAAACGAAAGAGAGCAGTTACAACGTAGTTGAGAAATTGCTCCGAAATGAAATGATATAAATATAGCATGTTTGTTGCAAACAACATACAGTGACATGTAACCTAATAAAAAGAAAACACATATTGGATATCACCTGATTGCGTTAGAGTAAAGTAGATATCTAGTCGATCATCTGCAGGTCTGCCATTTACACAACAAGAGTAAGCTCTTACAACGAGCGTGGCGTTGAAGTCCTCAGGTTCTACTTTCCGGATCGTGATCGTCACTGTTGCTCTGTGATTCTGGGCTGCAACTATCGCATTGAGGCTTTTAATCACGTTGTTAGTGGGAGGGTACCATGCCTTGTCGTGGTTAGGGTGGTTGATGTAGACATAATTATAGACGAACATGTGTATGTCAGCCTCGACACAGAAGGAGATACTGACTTGATGTCCCACCTTGGCTTCAACTTTTGTTCCATTCGGTATTTTATTGTTGTCGCAAAAGGTTAACTCTCCTGCAATTTAACAAAAATGAACATGCATTTGTTTCTTGTATACCTCTACATGATATTATGTACGTAAACAATAATCATTATGTCCATGTGTCTGCCATGAGTGCTGTGAGATTGTTTTCTATTTGTGAAAAAGACAATTAAACTACCTGGTTTTACAAAACAATTTATTATGAGCATGTAACTATAGTGTTAAAGCGATAATTCATAAGCTGTAGATTGTGTATGTGTTTCAAGTGTCGTTACTGTGTACCCTCACTCATTGAGTCATTCTCAATTGAGACTTAACACAAACATAGTGCAGTACTCCCATCAAGAATGTATATAAAGTAATTTAGTGAAATATAAACATGACTTTTGTTCGTAACAGGCTTTCGTGAAATTTTCAGACAACGGTAGCTGTAAAACATATATCCTTTGTAATAATTATCGGGATAAACATTGACATTTAATGAATAGTGAATGAAAAGAAAATGATATAGTGACAAATCAAGAGAGAGAGAAAGAGAGAGATATGGATTGTGAATGAAGATGACATGTTTTAGATGTGCATGTAGCCAGTGAGCTGACGAAGTCAGTAGAATGTGCAATCTATGGCATGTTCTGAACGATACTTGGAACATTTCAGTTTGCTCTAGAAAAGTTGAATCAGTTCTGATAATAAGTTGGAGGATTTGTCACAAGTAGATATATCTATAAAACATGAATCACCCAAGTGGCCACCGTGACCGTGATCACGGGAGAAACGATTGAAACCAATGTCACCTGCCACGCAGGTCGTAAGAAGCGACTAAAGGGGCGGGGTCTATATCTTTGCCTGTGTCACGGCGTTCGTATATCTGAGCTGAATCCATCTTCTGTGCTTTCGTTGCTGGTTGCAGGCATGCTTCATTCTGGGGACCGTGCTGAAAAGGAGGTATGAGCACTACTAAAGTCGGTTATTAAGATAAGCGAATGAATGACGCGAAGATATTGACTATTCGTTAAAGGAATGAAGGATATAAACTACCTTCTTATAGAAATGATTAATGCAAAGATAATAGTTTTCAGTTAAGTAAATGAGCTATTCGAACTGCACCAGTAGTTTTATTCGAGGGGTGTTCAAAAGGTAATGCACCACATTGGTTTTCTCAGCTAATAATACACAAAAAATATGAAAGTTTGCACACTATAAATATTGCGTGTGTCAATTGTGTGCACCAAATTGGAGTGCAATGGGCCAAATAATACGACTACACTAAACCGATGAAATGAAGCATGTTAGCAACTTTTCGTTATAAACAGCGAATTGTGATAGAATTTCACGTTTTAGAGAAGGGAAAGGATAGTATCACTAATCAACAATTGACCTTAACGTTGTCAGCGAGCATTCGTAGTGCAAATGCAGTTATACAAACTCTCGTACTCTTTAAGGTTTGTGCAAGAAGGTTTCCACAAAATCTCACAATGAGCACCGATTGCAAGAAAAGCAATTTCTTCTGAACTGTTGGTGGAGATAACTTTTTGGCTTAGATTGTTGCAGATGACGAAACCTGGGACCATCATTTTGAACCTGAGACAAAAGACAGTCAATGGAGTGGCATCAGTCGCACTCACCACACAGAAAGAAATTCAAGACATCTCCTTCTGCTGGAAAAGTTATGGTCACTGTATGCTGGGACATTAAAGGTGTGATTCTTGTGGATGTTATGCCAAGAGGAGAGACAAACAATTCGCGAACTTACATTAAGACATTGAAAACAACTCAATCAACGTTTCCGAAGAGTTCGGCCTCACAAGAATGCAGCAGACCTGTTTTCCTTCACGACAATGAGTGCCCTCACACAAATCTGACAACGCTGAATCACCAGATTGTGTTGGTCTGTGCGTTACCATCCACCATACAGTCCTGATTTGGCAGCCTCTGATTGTCATCACTTTGGTCTACTTAAAGATGCCTTCAATAGAACAAGGTTCGAAGATGATGGAGTGATTCATGGAGCGAAGAAATGGCTAAACGATCAAGACAAAGACTGGTACTGGGCTAGGAATACACGTACTTGTTGCGCGCTGGCGTAAAGCTGTACAAGTGGATGAGAATGATGGTGAATGATACCGATGTTTACAGAACATATCCATATATACTGTATACAAATTTAAGATCTTTTGAATTAGCGGTTTCCGAGAAAACTGATGTCGTACATCACTTTCTGAATGAACTATATATATATATGTAATCAAATTATTAATACCGGATTACTGGTTTATTGAAACAAAAATGAGTTATGCGATATTATTTTTCTTTCTTTCTTCACTTGCTGTAACATTTCTTTGGTGTTGTCTGTCCACTTTACTCTGGGTCTGCCTCTTGCTCTACCCCTACACTTATTTTTATATGCTTTGTAGAGAAAGTAATAACAAAGGACGTGAACTCCCATGGTATATGGTGGATAGGCGGCAGGAACCATTGAAGGCTATGTCTGAAAAGTGTTCCTTCTTGCAGCTTCCTCATATTCCAAGTCCGGCTTGTTGCAGGAGCTACTGAGTTAAGTGCTCTGTGCACACCGTGAGCTGTGTGTCTCATCCGTTTTGATCCTGCTTCGATATCCCGCTTGTTTACGATGAATGATGATATCGTATGACAGGGAACAGTTGGCTGTGTTCACTTTCTGCGCGGTTTCGCCTTATGTCTTTTGGCGTGTGCTGAGACTGCTACGATGGGGACTACAGTTACCTTTCTTTGTTTGGGAGATGAGTTAGTAATTCGGATGATTCCACTGGCACGGGCGGTTGAGCAATTATGGATTTTAATTCGTTTGCTGTGAAACCGAGGCCTTCCATAACCAATAACCAATAATAACCAAAGGATTTCATTGTAGATGAGCACACTAGTTGATTTGTTATTTCTGTATGCATTTTAGAATTGTTCAATGCCTACTATTTCTCGTATAATATCATTTCTGATTCTGTCATTTCTGGTTACTCCAATCGGTTTCTCAAACATCGCATTTCTGCGGTGACAAACGTTCTTTTATGCTTAGACATAAATGACAATGTTTACATTGGTAGCACCATTTTTTTAATTGCATAAGATGTTTCTTGGTATTAAATGTATTGTTTTGTGTTGAAGTTTATGGGAAGCTGTCCCAATATTTCGTTTGCCTTGTTGCATCGGATGTCTATATATTTCTTAATTGATTTTCTTCTCTTCAGATAATGCTGAACCAAGATATTTAAAGTCTATTACTTGTTTTATAACTTGATGTTCTATAATTATGTTTAGTGTCTTCTGTTGAATTCCTTTTGATATAACTTCTGTTCTTTTTTCAGTAGTTTTTTATAAGCTATTCATTTTACATTCCTTATTCAAGGAATTATACATACATCAGATGTTGCTGAAGTTCTGTTTCTTCAAATGCTATTAGGGCCTGGTCGTCAGCAAAAAGTAGTACATTACATTTTTACACTTTGATTTGACATCTTTCCTTATTGTGTCAAGGTAAAAGATAAACAAGAGTGGTGACAACACGTAGCCTTGTCCTACTCCAGATGTTACTGCAAATAGTTTTGATGTTCCTTTATTCCTACTGTCCTCACTTCTGCAGTTACTATATAATCTACCCCAACATCTATTAAGGTGTTCATTTACTCCGTAATGAAACCATGTTTTTCATAACATATTATAGCCACTCCATCAAAAGCTTTCTCCTTGCACATAATTGCTATGCACATATTCTTTTTTTTATATTCTATGTTCCTCTCTACTAGCTGCCTGAGAGAAAATATTGCATCTGTGAAGCTTCTATTTTTTTCTAAACCAAATATGTTCTTCCGTCACCTGGGGTTCTATAATAGATCTTAATCTTGTTTCTATAATCCTGGCTTACATTTTGCTTAGGTAGTTCAGCAGTGATATGCCACGGTATTATGAACAACCACTTTTGTTTCCTTTATTGTTCCAGAGGGGAATTATTATTGCTAGATGCCAGGCAGTAGTTGTTTATTCTTGCACCCATGCTGTATTTAAAATTATATGTAACCATCGACTTCTCTCCTGCTGCTTGGATTATCAACATCTTTATCAAGTAATTGGTTCGATAGCGTAGGTGATCATGTCTCCACAACTTTTGATTTCGACAGTTATTTATTAATTTCTGTTGTTGACTTTCTGCCAAGCTATTCTCTTAAGCTTTATAGTATATTTTCTGTCTGCTTCCTTGTTTCTCATTGTCTGTCAATTATACCAGTTGTTACAATATAATCTGACTGTTTCCTTTTCAATACATGACCAAACAACATAATAATTGTTTCTTTCTAATATTGAATATTAGCTCTATTTTATGCTTTGGCCTCTTTCATAACGTTTTCATTACTCTTCTTAGATGTCCTTGGTATTCTCAACATTCTTCTATGAAACCACATTTCTATATCCTCCAGTGATTTTCTTCTTGTTGTTCTATTGTCCATGATTGACATCCATATGTTTAGACTGACTCTAAATAACACGTAAGAAGTCTTTTTCTTGTTTCTTTTGTCAAAAATGGTTTGCACATTATCTTCCTCATTTTTTAGAAAGCTGCTTTTGCCTGATTCATTCTGCATGTCACTTCTGTTGTACATCTACCATCTGATGTTAACAATGTTTCCCAGATTTTTAAATTCATTTACCTGTTTTGATTTTGTTGCACTTGTTTTTATTGTGCACTGCATTGATGTCTTTTTCTTTGTTGTTACCATTATTTCTTTCTTTTTGCTATTAAAGCTGAGTCCTTATTTTTGCTTTCTTTCACTATAATGTCTAACATTTCTTGTAATTCATTTTCACTCTTAGTGTTTAAGACTGTATCATCAGCATACCTTAGATTATTTATACTATGACCTCCAATTGTTATTCCAGGCATGTCCCTAATAGATCTTAAAATAATATCACTATACATATATTATATTATATCACTTATATGACTGTAAAAGAAAACAAAAAAAAAAGAACACGGGCACTACTAAGTATACATAGAAAGTCTTTTAATCGATTGATAGGAAATAACTTTGAATCTGCATAGCTGAAGGTCAAGCAAGGAAGATTAACGAAAGTTGATGATTTTGAGAAATACGTTATTAGACGTGAGATTTTGAATCAAATCAACTTGTTACACTGCCCAAATTTGAAGTTCCACTGCAATTAGAATATGATATTACAATCTCAAAAACGACTCTTTGAAAGATCGTAAGAAGCGCTGGTTTCACTTTTCGAAAATCTGCTTGTGGTAACAATATTTTTTGTGGAAAACCACACCTGATTGCTGTTCGGAGCAAATACCTGAGGCAGATCCGTGATCGACGAAGGGAAAGCAACGTTTTAGTATATTTGGATGAAACGTGGGTCAATGTTCATATACATATGAGAAAGAATGACAATCAATTGACAGAGAAAATAAAAGAAGCATTCCCAGCAGCAAAGGACAAAGCATTATATTGGTGCATGCTGGCAGTAAAGAGAATAGTCTTGTTAATGACACACAACTTATTTTTCAATCAAAGTCTACAGACAATAGGGACTACCACACTGAAATGAATGGACGACTTTTCAGAGACTGGATAGAGAACACTCTACTCCCCATTCTGGATAGACCTTCATGTCTTGTAATGGACAATGCATCCCATCCTAATGGGGTAGCATTGGAGGACAAAGTTATTAATTTACCCCTTAAATCAGGAGTTGTTGCAACCTGTTAGACAAACTAAGAAGACAAAGTTATATCAAATTTATAAAATAATTGCAAAGTAAGGTCACACATCTCTTCTCCTCCCACCTTATCATTTGTACCTCAACCCAATAGAACTAGTGTGGGCTAAAGTCAATGGTAAAATCTTCTGACATCTTGATTGTAATGGGTGACATGAACGCTAAAGTAGGAAATGGTAGATATAAGACCATTATAGGAAATCATGGTTTAGGAAAAAGAAATAACAGAGGAGAAAGATTAATACAATTCTGTGAAGAAAACAGGCTGATAATATGCAACACCTACTTAGAGCAAGAGAAAAGGAAACTATACACATGGAAAAGCCCTGGAGATAAGAAGAGGAATCAAATAGATTACATAATGATAAAAGAAAGTTTCCGTAACAGCGTAAAGAAAGCCAAACCTACCCAGGAGCAGATATTAATTCAGATCACAATCCTGCAATGATTAAAATGAAAATCAAACTAAAGAGAAACAAGCAAAAGTCTAAATTCATCAACAAATCCACTAGATATAACAGCTTTAAATCAAAAAGATATTAAAGATACCTTTACAATACAAGTAAAGAACACATACCAGAAGCTGCTAGAACAAGGAATTGAACAATACAGAACAGAAAATCCTGATGAAAAAGTAACAACCAAATAGCAATGCATAAAGAAAAGCATACTAGAAACCTGCGACACCTAATCCAAAAGAGAAAAGAACAAAAAACACAAATGGACAACTAACACCATCTTAGACAAAATGGAAGAAAGCAGACAAGCGAAGAACACTGCCCAATACAATAAAATAGATAATGAAATACGCAAAATGTGCAAAAAGGCAAAAGAAGACTGGCTCAGCCAAAAATGTTTAGAAATAGAAACTATGGAAAGCAAACAAGACTTAACAGGAATGCACACAAAAATAAAGAGAATGACTAATAAAAATAAAAAAGCCACATAAGGTGGATGCATTGCAGACAAAAAAGGAAAAATGCCAACAATAAAGATATTATAGATAGATGGTAGGAATTATAACAGAACTATTTCATTAACAAAGGGACAAGAAACCAGTTATAAAATGTACATCAGGCTATAAAATCTTAAAATCTGAGGTGGAAAAAGCTATAAAAACAATGAAAAAGGAAAAAGCAGCAGGGCCTGACAGCATACATATAGAGATGATACAGGTACTAGAAGATTTTGGCATTGAAGTGATTACAGACATATGCAACGGCATATACCACACAGGATGCATACCAAATGAATTAAAAACATCATCTTTCATTGCATTGCCTAAAAAGAATGGTGCAGTTGAATGCAGTGACTTTAGAACAATAAGCCTAATGATCCATGTTACAAAAATCGTGCTAAAAGTTATACAATGAAGGATTCAGAATAAAATCAATACTGAATTAGATGAGCAGCAATTTGGATTTAGGAAAAATAGCGGGACAAAAGAATCCATATTCTGCATGAGACAATTAATCGAAAAGTACACAGAAGTAAACAAACCAATATATGTCTGCTTCATAGACTACACCAAAGCTGTTGACATAGTACACACAAACAACTTATAGAATGCATACAAGAGATAATCTAGATGACGTGGACATATGATTAATATGTAATTTATACTGCGATCAAACAGCAATAATAAAATATAACAAAGATAACTCTACACCCATTGATATAAAAAGAGGAGTAAGACAGGGATGCATCCTATCACCAAGCTTGTTCAATCTATACACTGAGCAAATCTTTAAAAACATCATAGAGATACCAGGCCTAAACATTAATGGAAAGATAATCAATAACCTAAGATATGCTGACGATACTGTACTACTAGCAGAAAGTCCTAAAGATCTACAACAATTACTTAATGAAATAAACACGACAAGCAAAAAATATGGACTAGATATGAACATCAAAAAGACTAAAACTATGATCATAATCAAAGAAAATACCCAAAACCCACAAGTGGATATCAAAATTGCAGGAATAGACCTGGAGACAGTTCAGAACTATAACTACCTTGGACATACTATAACCAGTGATGAAAATGTACAACTGAAATAAAAAAAAAAAAAATAGGAATGGCAAAAAGTAATTTTAATGTCATGAAGAATATATTAACATCAAAACAAATAACAGCAGGGCTAAAACTAAGAATAGCAAAATGTTACATCTTCTCAATATTCCTATATGGTGCAGAAACATGGACATTAGACAAGAAAATAGAACAGAGAATTGAAGCCTTTAAAATTTGGATATATAGAATAGGTAGAATGGGATGGAAGGAAAAGAAAACAAACGATGAAGTCTTAAAACAACAAAAATGAAAAGAGAACTACCAAGCACAATTCAAAGAAGACGAGTGCGATTTTTGGGTCATGTTAAAAGACACAATAGCCTACTAAAAGTAATCCTGGAGGGGAAAATACAAGGTAAAAGAGACAGTGACATACCAAGACTAACATGGACGAGTAACATCAAAAGATGGACAAATCAGCCTATAACAACCTTCACCATCAAAGCAAGAGACAGAGCATAATGGCGCTCCATGGTAGCCAACCTTCGTTGCGAAGACGGCACTCAATGATGATAATGAAAATCAATGGGCAAGTTGCTGCGCAGAGCAGGACGTTTAAAATGTGTGATGTTAAAGAATTGACTCGTGATGATACGATAGCCATTGAGTACTGGAGAAAATGTGTGATGTTAAAGAATTGACTCGTGATGATACGATAGACATTGAGTACTGGAGAAAATGTGTGATGTTAAGAATGGACGCGTGATGATACGATAGACATTGAGTACTGGAGAAATGTGTGATGTTAAAGAATGGACGCGTGATGATACGATAGACATTGAGTACTGGAGAAAATGTGTGATGTTAAAGAATGGACGCGTGATGATATGATAGACATTGAGTACTGGAGAAAATGTGACGACATGTGCTCAGAGAAGAGGAGCAATAATGGCAACGAGATGGAATGAAGTTTATCCAACTGATAACAAATGTTAACCTCTTAGAGACTTCTGATTCGAAATTAGGTATGTATGCCATGCACAAAATTTTGTTGATGACACTCTTGCTATTTGATGACTATGTGTGTTTGATGTTCTGGTTGTTCCAAATATTTGTCTTGATGACACGCCTGCTATTTGGCAACTATTGTGTTTGATACTTTGATCAAAGTTTAACTATCTCTATGACGAAGATATAAAATCGAATAAAATATTGTGCACTCGTCAGTGTGATACAGATACGCATTTGACTTTCATTGTTAAAAATGAACGAAATTTACATTAAAATATAATATTTAGGCCACACGGTTTGATATTTTCCTAAAATTATATTTTAAAAAAAGGATTTGTGCAAAATTCAGACTATCTTTGTACTTAAATGTTATAAAATCTTAAGGTCGGTGAAAAAAAAAGATTTCATGCCAAAAATTACTAAAATTCATCAAACAGTTTCCGTGATAATTGATAAACTCTGTGGGCGCGAATTTGTGAACAAACTATAGTAGGGTTTTAGCTCCTAGTAACTTCATGGCTTGACATTATAGTGAAAGAAAGGTAAAATAAAGGTAAAATAAAGGAACAATATTAAAACAGGTGGAACAATATTAAAACAGGTAAATTAATTTAAATATTTTGGAACTCTGTTAATCTCAGATGGTAGATGAATAACATGTGTTAGATGCAGAATGGCGCATGCAAAAGCAGCATTTAAAGCAATGCGGAAGATACTGTGCAATCAATTTTTGACAATATAAACAAAAAAAGAGTTCTTAAATGTCATGTAGAGCTAGTCTTAACATATGGATGTCAATCATGGACAATAGAACAACATACAAGAAAATCACTGGAATTTGTAGAAATGTGGCTTTACAGAAGAATGTTGAGAATACAATGGACAGTTAAGAAGAGTAATGAAAATGTTCTGAAAGAGGTCAAAGCAAAACAGAGCTAATTTCCAATATTAGGAAGAAACAATCATCATTTTTTTGGCATGTAATGAGAAGAGAGCAACTGGCTATTGTAACAACTGGGAAAATGGAGGAACGAAGAGATAGAGGGAAGCAAAGAGAAAAAATACCAGACAGCTTAAGAGAATGGCTTGGCAGATGGTCAACAGAAGAGATATAACTGTCGAGATCGAAAGAAGAGACATGATCATCTATGTCAGCAGGCCCGGTACTTGATGATGATGATGACGTAGAGATGAATAAGCATTCTAAATCTGGATCGATGCACACCGAAATTATGATCGCTACATCAGTTCAAAAATGTCTACATCGATTCATCTGTTATTAAAATAAGAGAGACAGGTTGTGATGTCTGCTGTAGCACGCTTCTAAATAACAAAACATGCAAGAACTTACCGAAACCACCGCTCCACAACCAGGATGCACAAAACAATACCATAGTAAAATGGTGGCATGACGTTGTACTCATTTCTTGTAAACAAGCACAACTAAGGATCTGTCAAAAGGTTCAACGATGTCGTGTACATGCTTCGTAATTACCAATCATGGACAATGTATCGTCTCAAACATTAATTACCAACTATAATTTCTAAATTGTGGTTGACTTCAATTGGTTTCTTTCGTTTAATTGATGCGCATAGCTATATAAGATTAAATGAATAAACTACACTACTTTTAAGACTGAGACTATAACGTGTAATGGATGTACGGGTAAGGGTTAACATAAATTCATCATCATCATATACCGGGCCTACTGGCGTAGATGATCATGTCTTTCCACAACTTTCGATTTCGAAAGTTATTTATCATTTCTGTTGTTGACCTTCTGCCAAGCCATTCTCTTAAGCTGTCTTGTATTTGTGTCTCTTTGCTACCCTCTATCTCTTCGTCCCTCAATGTTCCCACTTGTTACAATATATTCCAGTTGTTCTCTTCTCATTACATGGCCAAAAAATGATGATTGTTTCATTCTAAATTGAAATTGAAATTTTTTAAAATTAGGACACGCAAACAATGTGGTATGATTACTTCCTTCTTTCACGATCATTTTATAACTTTCTCTTGATTTTATGCGCTGATGATTCAAAATATACACTTATTGTCGTGAATTATTCCTTTTGCAACCAGCATATATCTGCTGTTTATCTGCTTATCTGCTCTCTTATATATCATCATCATCAAGTACCGGGCCTAGTGGCGTAGGTGATCATGTCTCTCCACAACATTCGATCTCGGCAGCTATTTATCATTTCTGTTGTTGACCTTCTGCCAAGCCATTCTCTTAAGCTGTCTGTTATTTTTTCTCTTTGCTTCCCTCTATCTCTTCGTCCCTCAATTTTTCCAGTTGTTACAATATATTCAAGCTGTTCTCTTCTCATTACATGGCCAAAAAATGATGATTGTCTCTTCCTAATATTGGAAATTAGCTCTCTTTTTGCTTTGACCTTTCTCAGAACCTCTTCATTACTCTTCTTAGCTGTCCATGGTATTCGCAACATTCTTCTGTAAAACCACATTTCTACAGACTCCAGTGATTTTTCTTGTTGTTGTCCTATTGTCCATGATTCGCATCCGTATGTTAAGACTGGCTCTACGTAACATTTAAGAACTCTTTTTCTTGTTTCTATTGTCAAAAATGGATTGCATAGTATTTTCCTCATTTTTTGGAAAGCTGCTTTTGCCTGAGCCATTCTACATCTCACCTCTGTTGTACATCTTCCGTCTGAGGTTAACAAAGTTCCCAAATATTTAAATTCATTTACCTGTTTTAATATTGTTCCACTTGTCTTTATTTTGCACTGAGGTGATGTTATATATAGTTTCTTTAAATTCCTTTGATTACAAATACCTGAACTCCGCTTTTCTTTGCTCTATTGTCCAAGACCAGACTACTTGACTAGTTAATGCTTATCTATTCTGCCAGTTACCCGATGCTATCTTTCTGTTGATACTAATACAAATAATTTAACTTTTTTCGTTCTATTTTCCATTTTAATAGTATTGCTAACGTTGAGTTCTGTGTTCGACGACAATCTATGTCATTAAGTCTATTTTACTCTATGTAATAAAGTAAGACTGACATTTCAAAATCAGTTTTCTCTACAGTTTGTTAATGACAATTGCGACCCTGTATAACCTACAAGATATATTCTAATGGTGAACCAGACGTGTCTCACTAAGACGAAAGATAACACACCATTGTCCTCAGTTATTATAAGATGTTTTTTACTCTCTCTCTCCCTCTCTCTCTCTCTCTCTCTCTATATATATATATATATATCACTCTCCCTAAGTTTTTTCCCAAGCTCCATCAACTTTTCCATTCTATATCACAATAGCATTTTGTTTCTTGTTTTTTTTTCTTTTTTTTTCTTTTTTACTGGATGCTACTTCTTATTAAACAATCAAGTCTGTATACCCTTGTCCTGTTATTTATTTCTGAGACTCTAATGTTTTGATAGAAATGAACAGTCACCTGGTTAACTATGTTCTGTATCACTGGTGTTTAATAGACTACAATTATTCCGAATATCACTCATTAGCTTAAAACTAGGCTACAACATAATAACATTCACATGTGATCCTATAGCTACAGTACACTTTTATTGTTGTCATTTGATATTATATTTTGTCTGTCCAAGTTCTCAACGTCTTGGTTAAAGATTATACCATTTAGCGTAGTAATTATATATGTACTGGATTCCCATGTTAACACACATCGAACAATAGATCATACACTCCTACTGTTAGTTTAATCATGTTCTATTCAAAACCATGTGTCGTCTATATAAAGAGAACTTCTAAACACAACTCAAAGGAGTAAAGGTATTGGTTCATTCAGAAGCTGACCACGCTCTGTACCACAGGGAGGTGACCTTTTTAATTTCCTTTCTTGTGTATCTAGCATATTATCGCCATGAAGTTGGAAGTGTATTCATATCCTTATATATATTTTTGTGTTGTTGTTTGTTGTTCCAGTTGAAGGCATACTTGATCGAAATGTCGGCTTTTCTTTTGTTAATTAAAACGTAAATCTGTTCTCATACCATTTTATTTTTATTTTATTTTTAAAATTGTAAATACAGCCCGAACAAGACAAATGAGATTTTTGAGGGCATATTAAAAGACACGTCAACTTACTAAAAGTAATCTTGGAAGGGAAAATACAAGGTAAAATACAAGGTAAAATACAAGGTAAAATACAAGGTAAAATACAAGGTAAAAGGTAAAAAGGTAAAATACAAGGTAAATACAAGGTAAAATACAAGGTAAAATACAAGGTAAAAGAGGCAGTAGAAGACGAAGTATAATATAGACGAGTAACATCAAAAGATGAACAAGTCTGTCTATGACAACAAGCACCATCAAAACAAAAGACTAGAGTGGGATGGCGCTCCGTGGTAGCCAACTTTTGATGCGGAGACGGCGCTCAATGATGATGATGATGACGTCTATAATAAAGAATGTCATTTAATACGCAGTCAAGTCTGTGTTGTATTTGTCTATTAATAATATAGTATCGCATAAAAATGATATTAGAATAATTACATAAATTAGATAATATATAGCTAATAATAACATATATTATAATATAATATGTCATTCCTTTTATAATGATTATGTCATATTACTTAGACGAAATATAAGACTACTATATTAAATAAAATGCAAAATGCCATGTGTGTATATATATATATATGGATATATATGTATATATATACATGTGTGTGTATGTGCGTGTGCTTATGCATATATATATAAATGTACATTTGCATTCATAGCAAAAACACAACATATATAAAAGCATATGTTTATATATATATATACATATATATATTTCAATATATATATATAAATAATCTATAACACGATTATGTGTCCCACATATTTAAAAGCAAGTCCACACAGAAAGTACTACTATCCATAGTGGCCATGTTTAACCTAACAAAGAGTTGATGACTGTTTAGTTTCCTGTTACGGATTTTAAATTTGCACTGCACTAGTAATTACTGTAATACCTAATTTAGTGAGAATTATAATGCATTGCTCTTACAGAATTACTGCATTTGTTATATTGTAGTACATTTACATACCACTATTAGATAATATTTAATTTGCTCTCTAATGTTGCAATTTATACGTATAAATTTACATGAGAATTACTGTATTACTCACAACAGTTATCATTCTTTGTTATCTCCACTTTAATAATTACAGTACTACTTTCTATTTTAGCAATGTTTGCGTTCATTTTACGTTATTAATGACTGTATTCATTCATTTAATGTCGTTTCCACATCGAAGTTGTATACCATCGAGTTTCATTTTACCCTGTCTTTTGTTTTGTTGGTGCATGTTGTCTTCACCGGTCTCTTTTCTCCTCCCTATATTCTTATAATTATCTTCTCTCTCTCTCTCTCTCTCTCTCTCTCTCTCTCTCTCTCTCTCTAATTTTTCTCTATAGCTCGTTTCAAATCACTTGCCCAACTTCAAAACGCTATTGCTCAGAAACCGTTTGTTAAATACTGATGAAATTTTCCAAATGTTATTAGAATGCAAAAGACCCTTTAAATGTATATTTAACAAATATCTTGCAGCTGCAGTTTTCTTAAAGCGGCGAAGCGGCGAATTTCTTTGATGTTTGTCAAAATTGTACATTGTGAACCCATAAATAATAGAAATTACCGTAGTTGCTGGTCTATGATTAATTTTCACTAGGTAAAGGCGTGGCCGTAATGGGGAAATAACTGGATAAGACAAAACACCAGGAGAATTATTGTCTGCTCAGTTCGAGGACGTCTTCGCCGCTGAATGAACGGAAATGGAACACACAATGCCTCGTGTTTTCTACAAGTGTCTAATTGTGTCAGAAAACCCTCGTTGAAAGCGTGCAATCACGTCAATTATACCGTGTATGGATTTTTCTCGCTATTTTTAACTTAAAATACTGTAAACATTAAGTTTTGACTACATCAATGGGTCGTTATAAATTTATATACATCAAATAAGCAACAATAATAACCAAATGTTTTTTTAAATGAAATTAATTCCCTGTTGGGTTCTAATCATTATAACTTGACATGCAAATTTTGAAAAGCTTATAAAAAGCGGTTTAAAAGATATCGATTTTCAAAGTTGGGCACCAGTTATGAAACAGACTATAATTTAAGGTAATATAGGGGCCAACATTGTGGGGGCTATATACTTTCATTCTGAATCAGACGAGTCTAAAAGATTAATAACTGTTTGGGGTTGAACATTCCACAAATCATCATTTTTCCAATATTCCTCTTCCTGTTTTAAGACGTGGTCTTCACATTTAGCCCAATAATCTTTGTCTATATTTAATAAAGCGAGATTAGCAAGAGTCTTTACATCGCATATTTTGAATGTTGTATTTTCATCTGCCACTTGTCCTTTTAATTTTGCCCAGATTAGTTCTATTGGATTTAAATGAGCATGGTAAGGTGGCAGCCTCAAACTTATATCACCGTGCTCTTGGATAATCTTATCTATATGAAAAATCTTTGTCCTTTGTTTTTGCTTTACTAGAGATAGTAATTCAGGTTTTAAGTACATGTTATTAAATTGTATGTGCTCCTTTGTGAGCCATATCTTAATAGCATCTTTTGTACTGGATGGCGTCGGGACTTTATCTTCAAGTGCAACAATGTTGTGGTACGCTGCATTGTCCATTATTAGGCAAGATGGTCGATCTAGTGATGGGAGAACAGAATTTTCAATCCAATGTCTAAATATGTGACCATTCATCTCAGAGTGATAATCCCGATTGTCTATGGATTTTGAAAGAAAAATGAGCTCTGCATTCTGTATTAGTCCATGTTGTCGACTACCTGCATGAGCAATTATCAAGCGCTGTCCTTTGCTGCTAGGTATTAATCTCTTAATCTTTCCATCTGATGACTGTCATTCCCTTTGGTTAGTGTGGTGAGCATTGATCCATGTTTCATCCAAGTACACAATATCATAACTTTGCTTGCGCACTTATTTTACTTCACGTAAGTACTTGCTTCTCATGACTACTATATGTGGTTTCTCACAGATGATGTTTCGTCCATTGGAATACTTTCTGAATGTAAAGCCTGCAGCTCTCACATTCCTCCATAATGTAGACTTTGATATTTCAATACTGTTGTTCTTTTTCAGCGAAATTTTTAATTTTCTTATTGTAACAGTTTCATCCATACCCAACATTTTGCGAATTTCACTTCTAATAAGTTCACTGTCGAAATTATCCAACATTTCTGCTCTTCCTTGTGATTTTGTATATTTTGAACATTGACGGTCACGTGCTTGAATCCAGCGATTAAATGACCGTTTAGATAAATCCAAAATGTGTCTTGTCCTATTCTCAGGGTTTTCTAAAGAATGAAATAATCTTCCTAGTTTAGCCTCTTTGCAAAAATAGTCATACATTTTTATTGCGATGTTTTGTAAACTGCAGAATTTCATTTTAAGACTCATGATAAATGTTACCGTTCCACGTCTACACCTAAGAATGAACGGCAATGGAACACACAATTTCTCAAGTGTCTAATTGTGTCAAAAAAAACCACGGGGAAAGCGTGCAAATACGTCAATTCTACCATGTATGGATTTGTACTCGCTATTTTTAGTTTAAAATACTGTAAACATTAAGTTTTGACTACATCAATGGGTCGTTATAAATTTATATAAATCAAATAAGCAACAATAATAACCAAATGTTTTTTTTAATGAAATTAATTCCCTGTTGGGTTCTAATCATTATAACTTTACATGCAAATTTTGAATAACTTACAAAAGGCGGTTAAAAAGCTATCGATTTTAAAAGTTGGGCACGAGTTATGAAACAAGCTATAATTTATTTTCTCCACTGGATTCCTCGGTAGCCTAGTTGGGAAAACCACTCGACTTGGTTACTTACTTTAGGACAACCCCTGTTCGATTCCCATTGGAAGCAGTGTGAGTTGTACTCATGGTTGGAAAAAAAATACCCCGCATTTGACCCAACCGCTGGAAGAAATGGGTCAGTTGACAAGCCATACCGTGAGCGAGATTATTGAGTGTATTCAGAAAGTGTTGGAATGGCAGGACATTTTGTTTTTTCCAGGAGGACAGTTAGGCGATGAGGATTATGATATAGGGAGAATAGGTTTTCAAGGATATAGTGAATTGTGCTAGAATAGGTAGCGGGGATAGTAGGTTAAGTGGTAGGTGATTATGTGAATTAGATAGAGCCCAGTGTTTGCGGACTCAATATGATCTGTGCAGTAGGCGCTATGATACTCCAGTCAATTTATTGTCGAAACGTTTTCACTAACTGGGGCATGGTTTAGGAAACTATGAACTGAGGTTAGAGTGAATGAGTTATGATACTCAAGCACAGGATAAAGTAGATATAGGGAGCTAGATGGTGCTAGCTAAGTGGGGGAGGCTGAGTGGAAGCCAATCCCGTGAACTTTCCGCAATTATGAGGAAGTCGGTATTTTCAATGTTAGCACATAGACAATTTAATAGAACAGGTTTGTTCTTACCATGTATAGGCTGTGTTAGCCGCAAGAGAGACATTATTGGAACTCAATAGGCATGGTGTTTTGTGCATAGAGACATAGACATAGTAGAACAGGTTTGTTCTTACCATGTATAGGCTGTTAGTAGCCGCTAGAGAGACAGTATTATAAAAGCAGGGAGTAGAATGGGTTGTATAGAATGTACAGAATTGGGTGGTTCTTACTACAAGAGGCTGATTGTAAGCCGACAAGTCACAATGTTAGGTGTTAGGGATTATAAAAGAGTGGTTACCCACGAGTTAGAGGAAGTGGGGTCAGAACTGAATATGTATTATGAGTTGTGATTGGATATTCACGATGTAATGGGTGATGCCATGCATAGTGGTCATGTTATGAAATAAAACCGTTGTGTGCAAATGTTTTCAAGTGTCAGTTACATCATTTGTCATTGTGCTGTACTTGTCCTCTCGAAGAACGAACCAGGGGTCGTATATTAAAATCATCACAACGTGAAATCCAGAAGATACGAAACACGGGCCAAGGTTGGAGGAGTTTACCTCCGTCAGCAGAATACCGGGTCGAGTTCAGATCTACCTGAGTTGTGCATGGGAAAGCAGTTCAGCATCAGTGCTGGGTGGCTTCAGAGCTACCACCCAGTGCGAGAATTCATCATCATCCAATCAGCAATACTTTTAGTTTAATCTTGTTCTATTCATAGCCATGTGTCGTCTATATAAAGAGAACTTCTAAACACAACTCAAAGGAGTAAAGGCATCAGTTCATTCAGAAGCTGACCACGCTCTGTACCACAGGGAAGTGACCTTTTTAATTTCCTTTCTTGTGTATCTAACATGTTATCGCCATGTTGTTAGATTTGTGTAAATATCCTTACATATATATATATATATATATATATTTTTTTTTTTTTTTTTTTTTTTTTGCTGTTCAAGCTGAAGACATACTTGATCGAAATGTCGACTTTTGTTTTGTTAATTGCCACGTAAAGTTGTTCCCATACCATTTTATTTTTAAATTGTAAATACAACTCGAACAAGACAAATGCGATTTTTGTGGACATGTTAAAAGACACTTCAAGTTACTAAAAGTAATCCTGGAAGGGAAAATACAAGGGAAAATTGACAGAGGCAGACCAAGACTAATATAGACGAGTAACATAAAAAGATGGACAAGTCTGCCTATGACAACCAGCACCATCAAAACAAAAGACAAGAGAGGAATGGCGCTCCATAATAGCCAACTTTGGATGCTGAGATAGCGCTCAATGATGATAATGATGTCGTCTATAATAAATAATGTCATTTAATACGCAGTCAGGTCTGTGTTGTATTTTTCTGTTAATAATATAGTATCTCAAAACAATGATATTATAATAATTACATATATTAGATAATATATAGCTAATAAAACTATTAGAATATAATATGCCAATCCGATTATAATATTATAGTATAATACTTTGTCGAAATATAAGACTACTATATTAAATAAAATGTAGAATGGCATATTATATATATATATATACATGTGTGTGTATGTGCGTGTTTATATATATATATATATATATATATATATATATATATATATATATATATATATACATATATATGCATTCGCAGCAAACACACAGACATACAAAAACATATGCTTATGTATATATATATATATATATATATATATATATATATATATATATATACGAGTATATATATATAATCTAAAACACGATTATGTGTCCCACAGATTTAAAACCAAGACCACACAGAAAGTCCTACTATCCATAGTGGCCAAGTTTAACCTAACAAAGAGTTCATGACTGTTTAGTTTCCTGTTACGGATTTGAAATTTGCACTGCATTATTAATTACTGTAAAACCTACTTTTGTGACACTTATAATGCATTGCTCTTAGAGAATTACTGCATTTGTTATATTGTAGTACATTTATGCACCACTATTATTTAGATAATATTTATTTTCCTATCTAATGTAACAATGTATACGTATAATTTTACATGAAAATTACTGTATTACTTACAACAATTATCATACTTTATCTCCACTTTATTAATTACAGTACTACTTTATATATTAGCAATGCTTGCATTCATTTTACTTTATTATTTACTGTATTCATTCATTTCGTGTCGTTTACACATCGAGGGTTGTCTACCATGGAGTTTCATTTTACTCTGTCTCTTGTCTTGTTGGTGCATGTTGTCTTCAGCGGTCTCTTCTCCTTCCTATATTCTTATAATTATCTCTATCTATATCTCTCTATCCATCTTTCTCTAATTTGTTTTCTCTACCTGATTCCTCTGTAGCATAGTTGGGAAAACCACATGACTGGGCTACCGACCTTTGGATAACTTGTGGTTGGAAAAAAATACCCTGGCGGTCGACCCAACCGTTGGCAGAAATGTGTACTAGAGTAGTACTCTGGGAATGTGAGGAATGCCTGCCGTCTCGCATCGTGAGTTTTGATGCTTGAAGCGATACTGTCCAGAAGTCTCCGAAAACCGAGAACATATATGTGAAAACTCGTGTGCTAAGACGCCGATTCAAGTCTCGTACTTTTAATTTACTTTTCTCTACCCTCTTTTTGATCTAACATTCTTTTATATTCTTATATATATACCCTAAAAACAAGTGGAACCATAATAAAACAAGTAAATGCATTTAAATACCTGGAAACAATGTTAACCTCAGATGGTAGATGTATAGCAAAGGTGAGAGAGAATTGAGTTGTGACACAACAGAAGTGGGGTTTTACATAAAAATGATGACCATGTTATATATTTATTGCACTATGTTCTGATATCCACATGTGTTTTTGTATGTTATTTTTGTATATAATGAAAGTTTTAGTGCTTTTAATATTTATCCGAACTATAGTTTTCATTATTATTTTCTTCATTTTAATTTTTGTAAAGCTCATATATTAATAGTATATGTATTATGTTATAATAATCATTAAATTACTTTATTCTTTTGTTCTTCTGTCGCGTTCATTTCTCTATAGGTTTCTAAGACATCGATGCCTGTTTTATCAATAGACTCCAGATGGTTATGATTAACTTTTACACACGTGCAACTCAAACACACACATACACAAACATGATCACTGATAGCTTGATAATGATGTACCGCTATATATTTCCAAAAGTTGTCTCAAACCCATAACAACCAGATATGTTATATTTCCCAGCAATAACACATGTTGACAAGCCATAGACGATTGCATTATTGAATAACAATGTGTTTATGTTGTAGTTCACAAATAACGTCTGTGTATTATTAAAAGCCACGGCAGACATACAGATGTAGTAGACAAACAGTTCTTCATGTTTTCGTTAACATGGGTCATCTTTAAATATATTTTGTTGCGGCGGACCATCAAGACTTAGCTCAAGATGTAATATCTTAAACCGCATCCAATATTGAACGTTCCTCATGTGATGCCTTCAGTTATCTAGAAAACTGAGAAACGAGATAATGCATATTTTTCTATTTTATTTTTTTTTCTGGAATAATTACTTACAATTTAATAATAACATTTCCTGTCAGTGGAGATGAAGTTTCAAGCACATAAAGTCATTAATATGACACGTTTATACAAAACAGTACAGGACAATGGAAACAAGAATATACCAAGAGAACAATTTGTACAAGAATGTTTCTTGTTAACTACAAGAGTAAGCCGCGATAGCTCAGTGGTTAGTGTACTGGACTACAAAGGACAAGTGGTAGGGTTCGATCTCAACCGACGACAGACCGGTTCACCCAACCTTTAATGGGTACCGGAATTTTTTTCTGGGAAAGTAAAGCGGCACGGGCGTAATACCGACCACATTACCCCAAAAATCATGTGCCGAAATGTATGTAAAATGATTGGTCACTAACACCATATTCCCTATACGTACTTGGCGTGACGGGTTAACTTTACTCTCTTACTTACAAGAGTAAGGTAACATCTAATACTCATACAATTAATGCTCATATCTGGGGCTGCTATTAACTTAGACAAGCCAAGTGATTACATTGAAAAGTTTTTTTTTTTTTTTTGTAGTTTCGTTGATGTCTGTGGCCAAAGTGGACTGTCATAACATGTACCGGTTCAGATTGGAGACTTTATTTTCTTTATTGAACAGGTACACATTCGAAAATAAGATCATACAAACTTAGAAGAGATACAATATGCAATATTATATTTACTTATGACGACTTATATTGTTTGTTACGTGTGTGGCGGTATGCAATGTAATGGCCAATTTTTAAGTTTACTAAATGTGGAAGCTGCCTTTCCGATTTGGGAATTTATTTCCTCTTCAATGGAGACAGTAGTTGTGACCATAGAACCAAGATAGGTGAACTTTCTCACAGATTCAACGGGTGTGTTATTTAATGAAATAACAGAGGGACCGGCTACATCTTCTTGAAGCACCACCATCTTCTGTATACTTATTGACAGGGAGTATAAATCACATGATCTCGCTAGGTTGTCAATCATTGACTGCAGGACCGATTCAATCGACCAACGAAGGCTATAGAGTCGTCCTGTTTGTTACATTGTTCCTGCAGGAAACACAGCAAATAACGTTTTAAGTTAGTCGAACTGTCGGACATATGACGACCGTATGAATAGACAATGTAACACGGTCAGTTCAAGCTGTCAATTTCAGCTGATGAATCAACGCAAAGAAATTCAAGTCCTCATGTCTCTTCTCTGGTAGACACACAGTTGTGTGTCAAATGTTCTAAAAAAATTATATTTTCAGAGCTCCTTTTATTGCAAATAAGTGATAGAAATTGTATTAGGAAGTGTAACAACGCCTCCGAAAGACGGATATTGTAATGTAGGGTATAAAGGGTTAATTTAAATATAATTACTAGTGCTCTAATTTTCTGGTCATTACGCATTACGTACATAGTGTCACATGTTACGTTATCGTTCTTTATTCTTGGCGTTTAACGTCAAATACTGTTACAATAGGACCCCTTAATGAAACAATAGACTGCTAGAGAGGAAATCGCGCCAAATAAAAGAAATAACATACATACGAAATGAGCAAAGAAAGGGTGGGGGGGGGGGGGTTAAACAAAACATGAAACAAAGTTTGGGTAGATTACGTTTGTTGCCCTAGCAGTTCAAATTGCGTCTTCATGTGGAAAATACAAGAGGACAATTTTTGTTTCTTCATATTGAGGGAGTATTGGGGAATTACCTAGCTCTTCCCATAATGAATGTGGTGGTGGAGACACATGCTGATAACTGTGCATATTAAGACGCTGGGGGAAATCAGATGTTTTTGGCATACAGAGAGTGAGGTGGGGCATCAGTAGCCACTACATACGGAGAGTGAGGTGGGGTATCAGTAGCCACTACATACGGAGAGTGAGGTGGGGTATCAGTAGCCACTACATACGGAGAGTGAGGTGGGGCATCAGTAGCCACTACATACGGAGAGTGAGGTGGGGCATCAGTAGCCACTACATACGGAGAGTGAGGTGGGGTATCAGTAGCCACTACATACGGAGAGTGAGGTGGGGTATCAGTAGCCACTACATATGGAGAGTGAGGTGGGGTATCAGTAGCCACTACATACGGAGAGTGAGGTGGGGCATCAGTAGCCACTACATACGGAGAGTGAGGTGGGGTATCAGTAGCCACTACATACGGAGAGTCTGATAGGGCATCAGTAGCCACTACATACGGAGAGTGAGGTGGGGTATCAGTAGCCACTACATACGGAGAATCTGATAGGGCATCAGTAGCCACTACATACGGAGAGTCTGATAGGGCATAAGTAGCCACTACATACGGAGAGTGAGGTTGGGCATCAGTAGCCACTACATGCACAGAGTGAGGTAGGGCATCAGTAGCCACTACATACGGAGAGTGAGGTAGGGCATCAGTAGCCACTACATATGGAGAGTCTGATAGGCATCAGTAGCCACTACATACGGAGAGTGATGTGGGGCATCAGTAGCCACTACATAAGGAGAGTGAGGTTGGGCATCAGTAGCCACTACATGCACAGAGTGAGGTAGGACATCAGTAGCCACTACATACGGAGAATCTGATAGGGCATCAGTAGCCACTACATACGAAGAGTGAGGTGGAGCATCAGTAGCCACTACATACGTAAAGTGAGGCGGGGCATCAAGTGCCACTACATAAGGAGAGTGAGGTGGGGCATCAGTAGCCACTACATACTGAGAGTGAGGTGGAACATCAGTAGCCACTACATAATGAGAGTGAGGTAAGGTATCAGTAGCCACTACATACGGAGAGTCTGATGGGGCATCAGTAGCCACTACATACGGAGAGTCTGATGGGGCTTCAGTAGCCACTACATACGGAGAGTCTGATGCGGCATCAGTAGCCACTACATACGTAGACTGATGTGGGGCATCAGTAGCCACTACATAAGGAGAGTGAGGTGGGGCATCAGTAGCCACTATATACTGAGAGTGAGGTGTATCATCAGAAGCCACTACATACTTAGAATGAGGTGGGGCATCAATAGCCACTACACAAGAAGAGTGAGGTGGGGCATCAGTAGCCACTACATACTGAAAGTGAGGTGGAACATCAGTAGCCACTACATAATGAGAGTGAGGTAGGGTATCAGTAGCCACTACATACGGAGAGTCTGATGGGGCATCAGTAGCCACTACATACGGAGAGTCTGATGGGGCTTCAGTAGCCACTACATACGGAGAGTCTGATGCGGCATCAGTAGCCACTACATACGTAGAGTGAGGTGGGGCATCAGTAGCCACTACATAAGGAGAGTGAGGTGGGGCATCATTAGCCACTATATACGGAGAGTGAGGTGGGGCATCATTAGCCACTATATACGGAGAGTCTGATGCGGCATCAGAAGCCACTGCATACGTAGAATGAGGTGGGGCATCAATAGCCACTACATAAGGAAAGTGAGGTGGGGCATCAGTAGCCACTACATAATGAGAGTGAGGTAGGGTATCAGTAGCCACAACATACGGAGAGTCTGATGAGGCATCAGTAGCCACTACATACGGAGAGTCTGATGGGGCTTCAGTAGCCACTACATACGGAGAGTCTGATGCGGCATCAGTAGCCACTACATACGGAGAGTCTGATGGAGCATCAGTAGCCACTACATACGGAAAGTCTGATGGTTCATCATTAGCCACTACATACGGAGAGTCTGATAGGGTATCAGTAGCCACTACATACAGAGAGTCTGATGGGGCATTAGTAGCCACTACATACGGAGAGTCTGATAGGGCATCAGTAGTCACTACATACGGAAAGTCTGATGGGGCATCAGAAGCCACTACATACGGAGAGTTTTATGGGGCATCAGTAGCCACTGCATACTGAGAGTCTGATGGGGTATCAGTAGCCACTACATACGGAGAGTCTGATGGGGTATCAGTAACCACTACATACGGAGAGTCTGATGGGGCATCAGTAGTCACTACATACGGAGAGTCTGATGGGGCATCAGTAGCAACTACATACGGAGAGTCTGATAGGGTATCAGTAGTCACTACATACGGAGAGTCTGATGGGACATCAATGGTTACGACATATGAAGAGTGTGGAGTTGAATCTATTAAATCGATATATAGAGAGCATTGAGAGTTATATGTTGGTGCTAGATACAGAGAGTATTGTGGGGTGTATGTTACCTCCACATATGGAGAGTGTTCCGGGGCCTCTCTTGTTCGTTTATATCGCGTAGTTGATATCGCGTGCGTTGTGGATTATCTGCATAGGAAGGATGTTGAAGAAAATCTCTTATCTCAAAGTATGGAGACTTGATGTGGTCATCGCTTGTCTCTTCATAACAAGAGCGGGAAAGGACATCTGGTAGATTACCTGGTGCGTTCTCTGCATCTTGAACTAGAATGAAATGATTGATAAAAGCATTTAGTAGTTGTATGAGTGGCGGGGGTAGATTAGCATTTAGCTGTACTGTGGTTTATCATACAAACACAAAAGAAATACCTGAAGGGTGGAATCATGTGTCAGTTGGTAACTGTGAACTTCGATATGAATTCAACACGACCTCTATCGCGGTATTTAAATGCAACTTTGCCAGACAGCATCCCCTGTACTGTTGTATTTATTAGCAACTTTGCCAGATATCATCCCCTGTACTGTTGTATCTATTATCAATTAGGGTACCAGATTCTCTGAGTTACTGATAGTGATAACAACAAACACGATGCTTTAGCATTATTAATCTCCTAGCTATATTGCAGTATAGCGAATTATTTCAGAGAAAGAGGCATGTTTACATCACTCGGAAAAAATGACAAATAAACAACAACAGAAAAAAAACAAAGAATAATATATTGTCCGGAGCAGGATTCTCTCTCTCTCTCTTTCTCTCTGCGATCAAGACTCAATCAGAGTAGGATTCCATACACTCTCATGAAGTCAGCTGTCTGTTTAAGCGAATCGATTGCCCCATATAGTTTCTCTTCCAGGGAGGTGGGCGTGGACCACATTGCTTTTCTCAGGTCTGTGTACTGGGGAAATCCTGTAGAATATGTTTTGTAGCCATATTGTCCAGTGTGCAGCGGCATAGGCTAGTTGTACCTATTTTGAATTTGATGAACATGTGATTTCTCATTCTATTGTGGCCAGTGCGTAGGCGAAGTATGATGACATAATCCCTCCTTGATAGTTGGTGATATCCGTCACTCTCGTTATGCTCTGGGTGTTCTCGTTTCCATTTTTCATGGAACTGACCCTCGAGGATGGATTTGGCTTCATCATAACTGAGCGGATGGTTCTCTTGTGGTAATCTCCCTCCCTCTTTAGCTAATTTGTCTGCGTGTTCGTTCCCATGTATATTACAGTGTGATGGTATCAACTGAATGACTACACTCTGGAAGTTATTGCATAGTTGGTCCAAGATTGTTGTCAAGTCATCTAGTTCATTGTTCTTGGGGTTTTTTAGAGCTGATAGTACTGACAGTGCATCAGTCAGAATCACCAATTTATTGTGCATGTTATTTTTGTGTTGAGTAGCCAGTGTTGCAGCATCTCTGATGGCTTCAGTTTCTGTTTTAAAGTTGTTTGAAAATGTCCCAGTAGCTATTGACTTGTGATCTCGTCCTGATTATCCAGTGTGAAGAACACACCTCCCCCTTCATTTCTGGTGGCATTTGTAACAGAGCCATGTGTGTATATGTGGGACCAAGAGTCATGTGGGTAGATATCGTGTATGTGTTTTTTTGCTACGTGTTTTCTTTCTGTGGCTGATTGGGTGCCTTTTTCATGATTCCTGTTATATTTTCCTTAAGTTCTGGTATTTTATGTTTTCCATGAGGATACATATCAGATGGGCCCAAGGGTTTCGATATTGTTTGGGAAAGTACTGGGTCTCCAGTAGTTAGATCATTGGCAATTGCAGCGAAGTTGCTCCTCTTTAGTCGCACAATTCCTTAACCAGATATTCTTTGGTGCATGGGGTGGCTAAGGAGCCTTCTATATTTTTACACTTGTTGGAATACTTTAGTGACCCGTCTGTCATCTAAGGGTTGTAAACCTGTTACTGTTTCTAGAGTCTTGATAGGTGTAGATTTCATAGCACCAGTGATGATACGGGCGGCTTGGTTCTGTGTTCTGTTAATTTTGCTAATGTGTGATTTGGAAGCCATAGCCCAGGCTGTGACTCCATACTCTAAAACTGGCCTGACTCTTCCTACGTATAGTCTTTTCAAACTATTGCTGTCCGCCCGCACCCCCCCCCCCCCCCATTCCGTTCCTGCCAATTTCTTCATAATATTTGTTCTTTTTCTGGCTTTTTTTTTTTGCTCTGTCTATCTGAATTTTCCAAGTCATTCTGCGATTCATGGTGACGCCAAGATATGTTGGGTTTTGATCAATAGTGATTGTGTGGTCTTTTATCTTCAAGTTTGCAGAGTGTGTTTCTTGATAGGCTGAAAATTGTATATGTAGTTTTTTTTTCGTTGATTGGTAAGAACCAGGTGTTCGTCCATTTTTCAAGTTCACCAAGGGCATCTTGTATCCTGGGTCCAGCCACCGACATACTTTCCTCGCGAACCCATAACGCCAGATCATCTGCGTATATTGCCGAGTGTATTCTGGGTGGAATGTCCATTACGATGTCATTTATGAAAATTAAAAAGAGTGTTGGGAACAAGACTCCGCTTTGTGGGACACCTTGTTCGATAGAGACCTTCTTACTTAGTTGACCTTGAACTTGTACTCTGGCTGCTCTATCCTGAAGGTATTGAGAGACCCAATTGAATAAACGACCCTGGATGCCAAGTCTAAAAAGCTTGTTCTTTAAACCTTCTCGCCAAACCCTATCAATTCTCCATGTCGAGCCACACTGCCAGTGTGTGTTTCTTTTCTTGTAGAGCATCCTCTATTTCCGGTGCAATGTAGGTGACAAGGTCTTCAGTTGATCTGTGCTGACGGAAGCCTCTTTGTTGTGGTACGATTTGTTGTTTTGTCTCCAAATGCCACATACGTCTTCTGTTAACCAGCCTTTCCATGAGTTTACTCAGGCAGGTCAGTAGGCTAATTGGTCTATAGCTACTTGGGTCTTTTCCATGCTTGAGGATGGGCACCATAATAGCTTATTTCCTGATTGCCGGCACATGACCTCTCTTCCAGCTAGCATTTATTATCATTAGAAGCTGGCACTTTGCTTTCTGTCCTAGATTTAGGAGCATTTCGTTGGAGATTCCATCTTTACCAGGGACAATTTTGAGCTACAATACTTTGAGGGCAACATCTAATTCAGTTGGGGTAAAGATGGTTTGATGCGCTTCTGGTGCTAAAGGCATGTGTTTTGCATCTTGGTTTTCCCACCTTGAAACTTTCTGTTTGTCTATTGGAATGTTTATTCTACTAATGTTTCTGTAAGTCTTTATCATTAGATATGCTGCCCATTTTCCTGTGAGGATGTTCTGATTGTGTGCTAATGATATTAGAGGTCGGCAGTTTTCGTTGCTCAGAGCTTTCGCAAGTTTCCATTGTTTATGACCATTTTTGTCTAGATTAAGGCTCTCTGTTTTGTCTGTTCAGCTCTGTCTTGCTGATATCATGACCTACCGTCTGTATTTGGCCGAGGCTGCTTTGTAGGCTATGTTGCTCTCTGTGATGTGTGATGTTTCAGCTCTGACAGAGTCCAGTTCCTCTTCTAGTCTTTGTATTTCCTTTCTCCAGTATGTCTTGTAGTTTGTTCTTGCTCCTCTAGAAATGGATTCTTCAGCACCTCTCAGGATTCCATTTGTTAACCGCTCTATCATATTATTGACCTTCTTTTCGTGGGCGTTGATATGCATCAGTGAGCCTTGCAAACTTTCTCCAATCTGCTCTCTTATAGTTCCAGCGGGGAAGAGGTATTTGCAACTCCTGTTTGTGAGCAAGATCCACTGAAAGTTTGGCTGGTCTATGGTCACTATCTCCAAGTTGGTTCAGCACCTTTCTGGTTATTTTGATAGATATGTCTCCAGTTGCAAATGCTAGGTTAGGAGTGGAAATTGTTTTCCATCTTCTTGAGTAGAAGATTGGAGGATCCTCCCTAGAGTCTATGAGGAATAGGCTGTTGTCTATTTCCCATTCTTCCACTTCTTCACCTCAAGCATTGGACTCCTTATATCCCCATCTTTCAGAGTGGCTGTTAAAGTCTCCTACTACCAGACACTTGAAAGATGGGGATATAAGGAGTCCAATGCTAATATCCAAATATCCTTATAATAGCGGAGTTAATGTATAGGTCTGTACCAATGATCTCTGCCTCTCCGTTTGTGACTACATCTCTCAGTTTTGCTGGGATGAAATTTTTAATAAGTATAAGAATTATACCCTTGTGACCTTCCCTGTCTTGTCTAAATGTTTGGTAGCCCCTGACCATAAATCTGTGCTGAGGATTAAGATGAGTTTCCTGGATGCAGGCAACGTCTATCTCCTCCTCTGCTAGTCTTATTGTTAGAGCTTGTGTTTTGTGGTAAATGCCATCCGCATTCCAGTGTATTATATTCAGCTGTTTCTTGAAGCCTTTCAGGTCAACGGTAGTTTCTATCACAATTAGAGTCTGTTAGATCCAGTCTGACTGATTACTTGCTAAAACGTTGTACTGGGCTCTGCGCCAGTGGCCCAGCGCATCGGTTTTCAGCCATCATTATTTCAGGTTTGCTTTCCATAGCATTTGATTGTCCCCAATCTTCCTGCAAGGCACCAGATTGTCTTTTCTGTAGGGGGATTCTGCCCTTAGATGGTCAGCCCTCCCAGGTTTACGAGCACCATCTGCCAAAGATTGATGTAGTAATTAGTTGGTGATTACACTATCACCATCACATATCAAATAACAGACTATAAGACCCTCCTAGCTATCACGAACTTCCGGGAGTCTCACCGATGCTGACAAGTCATATACGAAACCCCACTCCGTCTTTCGTTGATTAGAGTTCGGCCATCCTAGGGCTATGTAACTAACTTGATGACGTAGCTCACACAACAATGGCTGCACTCATAATATCCCAGTTACTACAGTAAAAGCAGCCAACAGCACACGAAAAGCTGATGCACAATTTCCAAAGTGAAAACTGCTACTGACTAGACTGAGTAGAACTTAGCAAGGAGTTGTACAATGCATGAACTCGGCATCATACAATTACATCGACGGTTTTGGAACATCACACGATGTGTTGACGTAATTCGCATATATTGCTAGTCAGGGGAAAGTCGTATTCACAACAATTTGACTTGATAATGAAGAACAATGAGGTGAGCACAACCTGTCATCATCGGCGAACTTTGCTAACTGGGTCAGTTGATTAGTTCAGACGCAGAAAATTACACCGTAGAACCGAAGCTAATCAGTTCCCTAATGCAACTTCTGCAGCGGTTCATCGAACGTGACCTCATTCCATCATGTTTGGAAACGGAAGTCGGAGCTGGATTGAACCTCTACTCCTTGGCACTGCGTCTTGCCACGAGAAGCCAAACGCTAGGGAGCACTGCTAACTCAGCTAACTAAAAAAATAGCTATCATTTTGCGATGTCTTTTACGCAGGTTCTCTCATGACTGTGGCATACGGCTACGATAACAACTCGGGAGTAAATTGTGCACCTGATTTTCCTATTAAGACAAATGTCTCCCGGGTAGGGTAGGGCTGAATACTTGCGTTGCAGACAAACATTTATAGGACGATAACATGTAAATGAATTTAAATATCTGGAAGTAATATTAACCTCGTATGGTAGATGAATAACATGTGTGAGATTCAGAATAGCTCAGGCAAAAGCAGTTTTTAAAAATTAGGAAGATACTGTGCTGTCCATTTTTTACAATAAAAAAAAAGAAAACGAGTTCTTATATGTTATGTAGAGCCAGTCTCATAACATATGGATGTGAACCATGGACAATAGGACAACATGCAAGAAAATCACTGGAGTCTGTAGAATTGTGGTTTTACAGATGAGTGTTGCAAATACCACGAACAGCTAAGACGAGTAACGAAAACGTTCTGAAAGAGGTCAGATAAAAAGAATAAGCTAATGTCCAATATTAGGAAGAAACAGTCATCAATATTGGCCCTTAAATGAGAAGAATATATTGTAACGACTGGAAAAATGGAAGGACGAAGAGATGGAAGCAAAGAGAAAAGATACCAGACAGCTTAAGAG
This sequence comes from Megaustenia siamemsis, assembly GCA_032433765.1. Taxonomy (NCBI): domain Eukaryota; kingdom Metazoa; phylum Mollusca; class Gastropoda; order Stylommatophora; family Ariophantidae; genus Megaustenia; species Megaustenia siamemsis. The sequence continues at coordinate 12,129,295 of JAVIAB010000126.1, forward strand.
AGTGGCTTTGTATATGTTCAGTAACAGAAATAATAGATAACTCTCGAGAACGAAAGTTGTGGGGAGACATGATCACATACGCCAGCAGGCATGTTATTTGATGATGAAGATGAGTATTTATATTTATATTTATATCTTTGTGTGCTTCTAGTTATCGTGGTCTGTGCGTTCCATATTTCTATATATCCAATTCCTTGCATGGTTTAAAAGTTGTTATCTTTTTATCGTGAGCAATGCAAAGAAATAAAACTCAGACCTGTAACTCACGTGATCACTGCAGTGAGTTTTGGGGTCTGTATATCCAGCTCTTCCTACATGAACTTTCTAGAAATGTTGAGATAAATTGTTATTGTTCGTATCATCATCCTACATGAACACTCCAGAAATGTTTAGAGAAATTGTTATTGTTCGGATCATCATCCTACATGAACACTCCAGAAATGTTTAGAGAAATTGTTATTCTTCGTATCATCATCCTACATGGACACTCTAGAAATGTTTAGAGAAATTGTTATTGCTCGTATCATCATCCTACATGGACATTCTAGAAATGTTTAGAGAAATTGTTATTGTTCGGATCATCATCCTACATGGACATTCTAGAAATGTTTAGAGAAATTGTTATTGTTCGTATCATCATCCTACGTGGACACTCTAGAAATGTTTAGAGAAATTGTTATTGTTCGTATCATCATCCTACATGGACATTCTAGAAATGTTTAGAGAAATTGTTATTGTTCGTATCATCATCCTACATGGACATTCTAGAAATGTTTAGAGAAATTGTTATTGTTCGGATCATCATCCTACATGGACATTCTAGAAAATTTTAGAGAAATTGTTATTGTTCGGATCATCATCACTGCACACCGGGCGAACCCACAGGTGCTCTGATATGCCCCTCGAGAATCCCGAAAAAATCGGAGGAGAATCCTGGCCCACGTGCACGAACTCCGTAGCACGGACTGTAATCAACAGTGTGGGTAGGTTTCTGCTGACAGTGTGGGTAGGTTTCTGCTGACAGTGTGGGTAGGTTTCTGCTGACAGTGTGGGTAGGTTTCTGCTGACAGTGTGGGTAGGTTTCTGCTGACAGTGTGGGTAGATTTCTGCTGACAGTGTGGGTAGGTTTCTGCTGACAGTGTGGGTAGGTTTCTGCTGACAGTGTGGGTAGTTTTCTGCTGACAGTGTGGGTAGGTTTCTGCTGACAGTGTGGGTAGGTTTCAGCTGACAGTGTGGGTAGGTTTCTGCTGACAGTGTGGGTAGGTTTCTGCTAATAATTTTACCCGGACAGGGGTCACATTTATGGCCTACTTGTTTCCGAAATAAAGTGTATGTTCATTATGAATGTATATGTTGGGTATGAGTATGTATGTGTATTTGTATGTGAATATGTGTTTGCATGTGATGCGTATGTCTACGTGTTCTTTCCCATACCACGGACAAAGCAGGTCGATGGCGTCCTGTGATGTAAAAACTAAACTTGGTGCTTCTCCCTCTTGACCTCAGTGTCCACTTACTACTTCCATAGCTTGCCACTCCTTCGACATGATGCACTTGAAAGATGTTAACTAACGAAAACTCTATTATAATTATAATGACTTCTCTTGTTGTGTAGACTAAGTGCTCACATCGTTTAGAGCCACTCGTATCTGTTTGTGGACTTGTGATCATTTATTCGTGACTGTGATTATTTGCAGTTGTTGGGTTGTCTCTCCTGACGCGATTATGTTCTTACAATCCAACTTTCTATTATCTTTTATTACTTTATTAGTTAGAAGATTTCTTGACCAATTTGCTATGTCTACTATTTCACCATTACCAAATACTACACACATGAACTCTTACTTGTCTGGGTCACGTAGTCATCACAACTTTCTTCCATCTGCAACTTCGTCTAATGAGAGCCTTTAATATATTAGTCATGAAGAGACGTTCTAGTTCGAGTCTCAGGCAGAGCTCGTTGTCGACCTCGTTTCTCTTCGAGCTTTCTGCTTGACTGTTTTGACAGTGGGAAGTGTAATAGAAGAACACAGAGCTTGAGGTAAACATCGTGAACATTGGCGTGACAACATCAGAGAAACTGTGCAACAACATCAAGTGTAGGTGGCTGAATCTGCCAGAAGAACACAGAGCTTGAGGTAAACATCGTGAACATTGGAGTGACAACATCAGAGAAACTGTGCAACAGCATCAAGTGTAGGTTGCTGAATCTGCCAGAAGAACACAGAGCTTGAGGTAAACATCGTGAACATTGGAGTGACGACATCAGAGAAACTGTGCAACATCATCAAGTGTAGGTGGCTGAATCTGCCAGAAGAACAAGAAGCTGGACTCTGTGCCTTCATCGGCAACCCAAACAGTAAAAAGAGGAAAGGAGAAGACCAATTTAGACTTGAATTTAGGTCGCTGTATTGTTTTTTTCTTTCATGAAAAACTTGATAGTGATTCACTGAAATATCTTATGTACAAAGATTACTTATTTATTTTTATGTCGGTCCCTATCCGATTTTTCTTGATCATATACTCTGATTTTATAAATTAGTCTTCTTCATATTTCATTTTCAGTTTATATATACTCTTTTAATGTCTGCTCATTTCTGATTTTATCTCAAATTTGACAAAACGACACGCAGAAACATTAAAAAACCAACTCACAGCTTCATAGGCAAAGACACATTTTATAACAAAATTCTCATGAACACAACACTAGGTATAACATGTAAGAAGAACTTCACAGTCATAATAAATATCATTTACCTCTACAACCATTATACGTCACTTATAATATTACCAAGATTATAGTTCGAACTATGACATAAACCTGGTCGTTTAAAGTCTGATGTTGCCAATTATTTGTTTATTTAAAGAACATTTCTAAGTGTTTACTCTGTTAAAATCATCGATGTATAACTAGTCCCACCACCAGAGGGCGGGGGAATCAATGATGGCGCTCAATCTAGAGCAACACAAACATTGGTGCATTTTCTAATTTAATGAGGCAGAAAATATTAGAATGTGCTGAAACAATGTTAGAAAGTGCAGAAACAATGTTATAATGTGCTGACACAATGTTAGAATGTGCTGAAACAATGTTAGAATGTGCTGAAGCAATGTTAGAATGAGCTGAAACAATGTTAGAATGTGCTGAAACAATGTTAGAATGTGCTGAAACAATGTTAGAATGTGCTGAAACAATGTTACAATGTGCTGAAACAATGTTAGAATGTGCTGAAACAATGTTAGAATGTGCTGACACAATGTTAGAATGTGCTGAAACAATGTTAGAATGTGCTGAAACAATGTTAGAATGTGCAGAAACAATGTTACAATGTGCTGAAACAATGTTAGAATGAGCTGAAACAATGTTAGAATGTGCTGAAACAATGTTAGAATGTGCTGAAACAATGTTAGAATGTGCTGAAACAATGTTAGAATGAGCTGAAACAATGTTAGAATGAGCTGAAACAATGTTAGAATGAGCTGAAACAATGTTAGAATGTGCTGAAACAATGTTAGAATGTGCTGAAACAATGTTAGAATGTGCTAAAACAATGTTAGAATGTGCTGAAACAATGTTAGAATGTGCTGAAACAATGTTAGAATGAGCTGAAACAATGTTAGAATGAGCTGAAACAATGTTAGAATGTGCTGAAACAATGTTAGAATGTGCTGAAACAATGTTAGAATGTGCTAAAACAATGTTAGATGGTGCAGAAACAATGTTACAATGTGCTGAAACAATGTTAGAATGAGCTGAAACAATGTTAGAATGTGCTGAAACAATGTTAGAATGTGCTAAAACAATGTTAGAATGTGCTGAAACAATGTTAGAATGTGCACAAACAATGTTACAATGTGCTGAAACAATGTTAGAATGTGCTGAAACAATGTTAGAATGTGCTGAAACAATGTTAGAATGAGCTGAAACAATGTTAGAATGAGCTGAAACAGTGTTAGAATGAGCTGAAACAATGTTAGAATGTGCTGAAACAATGTTAGAATGTGCTGAAACAATGTTAGAATGTGCTAAAACAATGTTAGATGGTGCAGAAACAATGTTGCAATGTGCTGAAACAATGTTAGAATGAGCTGAAACAATGTTAGAATGTGCTGAAACAATGTTAGAATGTGCTAAAACAATGTTAGAATGTGCTGAAACAATGTTACAATGTGCTGAAACAATGTTAGAATGAGCTGAAACAATGTTAGAATATGCTGAAACAATGTTAGAATGCGCTGAAACAATGTTAGAATGTGCTGAAACAATGTTAGAATGAGCTGAAACAATGTTAGAATGTGCTAAAACAATGTTACAATGTGCTGAAACAATGTTAGAATGTGCTGAAACAATGTTAGAATATGCTGAAACAATGTTAGAATGCGCTGAAACAATGTTAGAATGTGCTGAAACAATGTTAGAATGAGCTGAAACAATGTTAGAATGTGCTAAAACAATGTTAGAATGTGCTGAAACAATGTTAGAATGTGCTGAAACAATGTTAGATGTGCAGAAACAATGTTACAATGTGCTGAAACAATGTTAGAATGAGCTGAAACAATGTTAGAATGTGCTGAAACAATGTTAGAATTTGCTAAAACAATGTTAGAATGAGCTGAAACAATGTTAGAATGTGCTGAAACAATGTTAGAATGTGCTGAAACAATGTTAGAATGTGCTGAAACAGAAAAAAAAATTACAATGAGCTGAAGCAGAAAATGCTAGAATGTGCTGAAACAGCAAATATTAGAATGTACTGAAACAGAAAATATTAGAATGTGTTGAAACAGCAAATGTTAGAATGTGCTGAAACAAAAAAATTTTAGAATGTGCTAAAGCAGCAAATATTAGAATGTGCTGAAACAACTTTTGTTTGATTATGCTGAAACATTGAAACAGCAGAATGTGATGAGACAGCAACAGTTAGAATATGCGGAAACAAAAAAATTTAGAATGTGCTGAAACAGAAAATATTAAAATGTGCTGAAACAGCAAATGTTAGAATGTAATGAAACAGCAAATGTTAGAATGTCATGAAACAGCAAATGTTGGAACGTGCTGAAACAGCAAATGTTAGAATATCCTTAAAAAGCAAATGATAGAACGTGCTGAAACAGCAAATGTTAGAATATCCTGAAAAAGCAAATGTTAGAACGTGCTGAAACAGCAAATGTTAGAATATGCTTAAAAAGCAAATGTTAGGATGAATCTTGAAAGTCCACTGGGAACTTGGAAAGACAAAGACTAGATTAAGAGAGTACCAGCTGGCTGAACGTAGAAACGCCAGGGGCTGTCTAGAAGAATCCTGGAGGGTGACTGCAAAGAGAATTGCTGTTATGATGATTCCAGCAGACCCCAAAGCTAAAATCAAGAAAAGATAGATCCACAGAGAAGTAGATGTATTTGATAACATGCATAGACCTGGTGTAGGTCGAAGACCAACTGACTTAGACTAAGACTTCCTGATTAATTTTCATGAGGCAGTAGTTGATAGATTGTGATGTGAATAGTGCAACTGTGACAGTAGTTGATATGTCCTATTCTCAGGGTTTTCTAAAGAATGAAATAATCTTCCTCGTTTAGCCTCTTTGCAAAAATAGTCATACATTTTTTGGCGATGCTTTGTAAACTGCAGAATTTCATTTTAAGACTCAATATATTTGTTATCGTTCCACGTCTCCACCTCTTAATGAACGGAAATGGAACACACAATTTCTCGTTTTTTTTAACAAGTGTCTAATTGTGTCAAAAAACCACGTTGAAAGCGTGCAAACACGTCAATTTTACCGTGTATGGATTTTTACTCGCTATTTTTAACTTAAAATACTGTAAACATTAAGTTTTGACTACATCAATGGGTCGTTATAAATTTATATAAATCAAATAAGCAACATTAATAACCAAATGTTTTTTTAATGCAATTAATTCCCTTTTGGGTTCTAATCATTTTAACTTTACATGCAAATTTTGAACAAATTACAACAAGCTGTTAAAAAGATATCGATTTTAAAAGTTGGGCACGAGTTATGAAACAAGCTATAGTTGAATGGACTGTCATTGTCATTTAGCTGACTCACACAAGACACATTATTTGATGTGTTCATTGGAGGGCCGGAATGAGATAGTACTTCACGTAGCCGTTTCTCTTACAATTAGAGAGGAGTTTAATGTGAGAGAAGTGTTTGGTTAGTCAGAGAGAAGTCTAGTGCAAGAGAAATGTTTGGCTGGTTAGAGAGAAGTTTAATGTGAGAGAAGTATTTGGTTAGTCAGAGAAAAGTTTAATGCAAGAGAAATGTTTGGCTGGTTAGAGAGAAGTTTAATGGGAGAGAAATGTTTGGTTGGTTAGAGAGATGTTTAATGGGGGAGAAATGTTTTGGTGGTTAGAGAGAAGTTTAATGGAAGAGAAATGTTCGGTTGGTTAGAGAGAAGTTTAATGGGAGAGAAATGTTTGGTTGCTTAGAGAGAAGTTTAATGGGAGAGAAATGTTTGGTTGCTTAGAGAGAAGTTTAATGGAAAAGAAATCTTTGGTTAGTTAGAGAGAAGTTTAATGAGAGAGAAATGTTTGGTTGGTTAGAGAGAAGTTTAATGGAAGAGAAATGTTCGGTTGGTTAGAGAGAAGTTTAATGGGAGATAAATGATTGGCTGGTTAGAGAGAATTTTAATGGAATAGAAATGTTCTGTTGGTTAGAGAGAAGTTTAATGAGAGAGTAATATTCGGTTGGTTAGAGAGAAGTTTAATGGGAGATAAATGATTGGCTGGTTATAGAGAAGTTTAATGGAAGATAATTGTTTGCTTGGTTAGAGAAAAATTTAATGGAAGAAAATATTTGGTTGGTTAGAGAGAAGTTTAATGGGAGAGAAATGTTTGGTCGGTTAGAGAGAAGTTTAATGGGAGGGAAATGTTTGGTTGGTCGGAGAAAAACTTAATGGAAGAGAAATGTTTGGTTGGTTAGAGAGAAGTTTAATGGGAGGGAAATGTTTGGTTGGTTAGAGAGAAGTCTAAAGGGAGAGAAATGTTTGGCTGGTTAGAGAGAAGTTTAATGGGACAGAAATGTTTGGTTGGTTGCAGAAAAATTTAATGTAAGAGAAATGTTTGGATGGTTAGAGAAAAAATTAATGGAAGAGAAATGTTTGGTTGGTTAGAGAAAAAAATTAATGGAAGAGAAATGTTTGGTTGGTTAGAGAGAAGCTTAATGGGAGAGAAATGTTTGGTTGGTCGCAGAAAAAAATTAATGGAAGAGAAATGTTTGGTTGGTAGGAGAACAATTTAATGGGAGAGAAATGTTTGGATTGTTAGAGAAAAATTAATGGAAGAGAAATGTTTGGTTGGTTAGAGAAAAAGTTAATTGAAGAGAAAATTGTAGTTGGTTATAGAGAAGTTTAATGGGTGGGAAATGTTTGGTTGGTTAGAGAGAAGTTTAGTGGGAGAGTAATGTTTGGTTGGTTAGCGAGAAGTTTAATGGGAGAGAAATGTTTGGTTGGTTAGAGAGAAGTTTAATGAAGAGAAATGTTTGGTTGGTTAGAGAGAAGTTTAATGGAGGGAAATGTTTGGTTGGTTAGAGAGAAGTTTAATGGAGGGAAATGTTTGGTTGGTTAGAGAGAAGTTTAATGGAGGGAAATGTTTGGTTGGTTAGAGAGAAGTTTAATGGAGGGAAATGTTTGGTTGGTTAGAGAGAAGTTTAATGGAGGGAAATGTTTGGTTGGTTAGAGAGAAGTTTAATTGAGGGAAATGTTTGGTTGGTTAGAGAGAAGTTTAATGGAGGGAAATGTTTGGTTGGTTAGAGAGAAGTTTAATGGAGGGAAATGTTTGGTTGGTTAGAGAGAAGTTTAATGGAAGGAAATGTTTGGTTGGTTAGAGAGAAGTTTAATGGAGGAAATGTTTGGTTGGTTAGAGAGAAGTTTAATGGAGGGAAATGTTTGGTTGGTTAGAGAGAAGTTTAATGGAGGGAAATGTTTGGTTGGTTAGAGAGAAGTTTAATGGAGGGAAATGTTTGGTTGGTTAGAGAGAATTTTAATGGAGAGAAATGTTTGGTTGGTTAGAGAGAAGTTTAATGGAGGGAAATGTTTGGTTGATTAGAGAGAAGTTTAATGGAGGGAAATGTTTGGTTGGTTAGAGAGAAGTTTAATGGAGGGAAATGTTTGGTTGGTTAGAGAGAAGTTTAATGGAGGGAAATGTTTGGTTGGTTAGAGAGAAGTTTAATGGGAAGGAAATGTTTGGTTGGTTAGAGAGAAGTTTAATGTGAGAGAAAGGTTGGGCTGTTTAGGTAGAAGTTAATGGGAGAGAAATGTTTGGCTGTTTAGAGAGAAATGAGTTTAGTGTGGCCTATTTTTCCCAATACAATTTTTGTTTACTTTACTCTGTAAATGAATTAAAAACGGTCGAATAAACGAGCTCGTGCCAATCTGTTTGTGTATGTGTGCTAATAGTCTACTGTAGGTATCCCATAATTCTTTGTGCTCACATACATATGTGCATACAATTATAAAATATAATGCAATCTAAAATTATAAGAAGAATTACAAGAACAATAATTCTCACACAGTTTTAACTGCTAGTATTTGTTATTGGGCCTACATGAAACCCGTGTCACTCTCGTGCTGCGTTTTGCGTCCGGAAGTGTCTGTCGTATAATTGTTGTTCAAGCACTAGAAATCATATCTAATGACTATGCACATTATCCAAACCATGATTATTCACATCCCGCCGTTTGAGTTATATTTTTAATTACTTGTGATCGTTGTATTCTACTAACAGAAGTAATTATTAGAAATATATAGATGAAAGTCGAGTAGAGGTGCTTTAATCGTATCATAGTTGTAATATTCATACTGCCTGACATTTCTAAATGTGATGTATTGAAGTGCGAATGTGCAAAAATAATGGTCAAATTAAATCATAATTGTTGTAACAATCTATATCGTTATCATGAACATTTATAATGTTTTAGAGCGTGCCAGTTGTCTTCTAAGAATGGAGAATAAGGGTGTATGCCTAGTATGTCGCTGTTAGAGCTCTTGCTTTTAATATATGGAGATATATATATATATATATATATATATACACATACACACATATATATTCTACAGCTAATCGAACTAGCGACTAGATTATTTCGAGAACGTCAGCATGCATGCATCATGCCATCCACGTTCCTTTGACAGTTAAAATATATATCAAATTCAACAACTGAAACCGTAGATAAACAAATTACTGCTAAATGATTATATATATATATATATATATATATATATATATATATATATATATATATATATATATATACTTATTAATAAACTATTATTACTGCGTGAAAATTTTATCGATAAACACATACAATACATAACTATATATGTGTATAGTCACTATTACATATACTTGAACGCCTTTCAGACATTAATGTGTTCTTTAGATTAATTGATATACCGCTAACGTAAACGTTTTATAGTAGTAAAGAAACTCGAATTATGGCATGTCGCTATAAAATGCCATGGATTCAAAGGTTTATAGAGATCTCAGATATGTTTTATTGTTAAATGCCAGTTTTTTGTAAGGAAGCACAGATGTGTTGCAGATCTTAAACATTTATGTTAAGGGGCACAATGTAATGTTACATATATGCAAGTTGCATTAAAAGGACAATAAAAATACAAAAAAATACAGAATTATAAAGATTTCTATTAAAGTGCATAGAAACAAACATTTAAAAAAGATAAAACTTAAGTTAAGGTATAAAGAATTGTTAGAATGTATGCGGCGCTGAGTATTACAAGTTCTATTATTTTACTGCAAGTCTTTATTCCATGTGACCGTTGTTTCGGTAAGTTTATGTTTCAGAGTTCAATTAGACAAATTATTATTTTAACTACAACATATCACCAATGGTTTTATTAATTCTCTTTTATATTCATCATCATCAAGTACCAAGCCTGGGGGCGTAGGTGATCATGTCTCTCCACAATTTTCGATCTCGACAGTTATTTATCATTTCTGTTGTTGACCTTCTGCCAAGCCTTTCTCTTAAGCTGTCTTTTCTCTTTGTTTCCCTCCAACTCTTCGTCCCTCAACTTCCCCAGTTGTTACAATATATTCCAGTTGTTCTCCTTCTCATTACATGGCCAAAAAATGATGATTGTTTCTTCCTAATATTGGAAATTAGCTCTCTTTTTGCTTTGACCTCTTTCTGATGTCTTCTTAGGTGCCCATGGCCTCCACATTCTTCTATAAAACCACATTTCTACCCACTCTGGTGATTTTCTTGTTTGTTATCCTATTGTCCATGATTCACATCCATATGTTAAGATTGACTCTGTATAACATTTACGTCATGACCACGAGTAGAATGACAATGGAGGTGATGGCAGTGACCAAGCCATTCAAATGGTTAGAGTCACAAGACTACACCCAGACATGTATACTGAGTGATTCGATGAACATGATAAAAAAAGTGGAGGCGGGCTCTGTACGCATGCAATGGGTAGAGTCGTTGCAGAAATCCAAAATACGTAAGGTCACCTTTGTCTATGTCCCTGTGCATGCGGGAGTACAAGGAAATGAAAGAGCGGACAGGTTGTCTAGCTGCGTTGTCGTTGAGGACGGACAACCAATGGATCGGGCGGACATCATCAATGCCCTCTGAGATGTGGGAAGAGCACAGGACTTCGACAAATACAGATCCACGTCACTTCTTCGGATGATGGAAACGGGAGTTAATTGAAACTCTCGAGAATACACACAAATGGCAGAACACTGAAGTTTTAATATATCTGCCTATATGAAGAGGAATAAAACAAGAGGAACCGTCGCTGCACCAGGAAAGATATGTACATCTTAATAATTTAGGTCAAATACTAAAATAAAAATTATCAACTACAATTTTAAGGCAGTCCTATTTTATGGCTACAAAAACATAGAGAACAGTAAAAATTGCAATCGTGAAAGACAGGCCTTCATTAATTGATGCTTGCGGAGAATAAAAAGATGTATACGGCTGAAAAAAGTCACTAAAGTAGAATTATAGTAAAGTACCGGTCAAGTACCGTTGGACAAAAAGATGTAATGAAGACGATGACGCTTCATAGGACAATGATGATAACACGACAGGTCCTTTTTTTAATCTTCAGGGGAAAAAACAAAGAGGAAAACCAAAATATTATTGGAGAAGACATATTTAATTAAATATGAAGATGAGGGGGAAGACATGGAATGATCTTAAAAGAATGGCTAGAAACAAAACGGTTTGGAAAGTGTTTGTTGAAGACTTAAGCTCCATTGGGAGTTGAAAGTGTTTGTTAAAGACTTAAGTTCCATGGGGAGTTGAAAGTGTTTGTTGAAGACTTAAGCTCCATAGGGAGTTGAAAGTGTTTGTTGAAGACTTAAGCTCCATAGGGAGTTGAAAGTGTTTGTTGAAGACTTAAGTTCCATGGGGAGTTGAAAGTGTTTGTTGACGACTTAAGCTCCATAGGGAGTTGAAAGTGTTTGTTGAAGACTTAAGCTCCATAGGGAGTTGAAAGTGTTTGTTGAAGACTTACGTTCCACAAGGAGTTAAACGGAAGAAGAAGGATGCCAATGAATGAGCACACGTCTTCCGGTGTGAGAAATATGACAAGAAAGTGACAATGAAGAAAAATTCAATTGGAACCTTGCTAGAGTTAAAACATGTCGTGCACAAACAAAAAGAAAATAAGAAACAAAACTTGCTTACTCCTACCCCAACTCATTCCCCTACCAACATGAGGGTTCCACGCATTGGTAACGGCACAAACGGCATTTGTACCACGTATTACACATAAGGCAGAAGTACAGTACGTGCTTGATAATGTAGAACTTTATCTTTTAAATTGTAATTTGTCTTTAAGCACGTGGTGGGGACCTCCCTACTATTTGTCCTTTTTATAGTTTCGTTTAATTATATATTTGTTCTCTATTGCCATTATGTGTTTGCATGAAGGCCTCGCGTGAGTATTATTTAGGCTCTGATTAATTAACTAATTGAGATATTGAGTTATTTGTTATTTCATGGTCATCGTCATTGCATTCTAAACATGCCCATAGGTGTTCAGATCCCCTTCTCAGCAAGTACAGCAGTGTCAAGCGACGGACGACTCCAGTTCTGTGTTGGTTGATTAGTCTTATTACACGCCCCCTTAGTTTCTCGTTTCTGGCTGTGACCATCTTAACTCGCGTCTCTTTCATCAGAAGGTGGAGTGACCTGGACTCATGGTTGTTGAAGCCCTGTGTCCTTCCGACATCCCGGAGAGCATTGATGATGTCCGCCCCGTTCATTGCTTGACCGTCGACAACAATAGCACAGCTAGCCAACCTGTCCGCTCTTTTATTTCCCCGTACTCCCGCATGTGCTGGGACGTAGACAAAGGTGACCGACGTATTTTTGACTTCTGCAATGACAATGCATACACACAGAGCCCCCTCCACTTTTCTTATCATGCTCATCGAATCACTCAGTATAAGGGCGTACGTGTAGTCTTGTGACTCTAACAAAATGAATGTCTTGGTCACTGCCATCACCTCCATATGATTATCTTTGACATGTCTCAAAGGAGATTGAGATGACTTTTATATTCTCAGTGTGTTAGACCTAAACGATTTTTTTTCATAATATAATATATTATATTATTAAAGTAAATGAGGCTTCAGATGAAACTTGTCATTCTCACATTGCATAGTTTGCCAGATTGTTCAGATTGAAGGCAACATTCATCATGTGTTTAAACAGAGACACATTTCACGTGGAGTCTGTCACTCCTCTAGATTAAATACAGTAATGATTAACCAAGTAGGAAGTGCACATAATATTAAGGAAGTAACTCATTATTAAGGCAAAATTAGGTCATGTTTGTTGTATAACATACTCATCGCTTGTTTTGCAGCAGATATGCCTTTTAGTATTCAATAATTATTTTCAGTTTTAACATATCTATCCTTCTTTGTGGGATATCTCAAACTATATTTTTCAACACAAGTCTTATTTCAGAGCATAAATAGTATGTCTCTTTCTGTTTAGAAATGATAGTTTATTTTACAAAACTTGTTATTGAAAAAGAAAAAAAAACTGATAACTTTTCAATTAATTTGATTGGGTTAATTTATCTGTGAAAGGCAAGAAGATGACTTTCATAATTTTGGAAAGAGAGTTGAAAGTATATTTATTAAAATATGTATAGAGAGAAATGTGAAATAAGTTCTCATTACATTGTATTTAATTTATCTGTTTATTTCAAGGGGGAGGGTAGGTGGTAGAATTAAATAGAAAGAAACTGTCCTTCTTGTAACTGTCTGTCCTGGTGGACGTGTTTGGGTCAGTACATTTGTTCCATCGATGTGATATTGAAAAACCGTGTCTCGAACACTTTAAGTCGACATCATAAGGAATGTAACATCATCATCATTGAATGCCATCTCAGCAGCGAAGGTTGGCTACCATGGAGCGCCATTTCGCTCTGTCTATTGCTTTAATAGTACAGGTTGTCATAGGCTGATATATCCATCTTTTAATGTTACTCGTCCACGTTAGTCTTGGTATACCCAGCCTCCTTTACCTTGTACTTTTCCTCCCCAAATTACCTTTGATGTAAAGTAGAACTTTTTACAAGAAATGTAACGTGCGGTTTTTATCTCCAGTGCTATTGTCTACCACCCACCCCCCTCCCCTCCCTCCCTCCCCCACATCTTTTTCTTTTACCTTACATCACAACAGTTAGTAGAAATGGAATAGGTCCCATTATACGATGTATAATCTGTTTTCAGAATCTGTATTTGTGACATTTGATTATTCTGCTGCTCGGACAAACAAACAACGGACGTATTTTTACAACCATTAATATACTGATATGACCAAAATGTTCCCTTTACAATAAACCGTCTCTATATACGTTGCTTTCAGTCTAACCACTGGGAACTTCAACCTTTGTCATGTCCCTTGTTGGGTATTAACCAAACACGTGTCAATGTTTCAGCTTCTACGTTCTGTGTGTGTAGTGTTTGTGTGTTTAACGAGTGCGTGTCTCTCCTTGTGTACGTTGATATCATACAGCTGATAAAAGAATGTCACAACACATTTATGTGTTTATACATTAATTTCAGAATTGTTGCTGTAATCCAATTTTTCAGTCACGTGGACAAGGTGCATGCATGTCCTGCCAGCATAACATTTTGGGTGATATAATGAGCTGAGGAACGCTGGTTGCAGAAACGTTAACCTGTCTGATTCCATACCAGGAAAACGCGGGTTCGAATCCCTGTGGGGTAAAATGCTTATTTTTCTAGCAGGGTTGAAATAAAAACTCAGACCAGAACACTTCGCAGCGACTGACATGGGCAAAGGGCCTTTATTCTCGTCCTACAGTCTCCTCCCCCATCCCAACGGTAGAACCCAGTGATGGTAAAATGATGTACAGATATCTTTTCGTTTGTTAAGGAGCTGAAAGTGTGTTAACCTGCAGGTCTCTCTCTCTTACTCTCTCGTTTCCTCTCTCTCTTACTCTTTCTTAGTCTCTCTCATACTCTCTCTTTTACTCTCTTTCTTACTCTCTCTTTTTACTCTCTCTCTTACTCTCTCTTTTACTCTCACTCTCTCTCTTTCTCTCTCTCTTACTCTCTATCTCTTTTTCTCTCTCTCTTACTCTCTCTTTTACTCTCTCTCCCTCTTACTCTCTCTCTTACAATCTCTCTTTTTACTCTCTCTCTCTCTTTTTCTCTCTCTCTTTTACTCTCTCTCTCTCTCTCTTACTCTCTCTCTGTTTCTCTCTCTCTCTTACTCTCTCTCTTACTCTCTCTCTTACTCTCTCTCTTTCTTACTCTCTCTCTTTTTCTCTCTTACTCTCTCTTTCTTTCTCTCTCTCTCTCTTACTCTCTCTCTCTCTTACTCTCTCTCTCTTTCTCTCTTACTCTCTCTCTTTCTCTTTCTCACTTACTCTCTTGTTTACTCTCTCTCTCTCTTTTTCTCTCTCTCTTACTCTCTCTCTCTATTACTCTCTCTCTCTCTTACTCTCTCTCTCTCTATTACTCTCTCTCTCTCTTACTCTCTCTGATTCTCTGATTCATGAACATTATTTCATTTTACATATTTTATGAACATTTTATTTATCAGGAAAATAATGACCAGAACTATAAGAATTGAATAAAGCGACAATTCTGTAAGATGATAAGGGTACCAAAGACATGTGACCAATAAAAAACTTGAAATAGCATCTCTCATGAAAACACTTCGTCGAAAAGCAAACTTTAGAAAATGTTCGTCCTGTCTCAAGAGCTTGCATAAAGTAAACAATGTACTGTACTGCACTATCTACCACTTATAACTCTATTATTTCAGCATCAGTTGAAAGACCATCTCGGTGTCTACCACAGATCAACTCAGGTTGTCCCACGAACTGGCACCCAGTGGATGAGCGAAGATGCCTGATTGTGCTTCAACCATCGTCACGTGTCTATTCTGTAGACCAATGCGAGGCTCGCAGCGGAAATCTGCCCACAATTGAAGACGTCATTGGGATTAGATCATGCCTTATGTGTAGGTTATATGTTTATTGACGCTAATGAAAAAAGAAAAGTGAGTCAGAGAAAGATAGAGAGACAGAAAGAGAGAGAGAGAGAGAGAGAGAGAGAGAGAGAGAGAGAGTGAGAGAGAAGGACTGAAAATTTGAATAGAAACAAACAGAGAAGGGAGAAAATAATAAATGATAAAGAAATCGATAATCACTGTGATTAATGTAAAGAGACAGAGAGTCCTTAATGAGAGTGACAATGAGCAATTGTGATTGTATGAAAAAAAGAGACAGTGAAAATGATTAAGGAGTTAATACAGTAAATATTAAGTGAAACAAAATTAAAGAGTGGCAATGACTAAACAAGGAGACTATAGTTTGACAATAGCTAAGCGAGAAAAGCAATGACGTTGGGTAGTGGAAGTACATTGAGAATATTTCAAAGGGATATATGGTGGGCGGGAGGGGATGCAGTTTTAAGCGAGAGAAATGGAGATGGTTGATGGTTGAGGTAAAAAAAAAGACATAAAGTGGTAGATATAGAAATGACTGATAATTTTTAGAGAGGTTAAGCCAGATATAAGTTAAAAGAAAAAAACAATAGGGAAACTAAAAGCAAGATAAAGATAGAATTGGAGATTAAACGGTAAAAGTAGATATAGGTGAAATAATAAAAAAGGTTTGAATGGAAGATTAAAGAGTAAAAAAGAAAACCTAAATGCTGCCCTGCGTAGATGAGACATAGAGCCAAATCAAAATAAACATGAAATCTCTCTCTCTTTCTCTCTCTTTCTCTGCGATCAGGACTCAATCATAGTAGGATTCCAGACTCTCACATGAAGTCAGCTGTCAGGTTAAGTGTGTTGATCGCCCCCACAGACAGAACATCACAATTCGAGTCTGCCAGATCCAATCTGATTGAACACCCGTTAAAACGTTGCACTGTGTTCTGCGCCACTGACCCAGTGCATCCGATTTCAGCCAGCATTTTATTCAGGTTTGCTTTCCTTAGCCTTTGATTGTCCCCAATCTTCCTAGAAGGCAGCAGATTCTCTTTTCTGTAGGAGGATTCTGCCCTTACATCGCCGGCCCTCCCAGGTTTACGAGCACCATCTGCCCGAGTCACTAGAGGTGACTAACACAGACATGCACACACAAAGACATGAGATGTGACTAACACAGACATGCACACACAAAGACATGAGATGTGACTAACACAGACATGCACACAGCGACACGAGGCATGACAAACACTAACACACATCAAGATATATGACACATGACTAACATAGACATTCATATAAAGATATGAGATATGCCTAACGTAGACATGCACACACAAAGATATGAGATGTGACTAACATAGCCATGCACACACAAGGATATGAGATGTGACAAACACAGACATGCACACACACAAATATGACTAACACAGATACACACTAATACATGAGATATGATTAAACACAGACACACATAAAGATATGAGACATGATTAACACGGACACAGCAATATATGAGATATGACTAACATGACACACACCAAGATATGAGCCATGGCTAGCACACACACACACACTCACACACACGCACGCGCACACGCACACAGGTTAAGATATGAGCCATGGCTAGCACAGAAACACACTAAAATATGAGCCATGGCTAGGACAGAAACACATTAAGATATGAGCCATGGCTTCACGGAAAAACACCAGCGAGTGAGCCATATCTAGCACATAAACACATTAAGGTATCCATATGCTTGGGTTAGTTGTAGTCGGCAGACTCTTCTCAACATGGGAATCATCGACATACGAGACGACACCCCGATTAACTGTTCACAGGTTTCGTTCAAACAGTTGTCCGGAGATTTGAGAGCGCAGTCTGACCCGTAGAACGTTCCCTTGCATGTACAGTTCCCGGTTGACTCTTCACAGGTGTCGTTGAAACAGTTGTCCGGACATTTGAGAGTGCAGTCTTACCCGTAGTACGTTTCCTTGCACATACAGTCTGCACTTTCCGGGTCACAAATGATGTCACAGCCATCAGAACACGTCTGTTCGCACTGTAGCCCAAAATTACCATCGGGACTAGTGTCATTAAAGGTATAGCCAGAATGTTTACATTGTAGGCATTTTCCGGATTTCCTCTCACACAAAGGACAGACACTGATGCAAGACCCGGAGCAGTCGTGTCCATAGATCCCACGTGAACATTTGCCGTGACACGCACCGACGATGACGTTGCAGCCCCTGCCACACCCACTACACACTGCACTCAACGACCAAGAATGCCCGTCCAGACAATAGGAGTCTGTAAATGTTTGCACCTCACACACCGTCAGTGCACTGTCGGCCTGCGAAATGGTCGGTGAGAACTCAATCTTAATGTGTGCCATTGGCGTTTGTGTGGTGACCACAACAGTGTTCACAGAAACATTAGGGTATGGTATATCATTATACTGGAACACCACACCACCACTGTCAGAGATAGCATTTAGGGTGGCATTCTTTACCCGAATCATAGTGCTAGCTCGATGATCGATTCGAATGGTGTGAATCTTCTGGGGCGCGGCAAAGCTCAGACACCAGTAAACTGGATTGGTTCCACCTCTCAATTGTGTGTGTGTGTGTGTGTGCAGTCATTGTCATAGAGATTGGTCTTAGTTTTGCCATTAACTGCGGCCTCTGGTCCACATCCGTCTCCTGTATAACAAGCATTAAATGTGTCGGTCTGGTTTGTGTTCTGTTTGAGAGCCACATTCCGACCCCCGCCAATGTAGATGGAGCAGATATTTGCAACTATCGCCCCTTCAATCCGTAACTTGTTGATCAGACGAGCCCCAGAGCAAAAGACATCAATCTCGTGTTGACTAACTACAAACCTTGACCCACCGTCACATGAGGCAGAACCATTTAGTTAACCGTGAAACTGTCCGGATCTGTTAAGTCATTCATATGAATCCAAAACTAGGAGAACGGCAAAGCTTGATTGAGAGTTGCCTCAATTGATGTAGAATTTGAGTCCGGATTACATGTGGTGTCGTTGTTATCAAACAGGAAAGTAGGTTCAGATTCCTGGGCGCATTTGCACACGAGATCCAAGCATTGACACTGGGGTCCGAAATGTTCGTGCTGACAACTGTCACCGCCTGGGCATGTCCCTGTAGTCCCGTCACAAACTGAGGCACCATAGCAGCGACTTTGCAACGTACAATTTGCCCCAAACCAACCGTCTGCACAAGTTAGGTCATCAGCTTCCAAGGCCGCAAACGAAGCCAGCAGAATAAAGACTTGATCTACAGCGATGGTTAACGAACTGTGTACAAACATTTATTATCAAACTCGTAATTACATTTCTAAAAATCTGCCAACTCGCTGTGATAACAGATAGCGTTAAGTTCTAAGTCAACATTGTTTCCACCATGGCTCGAACACAGACACGCTGCCATCTTGGTGCGTCCCATGACGTCAAACTCAAACATGAAATAAAGAAACCCTCTGAGCAGGGGACCTTGGTAGGTTAGTTGAGATAACCACCCAACTAGGCTACCGACGTTCGGACAAACCGTGCTCGATTCCCGCTGGAAGCAGTGTGAGTTGTACTCGTGGTTGGATTTGAAATACCGCCGCGGTCAACCTAGCCGCTGGCAGAAATGGGTACCAGGATAGTACTCTGTGAAAGTGAGGAATGCCGCCTCGCACAGTGAGTTTCGATGTTTTTGAAGCGATACTATCTAGAAGAATCTGAACACTTTTGGATAGGCCGCCGAGCACATATGGGTGAAAACTCACGCGCTTAGACGCCGATTCAAGTCTCGGACTTTACCTTAACCTTTACCCTCAGAACAAAAAAGAAAAAAAAACGAGAAGCCCACAATGATGTAGGCCGTGTGAGAGGAGAGCTATACATATATGCGGAATTTAGGTTCCTTAAGATCAATGTGTCTGCAAGATAATCACATTTTTTTCACACAAATCCAGAACATGCTATATTCTTTGAATACCTACATAAGTGACTTCCGTTTCCAAAATGGTGGATCTAGTCCACGTTCTCGCTAACGCTGCAGAAAGTGCATTCGGGGTCTGATTAATTTCGGTTCCCCGCTGCACTTTTCTGCGTTAAAGTCAAAATGATGATCTACTTATTACATCTGCGCCGATAAACCGGTATTGTACGCCTGCAATATTCCATTTCGACAAATCAAGTGTTGTGAATGCGGTTTTCAACCGTCTAGACATGTTCTGCAATTTACGTCACATTGGTGCTGTTCATGACCGTTGTTGAAATTGCTTGACGCAAGTTATTTACATGTTACTCATTAATGTGAACTTCTTATTCAGCCGAAGTTTTATCTCTTTAGGGAATTTACACCGTGTTTTGTTCGTCGTAGGCTGCATTCACTAGAGTAATCAGGAATCTAAAGGGCGCGTCATTGTTGTGCGTGCGATATTGTTGTGTGTGCTACGTCATCGTAATGGCTCATCGTAAATCTATAGACTGGCCATACGCTAAACATACGGTCTGTTATTTGATGTGCGACGGGAATAATCTGACAACTAACTGTATGTCTATATGTTCGGAATTGGAATCAACAACGATGGCCCAACATCATCAAGCGCTATACATTTTTTTTAAAAATATGACGATCATCATTTTCAGGAGGACTTGAACTACGGTATATGGTGGATATGCGGCAGAAACCATTGAAGGCTATGTCTGAAAAGTGTTCCTTGTTGCAGTTTCCTCATATTCCAAGTCCGGCTTGTTGCAGGAGCTACTGAGTTAAGTGTTCTGTGCACACCGTGATCTGTGTGTCTCAACCGTTTTGATCATGTTTCGATATTCCAATTGCTTACGATGAATGATGATATTGTATGACAGGGAACAGTTGGCTGTGTTCACTTTCTGCGTGGTTTCGCCTTATGTCTTTTGACGTGTGCTGAGACTGCTACGATGGGGGCTACAGTTACCTTTCTTTGTTTGATAGAAGAGATATTAATTCGGATGATTACGCTGGCACGGGCGGTTGAGCAATTATGGATTTTAATTCGTTTGCAGTGATACTGGGGCCTTCCATAACCAAATACCAAAATAACCTACGCAAATGATAAACAAAAGTTATGTATCATAACCAGATTACCAAAATATGAGGCAATAATAACTGTGAATTGTGATTTAACGCATGATGACAGTTCAGAGCTACAACTACCTGAGACATACTATAACCAGTGATGGAAAATGTATAACTGAATTAAACAAATAAATTGGTATGGCAAAAAGTAATGTTAATGCTATAAAAAATATACTAACTTCAAAACAAATAACTCCAAGGCTAAAACTAAGAATAGCAAAATGTTACATCTTCTCAATATTCATGTATAGAGCAGAAACATGGACATTAGACAAGAAAACAGAACAGAAAATTGAAGCCTTTAAAATGTGGATATATAGAAGAATATGTAGAATTGGATGGAAAGAAAATAAAACAAACGATGAAGTTTTAAAACAACTAAAAATGAAAGATAACTACTAAACACAATTGGAACAAGACAAATTAAATTTTTGCTGTATGTTAAAAGACACAACAGCCTACTAAAAGTAATATTGGAAGGGAAAATTGGTAAAAGAGGCAGAGGGAGGCTAAGACTAACATAGACGAGTAACATCAAAAGATGGAAAAGTCAACCTATGACAATCTGCGCCATCAAGGCAAGAGACAGAGTAGCCAACCTTCGATGCGGAGACTGTACTCAATGATGATGATGATGAGTTGTGATTAAATCGTCACAAATGTGGGAATAAGCGAAATTAATAAACAAAGAAAAAACAGATTATTTCCTGATACAATTCAATTATAACATTGTGTAGGATCGATCACGTTACTTCTCAATGCCAGACAAATGCTCTATTTTGTGATCAACAGAAATAACTTTTAGAGTGATTCAGGGAAAATAAATAAACCTTAAAATTATAAAAACATCTCACTGGTTATTTTTGTATGTATGGCTACGATATCAAAGTGAACGATAAATATTGCTGAGCATATATTGTTCTATCCATAACGTTTATTTAAGTAGCACATTTCGGGTCCGATCCTGATAGACAGCTTCCATATAGCATCGATGAACTCTCTTTCTCACTTCTATTGACATAGATTTTTTGCATAAGACGTTTTTCATTTTGTGAAATGCTATATCTCCTGACCTAAACTGCGTTTAATTTCTGTAGTGCATCATTTATCTGATGTTATCATTGGGCCTAATTATTTGATGCGCTGCTTTTTTTTTCTTTCTTATTGTTATGATGTTGATGATTGTTACTTTGATATTACCATTATTTCTGTTTTATTAATATTCAGATTGAGACCTTTCTCGTCGCTTTCTTTTACAATTATGTCTATCATTTATTGTAGTTCATTCTGTGTCTCCACTATTAACGCGTGTCATTCGCATATCGCAAATTATTTATGTTGCTACCGTTGACTTCAATTCCTTTTTTTGTCTACTATTGATCTCATAATATATTCGCTGTAAAGTGAAAATAAATCCGGTGACAGAACACAGCCTAGTCTGACTTCTTCTTTTGTATATTAAAACTGTCCTTTTTGGTTGCTAATTCTTATTGTTGCTGAATGTTCCCAGTACATATTTTATTTTATGATTCGCTAATCCTTGCCATCAATGTTTTAATTTCCCCAGCATATTGATTATTTATGGGCGTAATACCGACCACATTACCCCAAAAATCATGTGCTGAAGGTCTGCAAAATGTATTGTCACTAACACCATATTCCCGATACGCCACTGGGCGTGACGGGGTACTTTACTTTTTTTTTTTAATATTGATTATTTCCAGGTGCTTTACTATGCCAAATGCTTTTGATCATTAATGTCCATCATTGTGGTCATTATAATGAAAGAAAGCAACAATAAAGGACTCAGCCGTAATAGCAAAAGACAGTAGTAAGTAGTAATGGTAACAACAAAGATAAGACAGTGCAAAATAAAGACAAGTGGAACAATATTACAACAGGTAAATGAATTTAAATATTTGGGAACTTTGTTAACCTCAGACGGAAGATGTACAATAGAGGTGAGATGCAGAATTGCTCAGGCAAAAGCAGCTTTCCAAAAAATGAGGAAGATACTATGCACTCCATTTTTGACAATAGAAACACTAAAAAGAGTTCTTAAATGTTACGTTTAGCCAATCTTAACATATGGATGTGTATCATGGACAATAGGACAACAGACAAGAAAATCACTGGAATCTGTAGAAATGTGGTTTTACAGAAGAATGTTGAGAATACCATGGACAGCTAAGAAGAGTAATGAAAATGTTCTGAAAGTGGCAGAATAAAAAAAAAGACAGCTAATTTCCAATATTAGGAAGAAACAATCATCATTTATTGGCCATGTAATGAGAAGAGAACAACTGGAATATATTGTAACAACTGGGAAAATTGAGGGACGAAGAGATAGAGGGAAGCAAAGAGAAAAGATACCAGACAGCTTAAGAGAATGACTTGGCAGAAGATCAACAACAGAAATGATAAATAGCTGGCCGAGATCGAAAATTGTGAAGAGACATGATCACCTACGCCAGCAGCCCCGCACTTGATGTTGATATATATATATATATATATATATATATATATATATATATGTATACATATATATATCTTTATTTACCTCTATAGCTTTTTCTTTCAATGTTCTCATGATGTATATTGCATTGTTCGCGCCCTATCCTTCCACAAATCCACACTGTTCATCACTTATTACTGGTTTTATTTTGTTACTTACACGTATTATACTCCCACCTCCTCTAACGCATATATGACTTCGATTGTTATATTGACGGAACCTGAAGCTTTGCCTCTTTCCATGTGTTGAATTGTTTCCTCCACCTTACTCTGCATGATTGGCGGTCCTGTGTCTTTGTTTGAATTGTTTCGCTCTGGTCTTTCATCATCATATTGTTGAGATATATTACGTTCATCTTTCCATTATCTTCTTCTGTCAAATTGTTATATTTCCTTCCTTTAATTTCACACAATTTAATTTCCTGAAACGAGTACCTTTTTCTTCCTGTTAATTCATTTAATTGACTGTGAATAAATTTTGAGTTTTTCTTTTATTGTTTTTTTTTTTTTTTTTTTTTTTTTTTGCAATTTTGCATTTCTGCATTAACCATCCTTCCTTTGCTTTCCAGCATTTGTTCTGTATCTCTTTGTGCAATATTTTGTATGTCTGTTCTTATTTCTTAAGTTATTGTCATTTATCCATAAGTTCTAATATTTCTGCAATCATTCGTTTCTTGTTGTTGATTTTTTTAGTCACTGGTATTGTTTCTTTTGATGTTTGTTGAATCGATTCTTTAAGCATTTCCCATAGCTCTTCAATGTCCTGTATTTTCTCAATAGCATTGTATCTAATTTGTACTATCGTACTGTACTTATCACTCATCTGTCTATCTATTCTATGCATATCTAGTTCTAATTTCATATTTCTTGGGGATTTGTTTCTTCCTCAGTTTTATTCTTATCTTTCCAACTACTGGTGCATGGTCACTATTGAAATCTGCTCCTTACCTTGTTTTAATAGATGATAGCCCATTCCCGAATTTTCACTGTACCAGAATAACATCATTTTCATTGTTTACTTTGTACAATATAAAATAAATCTACATTATAATAATTTCGTGCTGAAATTGTAGATTGAGCAAGCCTTATGGCCCGACGCATCAATGAGTAAAATATCACTCTGTCCGCATGAACTCGTGGAATGACATCAATAACAAGCAATGACATCAAGATCTCGTTCAGGCTTCTAGCGCTCTGCTGTCCTCAGAAAGACGTTGTTGTTTGAGTTAAAATAAATTGTTTATAAATTAACCTGTTTCAAGGAATAACCTCTTGTATGTGTTCACTTTCAGATCTGCTTGAGAACACAGCTACCAAGGTTGTTCGAACACAAGAAAGACACAATTATGACGTAGAAACTGGTATGAGAGTGGGTGGGAACAATTACATGGTGGTTTGTCTTACGGACAAGCTGGCAATGGGTGAGAATTTATAATTTAATTTCTTTTTAATGTGTGCACGTTATTTGTGTTTTTGATTAATTTGAAATTTTTGTTTCCACAAAAGTCTTTAATTGTAATTGCATTTTATTTCTCAGAAGGAACACATATTTCAAACCTTGTTTATTATCCACCAGATTCATTTTGCCTACTTCAAGTTTTTGTCTTATAGGCTCGAAATATTTAATTTCTTCTCGAATTATTGAATTTGTAATAATACTAATTATCCGTAGTAGGTGTGCTATATAATAAAATGTAACAATTAAAAAAATATATAAATAATGCTATTAAGCAACTGAACCTACGGAGCGACAAGCCCACTACAACGTTTCGGCAAAAGCTTTCATCTGGTAAAATATAAAAAATATAAATACAATAATATACACACATAAGGCAATAATTAGCAGGAAATATTGTATACAGACCTTCGCAGCATGAGGCAATCTGATCATAGAAAGACCTCCCGTCGAACAAGAGTTCCGGCCCTTTAGCTTCTTAACACTCTAAGGGAGATGGGCCCGCCTGGGTCATGACTCCCAGGTATCGATCTCCTGCTGCATTTCCTGTAAAAGGTAAAAGGTAAAGTACCCCCGTCACGCCAAGTGGCGTATAGGGAAATATGGTGTTAGTGACCCTATATTTTACAGACCTTCAGCACATGATGAATTTTGGGGTAATGTGGTCAGTATTACGCCCGTGCTGCTTTACTTTCCCAGAAAAAATCCGTACCCATTTAAGGCTGGGTGAACCCGGAAGCCGTCGGTTGGGATCGAACCCTACCCCTTGTCCTTTGTAGTCCAGTTCACTAACCACTGAGCTATCGCGTCTCCCTATTTCCTGTAAGGCTTACATTATTCGAAAATGCACACAAAGGCACACACAAGACAAGTTCTTATCTCTCAGAAAAGGGCCATGTGAAAGAGTGACCGGAAGATGAAATGATCAGGATCAAACTGCGTGTTGGTCACATTATAAATGATCAATAGGGCAAAATAAAGCAAAAAAAAGAGCCAAACAAAGTATGGGTCCCCGAAAAATAGAAAACAGAGGAGACAAGAGAGAAAAGAGGCAGGAGATACGAGAATAAAAGAACGGTCAGTAATTAAAGGAAAGAGTGAAACGAGTTAAAACCCTCTTGGATGTAGCAAGTAGTGGGCTGTAAAGTCATTCCTACAAGGTTTGGTGACAACTTTACAAAAATGGAACACAACTGAGCACTGACGTTTCGGCCTACATGCGGCTTCCTCAGAAAACGAGAACACAAGCAAGCAACAAAATACAGATAAACTATACTACATCTATGATGAGCGAAACAGGTAAATCAAGGAGATATAAAAAGAGGGATTAGAGATGATATTATGATGCATATATCACTTTCATTTCATCATTTCATATCTTATCCCTCTGTCTATTTATCATATTTGTTAATTGTTGTGTTTTTACATGTCAACATTAATGATTACTAACGAGAGCAATGAATTAATGATATTTGAAAGTAATTATTGTTTTGTTTTGAAACTGAAACTCGAAACAATGAAGAATGCTATTGATTACAGTATGACCCTTTCAGCAATAACAATATGACGAGTATTGAGAAACAAAACAATAATAATCAATATTACAACAATTTAATTTGTCTTTCTTGGAAAACGTCGTGTTTGGATGAATGTTTTTTTTAGGCTAATGGTGGCTACTTAAAAAAAATATATAAGGAGAGGTCATCTGATACTGCATAGATGTATGACAAATTTATAAGGAGCATTGAGACTGATGTTATAGAGAGATATGATAAACGTATGACGTGAATCAGGAATGATGCTATTTAGTGATAATAATAATTGATAAGGAGAATTGGAACTGATGCAATAGGGGGGTATGGACAATTTATAAGGAGAATTGGGACTGATGCAATAGGGGGTATGGACAATTTATAAGGAGAATTGGGACTGATACAGTAGGGAGGTATGAACAATTTATAAGGAGAATTGGGACTGATACAGTAGGGAGGTATGAACAATTTATAAGGAGAAGTGGGACTGATACAGTAGGAAGTATGAACACTTTAAAAGGAGAATTGGGACTGATACAGTCGGGAGGTATGGACAATTTATAAGGAGAATTGGGACTGATACAGTAGGGAGGTATGAACAATTTATAAGGAGAAGTGGGACTGATACAGTAGGGAGGTATGGACAATTTATAAGGAGAAGTGGGACTGATACAGTAGGGAAGTATGAACACTTTAAAAGGAGAATTGGGACTGATACAGTAGGGAGGTATGAACAATTTATAAGAGAAATGTGACTGATATTGTAGAGAGTTATGAACAAGTTTAAGGATAATTGGGACTGATACTGTAGAGGATATCAGACATCTGTAATAAATAGTGGGACTGATACTGTAGATAGTTTTGGGATTGCTGCAAATTATGATATAAAATAAGAGGTAATGTCGTGTGACTTCAAGTTTAACGGAGCAACATTTAATATCTCACCTACTAAAATATACGATTTGAAGGGCAGATGTTAGTACTATTGTTATTTTCTTCTACACTAAATGAGCCCGGCATCCATTCGTTTATCACATGTTTTCGACTGGAAGGCGCCAAGCTGCGTTTTAAAACCAACTGTGACTGTTTCGTTAAGCCATCACGTTACCACAACAGCAATAACGCTCTCGCAGGTTCTGATAAAGGGACACCACAAATATTGAAGAATTAACAATGCTTGATTGTCCGTCAATCTGTGTTTATTGTAACGAAATAGACTACCTTCAGGGAAGCAATCTAAATAAGACCTCTATTACTCAAGTTTAGGCAGTTCATCAGTGTACAGTTTGATGAAAGACCGACCGACTAACTCCTCTGTCGCATGAAAATATTGTCAGTGATAAGATTACTTATTTGTCACTATTAAACCTATATTAACTATAAATACTTTTTTTGTGTTATTGTTATATTATTTTTTTTTTTATTTTGTAAACCGTGAAATTGCCGTGTCTACAATAATCCATTTTAATACCTGTCTATAATAATCCATTTTAATACCTGTCTATAATAATCCATTTTAATACCTGTCTATAATAATCCATTTTAATACCTGTCTATAATAATCCATTTTAATACCTGTACTATAATAATCCATTGTAATACCTGTCTATAATAATCCATTTTAATACCTGTCTATAATAATCTATTTAATACCTGTCTATAATAATCTATTTTAATATCTGTCTATATTATTCCATTTTAATACCTGTCTATAATAATCTATTTTAATACCTGTCTATAATAATCCCTATAATGTCTCAGACAATGGATGTACTAATACACTCATGAACATATTTATCTCTACAGAAGCTCCGGCCATCACTCATTTCTCTGTATCAGTCACTGAGGACAAGTTAAGACGCCTCAGGTGGAGCAGAGATTTGTTAGTCGGTGGTAGTTTTGACGTGGAGATTATGGTAACAGAGCAAACAATCAACGTGACTTGTCGAGCTAGTGGGAAGCCTCCACCACAGGTGGCGCTGACACGTGACAATGTAGCATTACAGGGGATCAGAGATGGCACTTATTTGATTAGAAACTCAGACTGTCAAGATTCAGGTGTCTACACGTGTCACGCAACGAACTTTGTTGATTCAGCTCAAGCCAAAAGAAAATACAGTTTACCCGTAAGTATAGGCTAACGTGTATCGTGCCGCTAGTAAGTATAAGATAACATGTATCGTGTCGCTAGTAAGTATAAGATAACATGTATCGTGTCGCTAGTATGTATAAGATAACATGTATCGTGTCGCTGGTAAGTATAAGATAACATGTATCGTGTCGCTGGTAAGTATAAGATAACATGTATCGTGTCGCTAGTAAGTATAAGATAACATGTATCGTGTCGCTAGTAAGTATAAGATAACATGTATCGTGTCGCTGGTAAGTATAAGATAACATGTATCGTGTCGCTAGTATGTATAAGATAACATGTATCGTGTCGCTGGTAAGTATAAGATAACATGTATCGTGTCGCTGGTAAGTATAAGATAACATGTATCGTGTCGCTAGTAAGTATAAGATAACATGTATCGTGTCGCTAGTAAGTATAAGATAACATGTATCGTGTCGCTGGTAAGTATAAGATAACATGTATCGTGTCGCTAGTAAGTATAAGATAACATGTATCGTGTCGCTAGTAAGTATAAGATAACATGTATCGTGTCGCTAGTAAGTATAAGATAACATGTATCGTGTCGCTGGTAAGTATAAGATAACATGTATCGTGTCGCTAGTAAGTATAAGATAACATGTATCGTGTCGCTAGTATGTATAAGATAACATGTATCGTGTCGCTGGTAAGTATAAGATAACATGTATCGTGTCGCTAGTAAGTATAAGATAACATGTATCGTGTCGCTAGTAAGTATAAGATAACATGTATCGTGTCGCTAGTATGTATAAGATAACATGTATCGTGTCGCTGGTAAGTATAAGATAACATGTATCGTGTCGCTAGTAAGTATAAGATAACATGTATCGTGCCGCTGGTAAGTATAAGATAACATGTATCGTGTCGCTAGTAAGTATAAGATAACATGTATCGTGTCGCTAGTAAGTATAAGATAACATGTATTGTGTCGCTAGTAAGTATAAGATAACATGTATCGTGTCGCTAGTAAGTATAAGATAACATGTATTGTGTCGCTAGTAAGTATAAGATAACATGTATCGTGTCGCTAGTAAGTATAAGATAACATGTATCGTGTCGCTAGTAAGTATAAGATAACATGTATCGTGTTGCTAGTAAGTATAAGATAACATGTATCGTGTCGCTGGTAAGTATAGGATAACATGTATCGTGTTGCTAGTAAGTATAGGATAACATGTATCGTGTTGCTAGTAAGTATAGGATAACATGTATCGTGTTGCTAGTAAGTATAGGATAACATGTATCGTGTTGCTAGTAAGTATAAGATAACATGTATCGTGTCGCTAGTAAGTATAAGATAACATGTATCGTGTCGCTAGTAAGTATAGGATAACTTGTATCGTGTTGCTAGTAAGTATAGGATAACATGTATCGTGTCGCTAGTAAGTATAGTATAACATGTATCGTGTCGCTAGTAAGTATAGGATAACATGTATCGTGTCGCTAGTAAGTATAGGATAACATGTATCGTGTTGCTAGTAAGTATAGGATAACATGTATCGTGTCGCTAGTAAGTATAGGATAACATGTATCGTGTTGCTAGTAAGTACCGTACGATCACGTAACAGTTCAGTGACTGGATTTAAATATCTTTGCTTTCTTTGATAATTTGATATTTGTTTAGTTAACTTTCGCAATTACATTTAACAACCTAGCATTTAAATAACAATCCTCATTATAACAATGTGCAACAGAAATGCTGAGAACGTCATGAGAAATGTCAGAAACAATGCTGAGAACAGCATGAGAAATGTCAGAAACAATGCCGAGAACATCATGAGAAATGTCAGAAACAATGCTGAGAACAACATGAGAAATGTCAGAAACGATTATAAATTTGTAGCGCCCTTATTTTTTTAATAAATGGCAACATATTACCAGAACATGGATACGTTGATGACACAGTCCTATTGATCAGTGTAAATGTTTCAAAAGAAATCATTCAACGTGATAAAACGCACAGTAAAGAGCAAAACACCTATCCAAAACATATAAATAACCAAAATAATATCAATTGACAAAGCAAAACGCCAATACAAAATCATCAAACAGTGAAGAAATTGAATTTATTACAAATGTATAATTATCTTGGTTCTGTGTAACTAGCAATGGGGACTCATCATCATCATCAAGTACCGTTCCTCCTGGCGTAGGTTATCATGTTTCTCCACAACTTTCTATCTGGACAGTTATTTATAATTTCCGTTGGAGCCAGTGGTGGGGTGTGCAAACACTCCAAAGTATGGTGACAGATTTCCAAGGAAGTAACACAACACAATACTGACGTTTCGGCCTGTGGCCTTCTTCAGAATACAAGGACAACGACAACAAACGGTGAAGCACAATTATCTATAACTACATGTTAGATGATCGAGTGGAGGGCGAGGAAAGTAGGATGTTGAAATAAGAAAGGAGAGGGAAGAGACAAATGAATACTACATGAGGAGAGGTAGGATGGGCGTCAAGATATATAAATAGAAAAAGAGAAAAATGTATCATAAAAGGCAATTAGCTTAAAGCAGCAAGTCTGTCATCCGTGCTGGAACACATCAGAATGACTTGGAGCGTTAAGGCTGAGTCTAGAAAGTAACACGTGACCGAAACACGCGAGTATATTAGAACAAAATGACCTGTGTGGCGGGAAAACCAATCTGAGGGGCGGGGAGAGGGGTGGGGGAAGAAAGATAGGCGAAGCTGCCACACTACTATGAAAACGATGGTCAATGGTGAGAGGAAAACTAGAGGCCAACAACTAAAGGCCCGGAGGGGCAAAACTGCTAGTCAATAAATCACTAGGACAATGCAGGTGAGAGATTTCGTGAGAGGTTAAAACAAAGAGTGAATGAAAAGACACAGTAGTGTCTGGGAGATGGGTGAGAGAGATAGACTCTACAGAATGGATGGCCTGGAACTGGAAGAGTTGAGAGGTAGGTCAACGAAGGGAGGGAGAGGGAGGAAGTGAATACCAGAGGAAGCGATAAGGAGAGGAAGTATAAAAAAGTCGGTATAAGTCAAGTAGGTAGGGAGGAGGGCGGTAGAGTGATAGAGGGGTGGTCCGGAGGAAGTTAGTCAATCGAGAGGTAGGGAATTATTATAGGAGGTATGAAGAGGAGGGATAAGAAGCAGGTATGTGAAAAGTGGATAGGAGAAGAGGCGGTAATTCAGAAGTGAATAGAAAGAGAGGAGTCTGGAAAAAGTGGAGTAATAGAGGAATGGTGTGCAAGAAGTATGTACCATATGAGGTAAAGAAGTTGGGAAGTGATAGAACAAAGGGGGATGATGAGGGTCATAGGAGAGGAATGAAAGTGAACATCAAGATAAAGGGGCTACTGGAATAGTAGATATAGAGGAGAAGTGACTACACGTGAATAGAAAGGAAAGGGGTGAGCTAGGAGTAGATCAGCAGAGAGGTGGTGGGAAGGACGAGGAACAATAGAAGTGGGAAGAGAGATGGTACAGTCCTGGTGGAGAGGTGATATAGTGATACGGAGGTGATGGACATGTCCTTGAACCCGCTCATGTAAGTGCGAGTCGTGATACGTGATGCATTGACTTGTGTTGTCTATCTATTGAGACAACCGCGGCTGCTGAACACTGCAGCCTCCTCCTGTGACTCACTCGTCACAGCTCCTGCTTGGCGTCTTCGCTGGAAGCCGCCGTAGGTTGCACCCCTGGCCGGGTGCTGATCGCCATAGTACTCCGAGCTGTATTTCTGCAGACCTGTGTGAGAGTTTCTGCCAGGTGTCGTTCGTCGCTAGTCTAGGACAAAACAGCCAACATCGATACAGTACTCACAGAACACCAAGCAATAAATATCACACTTGAGGTTTAATGCGCACAGCTGACCTCACCCATCACAATTACAATGACAATGGTAGGTTTGTATCCTCTCACTCGTGTTGCTATAATCACACCTTCCCCAGGATCATTCAGATACAGGTGATGACCGCTGCCACCTTCTACTCCGCACCTAACCCCAATACACTGCAGCAGTTTGACTGATTATCTCTTCCACTAATACCAGTTGCAAGTTACAGCTGGTCATTGACACAGCGTACCTGTCTGATACGGTTTCGCCCGTGATGAGAATTACTGGAGTGTTATACTCCTATTGCATGTCTCTAACGAAACCTCCTGTGTAACTAATGTCACAATTCACAGGAATGTTCATTGTTGCTACTACACAACTCTAGTCCTACATGTCTCTAGCAAGACCTCCTTGATAGCTAAATGTCTCAAATAACTAGAATGTTGATTATTGCTAATACACAGTTCTACTCACTGCATGTCTCTAACGAGACCTTCTTAGTAGCTATGCCACAAATTAACTAGAATGTTCATTCTTGCTAATACACAGTTCTACTCATTGCATGTCTCTAGCAAACCTCCTTGGTAGCTATGCCACAATTAACTTGAATGTTCATTCTTGCTAATACACAGTTCTACTCATTGCATGTCTCTAGCAAACCTCCTTGGTAGCTATGCCACAATTAACTTGAATGTTCATTCTTGCTAATACACAGTTCTACTCATTGCATGTCTCTAGCAAACCTCCTTGGTAGCTATGCCACAATTAACTAGAATGTTCATTCTTGCTAATACACAATTCTACTCATTGTATGTCTCTAGCAAACCTCCTTGGTAGCTATGCCACAATTAACTTGAATGTTCATTCTTGCTAATACACAGTTCTACTCATTGTATGTCTCTAGCAAACCTCCTTGGTAGCTATGCCACAAATTAACTAGAATGTTCATTCTTGCTAATACACAGTTCTACTCACTGCATGTCTCTAGCAAACCTCCTTGGTAGCTATGCTACAATTAACTTGAATGTTCATTGTTGCTTTGAGTATCATAACTCATAGTTTAACTGTCCCTGAATCTGACCAACTTGTTCAGCGAACACATCGCAACTGACTAACCTACCACTGGTTGTGTACTCCAACCGCCCACGGTGCCGGCTGAAATACTACTCTATTTCAACCGTCCGCACAGAGCCTTCGATTCCTCTCTAATGAATCCGCTAATGATCTCCAACTCACCTTCTTTCTTTCGCCCAATCATTCTTTTCCCTACATTTTTACCTCGTTCTGACAATTTCCCGTGACACCCGACGTGATCACTCACTTATTCTTCCCGTGGCTTTCATGACCCTCTTCATTCCTCCTTCTCTCCCCTTGACCTTCACTCCCTTACCCCCACTCTCAACACACACTCATCCCTTGCTCACTCCCTGTTTCAGAAGAAGGCAAGATAGGGGTTACTCAAAGAGGATTTGGAAAGCAGGGATGACCTAGGAGTAGAAGACCCAAGAAGTGAAATAGGAAGAGAAGTCCATAGATGGGAGGATGGAGTCGAAGGAAGGAGGGTTCTCAGAGGGACAGGGATAAATTGATGCCACGAGGGATGAGGCAACTCCAGCGAGCGATCAGACGGTGCTCCAGAGTGAGCCGACTATGGTGATCAGAGGAGCATGATACTAGGCCAGTTACCAAGACATCAGTCTTACCTGATGGCCTTTCCAGTTAAAGTGGGCTGCTACAGGAGTGCCCGCTTCTCGGGTGATGTCATCCAAGTGTTCACGGCACCTAACCCCGATACGTCGACAGATTGGCCGATGTAGGTCAATTTGCATCGCTTACAAATGATGGCATAAATGATGTTCCGCGATGTGCAAGTGAATCAATCTCTGATCTCAAAAGACCATCAGGGAAGAGGACAGTATCAGTCTGGAGAACGTGGTCACAAGTATTGCATACTCTGCGGTTGCAGCGGATAGTACCTCGATGGCTAAAGAGAGCAGCCGGAAGACGGCCCCTGACAAGAAAGTCTCGGAGGTTCCGGTCACGTCTGAAGGTCACCAGTGGTGGGTCGGGGAAGAGCAGACGAGTAGTAGGGTCAGATCTGAGAATAGGGAGGTAGCCGTGAATGGTCCTAATCACAGCGTAATGGTGAGGGTGATAGGTGAGGGCGGGCACAACTCAATCCGATGGGGGATGAGTAGAGGGGGTAAGAGCAGACTGACGTGAAGTGTGGAGAACTCGATGCAGGGCAGGGAGGAGAGCTGATTCTGGATAGAGGCGTCGGTATATAGGGTAAGATAAAAGAATAGGGAGGTAGAGTAGTGGCCTTCAGACGTGACCGGACCCTCCGAGACTTTCTTGTCAGGGGCCGTCTTCCGGCTTCCCTCTTTAGCCATCGAGGTACTATCCGCTACAACCGCAGAGTATGCAATAATCGTGACTACGTTCCCAAGACCGATACTGTCCTCTTTCCCAACGGTCCTTTCGAGATCAGAGAGGGATTCACTTGCACATCACAGAACATCATGTATGCCATCATCAGTAAGTGATGCAAGTTGACCTACATCGGCCAATCTGGTAGACGTAACTGAGATAGGTGCCGTGAACACTTGAATGACATCACCAGAGAAGCGGACACTCCTGTAGCAGCCCACTTTAACTCGAGGGGCCATCGAGTTAAGACTGGTGTCTTGGTAACTGGCCTGGTATCACGCTCCTCCCATCAATACAGTCGGCTCACTCTGAAGCACCGTCTGATCGCTCGTTGGGGTTGCCTCACCCCTCGTGGCATCAATGTATCCCTATCCCTCCTGAGGGCCCTCCTTCCTCCGACTCCATCTTCCCACCTATGAAATTCTCTTCCTATTTCACTTCTTGGGTATTCTACTCCTCGTTCATCCCTGCTTTCCATATCCTCTTTAAGTAACCCCTATCTTGCCTTCTTCAACCTACACCCCTCCCCTTTTCTCTTCTGACTACCTACATGTTCTTCACTTCCTTGTCGCTATATCACCTCTCCACCTGGACTGTACCATCTCTCTGCTCACTTCTATTGTTCCTCGTCCTTCCCACCACCTCTCTGCTGATCTATTCCTAGCTCACCCCGTTTCTGTCTATTCCCTTGTAGCTACTACCCATCTATACCTACTATTCCAGTAACCCCCTTATCGTGATGCCCACTTTCATTCCTCTCCTAGGACCCTCATCATCCCCCTTTGTTCTATCACTTCCCAACTTCTTTACCTCCTATGGTACATACCTATTGCGCAGCATCTCTCTATCACAAGAGTCTATCTCTCTCACCCATCTCCCAGTTCACTACTTTGTCTTTTCTTTCACTCTTTGTTTTAACCTCTCGCGGGAACTATCACTTGCATTGTCCTAGTGATTTATTGACTAGCAGTTTTGCCCCTCCGGGCTTTGGTTTTGGACCTGTAATTTCCTCTCACCATTGACCATTGTTTTCATAGTAGTTTGGCAGCTTCGCCTATCTTTCTTCCCCCACCGCTCCCCCTCAGATTGGTTTTCCCGCCACACAGGTCCTTTTGTCCTTCTATACTCGCGTGTTTCTGTGACGTGTTACTTTCTAGACTCAGCCTTAACGCTCTAAGTCATTCTGATGTGTTCCAGCACGGAGGACAGACTTGATGCTTTAAGCTAATTGCCTTTTATGATACATTTTTCTCTTTTTCTATTTTATACATCTTGAGGCCCATCCTACCTCTTCTCATGTAGTATTAATTTCTCTCTTCTCTCTCCTTTCTTATTTCAACATCCTACTTTCCTCGCCCTCCACTTGATCATCTAACATGTAGTTATAGATAATTGTGCTTCACCGTTTGCTGTCGTTGTCCTTGTTTTCTGAAGAAGGCCACAGACTGAAACGTCAGTATTGTGTTATGTTCCTTCCCTGTTATGCTGTCACCATACTTTGGAGTATTTGCACACCACCAGCACTGGCTCCTCGC
The DNA here is from genome assembly GCA_032433765.1 of Megaustenia siamemsis. Taxonomy (NCBI): domain Eukaryota; kingdom Metazoa; phylum Mollusca; class Gastropoda; order Stylommatophora; family Ariophantidae; genus Megaustenia; species Megaustenia siamemsis. The sequence continues at coordinate 12,165,358 of JAVIAB010000126.1, forward strand.
TACCAGCTTTACCGTAACATTTGCAATTATTTGCCTGTTCCCTGTCATCTCCTTTGTTGACCTTCTGCCAAGCCATTCTCATAATCTGTCTGGTATTTTTTCTCTTTGCTTCCTTCTATATCTTCGTTCATCGATTTTTCCAGTTTTTACAATATATTCCAACAATCATAATACAACCTATGCAGAGCGGGAGGGCAGACTAAATACATTCCATATGCGATGTCTGCGCCGTATTCATGGCATCACCTGGAAGGATAAAGTGATAAACGTGGAAGTCATGACTCGCACAGGCCTCCCGAATATCTAAACGCTGCTCAAACAGCGTAGGTTATGCTGGCGTGGCCACGTGCACCGTATGAAAGATGGCGCATACCAAAAGATACAATCTACAGACAACTAGTAGATGGCAAAAGGACTAGAGGGCGTCCAAAAACTTCGATTTGTAGATGTGTGTAAACGCAACATGAAGACCCTGAACATAAACCCTGCAGCATGGGAAGAAATAGCTGCAGACCGCAATCTCTGGAAATACACTCTAAGGGCCACCGCAAACAAGAAGCAGACAGATTCATAGAAAAAGAAAATACACGATTAAAGGAAAGAACAGAAAAGAAATAGCATTTCCAGGGGCACTGAAAAATACATAGTCAACTATGACTGACAGAGGCTGCAGTAGTAGGAGGTGGACACAATGCTCCTGGTTTTTTAGTTGACCAAAGAGAAGGAGGAAAGGAGAAAGATTTCCTCCTTCAAGTACAAGAGTTATATAGAGACTACGGCAAGCCGCGGCAAGCTGCGGCAAGCTGCGGCAAGCCAGAGTGATGTCATGATATATATGTATATATGAATAGGGGTTGTATAGTGCATGAAGGGGTGAGTCATGTATTGGACATCAGTTTTTCCCGCCAAAGTGACTTCCAATAGGAGCTAGTGTGTGTATGTTGTCCGGCTATAGACCACGCCCACTCCGGAAGTGAAACTACCATATCAGGGACTAGCGTTACGTTAGTTATTTCATAGATATACTGTTCATATATACATTTAATAATAATAAATTAATATTTATTATATCCAAGGGACCGTAAGGGACCGTATTTAAGATAGATACGGACCATAATCAGTGATATTTAATCAGGTATTTCACGCTGACGACATGAAAGAACGATAGTCTCCTACCGTGTCACATAATGACCCAATCAATAAACCGCTCCCGTGAAATTAAAGATTTCTTTTTCCCAAGCGGTCTCGCTGCGTCGCTATGCTGACTGGAATTATCGAATTTATAACATAGGTTTAAGAAATATATTAAGGTCAAGCTAAGTCCACTAATAGATGAGATCGAGAGTGCACCGCAACGTTCATAGCAGAAAAGATAGGTGTAGTACATGTCAGTTGCCTCTCTGATACATTTTATTAGTTATTAATTATTTTTAAATATTTATTAACAGATCACAAAGAAGCCTGTGTTCGTGTTCATGTGTGTTTGTGCACAGTAATCAGAGAGTAGACAAAAGGAAAATTCTTCGGAAAACGTAGCTGGCTGAAAAAAAGTAATAATTGTTGGCGGCGAGGTGCTTATATTCGTGTGTGGTCATAGAACAAGTGGACGGATAGCTGGGTTTGATGGAGAGGTGTGTGTGTTTGTCTGTGGGTCCTAGAGCAAGTGGACGGTTAGCTGGTTTGATGGAGAGGTGTCTGTATTTGTCTGTGGATCCTAGAGCAAGTGCACAGTTAGCTGGGTTTGATGGAGAGGCGTGTGTGTTTGTCTGTGGGTCCTAGAGCAAGTGGACGGTTAGCTTAGTTTGATGGAGAGGTGTTTGTGTGATTCAGTATCCAAATAGTGATATAAATATATGTTGAAGTGATGGGTGACTGGCTAGAGTGGTGACTAAGTAGATCGATCAATCCCTCACCCAATATTTCCAAACACACTCGTTACATCACTAAAGATAAGGGTTATCAATATTAGCACAACGTAATCAAAACGCTAATAAAATAGGGTAATTATGGGGGCGATCCAGTCTGTCTGGTTTATTACGTGACCACATTATTCAGCTTTCGCATCCATAGGCTGTTAATGGGGAAAAAGTACTAAGAATATTTTTTGTATCAGTGTCCCCTACCACTCATCAACACATTCAAACGGACACAAGGCGTCTAACATATTTTATATTTGTTGTGGTAAGTTTTCTTACTGCTTTACCTTTATAAACATGTCAATGATAATAACAACTCAAAGATCAGATGAAGAAGTTAACGTAGACTGAACTGTAGACAGTTATAATATATGTTTAAAGCTGTGACACATTATGTTCCAGCTTAAGTCTATGTCGGACACCGATGCGATCTCATGTCTTATTAAACAGCCTAGGTAATTAATGTTAATCGGAGGTGAGCTTTATGATAAAAAAAATTAATTAAATTAAACTACAAAACCAGTGACGTCATGACAGACGGGTTGTAGGAACCAATCATGATAAGTCAGTAGTTTGGTGAAACATTCGTGTCTCATACTGGGTGCTGTCTCACTGAAAAGCGTCGCACGTGGCTGATTTTCCCAATACTGGACAGACAGATCCATCCACAGAATGAACAAGATACGTTTTTATTTGTCTTCTGAATTTTATAACAACACTGTCTCGAAACATGCTGTGCCATTTTTTAAATTTTGCTTTCCATGTGCTACGATCCGCAGCCACATTTTCTGTTTCTTTCACTGATAAAAAATGCCCCCAAGAAAGCCCTGCAAACATTCTTATAGCTCAACACTGGTCTGCCCTAATGCCTCGCCCCATCTCTAAGTTTTCCTTACAATATTTTTATTAATATATTTGTATTTACATTCAATTTTTTTGTTGTGTATTTTTTGTTGTTGTTGTTTTATTTTACATTCTTCTCGCGTGACTCACCCACTATAGTCTCCGGTTCCTAAGTAATACCATAAAGGACGGGAGTGTGGCTCACTGCAAGACGTTAGCTTGTTACTCTGTCCAGTCTTTAGCTTACAAAGACAACGTACATTTTAAAAAATGTATAACCTGTTATCTTTCCCAACATAGGTAGTCCAAAATTATGATCCATCTAAAAGTGTACCATCATCCTACAGAGCTAGTTTAATTATATCGTCTAATGTAGGTGTACCTAACCCAAGTATAAATAATCGGTATCTGTCTCCCATAACGGAAAGTCGGCTTCCTCCCCCTCTTTAGTTAGTTCATCTATATATTTCCTCTTATCCCTTTTAATGCATCTTCCCACTTCCTTGTTCACCTCCGTGTAAGCTACCTGTGTCTTGGCTTTTATTTCCTCTCGTTTTGCTTTTATTTATGTCTACCTTCTTATTCTTCTCTTTTCTTTAATTTTATCCAGAGTCTCTGCTGTCATCCATGTCTTTTTCTAGCATTCTCATGTGCTCAGCGTTTCTTCGCATGTCTCTTTCCATATTTCATTTACCTGTTTTCAATAATCGTCTTTAGTAAATGTATTTTCTAGTTGATGGAGGACATGGTATATGTTTGATATTGTGACTGTTGGTAGCAAACAATCATAATAAGTCAGTAGTTTGGTAAAGTATTTGTGTCTCATACTGGGTGCTGTGTCACTGAAAAGCGTCGCACGTGGGTGAATTTGCCAATACTGGACAAACAGGTCCATCTACGTAATGAACATGAGGTATTTCTGTGTGTCTGCCCGTGTCTTTTTTCTGTTGCACCAATGTCATCTGAATTTGATAACAGTACTGTCTGGAATTGTGCTGTGCCACTTTTTACTTTTAGTTTTGCTCTCATGTGCTTCGATATGCAACCACATTTTCTGTTTCTTTCACTGATAAAAAGTCCCTCAAGAAAACCCTGCAAACATCCCTATATCTCAACAATAGTTTGTTCTTTTGTCATGTTCCATTCGCAGAAAAACTACCCATGTGGTTGAAATTACCATTACTTGACAGACATATCCATCTACAGAATGAACAAGAGGCAGTTTGTGTGTCTGGCCATGTCTCTTTTATGTGCACTTTGTGGCTTCTGAATTTGATAACAGCACTGTCTCGAATCGCGCTGTGCCATTTTTTATTTTTATTTTTGCTCTCATGTGCAACGATATGCAACCACAGTTTTGTTTTTCTGTCACTGATACAAAATTCCCCTGCAAACATCCTTATATCTCAACACTAGTTTGGTCTGCCGTCTCGTTCCATCTCTAAGTTTTCCTTACAATATTTGTTTGGGAATACATTATTCATTCTTTACATGACCCACCCACGGTAGTCTCTGATTCCTAAGTAATTCCATGATGGACGGGATTGTGGCTCGCTGCAAGACGTTAGTTTGTTACTTTCTCCCGCTATATTATAATCGTTAGCTTGCAAAGAGAACACACATTTTTTTAAAATGTATAACCTGTTATCTTTCCCAACATAGGTGGTCCAAGACTATGATCCACATAAAGTGTACCATCATCAGGCAAACCTGGTTTAGCTATGTCGTCTAATGTTGTTGCACGTAATCCAAGTATAATCAATCGGCATCTGTCTCCCATAAATGAAAATCGCCCCTATCGAAAAATATCCTCCTCTATTTAAGGTTATCTTGTTAAACTGGAAATATTGATATGGTGATACGGGAATTAACAACAAGATATGTTTGACGGCGTAATCCCCCAAAAACTCACGGACAGCGTTACAAGTGACGTTGATAATTTTTGTTTTGTTTGTCTGTTTGTGTGGAAAATTTGAGTCATCGCACTGAAAGGCTCCTTTAGGTGGTCAGGGAACGTGTAGATCACATTCCAAAATACCAAAACATGTATCTAAATGTAACCAATGTATCACTGTGCATGTAGGCGCTCTCCTAGTTCTGTAACCATCGCTCTCCAATTATCAGTATAGATCTGTCTGACATCATATGGAAGAATATCTAAAGCGTCATCGTCAACTGTTAGTTTTCTTCTTTTCGCAGAACATCCAGTTTCCACTCGATGTGATAGCTCGTTTGTGTGACACCGATGAAGAAGTAGAAGGAGACTGTATGGGGAACGATGAATAATGCTGTAGTTCGTATGTCAATTGTCGCTACTATTAAACGACGAACTGTAAAGAGGTCGTATGGGTGAGTGGTAGCGATACAGATAGTGATATTGCATTTTTGGTTTTCTAGATGTTTTTTCTTTAGATTGTTGAGGTGCATTTGCACACGAAATATCACCAATAGTTTTGTTTTCACTAGCAGAAAATCACCATAGACTTTTTTTCTCCCGCAGATCTTCATTTCTTATCTTATATCCGAACTTATCTTGGAACTAGTTTCCTGGCGTATTTGTGACACAGGTGACTTCCTACCGCTGAGAGTTATTTTCACGATGCATCGTTTAAGAGCTGTTGAACGGGGCTCTTTTCAATATTGGATATTCAGATGAGCCCAGAATCAAGGCTGAATCCATAATGACTGAGCTACTCGAAACACTGAGATGTGCTGTTGGTGACACATGTGAAAAAAGATGATGGCGTTGTTGTCGAAACATCATGATGGCTGAGTGAACATGTTGTTGACATGACAGATACTGTTGTCGTTATTGATGCTGACAACACAGTTTTTTTTCGGTGATGAGCATGTGAAATGTTGTATCTCCCATCAACTGACAACATGGTAAAAACTTGTAGTCGGTGGGTCTGGTGTACGACTCGTTATGACAGAGGCTGACACACTCACAGAGTTTGTAGTGTCAACATAAGAACATGCCCAGATTTGTCGACGCATCAGAGATTGTAGGATCAGCACAGTTGACATGCTCAGGTGCCTCAACACACACTCGATTGTAATGTCTCTGCTCTACATGTATTATCGGTGTTCTTATAGTCGACACTGTCGTGGTGTGATCGTTCAAGATGTCATAGATGTCGACACACTAGGCTGTAATGTCGGTGATATATGTGATGGTATTGGTGTCGGGAGAATACAATTTGTAATGTCAACACCCCACATTCTCTCTTATTAACAACTAGTCGAGTCACCTTTCATGATAAGCCTGGTCGGTGACGCACACATTTCGATGTTGTTTTAATGGTGTCGAGCAAAATTTAATATCAAAATATATCAAAAATGTTCAAACTTTTTTTTAATGTTGATGTAGTTGTAGTCTTGCGCGCATCAGAATAACGAGATCGCCATCACTGAGACCGGTGTCGACACGCTCTCTGTTTTGTGTGAGATATGTCAACTGAGCGTATGTTTTGTTTCTACCCTAGCTGTGTTCGAGTAAGTTGGTTTTTGTGTACCAGATCAACCTTTTATTCATCATCTTCCACAGCAACTTTCCTACATAAGGGACCAGGCAGATGGGTCTGTAATTCTCGGAGATCATTTTTTTTTGTGTGTGTGTGACTTTTCTGGGTCAAGGTATGGTATGCAGAGATCTCCTCCCAAGCAGATGATACGTGTCCTAAGTGTCAAATATTGTTAACGATCATGAAAAAACCAGTCATCGAGGTGGCATTTTCGACAGGCTTGAAGAAATCAATGTCGAACTTTGACATTGACAAATACCTGAACATTGTCCTTCACCCTCATTGTAATGTTTAAGTAAGATTTCCTGGAATGAAATTCGACATCTAGGTGATCAGCGCGTCAAACATATCATAGGCTGTGATTGAGCTCGATGTTTTACATCCCCTTTGACTGGAGGATGATGAGCCTGTAAATTACGGAAGCCGTGTTGTCATCGAACTGTCTAGGTATGGTATGTAGAGATCTCCTTCCAGGTAGATAATTCATGTCCTGAGTGTCAAATTCGGTTAACGATCCTGAAAAAAGACATGATGACGGAATCCTCGAGGTGTGAGGAATATTGTTATAAGACCATGATTAGCATGTACCATACCAACGGACGTAGACAATCATCACACCGACCACATTTGTCTGTCCACACTGCAACTTATCAGTTCAGTTGTTGAGTGGTTTCCATCTTCTCTCTTTATCGAACACGATCTTTCATTCTTTTTTTATTTTACCACTTGTAACCAAGTATTCGAACTTTACTTTTTTCATGATGTGCCTGTAAAACATCGATTGTTACTTTCGACTGTTGATTAAGAGCTGTCTTTTTGTGTTGGACTGTTTTCAAACATTCAGGGAACGCTCAAATTCTTCTGAGAAAGGCCACATATGCGGCCTCTAAGCGGTTTTTCATTTGGTTGTCTGCTGACCAGCGATGTCACCACCACCTCATGTATACTTGACTCTGACAGGCGATTTGCGAAAAATAAGAGGGAAGCAAGTAGGTAAGAACGGCGTATACAAACAAGACATGAGAATCTGTGGTAAAATCAATCTACCCAGGGTCTGATGGTGACATATGTCGAATGATTTGACATGAACCCTTTACTTTTCAACATCTTCACTTTTAAAAGTAACAGGTGAATCGACTAAGGTATAGATAGCATACTACCCAAAACTGGCGCTTTTTATTCTGCTGCGAAGATAGAGATAGTGGACACGATGTATGTACACGATCAGTAGACTGAACTTACCCAATTGTTCAAAAGACTTGAGCAATTGAGTGAGAATCGAACACTGGTGAACCAGACAAAGACCTTTTCAAATTTGTGTCTCTCCGATCAAAGATATTGTGAACACACTTTCAAAACTTCCACAAGTTAATTCAGAAACCATTGCGATGACCCGCGAAACACGGGTGAGTCGGAAAAAAAAAAAAAAAAAAAACACGAGCCATATTACGACCACCAACCAATTCAACCATTCCAACAAAACTAGCATCTGTCATTTTCCCGATACAACCGAATGTCTGGTGACGAATCGCAAACATATATTTACAACACCGCTAGTCCAGCGTCATTACCGAACAACAAGTGTCCTTCAACCAAGAAAAAATCTCTCATTTGACATTTTGCTGTCTCATGTAACCACCACACGACGATGATGAGACATCAACATGGTCAAATGAGAGATTTTTTCTTGGTTGAAGGACACTTGTTGTTCGGTAATGACGCTGGACTAGCGGTGTTGTAAATATATGTTTGCGATTCGTCACCAGACATTCGGTTGTATCGGGAAAATGACAGATGCTAGTTTTGTTGGAATGGTTGAATTGGTTGGTGGTCGTAATATGGCTCGTGTTTTTTTTTTTTTTTTTCCGACTCACCCGTGTTTCGCGGGTCATCGCAATGGTTTCTGAATTAACTTGTGGAAGTTTTGAAAGTGTGTTCACAATATCTTTGATCGGAGAGACACAAATTTGAAAAGGTCTTTGTCTGGTTCACCAGTGTTCGATTCTCACTCAATTGCTCAAGTCTTTTGAACAATTGGGTAAGTTCAGTCTACTGATCGTGTACATACATCGTGTCCACTATCTCTATCTTCGCAGCAGAATAAAAAGCGCCAGTTTTGGGTAGTATGCTATCTATACCTTAGTCGATTCACCTGTTACTTTTAAAAGTGAAGATGTTGAAAAGTAAAGGGTTCATGTCAAATCATTCGACATATGTCACCATCAGACCCCTGGGTAGATTGATTTTACCACAGATTCTCATGTCTTGTTTGTATACGCCGTTCTTACCTACTTGCTTCCCTCTTATTTTTCGCAAATCGCCTGTCAGAGTCAAGTATACATGAGGTGGTGGTGACATCGCTGGTCAGCAGACAACCAAATGAAAAACCGCTTAGAGGCCGCATATGTGGCCTTTCTCAGAAGAATTTGAGCGTTCCCTGAATGTTTGAAAACAGTCCAACACAAAAAGACAGCTCTTAATCAACAGTCGAAAGTAACAATCGATGTTTTACAGGCACATCATGAAAAAAGTAAAGTTCGAATACTTGGTTACAAGTGGTAAAATAAAAAAAGAATGAAAGATCGTGTTCGATAAAGAGAGAAGATGGAAACCACTCAACAACTGAACTGATAAGTTGCAGTGTGGACAGACAAATGTGGTCGGTGTGATGATTGTCTACGTCCGTTGGTATGGTACATGCTAATCATGGTCTTATAACAATATTCCTCACACCTCGAGGATTCCGTCATCATGTCTTTTTTCAGGATCGTTAACCGAATTTGACACTCAGGACATGAATTATCTACCTGGAAGGAGATCTCTACATACCATACCTAGACAGTTCGATGACAACACGGCTTCCGTAATTTACAGGCTCATCATCCTCCAGTCAAAGGGGATGTAAAACATCGAGCTCAATCACAGCCTATGATATGTTTGACGCGCTGATCACCTAGATGTCGAATTTCATTCCAGGAAATCTTACTTAAACATTACAATGAGGGTGAAGGACAATGTTCAGGTATTTGTCAATGTCAAAGTTCGACATTGATTTCTTCAAGCCTGTCGAAAATGCCACCTCGATGACTGGTTTTTTCATGATCGTTAACAATATTTGACACTTAGGACACGTATCATCTGCTTGGGAGGAGATCTCTGCATACCATACCTTGACCCAGAAAAGTCACACACACACAAAAAAAAATGATCTCCGAGAATTACAGACCCATCTGCCTGGTCCCTTATGTAGGAAAGTTGCTGTGGAAGATGATGAATAAAAGGTTGATCTGGTACACAAAAACCAACTTACTCGAACACAGCTAGGGTAGAAACAAAACATACGCTCAGTTGACATATCTCACACAAAACAGAGAGCGTGTCGACACCGGTCTCAGTGATGGCGATCTCGTTATTCTGATGCGCGCAAGACTACAACTACATCAACATTAAAAAAAAGTATGAACATTTTTGATATATTTTGATATTAAATTTTGCTCGACACCATTAAAACAACATAAAATGTGTGCGTCACCGACCACGCTTATCATGAAAGGTGACTCGACCAGTTGTTAATAAGAGAGAATGTGGGGTGTTGACATTACAAATTGTATTCTCCCGACACCAATACCATCACATATATCACCGACATTACAGCCTAGTGTGTCGACATCTATGACATCTTGAACGATCACACCACGACAGTGTCGACTATAAGAACACCGATAATACATGTAGAGCAGAGACATTACAATCGATTATGTGTTGAGGCACATGAGCCTGTCACTGTGCTGATCCTACAATCTCTGATGCGTCGACAAATCTGGGTATGTTCTTATGTTGACACTACAAACTCTGTGAGTGTGTCAGCCTCTGTCATAACGAGTCGTACACCAGACCCACCGACTACAAGTTTTTTTACCATGTTGTCGGTTGATAGGGAGATACAACCCTTCACATGCCCATCACCGAAAAAAAACTGTGTTGTCAGCATCAATAACGACAACAGTATCTGTCATGTCAACAACATGTTCACTCAGCCATCATGATGTTTCGACAACAACGCCATCATCTTTTTTCACATGTGTCACCAACAGCACATCTCAGTGTTTCGAGTAGCTCAGTCATTATGGATTCAGCCTTGATTCTGGGCTCATCTGAATATCCAATATTGAAAAGAGCCCCGTTCAACAGCTCTTAAACGATGCATCGTGAAAATAACTCTCAGCGGTAGGAAGTCACCTGTGTCACAAATACGCCAGGAAACTAGTTCCAAGATAAGTTCGGATATAAGATAAGAAATGAAGATCTGCGGGAGAAAAAAAGTCTATGGTGATTTTCTGCTAGTGAAAACAAAACTATTGGTGATATTTCGTGTGCAAATGCACCTCAACAATCTAAAGAAAAAACATCTAGAAAACCAAAAATGCAATATCACTATCTGTATCGCTACCACTCACCCATACGACCTCTTTACAGTTCGTCGTTTAATAGTAGCGACAATTGACATACGAACTACAGCATTATTCATCGTTCCCCATACAGTCTCCTTCTACTTCTTCATCGGTGTCACACAAACGAGCTATCACATCGAGTGGAAACTGGATGTTCTGCGAAAAGAAGAAAACTAACAGTTGACGATGACGCTTTAGATATTCTTCCATATGATGTCAGACAGATCTATACTGATAATTGGAGAGCGATGGTTACAGAACTAGGAGAGCGCCTACATGCACAGTGATACATTGGTTACATTTAGATACATGTTTTGGTATTTTGGAATGTGATCTACACGTTCCCTGACCACCTAAAGGAGCCTTTCAGTGCGATGACTCAAATTTTCCACACAAACAGACAAACAAAACAAAAATTATCAACGTCACTTGTAACGCTGTCCGTGAGTTTTTGGGGGATTACGCCGTCAAACATATCTTGTTGTTAATTCCCCGTATCACCATATCAATATTTCCAGTTTAACAAGATAACCTTAAATAGAGGAGGATATTTTTCGATAGGGGCGATTTTCATTTATGGGAGACAGATGCCGATTGATTATACTTGGATTACGTGCAACAACATTAGACGACATAGCTAAACCAGGTTTGCCTGATGATGGTACACTTTATGTGGATCATAGTCTTGGACCACCTATGTTGGGAAAGATAACAGGTTATACATTTTAAAAAAATGTGTGTTCTCTTTGCAAGCTAACGATTATAATATAGCGGGAGAAAGTAACAAACTAACGTCTTGCAGCGAGCCACAATCCCGTCCATCATGGAATTACTTAGGAATCAGAGACTACCGTGGGTGGGTCATGTAAAGAATGAATAATGTATTCCCAAACAAATATTGTAAGGAAAACTTAGAGATGGAACGAGACGGCAGACCAAACTAGTGTTGAGATATAAGGATGTTTGCAGGGGAATTTTGTATCAGTGACAGAAAAACAAAACTGTGGTTGCATATCGTTGCACATGAGAGCAAAAATAAAAATAAAAAATGGCACAGCGCGATTCGAGACAGTGCTGTTATCAAATTCAGAAGCCACAAAGTGCACATAAAAGAGACATGGCCAGACACACAAACTGCCTCTTGTTCATTCTGTAGATGGATATGTCTGTCAAGTAATGGTAATTTCAACCACATGGGTAGTTTTCTGCGAATGGAACATGACAAAAGAACAAACTATTGTTGAGATATAGGGATGTTTGCAGGGTTTTCTTGAGGGACTTTTTATCAGTGAAAGAAACAGAAAATGTGGTTGCATATCGAAGCACATGAGAGCAAAACTAAAAGTAAAAAGTGGCACAGCACAATTCCAGACAGTACTGTTATCAAATTCAGATGACATTGGTGCAACAGAAAAAAGACACGGGCAGACACACAGAAATACCTCATGTTCATTACGTAGATGGACCTGTTTGTCCAGTATTGGCAAATTCACCCACGTGCGACGCTTTTCAGTGACACAGCACCCAGTATGAGACACAAATACTTTACCAAACTACTGACTTATTATGATTGTTTGCTACCAACAGTCACAATATCAAACATATACCATGTCCTCCATCAACTAGAAAATACATTTACTAAAGACGATTATTGAAAACAGGTAAATGAAATATGGAAAGAGACATGCGAAGAAACGCTGAGCACATGAGAATGCTAGAAAAAGACATGGATGACAGCAGAGACTCTGGATAAAATTAAAGAAAAGAGAAGAATAAGAAGGTAGACATAAATAAAAGCAAAACGAGAGGAAATAAAAGCCAAGACACAGGTAGCTTACACGGAGGTGAACAAGGAAGTGGGAAGATGCATTAAAAGGGATAAGAGGAAATATATAGATGAACTAACTAAAGAGGGGGAGGAAGCCGACTTTCCGTTATGGGAGACAGATACCGATTATTTATACTTGGGTTAGGTACACCTACATTAGACGATATAATTAAACTAGCTCTGTAGGATGATGGTACACTTTTAGATGGATCATAATTTTGGACTACCTATGTTGGGAAAGATAACAGGTTATACATTTTTTAAAATGTACGTTGTCTTTGTAAGCTAAAGACTGGACAGAGTAACAAGCTAACGTCTTGCAGTGAGCCACACTCCCGTCCTTTATGGTATTACTTAGGAACCGGAGACTATAGTGGGTGAGTCACGCGAGAAGAATGTAAAATAAAACAACAACAAAAAAAATACACAACAAAAAAAATTGAATGTAAATACAAATATATTAATAAAAATATTGTAAGGAAAACTTAGAGATGGGGCGAGGCATTAGGGCAGACCAGTGTTGAGCTATAAGAATGTTTGCAGGGCTTTCTTGGGGGCATTTTTTATCAGTGAAAGAAACAGAAAATGTGGCTGCGGATCGTAGCACATGGAAAGCAAAATTTAAAAAATGGCACAGCATGTTTCGAGACAGTGTTGTTATAAAATTCAGAAGACAAATAAAACGTATCTTGTTCATTCTGTGGATGGATCTGTCTGTCCAGTATTGGGAAAATCAGCCACGTGCGACGCTTTTCAGTGAGACAGCACCCAGTATGAGACACGAATGTTTCACCAAACTACTGACTTATCATGATTGGTTCCTACAACCCGTCTGTCATGACGTCACTGGTTTTGTAGTTTAATTTAATTAATTTTTTTTATCATAAAGCTCACCTCCGATTAACATTAATTACCTAGGCTGTTTAATAAGACATGAGATCGCATCGGTGTCCGACATAGACTTAAGCTGGAACATAATGTGTCACAGCTTTAAACATATATTATAACTGTCTACAGTTCAGTCTACGTTAACTTCTTCATCTGATCTTTGAGTTGTTATTATCATTGACATGTTTATAAAGGTAAAGCAGTAAGAAAACTTACCACAACAAATATAAAATATGTTAGACGCCTTGTGTCCGTTTGAATGTGTTGATGAGTGGTAGGGGACACTGATACAAAAAATATTCTTAGTACTTTTTCCCCATTAACAGCCTATGGATGCGAAAGCTGAATAATGTGGTCACGTAATAAACCAGACAGACTGGATCGCCCCCATAATTACCCTATTTTATTAGCGTTTTGATTACGTTGTGCTAATATTGATAACCCTTATCTTTAGTGATGTAACGAGTGTGTTTGGAAATATTGGGTGAGGGATTGATCGATCTACTTAGTCACCACTCTAGCCAGTCACCCATCACTTCAACATATATTTATATCACTATTTGGATACTGAATCACACAAACACCTCTCCATCAAACTAAGCTAACCGTCCACTTGCTCTAGGACCCACAGACAAACACACACGCCTCTCCATCAAACCCAGCTAACTGTGCACTTGCTCTAGGATCCACAGACAAATACAGACACCTCTCCATCAAACCCAGCTAACCGTCCACTTGCTCTAGGACCCACAGACAAACACACACACCTCTCCATCAAACCCAGCTATCCGTCCACTTGTTCTATGACCACACACGAATATAAGCACCTCGCCGCCAACAATTATTACTTTTTTTCAGCCAGCTACGTTTTCCGAAGAATTTTCCTTTTGTCTACTCTCTGATTACTGTGCACAAACACACATGAACACGAACACAGGCTTCTTTGTGATCTGTTAATAAATATTTAAAAATAATTAATAACTAATAAAATGTATCAGAGAGGCAACTGACATGTACTACACCTATCTTTTCTGCTATGAACGTTGCGGTGCACTCTCGATCTCATCTATTAGTGGACTTAGCTTGACCTTAATATATTTCTTAAACCTATGTTATAAATTCGATAATTCCAGTCAGCATAGCGACGCAGCGAGACCGCTTGGGAAAAAGAAATCTTTAATTTCACGGGAGCGGTTTATTGATTGGGTCATTATGTGACACGGTAGGAGACTATCGTTCTTTCATGTCGTCAGCGTGAAATACCTGATTAAATATCACTGATTATGGTCCGTATCTATCTTAAATACGGTCCCTTACGGTCCCTTGGATATAATAAATATTAATTTATTATTATTAAATGTATATATGAACAGTATATCTATGAAATAACTAACGTAACGCTAGTCCCTGATATGGTAGTTTCACTTCCGGAGTGGGCGTGGTCTATAGCCGGACAACATACACACACTAGCTCCTATTGGAAGTCACTTTGGCGGGAAAAACTGATGTCCAATACATGACTCACCCCTTCATGCACTATACAACCCTATTCATATATACATATATATCATGACATCACTCTGGCTTGCCGCAGCTTGCCGCAGCTTGCCGCGGCTTGCCGTAGTCTCTATATAACTCTTGTACTTGAAGGAGGAAATCTTTCTCCTTTCCTCCTTCTCTTTGGTCAACTAAAAAACCAGGAGCATTGTGTCCACCTCCTACTACTGGCTGCTAATGCTATTGCTATTACTAGAATAGTACAAAATCATGTTTCTCTCCCAATTAGATGGCCAAAACATGATGATTGTTTCTTTCTAATATTGAAAATTATCGATCTTTTTGCTCTGGCCTTTTTCAGAACTTTTTCATTACTCTTCTTATCTACCCATGGTATTCTCAACATTCTGCTGTAAAAAACACATTTCTACAGCCGCCAGTGATCTTCTTGTATGTTGTCCTATTGGCCAATATTTCACATCCATATGTTAAGACTTGCTCTACATAACATTTAAGAACTCTTTTTTCTTGTTTGTATTGTCAAACATGGATTGTACAGTATCTTCATTTTTTTTAAAACTGCTTTTGCCTGAACTATTCTGCATCTCACCTCTGTTGTCATGGAGACTACAAGAATTATATTAAAAGATGATTACAGTAACAAAACAAAAATAAATGTCATTTAAAATGTGTATCACAACACCAGCAAAACAGTAACATTAAAATTATTGAAGGCATGCATCGTCCTGATAGCAGCAATAGGTTGCAAATCATTGACAATCTAGCAAATAGCAAACAATAACATTATTTCTTTTACAGAACGTTACAGATTAATTCTTAGGATACATTGTATAATGACAAACTGCAAGAAGACATGTTAAGTGAACTAAACATTGTAAAGGACTGGTTTGTAAACATCATCTTACAGAGGACACTCAAATAATATGGTCATGTCAGAAGACACATTGGGTTGATAAGAACAATAAGGGAAGGCATGTATCTGGAAAAAAACGAGACAGGCGCAGGCCAAGAAGAAGGTGGTTTCTTCACCTCGAGAACTAAACACTAGAGCAAACGGCCAACTCAGCTAGCTAAAAGGATTGGTGCACATACGTGAAAGACTTCGCCAATGATAACCATCTACTTATGAAGCTAGATAACGTATGGGAAGAGAAGTAGAAATGTGAAGAATATTTTTTGAAGCACATTGCTATGATGATGAGGTGCGATTAGCCGTGTGTGCGATTAACAAATCAAATCAAAGTATTGGAATTTTGATGATATTTGGTAAAGCAATCCGATCCTACAGTAATTGTATAATTAAAAGCGTGTTTGTCCGACCGTCTGACGACCAGAAACGCTAACCTATTTTACATGGGGCCAGAGGTGTTCTTGTCTACCAGGTCTGGTAAAATGTGTTGGATTTCGCATTCCATTTGGGTACACCTCTTAGAACTAGTTAGCAAAACATCCAGTAATTGGGAGATTATTACACACCTTTTTAGATTAGATAGCACGTGTTGTTGTGTGTAATGACTGGTTTACAATCAGATACTATGAATAGGCGGCCTGTATACAATCTATTTTAGATTGATTCTGAATTATTGAACAAACAATTGCATTAGTGAATGATCAATCAATATTTACAATTGTATATTCATATTCGGTATCTTTTATTTTTACGGATGACTAATTTTATACAAAGCAATAGTAATACATCTTTTTTTTAAAGTGTTCATCACTTCTATTAACGTTTTCTTATTCGCTCGGCACTTCTATTGGCGTAACTGATTCATCGGTTGATATTTGTCCTTGTTCCTGCACTCTATTGTTTGTGTCCTCTAGTCTAAATCTTGTTTTTGCCAAAGACACATCTTCTTCTTCTGACGAAGTTGTTCTCTCTCTTTGTACGCTCCTTTCTTGCCTCTTGTCATATTGCATTCTTGTACATGACTTGTATATCTCTCGTACATCACATAGGCCGCATCGTTCTTTCTTTAACACACTTAAGTAAAATCTAATCCTTTCGTTCTTGATACGCGACATCTGTCTGATGTGTTCAATAACACCAAAACATATTTATTAATGTACTAGTTATAGCACTCTGGACTCAGTTCACAATAATACACTTTATAAATAATAGAATACAGTAATGTTGTGAACTAACAATATCTGCTAGTCTACTAATCTACTAACATTCGTCTGGTATATGTCTTGTTCTAACGTCTTATCTTTCAATACCAGTCACAACAGCCTTTCAAACTGCTTTGTTCTGTTTTCTGTGTACTCTCTCTGTAATGATGTCTGATAGTGTCTGCCTATATACTGACCAATACCTTTCCACTCACTTAACTTTCAAATATTGTAATATTTATTTTCATTATGCCTACACCTTAATGTGGACACTCCTGGCTGACTTCGCCATTTTGTCTGTCCGCCAAATGTGTCTGATCTGATAATTTTGACCTTTTTTCCTGTGACCTTATTGTCAAGTCCTGTGCCAGCGTAATGTTCTCATGACCTACTACATTATTTTGTTCGACTTAGAAGTCATATTTCTCTTACCTCTACGACAACAAGCCTCTATCTAACCTTACTTTAAATAAATCCAATCATTAACAAATACCAAATGTCAGTTAACGAATATATCTCAAATCTATCCTTTTCTCACAAACAAACCTTCTCTCACTAACTATCCTGCTCTCACTAACTATCCTGCTCTAACTAACTATTCTGCTCTCACTAACTATTCTGCTCTCACTAACTATCCTGCTCTCACTAACTATCCTGCTATCACTAACTATTCTTCTCTCACTAACTATCCTGCTCTCACTAACTATTCTGCTCTCACAAACTATCCTGCTCTCACTAACTATTCTGCTCTCACTAACTATTCTGCTCTAACTAACTATTCTGCTCTCACTAACTATTCTGCTCTCACTAACTATTCTGCTCTAACTAACTATTCTGATCTAACTAATTATTCTGCTCTCACTAACTATCCTGCACTAACTAACTATTCTGCTCTCACTAACTATTCTGCTCTCACAAACTATTCTGATCTCACTAACTATCCTGCTCTCACTAACTATTCTTCTCTCACTAACTATCCTGCTCTCACTAACTATTCTGCTCTCACTAACTATCCTGCTCTCACTAACTATCCTGCTCTCAATAACTATCCTGCTCTCACTAACTATCCTGCTCTCACTAACTATCCTGCTCTAACTAACTATTCAGCTCTCACTAACTATTCTTCTCTCACTAACTATCCTTCTCTCAATAACTATTCTGCTCTCACTAACTATTCTTCTCTCACTAACTATCCTTCTCTCACTAACTATTCTGCTCTCACTAACTATTCTTCTCTCACTAACTATCCTGCTCTAACTAACTATTCTGCTCTCACTAACTATTCTTCTCTCACTACCTATCCTGCTCTCACTAACTATCCTGCTCTCACTAACTATCCTGCTATCACTAACTATCCTGCACTAACTAACTATCATTCTCTCACTAACTATCCTGCTCTCACTAGCTATTCTGCTCTCACTAACTATCCTGCTATCACTAACTATTCTGCTCTAACTAACTATCTTTCTCTCACTAACAAACCTTCTCTCACTAACTATCCTGCTATCACTAACTATCCTGCTCTAACTAACTATCTTTCTCTCACTAACTATCCTGCTCTCACTAAATATCTTGCTCTCACTATCTATCCTGCACTCACTAAATATCCTGCTCTCACTAACTATCCTGCTATCACTAACTATCCTGCTTTCACTAACTATCCTGCTCTCACTAACTACCCTGCTCTCACTAACTATCCTGCTCTCACTAACTATATCCTGCTCTTACTAACTACCCTGCTCTCACTAACTATCCTTCTCTCACTAACTATCCTGCTCTCACTAACTATCCTTCTCTCACTAACTATCCTGCTATCACTAACTACCCTGCTCTCACTAACTATCCTTCTCTCACTAACTACCCTGCTCTCACTAACTATCCTTCTCTCACTAACTATCTTGCTCTCACTAACTATCCTGCTCTAACTAACTATATCCTGATCTCACTAACTACCCTGCTCTCACTAACTACCATGCTCTCACTAACTATCCTGCTCTCACTAACTATCCTGCTCTCATTAACTATCCTGCTCTCACTAACTGTATCCTGCTCTCACTAACTATCCTGCTCTCACTAACTATCCTGCTCTCACTAAATATCTTGCTCTCACTAACTATCCTGCTCTCACTAACTATACTGCTCTCACTAACTATATCCTGCTCTCACTAACTATCCTGCTCTCACTAACTATCCTGATCTCACTAACTATTCTGCTCTCACTAACTATCCTGCTCTCACTAACTATCTTGCTCTCAAAAACTATCCTGCTCTCACTAACTATTCTGCTCTCACTAACTATATCCTGCTCTCACTAACTATCCTGCTCTCACTAACTATCTTGCTCTCTAAAAATATCCTGCTCTCACTAACTATCCTGCTCTCACTAACTATCCTGCTCTCAAAAACTATCCTGCTCTTACTAACTATCCTGCTCTCACTAACTATCCTGATCTCACTAACTATCCTGCTCTCACTAACTATCCTGCTCTCGCTAACTATCCTGCTCTCACTAACTATCCTGCTCTCAAAAACTCTCCTGCTCTCACTTACTATCCTGCACTCACTAACTATCCTGCTCTCACTAACTATATCCTGCTCTCACTAACTATCCTGCTCTCACTAACTATCCTGCTCTCAAAACTCTCCTGCTCTCACTAACTATCCTGCACTCACTAACTATCCTGCTCTCACTAACTATATCCTGCTCTCACTAACTATCCGGCTCTCACTAACTATCCTGCTCTCACTAACTATCCTGCTCTCACTAACTATCCTGCTCTCACTAACTATCCTGCTCTCACTAACTATCCTGCTCTCACTAACTATATCCTGCTCTCACTAACTATCCTGCTCTCACTAACTATCCTGCTCTCACTAACTATATCCTGCTCTCACTAACTATCCTGCTCTCACTAACTATCTTGCTCTCAAAAACTACCCTGCTCTCACTAACTATATCCTGCTCTCACTAACTACCCTGCTCTCACTAACTACCCTGCTCTCACTAACTATCCTGCTCTCACTAACTATCCTGCTCTCACTAACTTTCCTGATATCTCACTAACTATCCTACTCTCACTAACTTTCCTGCTCTCACTAACTATCCTGCTCTCACTAACTATATCCTGCTCTCACTAACTATCCTGCTCTCACTAACTATCCTGCTCTCACTAACTATCCTGCTCTCACTAACTATCCTGCTCTCACTAACTATCCTGCTCTCACTAACTATATCCTGCTCTCACTAACTATCCTGCTCTCACTAACTATCCTGCTCTCACTAACTATATCCTGCTCTCACTAACTATCCTGCTCTCACTAACTATCTTGCTCTCAAAAACTACCCTGCTCTCACTAACCATATCCTGCTCTCACTAACTACCCTGCTCTAACTAACTACCCTGCTCTCACTAACTATCCTGCTCTCACTAACTATCCTGCTCTCACTAACTTTCCTGATATCTCACTAACTATCCTACTCTCACTAACTTTCCTGCTCTCACTAACTATCCTGCTCTCACTAACTATCCTGATCTCCCTATAGCTTGTTTCATAACTCGTGCCCAACTTTTAAAATCGATAGCTTTTTAACCGCTTGTTGTAAGTTGTTCAAAATTTGCATGTAAAGTTATAATGATTAGAACCCAACAGGGAATTAATATTATTAAAAAAAACATTTGGTTATTATTGTTGCTTATTTGATTTATATAAATTTATAACGACCCATTGATGTAGTCAAAACTTAATGTTTACAGTATTTTAAGTTAAAAATAGCGAGTAAAAATCCATGCACGGTAAAATTGACGTGTTTGCACGCTTCCACCGTGGATTTTTGACACAATTAGACACTTGTAAAAAACACGAGAAATTGTGTGTTCCATTTCCGTTCATTCATAGGTGGTGACGTGGAACGATAACATTTATCATGAGTCTTAAAATGAAATTCTGCAGTTTACAAAACATCGCAATAAAAATGTATGACTATTTTTGCAAAGAGGCTAAACGAGGAAGATTATTTCATTCTTTAGAAAACCCTGAGAAAAGGACAAGACACATTTTGGATTTATCTAAACGGTCATTTAATCGCTGGATTCAAGCACGTGACCGTCAATGTTCAAAATATACACAATCACAAGGAAGAGCAAAAATGTTGGATAATTTCGACAGTGAACTTATTAGAAGTGAAATTCACAAAATGTTGGGTATGAATGAAACTGTTACAATAAGAAAATTAAAAGTATCGCTGAAAAAGAACAACAGTATTGAAATATCAAAGTCTACATTATGGAGGAATGTGAGAGCTGCAGGCTTTACATTCAGAAAGTATTCCAATGGACGAAACATCATCTGTGAGAAGCCACATATAGTAGTCATGAGAAGCAAGTACTTACGTGAAGTAAAAGAGGTGCGCAAGCAAGGTTATGATATTGTGTACTTGGATGAAACATGGATCAATGCTCACCACACTAACCAAAGGGAATGGCAGTCATCAGATGGAAAGATTAAGAGATTAATACCTAGCAGCAAAGGACAGCGCTTGATAATTGCTCATGCAGGTAGTCGACAACATGGACTAATACAGAATGCAGAGCTCATTTTTCTTTCAAAATCCATAGACAATCGGGATTATCACTCTGAGATGAATGGTCACATATTTAGACATTGGATTGAAAATTCTGTTCTCCCAGCACTAGATCGACCATCTTGCCTAATAATGGACAATGCAGCGTACCACAACATTGTTGCACTTGAAGATAAAGTCCCGACGTCATCCAGTACAAAAGATGCTATTAAGATATGGCTCACAAAGGAGCACATACAATTAAATAACATGTACTTAAAACCTGAATTACTATCTATAGTAAAGCAAAAACAAAGGACAAAGATTTTTCAAATAGATAAGATTATCCAAGAGCACGGTCATATAAGTTTGAGGCTGCCACCTTACCATGCTCATTTAAATCCAATAGAACTAATCTGGGCAAAATTAAAAGGACAAGTGGCAGATGAAAATACAACATTCAAAATATGCGATGTAAAGACTCTTGCTAATCTCGCTTTATTAAATATAGACAACGATTATTGGGCTAAATGTGAAGACCACGTCTTAAAACAGGAAGAGGAATATTGGAAAAATGATGGTTTGTGGAATGTTCAACCCCAAACAGTTATTAATCTTTTAGACTCGTCTGATTCAGAATGAAAGTATATAGCCCCCACAATGTTGGCCCCTATATTACCTTAAATTAGTTCAACAAACGGTCCTTTTCAGGACCACACAACTATGAAAATTGGACATACAGGTATACCTTGATATTATCGTCCGTCCTCGAACTGAGAAGACAATAATTCTCCTGGTATTTCCCCATTACGGTCACGCCTTTACCTAGTGAAAATTAATCATAGACCATAAACTACGGTAATTTCTATTATTTAGGGGTTCATAATTTACAATTTTGACAAACATCAAAGAAATATCGTCGCTTTAAGAAAACTGCAGCTGCAAGATATTTGTTAAATATACATTTAAAGGGTCTTTTGCATTCTAATAACATTTGGAAAATTTCAACAGTTTTTAACAAACGGTTACTGAGCAATAGCGTTTTGAAGTTGGGCAAGAGATTTGAAACGAGCTATAATTGTTTTTTTTCGGTGGTTCATTTCTAACTTAATATGTTCCCAGTCTAGTATCCAACCAAGACGTAACTTGTCAATACAACCTTCCCGTGCTCAAACCGAGTCGTCTGACCAGTGTGACCACTCTCCTAATTCTCCCTCTCTCAGTTAATTCCCTACATTTTTATCTCTGCCAAAACTTATTTGTTCACTTCGTTCTATTTTGAATTCCTTTTTGAGCTCTGTTTATCCACTCTAACTTATACCTTCAACTCTTTATTTTTCTTGCTGTGTGCTTCCATCTTTCTATAACAGAACTTGGTGTATTGTATTTGCAATATCATAATTACGTTTTGTGTTCATGAGTCGAGACAAACAGTGTACAAAGTTGGCGCACAATAATAGACATTTTGTAGAAGAGAAGAAAGAAAAGTTAGAACTGTTCATAGCGACGATATTATACCGCAGAACAGGTTTTCAACGGCAACAAGGAGTTGACACGTATAGAACAGTGAACCTGCACCATTAAAGTAAGAGACAGAGCAGAATGGCGGGCAATGGTAGCCAACCTTCGTTGCGGAGACGGCACTCGATGATGATGATGATATTAACATAAAATAGCATACAAGTTGAACACAATATTACAAATAACTAAAGAAACATTTTCTCCAAATTTTCTCTTCATAGTACCGTTTATTTAAATACCATAAACATAAACATTTGTACCTTTCAGCTCCCTGTGGAGCATATGTCTCCAACAAACACATCCCAAGTCGTTCTGTTTCTTGCCATTCTTGTAAGATAATGTCATGTTTTCCCGATTATCCTTATTTCTGCTTTGTCTACAGAAGATTAATTTATGTAATTCTTTTTGTTTATAAACACAAACGTATGTATTTCTCGAATATTTAATTAATTGATTAAATGCAGTTAGCTGCAAGCGCATAATTACAGTTTCAACATATCCTTTTAAGTAATTTGTTTTTTATATGTTCCTGATACATGTTAGTCTTCAGGTACCCACAAAGTAATTGTTTCAAAGAAGACTTGACTTACTTTCCAAAGATGTCATCATTCATGGAAACTTTTTTAAAATTTCAGGTCCTGTCACATTAAATCCTGTCGACATTGCAAACACGGAAGGAAATAAAATAATCAAGGCTGGAGATAGAGTGATGGTGAGATGTTCAGTGACTGGATGTCCAGTTCCTGCTGTGCTGACCATCTCTAACGACGCCAACATGAGACGGAGCGTTGTTGGGAGCAGTTCTCTGGTCCATGAGATCAGTGACGTCAAATGTCAGGACATGGGCAGCTATTACTGTCAGTCTGTAGAGGAAAATGTGAAGAACAGGCGGAGCTACTGGTGGAGGGATGTAAGTATAGCCATTGATACGACATAATAAATTACACATATTTATATGTTGATACAAAACAGATATGCAAAAGACTAACATGTACTCAAAAAGAAATAAACACAAAGATGTGTAAGTGCAACATAAATATGTTTATATGTGGATTAAAAAGAAAAAAAGTAAAGTACACCCGACACGCCAAGTGGCGTATAGGGAATATGGTGTTAGTGACCATACATTTTACAGACCTTCAGCACATGATTTTTGTGGTATTGTGGTTGGTATTACGCCCGTGCCGCTTTACTTTACCAGAAAAAAATCCGATACCCATTAAAGGCTGGGCGAAAACGGATGCCGTCGGTTGGGATAGAACCCTACATCTTGTCCTTTGTAGTCCAGTTCACTAACCACTGCAATCGCGGCTCTTATATGTGGATTAATCACACATAATTAGCTTGCACACATTGGAACACTTGAGATTTACTGTGAACTAGAAAGTTTACAAAGAGACCATTATTTAAAAAAAATATGAGTTTGAATGCACAATCGTTCTTGTATATCTAGAAACACATTTGTTTGACTGGTGGGTACTGTTTTTTCTTTAATAGTTACACAGCGTCTCATCACTTTTGTTTTCCATTTTTCGGTTTCTCATCTTCTCACAGTGCATTTGTAATTGCCAGTAGTGTCTTACATAGGAAAAAAAAACATGATGATAATAGACAGATAATAGTTGGGATCTCATAAGATCACAGAAGAGGAATCTCATGACTGATAAAGGGTAAACAAAGAAGTGAGTAGATGACGTAGATGAATTATATTGGTAGAGAGACGGAGAAAGTGAGTTTCGATTGGGTAGGGGACAAGGTATATAAGTCACTGCACGGAGCTAGAAGCAAGGTCTCCAGAGAATATTCATACGTAGGCGAGGAACAGGATCGGCGACGCCGTTAGACGTTAGCCTGTAGGGGTTCAGCGAGCCCAAAATTAGCATAGCTATTAAGAGATATGGGCTACTTAGAACCGATGTAGAAGAGAGTGTCTCGTGTATTGAAGAGACAGTGAATTTTATATTAGAGATAGTAGCAAGGATATTAGCAACCCAGTATAGCAGGAACGATATTAGACAGGTTGAGTGCGGTAGAAGACCGGAAGTGAGTGTGTCCAGGAGAGGATGTGAATTTCCTTGAAGCGATATATGAATGGCCGATCGGGATGTATAGAAAATAAATATTTTGTAAATAGTTTGACATTATTAGGGTTGCTGAACAAAGTCATGAGACCTTTTCAATACAAGTCTTCAGTGTGCATACATTTCTTTGTTCCAGCAGTCGTTAGATACGCTATGGCGCTGAGCTGAATTTGGGAGATGTTGCGGGCACATAAAAAATTGGAGAATCAAGAAGCCAGTCAGAACGGTCCAGCTTACAAGCGAAGTACGATCAGGGTACAGTGTGTTGCTGACAAGTCAAACCAGGTCACAGACACGGTGACCTCGAGATTGACAGCTGAGAAGACGTGCGAGCGCGGGCTACCATAGCACGGCTCGTTTAACATCATTATCATCATTGTGTAGCTGTTACGAGAGGCTAGGTTACGAGAAGACGATACCCGGTTTACAGACCAACAGCATCTGCAACAATATCAATTTACAATATGACATCGTGTTATGAGGAAGAACGTGCTACATATAACTATATATATATATATATATATATGATGCTGGTGCTGTTTACACTACATGAGCTGCGGTGTCGCTATGATATATCTTTTCCTTGTTCAATAGGTCAAGTAACAAATCCTCTGCCATTGGATCGACTGGTGAGGATGAAGCTGTAATAGACCCCAAGTTTTGTTTAACGTTAAACCATCGAATTACAGAAAATGTAATTCAACAAATAAAAACTTTCAATAAATATTAATAAAATGTTTCGTACGCATTCAAGACTTCCTAAAACGTATATCAGAGTGAAGATGATGTTGCCATTTCTAGACGATAATCTGATATCTAGTCAAAGTCTCCCTTGTTTTTACCGTTTTTATTTTAAAAATTAGAATAGTTGCCTATAGAATTTCAAACATAAAATAAGATCAAAATAATCTTCGTCCTCCTCTATCGTTCTTTAATTTTTATTTTACATTAATCAGAAAGAAAGTCTCCCCGCATTTTACTTTTTGTCTTGGTCTCCAGATCACTTTTGTATTCGATCAGTCCATCATTTTCAATGACGTACTTTTGGCCTTTTGTTTCGCATCGTTTGTTGACAGATCTATTGTGCATATTTGATACTGTCTTGCTACGTTACCAAGCTATTTATTCTGCCCTGCTTTATCTTTCACTGTGAGTATGCTTACCACATGGATAAAAAAAACAAAAAAAAACAGGAGCAACAGCTTCATTGAGGTCTCTTTAGTTCAGACTTCTAAATTTATTTTTCAAAATAACTTCATTCAACAGCCTGCCGCATTTTATTTAGATTTTTTTTTCTTTTATGATGGACTTATCTAGACGCTTGTTTTCGAGTTTGACATGGACTGTTCCTAATATGTGTGTCCATGTTTGACACGGAGAACTTCCTAATTTTATATTCATATTATTTAAACAAACTGATTACATTAAGAACGGCAACTTCCATTCTCTTTTAATTACGAGTAGCAAAAGAAGGTTAATTGAACTAACTAATACTGGATAATTGTAACTCCGACACAATGCAATTAGAGCAAAACATTTACTAACTGAATTACCGGCATAACACAATATAGAACAAAACTTGACTAACAATAGGGTCGACTAAACACTGATAACAAACCTTGACTAACAATAGCGTCGACTAAACACTGATAACAAACCTTGGCTAACAATAGCGCTGACTGAAGACAGAGAACAATCACAGGCTACCAATAAGGTTGACATAGTATCACAAACATTGACAAAATATAATCGAAATACTACAGTTTGATAGCGAAAGCAGGCTATGTTTACCATCAACATTAACTTAGACCACAGCACATGCCTAGGGAGCCGCGATAGCTCATTGGTTAGTGAATTGGACTACAAAGGAATGAGGTAGGATTCGATCCCAATCGACGGCATCCGGGTTCACCCAGCCTTAAATGGGTACCGGATTTTTTTCTGGGAAAGTAAGGCGGCACGGGTGTAATCATCATCATCAAGTACCAGGCCTGCTGGCGTATGTGATCATGTCTCTCCACAACTTTCGATCTCGGCAGCTATTTATCATTTCTGTTGTTGACCTTCTGCCAAGCCATTCTCTTAAGCTGTCTGTTATTTCTTCTCTTTGCTTCCCTCTATCTCTTCATTCCTCAATTTTTCCAGTTGTTACAATATATTCAGTTGTTATCTTCTCATTACATGGCCAAAAAATGATGATTGTTTCTTCCTAATATTAGAAATTAGCTTTCTTTTTGCTTTGATCTCTCTCAGAACATCTTCATTACTCTTCTTAGCTGTCCATGGTACTCTGAACATTCTTCTGTAAAACCACATTTCTACATACTCCAGTGATGTGACGGGTGTAATACCGACCACATTACCCCAAAAATCATGTGCTGAAGGTCTGTAAAATTTATTGTCACAAACACCATATTCCCTATACGCCATTTAGTGTGACGGGGGCCCTTTACTTTAATTACAGCACATACCTGAGTAAGGTATAGTTGGAACACACCACAAGGCTGTAAAAGGACAATTCTTACACAAAACTTCGCAATAGGAGGCGATCTAGACATCAGAAGCTCCATCAAGCAATTGTTTCGCTCCTTTAGTTTCTCTACTCTCTAGAAGAAGTGGGTTTGCCTGGGTTATGATTCCCAGGCATCGAGCTCTTGTCGCATTGAACCTGAAGACCCACACAATATTTGACATATACTATCTAAATCTGTTCTGCGCAATACTTCCTATTGAATCCATTGTCCATACCAGGTCGCACACAACTGTGTTAGTTTGAATCTAAAACAAATATGTCCTCTACGTGGTTGCATCAGCCTCAATTGGTTTGCTACTCTGCGTTACATTTTGTAATACTTCACATAGCTGCTTCTTATCATGGAGTAACTCACACGATGGGACAAGTCTGTAGCTGATAGCAGGTAAAAACGAATTGTCGAGCTTGAAACTCTTTTTACTATCACTACTACAAACGTGGGTGTGATTGTATTATGGAATTATAGTATCAACACAATTTAGATAGCTCACAACACATAGTTGACTGTAATATCACCACAATTCAGATTGCTCACAACACATAGTTGACTGTAGTATCAACACAATTCAGATTGTTCACAACACATAGTTGACTGTAGTATCAACACAATTCAGATTAGATTGTTCACAACACATAGTTGACTGTAGTATCAACACAATTCAGATTGTTCACAACACATAGTTGACTGTAGTATCAATACAATTCAGATAGCTCACAACACATAGTTGACTGTAGTATCAACACAATTCAGATTGTTCACAACACATAGTTGACTGTAGTATCAACACAATTCAGATAGCTCACAACACATAGTTGACTGTAGTATCAACACAATTCAGATAGCTAACAACACATAGTTGACTGTAGTATCAACACAATTCAGATAGCTAACAACACATAGTTGACTGTAGTATCATCACAATTCAGATTGTTCACAACACATAGTTGCCTGTAGTATGAACACAATTCATATAGCTCACAACACATAGTTGACTGTAGTATCAACACAATTCAGATTGTTCACAACACATAGTTGACTGTAGTGTCAACACAATGCAGATTGTTCACAACACATAGTTGACTGTAGTATCAACACAATTCAGATAGCTCACAACACATAGTTGACTGTAGTATCAACACAATTCAGATATGCTTTTAAAACAAACAGGGTTTCTTTAATATATTACCATGGACGTAATACTGGTGCTACTCAAACGCAAGCAAATTATAGCAGCAACATAATTCATTTAGAGCACAAAGAGTGGACAAATATAGCATGGGAATAAAATCATCATCATCATCAAGTACCGGGCCTGCTGGCGTGTAGGTGATCATGTCTCTCCACAACTTTCGATCTCGGCAGCTATTTATCATTTCTGTTGTTGACCTTCTGCCAAGCCATTCTCTTAAACTGTTATTTTTTTCTCTTTGCTTCCCTCTTTCTGTTCGTCCCTCAATTTTCCCAGTTGTTACAATATATTCCAGTTGTTCTCTTCTCATTACATGGCCAAAAAATGATGCTTGTTTCTTCCAAATATTGGAAATTAGCTCTCATTTTGCTTTGACTTCTCTCAGAACATCTTCATTACTCTTCTTAGCTGTCCATGGTATTCTCAAAATTCTTCTGTAAAACTACATTTCTACAAACTCTAGTGATATTCTTGTTTGTTGTCCTATTGTCCATGATTCGCATCCATTTGTTAAGACTCGCTCTACGTAACATTTAAGATCTCTTTTTCTTGTTTCTATTGTCAAAAATGGATTGCATAGCGGGAATAAAATAATTGCAGTAAAAGCATGTGTCGACCACGGCTTTGACACAATTCCTCACACAATTATTCACCCCAGTCTCTTCCTCTCCCCCTGAAATAGACTGCGTGCAGTATCGACATTTTACATCCGAAACGGAAAGGAATGTGAAACGTCATACTCTCAAATAAACACAAAATGAGCATTCCTATGTTCTTCACACAGGTCCTGTACACACATGCCGAGGTCAGAACGAGGCAATTGTCATTTCAAGAGGTCTCAATCATTATGCGAAGTTTTCCGTGTGTCTGATATCTGTTGACCTACCCACGTGGGGTAGCGAGCATCGAATAAAGAACATTTTTGTCATCCTCAAACAAAATAAAAACAAACGTTTCTACTTCTCGGCTGAGGTAGTTGTCATCAACCTGGAGGACATGGATACATCGATACTTACATTCAGTAACAAATATGGCAGCTTGGATTTCAAAATCGCGGTTGGACACCCTGATTCAAGTATGTATAAACATTACAAGCTATCTATCTATCTATCTATCTATCTATCTATCTATCTATCTATCTATCTATCTATCTATCTATCTATCTATCTATCTATCTATCTATCTATCTATCTATCTATCTATCTATCTATCTATCTATCTATCTATCTATCTATCTATCTATCTATCTATCTATCTATCTATCTATCTATCTATCTATCTATCTATCTATCTGTCTATCTGTCTGTCTGTCTGTCTGTCTGTCTGTCTGTCTGCCTGTCTGCCTGTCTGCCTGCCTGCCTGCCTGCCTGCCTGCCTGCCTACCTATCTATCTACCTATCTACCTACCTACCTACCTACCTACCTACCTACCTACCTACCTATCTACCTATCTATCTACCTATCTATTGCGCTTTCTAATCGATTACATCACCGGCGTTCGACAGAAAGTCTATATTATTCGCGTCCAAAAGTCTTAGCCATTACTCCTTAGACTTTGAAGATGATAGGCATCGTATCTCATCACATGTCATACGGTAGTCCCTTAATCTCCGTAAGAAGCTCATGCTCGCTGTTGAATCTTACCTTCATTGTTCCTTTTAGATTTTAATTTGTGCCCTCTCTGGGCTTGCTTAGAGATTATCTTACATTCTTTCCCACTACATATGCCAATCTTCGATTTTTTATTGTAATGACAATTTTCGACGATGTGCCATATCTCTTACTTCTGAAGTAGGCATTAATTTATTCCGTGGTAGTCCTATACGAATTATTTTCTTGAGACTTTTGTTTTCGAATATATCTAATGTATTTTATATTATTTTAGTTGTTTTATCAGCTCTCTCATTCATGAGTAATGTGGATAATTGACATGATTTGAAAATATAGCGCTGTATTTTTGTGCTTAGAATTGTTGATTGCATATTTTCTCAAGGTTTCTGAAATCCATAGCTGCCCTTGCTGTTCTGATTCTAATGTCTTTCGTTGTTCCGCCTTCTTGATCATTGCAACCTCCAAGATATCGGAAGTGACCTACTTCTCTCACAGATATGCTATCTAAAGTTATCTTCACGAAATACTGCATAAACATGTTCATCATCATCATGTGCTCTTTTAGCTTTGAATGTTAACCACTATAAAGCACCATTCAAATTACAATGAGAGCAGGATCCGCTGTACATCTCTTGATATATGTTGTCAGTTTATTTTAGTATTTGTCTACCATTACTCTCACTATTAATAAGTTAATTATTAGCTTTATGTCTCCAAATATGTCTCTTTATGTGACCAAATAAATAATTTGTCTTCTTAGAATCACTCTAAAGAAATTTCTCTCTCTATTGTCAGCTGTTTCAAAACTCATTTTAACTTTAATATCTCCTTTGTCAAACTAATTTTACTCTTTTTCCATTAATCCATATTTCAATGAATTAATTTAATTGTTCTGTCTTTCCTTCTGTGTCCATATTTGTTCACCATACAAGAGTGTTGGTTAGATATAACACATCATTATTATAGTTTTGTTTTTCATTATTACCTGTGTTTTTTTTTTTTTATTGTTGGTTGGAAGTGAGTACATGTTTCATTTTCATCATAAAATGCTTATGTTTGTTTAGTACGTCCCCGGTGACTGAACGAATGCTTCATCTGTGCCTAATGGTGTTGACTCGTTCACGTGATTATTGAACTCATTTAATTGTATCAGTGACTTATTTAAGAATTGTTTGGCTACTGAACAAAATGCGCTTAATGTTGATTTATTTTTTTCATTTCAACAGGTTTGTTTTCCTTGCGCGGTGTTGTACTGCCCAGTATTATTGCGTGAATGTATTTTCATTTATGCTCTCTTTATTAAAAAAAAACAACAGAATAATCACATTTTACTCATTTAATTAACATTCGTTGATTTTTCGGGACTCTGTGTGACAGTTTTATTGTGGACATAGGTAGCATGGACAACCGACGGATATAAACATGTTTACGACATTGATTTTGTTATTAAATTGCTGTTTATACAATGTAAATAGTATTTATATGTATTATACCATTCATATATTTGTTATAACTAATTACATATTTATATTATAAACAGGATCAAAAGCATGTATGACAGGTAGAAAGGAGTGAGAAAGAATTATTCAATAATTTAATCGCTACATAATATTCTTGTTGCAGGCTAATCAATCTGCCAAGTCAGCTTATGAATATCAATTGAAACCCAACAAATGTGACATCATGGTTAGGGTTGTTTCGGTTCAAAAAGGGCTGTAACAAATTAGCTGTAAACATCGTAAGTGAAGGCGTTCTCGACGACATAACTATGTTTGTTATGGTGGTGGGAAGATAACTGAGGTAATGTTGGATAATAGAGTTAGTACCCTTATTATAAAGAGGAGCTAATGGAGTAGTTAAGTTTAAGTCTGAGTTAAGGTAAGTGGACTGGTGTGACCCTAAATGAATCATTACATTAAATTAAGTTCACGTCTTAAAAAAAAAAAAAGAAATTTTGGAAATCGCGTCAGCTTTCGTTCGATTATTAAGATCCAGGTCGTCATCCCAGTAAGACGTAGGAAAAGAGTGATTGTTGACCATATGACAAAATGGTAGAGTAGGAATATGTTATATTTTATAGAACTAAGTCGTTCACGATTGAGAATAATGACTATAAGATGGTCTTTTGTCCACACGTGACTGTGAGGACTTCCGGTTCCAAGATGGTGGAACGAAATTCAGGTTCTCTCAACGGCTGCAGGATTTGCATTTGTGGACTGATTAATTTCAGCTCTCCAATGCAGACTTCTGCGTTAAAGTGAACCTGATGTTCCACTTAATATATTTGCGCCATGATGCGGAGCCGTACACATGGCAATATTCCTCTTTGGCAAGTCAAGTGTTGTGAATGTAACCTTCCCCCTTGTTTAGAGTTCATATGCTGTTTACGTCATCATATTGCGTGATGTTCAAAGGCCGTCGCTGGAGTTGTTTGACGTCAATTATTTACAAGTTACAACTCATTAATACGGACTGCTCTGCCAAGTCAATCGAAGGTTTCAATTTAAGGATTTTCCACCATTGTTCCATGTTTAGTGCGTTGTTATCTGCATTCACTATATTAATCGGTTGTTTGTGATCGCCACCATTATTTTGTGAGGTACGTCATCAAGATGGTTGATCGTTTATCCTTAAATCGGGCGTACGTCTATAATGAAGGGCGAAATGACGTAGTTTTGTCATGACTTTGCAGCCTCAGTGTGACTCACGGAGTTTCATGTTGGTCCGGAGGCATGTTTGAATTCAAGACTTTGAGATCGTTTGCAGACTTGTGGACTGGTTTATATCATTTCACATATTCACATTGCAGGGGAGGTCTTAGCATTTACAGACTGTACTTCGATGTACGATGTGGATACTCCGACGAATAACTGTGTTTCATATGTTCGGATTTGGTGACAAAAACGATGTCCTAACATTATCAAGCGCTATACATTTAAAAAAAAAATAAGACGATCAACATTTTCGGGAGAACGTAAACTTCCGGTCAATATGGCGGAGAGGCGACAGGAACCATTATAGGTTGTCTCTGAAAATTGTTCCTTGCTGCAGTTTCCTCATATTCCAAGTCCGGCTTGCTGCAGGAACTACTGATTTAAGTGCTCTGTGCACACCCTTAATGATCTGTGCGTTTCACCCGTTTTTATTATGTTTTAATATTCGGATTGCTTCCGATGAATTATTATATTGTATGACGGGGAACAGATGGCTGTTTTCACTTTCTGTGTGGTTTCGCCTTATGTCTTCAGGCGTGTGCTGAGACTTCTATAATGGGGACTGCAACTACCTTTCTTTCTTGCGGAGATGAGATATTAATTCGGATGATTCCACTGCCGGTTGAACAACTATGGATCTTAATTCGTTTGCAGTGATACCGGGACCTTAAATAAAAATAATCATTACATGACTGTAAATGGACTTAGGCAGTTGCAGTATAAGTTAGAGTAGAGAACAGTCAATAGACCTGCGATTCTGGTGCGTGGTTTGCAATATGTACTAGTCAATACCGTATTGCCGTTCATGTCGTTAACAATAGATGACGGAGGCTGAGTCACAAATTCAATCAGCGCCATTTTCATATATTATTTTGCTTCAGGTATTAATTTCCACTACACACTTTTCTTGTCGTGTAGCGTCGAGTCATGTACATATGGTAGGTAACTGATCATAATTTGCAAAAAAAAAAATGTCGTTAACAATGGAACATACATATATATGAGCGGTCACAGTTGAACCATTTGTAAAGTGACATAACAAAGATCATAGCATCCTCGACAAGCATGGTTTTTGACTAAAATGTTTCCTATGTTACTAGAGTACTCTTTGAGTGAGTGCATTAATCACTGTCAGACACATGACATATAGATAAACGCCATCATTTTACTGATGGGAGGCCATTATTTTGGTGTCACAGAGATATATAAACCCCATTATAACGAAGACGCAATCTGATATTTCATGCGTCGCTGATGAATCTTCGTTATTTTGCCATGAGGTTGGCATTTTATTTCATATTGTCTAGGACGATGATTGAACTGATAATTAACTAAATAAGATTTGATAAAAACAACACAAAATAAATTTTGACAAGGGTAACATTTGTTAGTAACATTGTTAGCTATTTATTTAAATTTGGCAGCCATTAGACGAAGTCTGAACCAATTGGGATACGTCATGCATCGAGAAGAAACAACGAAGGAAACCTACATCATATACCTTTAACCTGAGAGTGGAATCAAAGGAAAAGAAACTCACAAGGTTCCATTCTCATTATTAATTTACCTCCAACTGTTAGTCAATAATTTAAGCATATCTTGTTATGGTATTTATTTATTTTAATATGATAGCTTGTTTTCATCAAGAACTCTTGATTTCTTTCTTTACAGACCAGCGTCATATAGTAGACAGTTCGCAAGCGGCAGAACAGAATAAGACACTACCAATTGTCCTACCTCTGATGTTCATTGTCTGTATTGTCGTTGCAGTTTCCGCTTTTTTTGTTGGTAGACACAGAGGTGATAGTTGTTTGTATTGTTATCGGTATCGTTATTTCTTTCTAATTTTATATTTTGTATAAGCATCTGTATTATAAACCAGCAATAAATAAATGAGAGAAGAGAAATGGAGAACTGAGTAAAAAACAAGGAATAATGCATTCCATAGAATACATAGTACAAATACAGAATACAAATCTATGTCAATAGAAGTGAGAAAGATAGTTTATTTGTTCTATATAGAACACATTCTGACCTATGGATGCGAATGATGGACAGTAGACAAACAAAGGAAAGGACGGTTAGAGGCCACAGAGATTGGATTACTCAGAAGAGTGTTAAAAGTTCCCTGCACAGCTAAAAAGACCAATGATGAAATTCTCAAAGAGGCCAGCACAAAAGGGAGTTCCTAAAAAATATAAGAATTAAACAATCAACATTTTTCGAGCACATCATGAGAAAAGAAAAGTTTGAATACTTGGTTACAACTGGCAAAATAAAAAGGAAAGATAGATCGCGGACGACAAAGAGAGAAAATACTGGATAGCTTGGTGTCATGGCATTGAAAACAGTCAACAACAGAACTGATGCGATACACTGTAGGTAGAAAACTGTGGAAGGACATGATCGTCTATGCCAACCGGTATGGCACATGATGATGATAGAATACATAAAAGCACTGGTAAAATGGTTTAGCCACGTGAAAAGACAGAAAGTCAAGAGCACAGCACTTTTAATAAAAGTTACAAGAGCACCAGACTCCCGCCCCGACCACGAAGAGGGTAGTTTGATGGAATATTAGAAACACCATGAAACATGACTGTAGCACTGGCCACAAGAAGAGCAGTTGACGGCAGTTTATATATCTCATCGATGCTGAAAAGCAAATAAGGAAGGAAAGAAGAAGGAAATGTAAAGAAAGAACATGCGCTATGTATAAAAAAGTGATAATCTCAGATTAGTTGATTACACATATTATGCTGCAAACAAATACACAAATTGGTCACTCATTAATGTATATAACAATTTTTCCTTTGGTTGTCTACTCGTGCCACCAAGTGTACGGATATATACCGACAAACTCTTTTTCCCCACAAAAGCCTATCATTGCTAGCTATATTAAGTAGCATAATGATAAGCAATAGATTTATAAACAGTCTGGTGTGTATGAAAACTAGACCAGGAGCAAACTGCAACAATGATCATGTACCAGTTTTGGGAAATCTTAGAGTAAAATTAAAAGCAACAAACGAGCCTCAGTTAACATCAAGTTAAATTTAGATTTACTCAAATCATACAAGAAGTTGCAAGACAAATATAAAATCACAATTCAGAACCGGTAAAATGCAATGGAGAAGATACAAACCGTTTATGAACAATGGGAAATGCTAAACGAATCAATGCAACAAACATCGAAAGAGTTCATACTACCATTGGGGACAAATTCAGAAAGAGATGGATTACAGATGACTTTTTGCAACTAATGGATACATGAAGAAGAAATGAAGAAAATAAAGATGAGTATAAGAGATTAAATAATGAAATTGTAATAAAATGTAACGAAGCGAAACAAGCATGGCTAAGAGTGAGATACAAAGAGATTGAAATGCAACAATAGGAGATACTAAAGCTATATACAAACAAATTGACGAATTAATAGGAAGAAAAACGCAATACAAAATGGCATGTTTAAGATTGAAAGGAATGAGAACTTGATTGAACAAGAAAGTATAATGGAACGATGGACATAATGCGTTAAAGATCTTTATAATGATGAACGAACTGAAGTAAATGTAAAGGATAATGGAGAAGGATCAGAAATACTCAAAGGAGAAGTGGAAGACGCCTTGCGCAATATGAAAGCAGTAAAAGCTCATGGACGAGATAATATAACTAAAGAAGAGATTGAAGCCATGAGTGATTTTGGAATATAAAAAATAACAAACAATATTGAATGATATCAACAACACCGGATATATACCAGACGACGTGCTATAATTAATATTCATAGTCCTACAAAAGAAATCTGTGCGACTGAATACGATGGTCATCGCACAATAAGCCGCATGAGTAACATGACTAAGATATTACAAAGAATCATCGCACGAAGAGTGCGAAACAAAATCAGTCCAGAAATTAGAGATGAACAGTGTGGTTTTGTTGGAGGTAAAGGAACAAACTAACGTATATACGTCATAAGATCAATAGTACAAAAGCCATAGACGTGAACACAGATCTATACCTATGTTTCATAGATTATACCAAAGCATTTGACAAAGTAACGTAGGATGAAATAATCACAATTTAATTTTAAGAGGCACAAACGTAGAAAGTAGAGTTCTAAGAATAATAAAGAACAATGTACTGACAACAAACAAAGCGGCCATAAGAACTGGAAATCAATTGGGAATGTTTCAACAAATGAAACATGGTGTTCGGCAAGGTTGAGTGCTGTCACCAAATTTATTTAATACGCATATTGTGATTATTTTTAATTTCTTAAGGGCATGCCTGGAATAACAATCGGAGGTCATAATATAAATAATCTAAGTTATGCTAATGATACAATCGTAATCTCTAAGA
Organism: Megaustenia siamemsis; assembly: GCA_032433765.1. Classification (NCBI taxonomy): domain Eukaryota; kingdom Metazoa; phylum Mollusca; class Gastropoda; order Stylommatophora; family Ariophantidae; genus Megaustenia; species Megaustenia siamemsis. The sequence goes on from JAVIAB010000126.1 coordinate 12,203,011, forward strand.
GTGAAAATGAGTTCCAAGAAATGTTAGACATTATAATGAAAGAAAGCAAAAATAAAGGACTTAGCTTCAATAGCAAAAAGACAGAAGTAATGGTAACAACAAAGAAAAAGACATCACCGTAATGCACAATAAAGAGAAGTGGAACAATATTAAAATAGGTAAATGGATTTAAATATATGGGAACAATGCTAGCCTCAGATGGTAGATATACAACATAGGTGAGATGTAGAATAGCTCAGGCAAAAGCAGCATTTAAAAAATAAAAAAAATAAGACGATACTGTGCAATCCATTTTTGGCAATAGAAACAAGAAAAAAGCGTTTTAAAATGTTATATAGAGACAGTCTTAACATATGCATGTAAATCATGGACAATAGGACAACAGACAAGAAAATCACTGGAATCTGTAGAAATATGGTTTTACAGAAGAATGTTGAGAATACCATGGACAGCTAAGAAGAGTAATGAAAACGTTCGTTTAAGACACGGCAAATGGAGAGCTAATTTCCAATATTATGAAGAAACAATCATCATGTTGTAGCCATGTAATGAGAAGGGAATATCTGGAATATATTGTAACTACTGGAAAAATCGAGGGACGAAGAAATATTTGGAAGCAAAGAGAAAAGATACCCGACAGCTTAAGAGAATGACTTGGCAGAAGGTCAAATATATAAATGATAAATAACTGTCGAGATCAAAAGTTGTTTAGCGACATGATCACCTATGTCAGCAGGCCTGGTACTTGATTATGATGAGATGATATTAATTAGCAAACTTTGGAAAATATGACAGAAACATAATTACGAATGGTTTCTTTACTTTTCAGGATTCATGAAGAGGAGAAATAATGAAAAGAACACACATGTTAGTATGTAAGTATTGCTGTGAAAATACAATAACGTTTTTTTATCGAAGTAACCTTTATATTGATTAAACATTAATATTCATTCATATATTTGAAAAGCCTACATTAAATATTGAACGATTGTTTTCAATCTAGAAAATGTAATTTTAAAATACAAACGGACATGCAATCTCAAGGTCAACTTATAATATAATAGAATTGTAAAAGTGAGTTATCCTTGAAGACAGAACATGATTGCTTGCAAAAGATAAAAAATCAGGCTGGCATTATGCACCCGACAATGAAGGAAGGTAACAAAATAATTATAAATGTATGTGGCAGAGAGAGAGAGACAGAGAGAGAGAGAGAGAGAGAGAGGAGAGAGAGAGAGAGAGAGAAAGAAAGAGAAGAAGAAGAGAGACAGAGAGAGAACTATGCATATTTTGCACTCATATCTTTGTAATTATTTTTCTATATGCGTTAGTCCTTTCTTAATTATAATGTAATGATGTTTTGATTATTTGTATTCTATATAAAACATACTATAGTATTATTATATACATTTACTTATTAATGTAAATTATTCCATTTACAGGAGAAGACTTCGAAGTACCGAGTATATAGGTAATTGTCCATATAAGTCTCCTGATGGAATTACAACGCATTTTTGTGTTTTCTGTCCATTTAATTGAACACCAGAGAAAAAAGCAAATGTTGAATGTGAACATTTCAATTGCTGCAAATTAATAACGAATTGTTATATTATAACTTCAATCTCAGTTCAAGTTACACGAATTGAGTGTAATGTGCACAGTATATCATTATAGGTGGTCATAATGAGTGTGTATCATAGGTGGTCATACTGAACGTGTATCATAGGTGGTTGTGCTGTTGTTTTATGGTGGTCATACTGTTGTTGTTGTATGGTGGTCAATCTATTGTTGTTGTATGGTGGTCATGCTATAGTTGTTGTATGGTGGTTATACTGTTGTTGTATGGCGGTCATGCTATAGTTGTTGTATGGTGGTCATACTGTTATTGTTGTATGGTGGTCATGCTATAGTTGTTGTATGGTGGTTATACTGTTGTTGTTGCATGATGGTCATGCTATAGTTGTTGAATGGTGGTCATACTGTTGTTGTTGTATGGCGGTCAATCTATTGCTGTTGTATGGTGGTCATGCTATAGTTGTTGTATGGTGGTTATACTGTTATTGTTGTTGTATGGTGGTTATACTGTTATTGTTGTTGTATGGTGGTCACGCTATTGTTGTGGTATGGTGGTCATGCTATAGTTGTTGTATGGTAGTCATACTGTTGTTGTTGAATGGTGGTCATGCTGTTGTTGTTGTATGTTAGTCATACTGTTGTTGTTGAATTGTGGTCATACTATTGTTGTTGCATGGTATTCATACTTTTGTTGTTGTATGGTAGTCATATTATTGTTGTTGTATGGTAGTCATACTGTTGTTGTTGTTGTATGGTAGTCATACTGTTGTTGTTGTATGGTAGTCATACGATTGTTGTTTTATGGTAGTCATACTATTGTTGTTGTATGATAGTCATACTGTTGTTGTTGTATGGTAGTCTTACTATTGTTGTTGTATGGTAGTCATACTGTTGTTGTTGTATGGTAGTCATACTGTTGTTGTTGTATGGTAGTCATACTGTTGTTGTATGGTGGTCATACTGTTGTTGTTGCATGGTAGTCATACTGTTGTTGTATTGTGGTCATACTATTGTTGTTGCATGGTAGTCATACTGTTGTTGTTGCATTGTGGTCATACTATTGTTGTTGTATGGTAGTCATACTGTTGTTGTTGTATGGTAGTCATACTATTGTTGTTGTATAGTAGTCATACTGTTGATGTTGCATGCTAGTCATACTGTTGTTGTTGTATGGTAGTCATACTGTTGTTATTGTATGGTAGTCATACTGTTGTTGTTGTATGATAGTCATACTGTTGATGTTGTATGGTGGTCATATTATTGTTGTTGTATGGTGGTCATGACATTGTTATTGTATGGTGGTATTTCTATTGTTAATGTATGCTGGTCTAGCTGTTGTTGTTGTATGGTGGTCATGCTATTGTTGTTGTATGGTGGTCATGCTATTGTTGTATGCTGGTCGTGCTTTTGTTGTTGTATGCTGGTCGTTATGTTGTTGTTGTGTGGTGGCCATGCTATCGCGTGTCAGTTGGTAGTTAATAATGTTCCATTTCTGCACTCAGATTTCTATTTTTCTTTTTATACTTCCATCCTCCATTACTATCCACATATTTGAATTCTCTAACCTGCTTTATTTGATTGTCATTTATTTGGAAAGTTACTTAGCCGCCCTCCTTGCTCACTTTCATTATTTCCGTTTTGGCCTTATTAATTGTCATATTGTATTCATTGATTATGTCATTGAGGGATGTTGTATGTTGTTGAAGATATTCCTCATTCGCACATATCAGGTATTGGTCATTCAGCAAAACTAAATTCATTAATGTTTTTTTTTATCATCGCCCTTTATTCTTAGATTTGCTTGATCTTGTCAATATAGTGTATAAACATCCTTGGGAAGAGAACACAGCCTTGTCTGACTCCTGATATGATTTCGAGCCATTCCATTCCTGCTCTTCTTTCATAAGAAATACTCACGAGCATTTATTTATCCATTTATTTGGGGGCTTAGGGAGGGGGGGGGGGTGGATTACCCTGTTACTGTTTATCTCGAATCATGGCTTGATCTTTCCAGCAACCCGAATTAGTTTCCACTGTTTAAACTCTGGATTACCAATTGCTAAAATACAGGACAAATAGGGTCACTTCTATGGAGAGACAGTATCTGCAATAAGTGATGTTAACAGTATGTAATGTTACAACGGGAGGTGAAGGGTTAAATATTAAATCCCACCATAGAGACCACACAACTTGAAGATTAAATGCTATCCTTTATCATTATGTTCCGGAATTCAATTGGTTGGGTATCCATTCTTTTTTTTCAGCTTGATTGTCTAGGAAGCTTCACGCTGAGCTCGTACCCAGTTTCTGTTTCTGGTGTTTTAATAAACACCACATTATAGACAATACTTCATGCACTTCGAAAAAAAATATGAAAAAGTAACATTAACGATTATCTTCATGTCGTTGATGGACTGTTGGTGTTGAATGGTGTTAGTGACTATAATTTCCCATAATCGGCGTCATATTTTGGATCATATAACGTTATCATGGCTTTCTTTGCAATAGTATACCATATAGTAGAATTGGATGGGAAGAAAAGAAAACAAACGATGAAGTCTTGAAACAACTAAAACTGAAAAGAGAAATACTAAGCACAATTCGAACAAGACAAATGACATTTTTGGGGCATGTTAAAAGACGCAGCAGCCTAATAAAAGTAATCTTGGAAGGGAAAATACAAAGTTAAAGATATAGAGGCAGACCAACGGCTAACATGGACGAGTAACATCAAAAGATGGACAAGTCAGCCTATGACAAACTGCACTATTAAAACAAGAGACAGAGTGAAATAACGCTCCATGGTATCCAAATGTCGGTGCAGAAACGGCGCTCAATGATGAATGATGAGCGTCAAGACACCTTTATTGCCATAGACGATCGCTGGTATCCAGAGTGAGAGAATTTGAAGATTTTGGTCCAAAAAAAATTGCTACAAATGACAATTAAACAACAAACCACTCAACTGCCTCGGCTTCCTCGAACCCCAACGCTGTAAGACATATTACTGGACCCCTCTTATATATTTAAATTATTTCTTATGCATCAAAGTATTAATGCTAAATATATTAACTGAAGACATTCCATATACAACACTCAAAGCTATTTGTATTTGTATGTCAGTAATTTTCATTTTAGTTCCAGATAATGATAATTCATTGGCTGGGCTTCCAGATGTCGCCACGCATTCTCCTCGTGAAGAGAAAAGCGTCGTCCGTCATGATGTTTCAGTTGAGGAGACGAGGCATGCCTCCTCACACACTCCTTATGAAGAAATCAGGAATGTCACCCCACACTTTCCATATGACGAACTAAGAGACGTTCCTCCCAGCACTTCATATGTAGAATATATAGATGATCGCATACACTCTCAGTGTGTGACAACAGATGCGAGTTCTCCATATAGCGAGATCACAGATGACAAGTCAGTAGCACAATATAATGCCAGAACAGGATTCAAAAAGCCAAACAGTGAAATAGTGGAGTATGAAAACACAGCACCAGTTCTTTAAGTAGAAAGCGTACAAATAATTAGTGCAGTTATATTTGATGAAGTGTACGGCTTCTGTGCTCTCCCAGTCTTGTAGCGATTATAGGTCTGCTTGAGTGCCAAACGATAGATCAAAGCAACTTAATAGCAATCGTCAAATAAGTTACATTCTTGACAGTTGTTACTTTTGCTATATATTTTTATGTGACAACATCCATTACTTATAAAACATATTAGTAAGAGATTTGGTTCAGATTTTAATTTTATTATGTACACATTTATTTTCTTCGGAGGTAATCATATTTTTTTAGTCGATGAGTAATTGACATTTCAAGCCAGGTGTCACTGCTGAAACCACCTGAGGGGTGGTTACTGCAGAGAGGAATTATAAATAAAAATCCCAACTAGTTCTGCCGGGATTTGAACTCACGACCTCTCTGTCTCAAGGCCGGCGTTTTGCCTTGAGACCAACCAGTCTCCCATGTTTACATATAAGAGGAATATTAAAAAAAAATAGTTTACTTTCATACCTGCATACATTTTTTTTTGTCCATAACCCCGAGGTATTTCCCCCAAAATGAGATAACAGGAATTTATTATAATTTTATATTACCACTTTTTTAAAAAATAATTTGTCGGCTGAAAAGCTGACATTTCCTGTTTAAAACGATTATGCAGTCACAAATGTCTTGGGAATAATTAACTGTTGGACACGAGCAACGCAAAAACACATCCATCGATACTGTTATCTAGATAAATAGACCTTACTATATATTCGTATTTCCAGAAGCTGTCTAGTAGTCAATATATCCACAAATGTCCAAATTCTCAAGGACAGCACACGGTGGGCAAGCCATAAACGATTGCGTCCTGTAATAACCAGCAGTTTACGTTATAGTTAAAAAATAAAGGCTCAATATTAAAAAAAAAAGTCATGACAGACTTATGAATGTAGTAGACAAGCGACTCTTCATCCTATCATTACCACAGGTCATTTTAAAATATGTTATAACATATTTATGCAACGTGTATACACACTGGTACATGACATGTGAAATAAAAAAAAAGATTACAAGTACAAATTGTAAGATTGTTTCTCATTAACCATATGCTGAGTGAAGAGTAAGGTAACATGTCATGTCTATATAATTAAAGAGAGATCAAGAGCTGTAATTCACTTAGACAAGCTCAGTGATTATATCAAAAATATACTTTCTTTGCAGTTTGCTTGTTGTCTGTGGCCAAAGTGGACTGTCATTTTATGAACTGGTGCAATTTGGATACTTTATCTTCTTTATTTAAAATTCACAAAATTCGATAATAAAGATAGAATACAAACATTGAAGAGATACAATATGCACGTTTATATCTACTTATGCCGTTATAAGGTTATGGCGTTATGCAAATGTGAAGGTCAGTTTTATTCACAAATCCTCACGTCAACCATAGGATACATACTTTTTTTTAAAGATATGAAAAGTTCAAACAAAATATTCGATGACACAAGCTGATATCCTAATATGTTAATTAGTCAGAACCAGATGTCACATTTATAGTGTTGCAAAAAATGAATACCCAGTTTGAACTATTATAACGGCCTCAATGTACAAGGTGTCCACTACGCTGTGATTAGGACGATTCATCGCTACCTCCCTATTCTCCGATCTGACCCTACTACTCGTCTGCTCTTTTCCCGACTGGTGGCCTTTAGACGTGACCGTAACCTCCGCGACTTTCTTGTCAGAGGTCGTCTTCCAGCTTCCCTCCCTAGCCGTAGAGGTACTATTCGCTGCAACCGCAGAGTGTGCAAAACTTGTGACCACGTTCTCCAGACGGACACTGTTCTCTTTCCTAATGGTCCTTTCGAGATCAGAGAGGGATCCACTTGCACATCGCGCAATATCATTTATGTCAACATCTGCAAGAGATGCAAGTTAACCTACATCGGTCAATCTGGTCGTCGGCGAGAGATTCCGAGAACATTTACACATCACCCGAGAAGCTGGCACTCCTGTAGCTGCCCACTTTAACTCGGTTGGCCATCATGGTATAGCCGATGTCTGGGTCACTGGCTTAGTATCATGCCCTTCTGATCACCATAGTCGTCTCACTCTTGAGCACCGTCTGATCGCTCGTTGGGGTTGCCTCACCCCTCGCGGCATCAATGTATCCCAGTCCCTCTGAGGACCCATCTTCCTCTGTACCCTTCTCCCACCCCTACTCTTCTTCTTATCTCACATTTATGCCCATCTGCTCCTTGTCTTCACCCCTATCCTTCTATACCCTTCCATCTTCTCCCCCCCCTCTTCTTTTTTCCTTTCTGCGTATTACCTTTTTATCCTTCTCCTCCTCATCGCTTTCTCCATTTCCCCTCTTCCTTTCCTCTCCAGGCACTCCTGCCAGCGTATTATTCTCTGTGTATCCCCTCCGCTTCTCATCCTATCTTTTACCTGTCCTCCTCTGGTGTATACTCCTCTTTGTATATATATCCCTAGTATCCTCCTCAGTCTCTCCGTTCCCTACTTCTTTACCTCGCTGGGCCCTACTTCTATCGTTCCTTCTTTTTTTTACCACCTCTCCTCATATTCCCCATTCCGGACTCTCTCAGTCCGTTTCATTTCTCTTCCATACCAGTATTTCCTCCTTCCCCCTTCGTCTCATTCCCTCCTATCCCCTTCTTGTTAGGCTCCGTTATTTATTGTTACCTTATATCCTCTCCTTCTCCCACCCCTTTTCCTTGCACGACATTAGCTCGTGTTTGGGTTTCTAGTTCTCTCTTCCGGTGTATGAACACTGGTCAAGCATACCCTCGTTTCCATTCTCCAGCCTCGGGATGTCCTTCCTGTAGTCATTCTTTCGTTTGGTTCCCGGCGGATTAACCAGTCATTTAAGCTAAGTGATTTTATATTTTATATTTTATATATACATATATTCTCCTATTCTTTCTATATTCTTATCTTAGCTCTCTTCTTTTTTTTCATTTTCTCATCATCCTACTTTTTTATCCTCTTCTTCTGATCATGTGTTTATAGATAATTGTGTTTCATCATTTGTCTTCGTTGTCCTTTTACTCTGAAAAAGGCTTCAGGCCGAAACGTCAGTATTGTGTTGTGTTCCTCCCTTGTGAAGCTGTCTTCATACCTTGGAGTGTTCAACACTCCCGACCACTGGCCCCTTTTAAGGTGTCCTCCTATGTGTGTGTGAACACAAGAAGATTGGACGTGTGAAATGGGATGTAGAATGTTCTATCAAATATTAAACAAGAAGAATTCTTGATGTTAGCATAGACAAGCCTGAAGAATATTTTGAGTAGAAAATTGAATGTTATGAATGATCCCTGGCACAGTGTACACGTAATTATTCATAATCGAATATTTCCAATAGATCTAAATGTGTATTCTTTTTTAGGTACATGTAAAATATATCTCCACGTCTTCATATGGGTATAGGAAAATTGGAATAACGACTACACCATTCCACAACTAAAAACAAATGTTGGATTATATGGTTATTTTGGCACGTTTTTAGTGAGATAGAAAATTACCTACTGCAAGGGCAGCTCGCCTTTAGTCTCTTTTATCTTTTGCAATAGTTCGAGGGAAATAAAGATTTATATCTCTTTTCATTCTCAAAATGATATAAGAGGAAGTATGTAGAAACGTTAGTTCCAGAGATTATTGTTATCAAAACAGACACGTGCTGTTGGTTCATGGTGTAAAGAAAAGAAAAATATCTCTTATTAGCTGTGTTTGCTTACCTTTTAACCTTGTCAAAATATTAAATTGCACAATAATTAAAACTGGGTGTGTTTGCATTTTTTCAGTGCAGCAATATATCAGAGCACCACTGCTGAATTATGCATTTAGTTGTACAACGCGTAAATTAGTGTCGAACCTTAGCAGCTGGCATTTGTCCTTCAGGATGAGAAGAAGAGCTTTCCATTTCTCAAACCTGCACTGTATGAAGAAGTGTTGCTATGCTAAGGAGTGTCTGGATCCTCCGTCAGGTCCTGTATACCCTCACTGCTCAAATCCACTCCCATAGAGACACAGTGACAATCATAACTAGTTCCACGTCAAAACCTGTGCTAGAGACACAGGCGCAGTCGTCATGTTTTCTACATCAAAACGTCCTGCCTATTATATATATATTTTTTCTGGAGTCATTGATACTAAACACGTCATTTAAAAAAAAAAAACGTACTTCTGGTCGTTGACAAGCATGTGTACCAACACAACATTCCCCGTATACCTTAAGTAAATGATGGGCATATATTACTTTTATTACGTCTGTTTTTCCTCATTAGCTGGATCGTTTTTTTTTTGGTCTGTGAAATACAAGTGATCTTAAATTACGGGTCCAATATATATATATATTTTTTTTTTTCAGTTTCAAGAAAACGGATTTAAGTGATAGTAAATATGAAATAAAACAATTGCAATTTCAGGAGGAACCAATCAAAAAGAGTCATTAGGTGTTAAAGTTATTGTTTTAAAAATAAAAAGTTACGTGACGTGTTCATACTTTATTTCTCGAGCTAAAATGTCACCGTCAGCCTTTCATTGAAGGGACGTAACTTCTCAATGACTGTCATGGTAAATGGACCTAAGAAGTCACTCTCCTGGACGTTGTTGACCGTGATGTTTATTGCCGTTTGTGTTGTGTTTATCAAAATTTGTACAAATATCCTGTCTTTTGAAAGTTTTGGATACAAGTCATTCATTTTAATTGGATGTTGAATTTCGATAAATCTACCAACTTTCAAATCTGGTCCACACACAAAAACGACACTGACATCACTTCCTATGTTCGTGTACACCGATGTTCCGTTTTGAGAAAAGCCACCGCTGTTGGGGCACAGAAATTTGCGCCTGAATAAAAACAAATCAAATAGAATATTTTCATTACTAATTGTATGATTAATATGACATTTACACTAATTTCTATGTGTCGTTATCAGGCATTGCTTTTATTACACAGTCTTTGTAGTCAACAGACATTTCTATTTTTCGTCAATATTTATGAATTGAGACTATCCCGGGCATTCTAGAAAATGGATAATAAACTGGATAGCAGGTTCTTATTCTTCTTCTATCTTTCAACTCCCTGAGGAGCATAGGTCTTCAATAAAGGTCAACGTTGCATCTAATGTACATGTCACAATATGGAGGGTTATGGGGGAACATTTCAAACACCACGCAACAAGGACAATCTGTGGATGAAATCATTAAAACAATTTGTGATGTGTGTGTGTATTGAAGAACTCAAACAAACTTACGAAAGCAGCCCCAATTTTCAATAGATATTTTAAAAAATCATAACTTACAATCGCGAATATTGTACTCTCACATCCTTAATTTAATTTCATTAATACAGTCTTTATGTCCCATTGCAAATGAGCATAAATAAACATGTTTTAACTAACGTCCGTTTTGTGTGTTCACTCTAAAATCTTCTAGCACATTCCCACACACACGCGCGTACTTTTCATTATAATACCAAAGGTGCAGACATAATACAAACATCTGGACCATATGCACATAAGCTTTATATATAGTGTGAATGTTCAAATCTTGTTTTGTAGTGTTCTAGTGTTTAAATATTGATACGGACACTTAAGGAATAGCACACGACACACAAGAGGCAGGGCTTTCTGAGGGTTATATTAAAAATATTAATACTGTAATGACCACTGTTAAACTAATACAGATGCATGCTTTAATGAGGTTCAGTAATTATAATTCTCTCCATTCGTGTGGCTGTACTGTCACCTACCGCGGGTGTCTTATGTGACGACTATATACGTTTTATGGGACCATGTCTTCGCCCGTGCCTAGGACACGGACTCGTACATCTGAGGTCAGGCCTCTTTCAGTGCGTTCGCTAGTGCGTGGCGGACGTGCTTGATATTGATGAACGTGCTAAGGAGAGGCTCTAATGGCTATGGAGTTGTCCGCTGTGCTGTCAAGATGACCTGTCGATTAAGCACTAAACTATGTTAGAATGAGTTATGCTCAAAGTTATTGGTTTATTGTGAAATGAATTAACTACATAAAATAATGTTTAAATAAATGACTTAATGCATGATTCATTTTCAGTTAATCTATTCGTCCTGCATGATTGGTTTTGTATATGTAAACAAGTGATCCATGACGGATAACTGGTCTTATTGATAAATGAATGAATTATCATATATGATTTGTTAATAGGTAGAAGAATGTGTTTATAAAGTTAGTTAAAATTAGTTTCTATTGTCAAAAATTGATTTCACAGTATCTTCCCCAGTCTCGGGAGACGTAGGTTTGTACTCGAAAAGGATTCCTTATCTTGTCTTTGGCATAATTGTGAAAATTATAGGATTTAAAAGGTTGCGAGATACATAAGTGAAATCTTCTTTGATATCAAATACACCACTAATAAAGGGAACTTTGTTGATCTGAAGCATGAAGGGGCACGTATTGCATACATACCCCTCACATGGAGCCATACCCGTAAATTCATGTTTGGCTTACTTCATGTGACCAGTAAGGGTTTAGTTACTGGTAATTTCTTGGTTATCCACGCATTGTCTTCCTTTGGACGGGATATTGACATCTCCGTGTTAAGTTATATATTGGTTCCATTTAATCGAGTTCACTTATTGCCCTGCTTCTGGCGTAGGCTTGTGACATAAACATTATTTGGTCATGTTTTCCTTCTACTTAAACGCGTTACTTTATACAATTTGATGTTTATTTTGTTTCGTGTTTTGTCTTATCTGAAAGTCTACTTCAATTATTCTCTATGCGCATTTGACTTTTCTCTTTTATTCTCTTTAATCTCTTAAGATTATAGAGCCACTATCCAGAATCGAAGTAGCCGGGTCCTTGAACGTCAGTGTTCTTTATGACTACTTCTTGGAATATTCCAATAACTCTTATATTTCATAGCCTTCCCTTTATACCGCTGCTACTTTACGTTTTTCTAACGTCATCCTTGTTTCTATGTTCAACTTAGTCTCCTTATCTCGTTGTCCGTTTATTTTGTTCTACTTTTCTGAAGAAGCTTGCATGAAGGTCTAAAAGTCAGTGTTTTATTGTGTTCCTTTTATGTAAAGATATCAGTAAACCTTGTTGGGTTGTATGTTAAACTCAACTACTTGCTCCTACTACCAACGTTACAGCAGCACTGCAATTATTTCCCTTTTTCCTACTTCACCACTCTCACTTGGGAACATAAAGATTCCGAGAGACCATTACGTATTAGCTTTGCTCTGATAACCAGGTCGTTTAGTACCTATGCTATTCATATTCTACCCAACTTTCTTTATTAGCTACACTGACATCATTTACTAATGGTTAATTAAGATTCACTTAGCTGACAATGCTGTTGTAATTTCATTGGTTATCCATCGCAAAGTAAAATCCGACCCACCTCACCTATCTGCCACAACAACTAATTAAGAGAATTAAATTTTACAAAAAGGGTAGTGTTCCCACGAACAACTTTAAACATCCGCGATACAAAATTCTTCAAGTCGTTCCTACTATTGCCGTTGGAATCTATCAATAAGAGTTTGATCAGCAGAAAGTCAAAGATTTCGAAAACTTTATAAAACTACAATTTAGTCTTATCGCACACCAAAATTATGATTGCTACATCAGTTCCAGAAAACCTACATCGACTGTATCATCTACATCCATCATTAAAATAAGATAGACAGGATGTGTGATGTAGGACGCGTCTAAATCACAAAACATGCAAGAACTTACCGAAACAAACGTTCCACAACCAGGAAACACAAAACAATACCATAGTAAAATGGTGGTATGACGTCATCCGCATTTTCTTGTAAATAAGCACAACTTATCATCTCTGTGAAAAGGTTCCACGAAGCCTTTTACACAATTCGTAGTTACTAATCATGGACACTATCTAATCTTAAACTTGAATTATCAAACATATATTCTAAATTGTGGTCGACTCCATTCGATATCTTTTAATTGATGTACAAAACTATATAACTATACACTATACAACTATATATTGTATAATATATACTTCCGGTTCCAAGATGGTGGAATGGAATAAACGTTCTCTCGACCGCTGCAGAATTTACATTTGGGGACTGGTTAATTTCAGCTCTCCAATGCAGATTTCTGCGTTAATGTCGTTATGGTCAACTTATCCTATTTCTGCGTTAATGTCACCCGCATGGTCAACTTATCATATTTCTGCGTTAATGTCACCCGTATGGTCAACTTATCATATTTCTGCGTTAATGTCACCCGTATGGTCAACTTAACAGATTTCTGCGTTAATGTCACCCGTATGGTCAACTTAACAGATTTCCGCCGGTTCTGCTGAGTCTTTCACATGGCAATACTCTTCATTGGCGGGTCAAGAGTTGTGAACACGATCTTCCCCGTCTTGATGTTGATATGCGGTTTACGTCACCACATTGAGTGCTGTTCAATGACCATCATTGGAAGTGTTTGACACCTTTTATTTACAAGTTACAGCTCATTAATTTGACTGCTCTGCCAATTCAACCCCCGGTTTCACGTTAGGAATCTTGAACCATTGTACGGTATTACGTGCGTGTTTTACTGCGTTTACTAGATTAATCGGTCATTTGTGGGTGCATCCATTGTTGTTTGTGGTACGTCATCATAACTGCCGGTCGTATATCCCTAAACCTGCCGTACGCTTATAATGAAAAGCGAAATCACGGATTTTTAGTTCATGACTTTGCAGCCCCGATGTGAACTGGTTTATCATTTCACAAATTCACATTGTAGAGATCTGAGCGCTTACGGTCTGTTGTTCGATGTACAATGAGGATAATCCGACGACTAACTGTGTTTCATTTGTTCCGATTTAAAGACAAAAACGATGTCCTAACATCATCATGCAATATACATTTTTAAAAATATGAGTATCAACATTTTCAGGACGACGTGAACTTCCAGTCAATACGGGGAAAGGCGGCACGAATCGTTAAAGATTGTGTCAGGAAAATGGTCCTTGTTGCAGTTTCCTCATATTCCAAATCCGGCTTGCTGCATGAGCTACTGAGTTAAGTGCTCTGTGCACACCGTGAGCTGTGCGTTTTATCAGTATTGATCATGTTTTGATATTCCGGTTGATTACGATGAATGATGATATCGTATGACGAAGAACAGTTGACTATGCTCACTTTCTGTGCGGTTTCGACGTATGTCTTTTGGCGTGTGCTGAGACTGCTATGATGGGGACTGCAGCTACCTTTTTTTGTTTGGGAGAAGAGATAGTAATTCGGATGAATCCGCTGGCACGGGCCGTTGAGCAACTATGGATTTTAATTCGTTTGCAGTGATACCGGTGCCTTCCATAACCATAACCACAACCACAACTATATATGATTAAATGAATAAAGTAAAATGGTTTTACGACTGAGATAATAACGTATAATGGTTGTACGTGTCTGGGTTAACATAAATGAGGACACGCACATACTCTGGTCTGATCAATTATTTCTCTCACGATGCTTTTATAATTGTCTCTCGACGTCTTGCGATAATGATTCTAACTATACGCTTATTGTCTTCACTAATTCGTTTGCTTCATGGAAAGATACCTCTCTTGACTATTATATTCTTTTTTTTGTTAATTCGTTTGAATAAACATCCTGAACTCCGCTTTTCTTTGCTCTATTGTGTCCGAGATTAGACTACTTGACTAGTTAATGCTTATTTGTTCTGTCAGTTACTTGATGCTGTCTCCTTGGTGACATACAAATAATGTGAATATTACTAACGTTGAGTTCCGTGTTCCACGACAATCAAAGACAGTAAGTCTATTTAAACTACGCAATCAATTAAGATGAAAGTATAAACATCGAGTTTTCTCTACAATTTGTTAATGAAAATTGCGGCCCAATATAACCTACAAGATATATTCTAATGTTGAACCAGGTGTGTCTCAATAAGATGAAAAAACACACCAATGTTCTCAGCTAGTGTTAGTAAGTTCCCTCTCTCTCTCTCTTTCTTTGCTTTTTCCAACGTCTCCCCCCCCCCCGCCTCCCTTATTTATTTCTGTTTATATTTTTGTTTCATTAATTTTTTTTTTGTTTTATGAGACTATCTGATGTCTTGATGGAAATTAACAAAGCCCCTGGTTAACTATGTTCTGTATCTTTGATGTTTAATAAACTACAATTATCCCGAATATTACTCATTAATTGAAAACCAGACTACAATATAATATCATTCAAATGCAATCTTATAGCTACTTTCCACTTTTATTGTTGTCATTTCAGATTCAGTTCCTAGTCTCTAGGGACTTCATCAGGGTTGAAAGCTGGCGAACGCAACAACAACAACATTTCAGATTCAGTTCCTAGACTCTAGGGACTTCATCGGGGTTGAAAGCTGGCGAACGCAACAACAACAACATTTCAGATTCAGTTCCTAGACTCTAGGGACTTCATCGGGGTTGAAAGCTGGCGAACGCAACAACAACAACATTTCAGATTCAGTTCCTAGTCTCTAGGGACTTCATCAGGGATGAAAGCTGGCGAACGCAACAACAACAACATTTCAGATTCAGTTCCTAGTCTCTAGGGACTTCATCAGGGATGAAATCTGTCGAACGCAACAACAACAACATTTCAGATTATATTTGTTTCTGTCCAAATTCCCCATGTCTCGGTTATAGCTTATACCAATTAGCCCTAGGAATTAGATAAGCACTGGATTTCCATGTTAACACGCTGCGAACTATAGACCATACACTTCTACCTTTAGTTTATTAATATTCTACTTGTTGCCATGTGTGATCTATAATAATGAATGCCATTTATCACGTAATCAGATCAATGTCTATGTTGTCTATGTCTATTATAATATATCGTCAGATAAAAACAATATTAGAATATTTGAATAAATTAGATAATATATATATATATATAATATGATTACGTATATTAGAATTTAATATGCCATTCCGTTTAACGATGTCAATTTACATTTATCGAATCATCTATATCAATATATATATATATATATATATATATATATACATATATATATATTTATTTGCGTATATATACATATATATATGTGTGTGTGTGATGTCAGTATACGTATATATGCATATATATGTACACATACATATACATTAAAAACAAACACACATATATATGCATATGTCTGTAAATATAAATATATGTTAATATATATAAGTAAGAATAAAATCATGTAAAACACATTTATGTGTCCCACAGATATAAAGCCAAGTCCACAAAGAAAATCTTATTATCCATATTGGCTTAGCCTAAAAAAAAGAAGAGCGTGTGACTGTTTAATTTCCTTGTTGTTAATAATAAATCTACACTTCATTAGTCATTACTGTAATACCTACTACTTTAGTGGGAACTATATTACATCGTCCTGAAGAATTACATTTCTTTCCATTGTAGTACATTTTTGCATCACTATACTTGCAGAATATGTGTATTTCTATCTAATGTCGCAACTTATACTTTTTATTTTATTTTAAATTAGTGTATTAATCGCAGCGGTTGTCATTTTTCCTTATCTTCACTTTAATAATTACAGTACTACTTTCTATTTTAGCGATGCTTGAATTAATTTTACTTTATTAATAACTGTAATCATTTATTGGGTGGCACCTCCACACATCGAAGGTTGGCCACCATGGAGCGTACTTATACTCTATCTCTTGCTCGACAGTACATGTTGTCATAGCTTCACCGGTCTCTTTTCTCCTCCCTATTTTATTAAATGTATCTCTCTCTCTCTCTCTCTCTCTCTCTCTCTCTCTCTCTCTCGTTGTTTTCTCTAATTTCTTCTCTCTAGCCTCTTTCTTGGTCTCACATTATTGTATATTCTTATATATACCCTAAAGACAAGTGGACCAATATTAAAAAAGTAAACGAATTTAATTATCAGGAACAATGTTAACCTCAGATGGTAGATATACAATAGAGGTGAGATGCAGAATAGCTAAGGAAAAAGCAGCTTTCCAAAAAAAAAAAATAATAATACTCTGCAATCCTTTTTTTTGACATAGGAACAAGTTATTAAATGTTATGTATAACCAGTCTTAACATATGGATGTCAATCATGCACAATAAGACAACAGACAAGAATATCACTGTAGAATTGTGGTTTTACAGAAAAAATCATATATGTTAATTTTATCAATTCACGCCAGGTGGTTATAAATAACATTTTGCACACGTATAACTCAAACAAACGCAAACACGAATATGGACACTGATAGCTAGGTAATGATGTATTGCTATATATTTCCAAAAGTTGTCTAAAAGCTTTACAACCACATATGTTTCATTTCTAAGCAATAACACCTGGTGAACAAACAACAAGCGAGTGCATAGTTGAATAAACAAGTGTTTATGTTGTAGGAAACCAATAATATATGGCTATTATTAAAACCCATGGTAGACACAAACACGTAGACAAACGATATTTCATGTTTTCGTCACCACGCGTCATCTTTAAATACATTTACTGCCACGGACCACCAAGACTTAGTCCAAGATTTGAAACCTTTAGCCCTATCCAATATCAATTGAAAGGTATTCATGTAATGTCTTCAGATATGAAGATAAATGTAGACAACAAACGAGATAGTGCATATATTTCTGTTGTATTTTTCCCTTAAATATTTACTTACAAAATTTATTATAATAACAATTGCTGGGGAGATGAAATCTGAAGCACATACAATCATTAATATGACAGGTTTATACAAAACGGTACAGGACAATGGGAACAAGAAAATGTCAAGAAAACAATTTTCACAAGAAGGTTAACTACAAGTTGAGTGGAGAGTAAGATAACATACTCTATTTATATACAAATGAGGGGTCTAGTGCTGTAATTCAGTTTTTCAGTTTGCTTGTTGTCGATAGCTATAGGGGACTCACATTTCATGTACTGTGTACAGCTTGGAGACTTATATTTTCTTTATTGAACTTGCAAAAGCCCAATAATACGAATACCATACAAACTTAGAGGAGATACAATATGCAGGTTTTATATTTACTTCTGACGACTTATATTACTATACACACATAATATTGATTTGATCTTGAAAAACAATTACAATTCAGATTTCTGACGTTGTTTCCATGTAGATGTTTCAGGAAAGCTAAACTTACCGTCCTCAGGTTTTGTCCCGGGCATTTTGGTCAAATACAATATAATATAGGGGGACCTTTATTGCTGGTCTCAGTTTCTGAGATTGTTTCACAATAATATTACTGTACACTGTCTATACTATGTCTTTAATATATAAGGTAAAATATGAAAATTCGACGCATTGTACAAAGTACTGACTAAGTAATGAAAGGCTGATACTTCTAAAAAGTATTTCGTTTAAAAAGCATTGATAACTATATTGGTTCTTCAGATATTTTTTTCTATAGTGAGAAAATAGTATATGTGCGTTAAAAAAAATTATGTAAAAAATTTTTAACAAAGAATTACATAATTAACAAGTGTGTTTATTCTAGACTCGATATGCTGTTTATGAACCCCTGTCTCATATCTTAATGTGTTTATGTGCTAGTCATGGCTCACATCTTGGTGTGTTTTTGTACTAACCGTGGCTCAAATCTTAGCTTGTGTGTGTGCGTGTGCTAGTCATGGCTCATATCTTGGTGTGTGTCATGTTAGTCATATATCACATCTTGGTGTGTCCGTGTTATTCATGTCTCATATCTTTATGTGAGTCTAAGTTTAGTAATATTTTCATATCTAAGAGTGTATCTGTGTTAGTCATGTGTCATATCTTCGTTTGTGTATGTCTGGGTTAGGGATATATCATATCTTGGTGTGCATGTTTATGTTAGTCATATCTCATATCTTTGTGTGTGCATGTCTGTGTTTGTCACATATAATATCCTTGTGTGTGCATGGCTATGTTAGTCGCATCTCATATCTTTGTGTTGCATGCCTATGCTAGTCATATCTTATATCTGTGTGTGTATGTCTATGTTAGGTATGTGTCATATCTTTGTGTGTGCATGTCTATGTCAGTCATATCTCATATCTTTATGTGCATGTCTATGTTAGTCATGTGTCATATATCTTGATGTGTGTAGGTGTTAGTCATGTCTCGTATCACTGTGTACACGTCTATGTTATTCGCATCTCATATCTTTGTGTGTGCATGTAGATGTTAGTCACCTCTGGTGACTCGGGTAGATGGTGCTCGTAAACCTGGGAGGGCCGACCATCTAAGGGGATAAATCCCCTACAGAAAAGACAAACTGCTGCCTTGCAAGAAGATTGGGGACAATCAAAGGCTAAGGAAAGCAAACCTGAATAAAATGCTGGCTGAAATCGGATGCACTGGGCCACTGTCGCAGAACACAGTGCAACGTTTATAACGGGTGTTCAGTCAGAGTGCATCTGGCAGACTCTAATTGTGATGTTCTGTCTGTGGGGGCGATCAACACACTTAACATGACAGCTGACTTCATGTGAGAGGCTGGAATCCTACTCTGATTGAGTCCTGATCGCAGAGAGAGAGAGAGAGAGAGAGAGAGAGAGAGAGAGAGCCCCTGTCTGTTCGTCACCAGTAGGTCGCATGTCCCTTGCGAACGGTGCATTCACCACAGAAAGAGAGGTGTTCTCAACATCATCATCACCATGTGCCAAACCGATTAGCGTAGGCGATCATGTCCTTCCACAAACTTCTATCTATCCTGCATTGTATAAATTCTGCTGTTGTTTGATTTCTATGCCATACACCAAGCTATACAGTATTTTCTATCTTTGTCGTCCGCGATCTCTCTTTCCTTTTATTTTGCCAGCTATAACCAAGTATTCCAACTTTCCTCTTCTCACGATGTGCCCAAAAAATGTTGATTGTTTCATTCTGATCTCTCTGCGATCAGATTCTGATCTTATTTCTTTCTTCTTGTTGTGTTGGTCTGTTAGGGAATTTCCTCATTTGTCTTTTTAGCTGTCCAGGGAATTTTCAAAATTCTGCAGAGAAATCCCATCTCTGTTGCCTCTAATCGTCTTTTCATTTGTTTGTCCACTGTACATGATTCACGTCCATAGCTCAGAATTGGCTCTATATAGCACCGATAAACTCTCTTTCTCACTACTATTGACATAGATTTGTTGCATAATATATTTTTTCATTTTCTGAATGCTATTTTGGTCTGAACTATCCTGCATTTTATTTATGTGATGCATCTTCCATCTGATGTTATTATTGTGCCAAAGTATTGAAACGTTGCACTTGTTTCAGATTTCTACCGTTTATTTTCATGTTGTATGATGGTGATGATTGTTTCTTTGATATGACCATTACTTCTCTTTTCTTACCATTCAGAATAAGACCTCTCATGATGCTTTCTTTCACGATTATGTCTATCATTTCTTGTAGTTCGTCCTCACTACTTCTGCCCGTAGGTCCAGTCCTGTTCTCATCTTATGTGTATAAAATATATGGGAAGATGATGTACCATTGCTTCATCCATTTGTGTTAATAATAAACAATTTCATGTTACGCCAGCTTTTATGATTCCTGCCTGAACTACGTGATGTTCTGTTCAAATCGCCGCTCTATCTATTCTCTTATTGATGATTTGGAAAAGTATTCTCCTGACATTGGTTTAGAGGGCAACGGATTGGTAGTTTGTACACATCCTCATCATCATTAAGTTGACGATATTGGTTGGCGTTGGCGATCATGTCTTTCCACAATCTTCTATCTACCGTGCACCGTATCAGTTTTGTTGATGACTGTTTTCCATGCCATGACAATCAAGCTATCCAGTATTTTCTCTCTTTGGCGTCCACGATATCTCCTTCCTGTATTTTGCCAGTTGTGACTTAACTTGTAACACAACTTCAGCTTTCCTTTCTAGAACGGGGGTGTACATTGTTGCAGATCTGCACACACAGTGTGTGACAAATACGAGCTCTTTCCTCCCATCCAGCCTGACTGAATTCATTTGGAACATCGTCACTCCTGATGACGTCGCACTCTCCAGATTTTGTATTGCTGAACTATCTTCATGTAGCATAGGCACTGGACCTGTTTCTTAGCTTTATATTAATCTAAGTTTTTGTAGTATCTTCATACATTACTGTGCAGTAACCGTTCCATCTTTGCAATATTTTATTAACTTCATGTTCCATAATTACTAGAACTCCCCTTGATAGCAAAAGATATAACCAATTCCTACCTCACCATCAAGTGAGTTTATTCATCTTTAAACGTCTAAAGACGCGCTTTTTTCCCCTCACATACGGTTTTTATAGGTGATTATAATACCAGTTTTATAAATAGATTTGAAAAGTTTTAAAGAAAATTTGAAAAAAAAAAAAAAAAAAATTGTAGTGTTTCAAATATCAACTTTTCCTTAATTTTTGTTTAAAACTGCATTTACCCTTTGACTTGTCTAATTACTTTGGACATATTGCAAGTAATTCAATTACACTAGAATTCCGGATGATGCTGCTGGCCAGGATTCTAATCAAGAACCTAATCAAATTAGTATGTCCTGACTAACTCAAAATTGTCTTTATAAGGGGCAGTTCACTAAACTAAATAATTCTTAATCAGATGATTGACGTCAAACTGACCCTCAATGTTTGGATGGCCCTATATATATGCGTTAATCGCTCTCTTTATGCACCATTACATCTATCACTCTCTCTCTCTCTCTCTCTCTCTCTCTTGTTTCTTCTAGTTATCGACTAGGTTAGTAAGCAATAGGTTTTCTCAATCTTAACTCGAATTCTCATCATACATATTTTTTCTCTGTGACCAATTCTAGTTGTCCTCATAGCTCTATCTCTCCATAACAAACTCTAGTTAAACTCATATTTCTATTTATCCATGGCGAAAATTAGTTATCATGACACCTGTATTTTTTCATCTTTAATTCTTGGTTTCCTCATATCTATCCATAGCCAACTATAGTTCTTATAGCTACATCTCTGCATGGCCATCTCTAGTTCTCGGGAAAGCTCTACCTCACCATGACAATATCTAGTTCTCTTCATAGATCTCGCTATTTCTCCTCATATTCCTCCGTGACCAACACTATTTCTCCCCATAGATCTATCTCTCCATGGCCAACACTATTTCTCCACATAGCTCTATTCCTTCATGACTAGCACTAACTCTCCCCATAGATCTATCTCTCCATGGCCAACACTATTTCTCCACATAGCTCTATTCCTCCATGACTAGCACTAACTCTCCCCATAGCTCTATCTTGCCATGACCAACACTATTTCTCCTCATAGGTCTATTCCTTCATGACTTGCACTAACTCTCCCATAGCTCTATCTTGCCATGGCCAACACTATTTCTCCACATAGCTCTATTCCTCCATGACTAGCACTAACTCTCCCCATAGCTCTATCTTGCCATGACCAACACTATTTCTCCACATAGCTCTATTCCTCCATGACTAGCACTAACTCTCCCCATAGCTCTATCTTGCCATGGCCAACACTATTTCTCCACATAGCTCTATTCCTCCATGACTAGCACTAACTCTCCCCATAGATCTATCTCTCCATGGGTAACACTATTTCTCCACATAGCTCTATTCCTCCATGACTAGCACTAACTCTCCCCATAGATCTATCTTGCCATGACCAACACTATTTCTCCATGACCACCACAATTTCTCCCCATAGTTTATCTCTCCATGATCAACACTAGCTCTTCCTATCTTTTTATCTTATTCATGTTTTTACTTTTAACTCTACCTCCACGGCCTATACGCCACCCCTTATATAGCGTCCTATCTTGATCATTCCAATTCATTTCATTCTTAAACAAACGAAAACGTACTTGTCATTGCTGGCACATTTTCAAGAAGAAATGTGTTTCCGTAGATACACGCGACTATTGTTTCCTGTGTTACTCACTTCCTCACAATTAAATAATGAAACGTAAAATCACTGTTGAAGTTTCATGAAATGGTGGAACTGTTTATTTTATTATTACATAATTTGTGCTCGATAGATTTGGAGCAAAAAAGTAAAGTACCACCGTCACGCCAAGTGGCGTATAGGGAATATGGTGTTAGTGACCATACATTTTACAGACCTTCAGCACATGTTTTTTGGGGTAATGTGGTCGGTATTACGCCCGTGCCGCATTTACTTTCCCAGAAAAAAATCCGGTACCCATTAAAGGCTGGGTGAATCCGGAAGCCGTCGATTGGGATCGAACCCTACCTCTTGTCCGTTGTAGTCCAGTTCACTAACCACTGAGCTCTCGCGGCTCCCAGATTAAGAGTATTTAAGGCAATATCTGTAAACTACCCTTACATACGCTTGTTATTATAACATACTAATCTGGATCTTAGCAACCCTAGATTACGATACCGTAGAACAAATATCGCATTAATATATAACTTATTCAATATTTGATAGTTTGCGTGCCCAAACATGTCCGTGTTTTCCGTGTATCTTCCTAATTACTATTTCCGATGACCTCTGAAGGTTGGATGTGTTTCTTTTAATGTTTTTTTATTTTTTATTTTATTTCGTGAGATACAATCATATAATGCGAAAACTATTTAAACTGTTGTCATTATGGCGAAAACTATTTAAACTGTTGTCATTATGGCGAAAACTATTTAAACTGTTGTCATTATGGCGAAAACTATTTAAACTGTTGTCATTATGGCGAAAACTATTTAAACTGTTGTCATTATGGCGAGAACTATTTAAACTGTTGTCATTATGGCGAAAACTATTTAAACTGTTGTCATTATGGCGAAAACTATTTAAACTGTTGTCATTATGGCGAAAACTATTTAAACTGTTGTCATTATGGCGAGAACTATTTAAACTGTTGTAATTATGGCGAAAACTATTTAAACTGTTGTCATTATGGCGAAAACTATTTAAACTGTTGTCATTATGGCGAAAACTATTTAATCTGTTGTCATTATGGCGAAAACTATTTAAAGTGTTGTCATTATGGCGAAAACTATTTAAACTGTTGTCATTATGGCGAAAAGGCGAAAACTATTTAAACTGTTGTCATTATGGCGAAAAGGCGAAAACTATTTAAACTGTTGTCATTATGGCGAAAACTATTTAAACTGTTGTCATTATGGCGAAAAGGCGAAAACTATTTAAACTGTTGTCATTATGGCGAAAACTATTTAAACTGTTGTCATTATGGCAAAAACGTGATAGTTCTCAGCATTTCAAATAATCTAATGTTCGTATCCCAGTCTCTGGACAAAAACTAAAGCATGCACTTGTATTCACTTGAGTAGCGATGAGGCTTAAGAGAATAATGACATAAAGAGAGCAATGTCTAATAAACACGATAATATAGAAATAACATTTGTAATTATGGTATGTGCTACTCAACACATGTGTCAACAAAAGATTAGATCCAGAATAGAAGAGACCTCGAAAAGTATAGATGGGAGCGATTAGTAGCATGTCGGTACATATCATTTGATTACATCCTTGACAATTAAACAACAGATTGTCACTGGTAAAGATTGTATCGTCCAGACCATATTGGTTAGACACTTTAAGACGATGAAATCGGCCTTCACGCTTTTAAATTAGGACAGCTCTGAAAACACGGGGGTGGGGGGGGGGAAGCCGCGATAACTCAGTGGTTAGTGAACTGGACTACAAAGGACAAGAGGTAGGGTTCGATCCCAACCGACGGCTTCCAAGTTCACCGAGCATTTAATGGGTGCCGGATTTTGTCTGGGAACGTAAAAAGGCACGGGCGTGATACCGACCACATTACCCCAAAAATCATGTGCTGAATGTCTGTAAAATATATGGTCACTAACACCATGTTCTTAATACGCCACTTGGCGTGACGGGTGTACTTTACTTTACATTTTTTTTCAGAAAACACGCATAACAGTGATGATCGACGGTCGTGAGGTAACTATAGGAAGCGTACATTTTCTCACTTTCTTTATTCACCATAACATGCGTTGTAATTAACATAATAACTCCGCCCATATCTTCTCTCTCTCTCTCTCTCTCTCTCTCTCTCTTTTCCGTTGTTTTTTTTCTATTTTTAATCGTATCCTATCAACACCTCCTTTCATCCATCCTCATGAGATACCCTTTATAATTGTTCACTGTTTGGCTCATTTTGGTCCAATTAAGTCCGACCTGCCAGATTGTCCATGAATCCTGTAACCAACATGTGTACACAATAACGATCACGGCCCAACAGCTGGATGGGAGGGGAAGAACTATGACTTTTGCTGATGATATTCTGGTATATCGACAGGGAAGAGACAGACGGGGAATCGCCTCCACAATGCAAGACGAACTCGATCGCATTTCTTCCTGGTGTGGGGTTTCAGGTGCCTTGGTTAATCCTAATAAAGCATCAGTTTCATGGTTCTCCCTTAACAATCATATCGTTAATACGACCACACCGGTAGTACGAATGGGAGCTGATGAGGTGACCAGGGACAAGTTGATGACATACCTCGGAGTTAAGTTTGATCGCAGCCTGTGTTTTCGGGACCACGTTGACCATGTGATAACAAAATCCCGCAAAGGATTAGCCGCCTTGAAGGTCATGGCAGCTGCCAACATCGAGCAGAGGCTACTTACTCTTCTGTTCCAGGGATTAGTCCTCGCACCAATCGAGTATGCCCTGGCCATTCTTACTGTCAGTACGACTCAATTGATAGGCTGGAGAAAATACAAAATGAAGCCATGCGCATTATCCTGGGATGTACGAGGAACACTCCCTGTGTGGCAATGAGGTATCTTCTTGACTTTCCAACCATGGATGACAGAATCAAGATCTGGAGAGCACGAGCATACCTGAAGATTAGTACAGATACAGAGCATCCATTGCACCACGTGCTCAACACAGAGAAAGGTACCAGGCTAAAAAGAGGCAAATCATGGGTGGGCCGAGCAGAAGATGTCATCAAACAGGTCTGTGGGCTTACCAATCTCAGCGTTGGTGAGGAGTGGATACCGGTGCCTACGTCATTCAAGGGGACTTTCTCATGTATTGTCACACTCGACAGGAAAAGTAGGGAACAGAACCCAGTCGTGGTTAATGCTGAGGTCAACGGTCTCATCTGCGATAACACCGATGAGAAAGATGCAGTCATCTATACAGACGGATCTGTAAGACGACACGAAAAAAGTGCATGGGCATTTACAGCACGTTCGGCAGGCAGAATAGCCAAGGAAGACAGTGGTGCATACGCCATGACCACGAGTAGCATGACAATGGAGGTGATGGCAGTGACCAAGGCATTCAAATGGTTAGAGTCACAAGACTACATCCACGCATGTATACTGAGTGATTCGATGAGCATGATAAAAAAAGTGGAGGCGGGCTTTGTACGCATGCAATGGGTAGAGTCGTTGCAGAAATCCAAAATACGTAAGGTCACCTTTGTCTATGTCCCTGGACATGCGGGAGTACGGGGAAATGAGAGAGCGGACAGGTTGGCTAGCTGCGCTGTCGTTGAGGACGGGCAACCGATGGATCGGGCGGACGTCATCAATGCACTCCGAGATGTGGGAAGAGCACAGGACTTCGACAAACACAGATCAACGTCGCTTCTTCGGATGATGGAAATGGGAGTTAAGATGGGCACAGCCAGAAATGAGAAACTTGGTGGCTGTGTAAGAAGACTTATCAACCAACATAGAACTGGAGTCGTCAGTCGCTGGACACTGAGGGAATTGCTGAGGAGGGGATCTGAGCACCTATGGACATGTTCGGAGTGCAATGATGATGACCCGCAAATAACTCAATAACTCAATAACTCAATACGTAAATCATGGCCACAAGTGTTTTTCATCATTCTTTTTAGATAAATCTTTGATTTTCGTGCTTGGATTTCTCTGCTTAATGTGAATAGTTTGTGTGTTATATCTGATGACGGTTTTTTGCTGAAACGTCGGAGTTTGTCTTGTCTATCTATTCGTTTAGCTGCTTCATACCATCTTATGTTTATTTTAACAGTATAGTACCAAAAGTATATACTATATATGCGAGCTTATAGCCTGATTTAATAATTAGTTAAGCGTTGAGCTTAACAATATATGTGAATATAGAAACAAGGAAATGAGATATCGTGTCTGAAGAAGACAATAGTGTGTTTGAATGTGTGTGTATATATATATATATATATATATATATATATATATATATGTGTGTGTGTGTGTGTGTGTTTGTGTGTATAAACAACAATGTAAAAGTTTCAAAGATCATCAGTCGTGAACATTTATTTGTGATAGTGAAGTAAGGGTTAGGTTTCCTCCACGTTTTGGAAGGCGAATGCGATATATAATGGCAGTGATCATATTTTGATAGCGACTAAATTTTGATGGTGACTATATTTTGATAGTGACCAAATTTTGATTGTGACCATACTTTTATAGTGACCTTATATTTCCAAGACCACGGCACATTTTTGGGTGATATGCACGTTATCACGTCAAGCCGCCTGTGTGCAAGTTATACTTGGGAGTTATTTGCAATGTGGCCGCTCGCTCCTTTCTTAACATGTTTCTGTCCTTAGTGTAAACTGTCAGTCTTACTACTTCGCGGTGTATTCTAGTTCGTTGGTTGGGTCGGAATACGTCACACCTGTCTACATGAAATTGATTGCACACGCAGGTCTCTTGTGCAAAAGAATAACAATACTTTTTTTACATAATCCAATAAAGAGAGGTGCTCAACATAACTAACAACAAAACGAATAACAGCAAGGCTGAAACTAAGAATATCAAAATGTTACATCATGTCAATATTCCTGTATGGTGCAAAAACATAGACATTAGACAAGAAAACAGAACAGAAAATTGAAGCCTTTAAAATGTGGATTTATAGAAGAATTGGATGGAAAGAAAGGCAAACAAAAGATGAAGTTTAAAACAACTAAAAATAAAAATAGAACTGCTAAACACAATTACAACAAGACAAATGCAATTTTTGGGGCATGTTAAAAGACACGACTGCCTACTCAAATTAATATATTGGAAGGGAAAATACAGGGTAAAAGAGGCAGATGTAGACCAAGACTAACATGGACGAGTAAGATTTAAAGATGGACAATTCAATCTATGACAACCTGAACCATTAAAGCAAGAAACAGAGTGGGATGGCGATCCATGGTAGCCAACATACGTTGCGGCGACGGCACCCGATGATGATGATGCTCAATATAAACAGTTCAGCGGCGTGGAAACACCGCCCGGGCATCAAAGTAAACGATTAGGATGTTCCAGCTATCTCTGAACTCTTGTAATTAATCTCAGGGCTCTCTCATCACACTTTCATTCACTTATCTCTGTCCACACTCCCTGAACAGTGCACAGAACTTAACAACCAACATTATGTCCGCATCTTAAATCCATTTCATTGCAGACACTTCCTCACTAGTCTGCTCCCTGCCACCTCCACAGTATGAGTACAAAGTATCCAGCTTCCTATACTAAAGGATTCAGTCTCATTCGTCTCTTTAACTACATTCAACTACTTAACGAAATGTCCACCTGTCCTTCTGGTTGTCCCTACCAAGGCCTAGCTGATATGGGCATTCGCCCTGTTACCACTAATATATATTCACTTCTGTAATAATTTAGATTGATCGTGTCTCCTACCTCTTTAGCTTATATGTGCTTTCTTGTCGTTTTCTTTCTGCGCAGCCTTTTCCCATGCTTTAACCAATGGCAAACTACCTACGTCATTTCCCCTGTCAATGAAACTTTGCCACACCATAGTCTCTATCGTAAACTTAATACTTCCCTTAACTGTAATCAAATTTGCTGATGGCATAGCTCTCCTATCACACATCCATTAACAGATTCAGGATAAAATGAGTATATTAGATGAGAGATCACAACAGCTAGGACTAAAGATTAATAGAGATAAGACCAACATTATGAGAATTAATGCAGTTGGCAATAACCAAATAAAACTAGGAGAAATACCTCTACTAGACGTACAATCTTATATATATCTGGGCAGTAATATAGATAAAGAGGGAGGAACAGAAAACGATACCAAAATAAGGATATCAAAAGCAAGAGGAGCTTTCATTGCACTGGGAAACATATGGAAATCCAAAGAAATTAGGCTAAATACAAAAATACAAATTTTCAACTCCAATGTTAAGTCGGTTCTATTATATGGCTGTGAAACATGGAGAATAACAAAATTGACAATCACGAAGGTACAGACTTTCATTAATGGATGCTTGCGCAGAATAAAGGGATGGAAATGGCAGGACAAAGTCACTAACGTGGAATTATGAAATGTACCGGTCAAAACCCAGTGGATAAAGAAATACAGCGAAGACGATGGCGATGGATAGGACACACACTACGGAAACCAACTGAGAGTATTACACAACAGGCCCTTTTTTGGAATCCCCAGGGGAAAAGACAAAGAGGAAGACCAAGGAATTCTTGGAGAAGACAGATTGAAGCAGAGATGAAGATGATGGGGAAGACATGGAATGATCTTAAAAGAATTGCAAAAAACAGAACGACTTGGAAAGTGTTTGTTGAAGACCTATGCTCCACTGGGAGCTAAAGGTAGACCTAACTGTAATCACCCTTTTGTGATTCTAACTCTTCTCTCATAATCACGAGATTTCCCTATCTCTACTCACCTAAACAACTAGTTCATAACTATCCCGTGAATTTCCCTACGCACACGATGGTTCTCTAAATTCTCCTAACACTGTACCCAAATCCAGTATTTCCCCATATCCTTACATCCTTGGTTACACCTCTACCTCCTAGAAAAATAGTGCAACAGGGAGTGCACGGAGAGGAGATATTCATGGTATCTGAGACAAAGTGAGACACGTGAATTTGGTGTGAGTTCTGGGTCTCGCATGAAGTTTTGAAGTGAGCGAGTCACGGAGCATAGTCCGGTGTTCAGAGTGACAAGTAAATAGAGCTCAGACACGGGATATTGTGTAGACTAGGAAAGTGGAGCACGCCGCTAGTTTAGCAGTAACCGAGCCACCATTCTTTCTTACTTAGGAGTGGGTAGGATGGATTTTTCAGGGAAGAGACATGTAAGCTACGAAGGTAGGAAGGCACGGTCGGTCTAAGTTATTAGAGAAGTGGATTCTTCGTTTTAGTTAGAAGTGTAAATGTCTTTCTTCTTGTCTATAGACATATTTTACGATATATAAAAACGATGCAGGAAAACACAAATGAACTATCATCAATAGCCAGCAAAATTGGGCTTGAGGTCAATCATGAAAAGACTAAAGTCATGAAAAGTTTAATTCCAACAAGTGACAAAATATACATGGAAAACAAACCAGTAGAAGAGATCGATCACTTTATCTATCTTGGAAGTCACATTGATCGAGAAGGGATACGAGCAAAGAAATTAGAATCAGACTGGCTAAAGCAGCAATGTCTTTCAGAAGCCTTGAAAAGTTGTGGAAATCAAAACTCATTAGCACAAACACAAAACTTAGGCTATTCAAATCAAATGTACTATCAACCCTTACGTATGCGTGTGAAAGCTGGAAAACAACAAGAGATATAGAAACAAAGTTGAACGCATTCGAAAATAAATGTCTAAGGAAAATACTTGGTATAGAATGGAACGAATTCAAAACAAACGAGGAAATTAGAGAAATCGCCAATCAACCACTAATATCTTCAGTAATAAAGAAAAGACGATGGTCATACGTTGGACATGTGATGAGAAGAGATAATAATCGAATAGCAAAGCAAGCCCTCATATGGGAAACAACAGGTAAAAGAAAAAGAGGAAGACCCAGGGAGACACTGAGAAGAACATTGATGAGAGAGGCAAGAGCAGCAGGAATCGGCTCCCTCAATGAGATAGAACTGCTTGCACAGAACAGAGACAGATGGCGAGATTTGATAAAATATCTTTAAAAGAAAACTGCTAGAACAAAAATTCATATAGGAGAAGGTGTATCTTGGTCTACGCCCTATGGGCCGGTTACGGCTCGAAAGGTCAATAGATAGATAGATAGACATATTTTTCCACGATTAAAGGAGCTTGCACTTAGTAATCAGAAATGGTATTTCCATATTCCACTGTTTCTTTTTTTGCTCTCAAGTGTCCTCTCATAGGTTTGTAACTTACGTTGTCTGGGTTTCTAACTGGACATCTATAATCTCTATATATGGAGATCGTTGGGGAAGGTCTCTTAATTCCTCATATAAAGCTTGTGGAGAAATATATGTCCTCTCTTCATTTGGGGAATGTAGGGAAATATCTTCGCTGATTTCATGAGAACT
The DNA here is from genome assembly GCA_032433765.1 of Megaustenia siamemsis. Taxonomy (NCBI): domain Eukaryota; kingdom Metazoa; phylum Mollusca; class Gastropoda; order Stylommatophora; family Ariophantidae; genus Megaustenia; species Megaustenia siamemsis. Next base: position 12,234,355 of record JAVIAB010000126.1, read on the forward strand.
TTGTTGGGATTTTTCTTATTCGTTCATGAACAGATTGTGGAAGGGCACCTTCAGCCCGCACTGTTTGCATATCATGGGAATCTGAAAACAAAAGGAAAATGAACAAGAACTATATAAGTTGATCTCTGAGGTAGTAAACGTTGACTATTGCTGTTTAATTATAATACATATTTGATGTACGAATCAGTAAAATATATGTATTTATCTTTCGTGCAAGAGCATTACATTGTATTTACATGTTGTCTCTACGGTGTTATTCAATGTTTATTTCAGTTTGAGAAATGTTTTAAGAACCTAGGAAAACGATGTGGAAAGTGTTCAATGTTACCGCTTACTTTTCAAACGTTCTTTGTTTCAGCGATTCTACTTTTTTAGCGTTCAGTTTCTCTAACTCAATATATCACACAGAAAGAGGCATTAAAGTTGCCTCTATAAATGTACTCGGTAGCAGATGTTTTGTCAAATGGACGATTTACTGATTTAAAAAAAAATCAACTCAAAACAATAAAACTCTCAACGATACAAATGAGAGTTCCTCCGAAGTCGGAAAATATTTACTTGCATGGCGATAAACACATAAGCACACGCCAGTCGATGTGTTAAAAATGTGATGTCCACGAAAACTTCAGTTTTTTGAGTCTTCGCTAGAGATAAAAATCTAGAGAACTCAAACAAAAACAATTCATTTGTAGCAATATTTTTTTAATCCAATTGCATACCCTTTCTCTTGAGATACATCGCAATCAGGACAATGGCTAAAATACCAGCAACAAGACCAGCAACAATGACTGCAACATTAACTTCGACAGATACAGGACAGTCCTGGTGTTGATCTAATAGAATAAGGACAAAGTTCACAAATCACATTATTACTTTTCTTTTAACATGTATATGGATTAGAAAGGGACTCATAAACACGGGGAGTGAAACCTTACCCATAATGATCACCAAGATAATGTTTTTACAAAATCAGTCAAATGCGTTATCTTAGTCAAAAACACTATACTGGTATTAACGTAAATATTCGTGGTGAAGGTCAAACTGACGAGCATAATAAAATGACTGTGATATTTTCTTAGAGGCAATGTCGGACCTACAACTTACTTTATTCTTCAAAGCTATTTGTTTCGGATATCTAGTTTGATTGATTTGGTTTCGAACCATGAGCCGGCATGCATGATTTTCACAGTGGAACTGAGGATGTCAAACGTAGTCTTAGTTTAGTGTTGCATGTCTTCTAGAAGATCCTAGCCAATGCGTGATGCTTGACTTAAGTCCAATTGTCCTTGTTTTGCTTGTTTTATAATGCCTGTGTGATTGTCATAAAAGTTATGAGAGAAGAGAATTATCTGCAAAACCCGAGTCCTTATAAACATCTTTACGATTCAATCGAATTCCTCATTTATTAGGATGGACATTTCTCATTGACAAAACAGTTCAAAATGAGAGTAGTAATGCCGATAAAACACATTCATATTTCAACTCAAGATGTTATTTAGAATAATGTTATTGTTTAGCATTAGGAAAAGAAGAAATACAGAACGCTGTCACGTCATGTGGTATATAGGTACAGGTGTTAGTGTCATTTTGTTGTTAACATCGACACATACTTGGGTAAAGCATTACATAGGTGACGTCATTCTTTCCTAGAAGAAGATCAGGTACCCATATGTGGCTCAGTGAACCCAGAACCCGCTGATCGGAACCGAAATGAACAACTTGTCCTCAGTAGACAAGTACATTAACTATTAATCTACTGTAGTTCCTATTGTTGAACATAAGTGAATCCATTTTTTTTTAAACTTTAGGTCTCAATAGTGCTAGCTTCTTGTCAGTATATCTTTTTTTGCTGTTAAGTTAAGTATTTATTTTGTTACAGAAATAAAAAAGCCGTATATATCTCCATTTGATTAAAAGTAAATTCACCTTGAGTCAAGGTTGTGCCATTATTTTCTTCATAATCTGCATATATAGTGATCACGATGAACCAGTTATCAATGTGTTCAGTCTACAAAACACAGACGCATGATTTAACTACTTGTATCCCAACGAATCAAGTGTTTATATGTTACATCGTGTAGTAAAATGTATGGACTAGATTTATGAATGTAAACCTTTTTAGTTTAAACATGAAAATAACTGACTTATAAAAACCATCACAGTGGAAATTAAAATAATATGGCCAAATCAAAAGACACATTGGGCTGGAAAGAAAAATAATGGAAATCACCGTTCCTGGAAGATGCATCAGTTTCAGTCCTAGAAGAAGATGGTTTCAAGATATGAAAGAGACATGGAACATGATAAGAGAAGAAGTGAGAGATCTGGCAAGAGACAGAGATTCTTTAAAGACGGGATGTGGTGTATGCAATGTTCTGCAAAGAACACGCGGCCTGATGATTATGATGAAATCCATCAAGGAGGTTTTAAAGCCATTTTGAAAGAGTGACAGCATTTATAACATTGATAACTCCATTGTTGTTACATCAGTCAAGTCATCTCTGTGAATTATTTCCCAGAAGAAAAGTGATACTTTTCAAATCATAACTTAAAGCGACTTTTAGAAAAACACATCACAGTTTATCACATTAATAAAAATATCTTATGTTCTTATCGGAATTTCATTCGTTCATGTCCATGTTGAATAAAGCGAGGTTATAGCATAAATGTTAACAATAGTTGATGTGAAGAAAATAAATATATGACGTCAGAATGTCACAAAATAGTTTATCCCTGAAATATGTCTCACACAATAACAGTTATCTACCAATATACTATTAACAAATCCATTATTTCAATTGTGAAATGCATATTCATATGTGACATTACACGATTTTAAAAATAAAAGTAGAGCCCTGTCACGCAAAGTAACGTATAGGGAATATGGTGTTAGCGATAATAATTGTTAAAGACCTTCGGCACATGCTTTTTGGGGTAATGTGGTCGGTATTACGTCCGTGCCGCTTTACTTTCCCAGAGAAAAATCCGGTACCCATTTAATGCTGGGTGAACCCGGAAACTCTCGATCAGGATCGAACCAGTCCAGTTCACTAACCACTGAGCTATCGCTGCTCCACATTACAAGTGGAAGCCACCTTATTAATATATTAATTGTAAGAATTAACATCTCAATGTAAACTTTGTTGGGAGCGGTGTTGTTCTTGAACTATAAATCCTGTAACATTTATAAAGTTATACTCAAAACGTCACTTTGATGAAAAGAAACATAAACAGTTTTGAAAAGTGAACTTCTGATATAGATCAATCTAATGTAATATGGGTTGAGGAAGATACTATGCAATCCATCTTTGACAATATAAACAAAAAAAAAGAGTTCTTAAATGTTACGTAGAGCCAGTCTTAACATATGGATGCGAAGCATGAACAATGGGACAAAGACAAGAAAATCACTGGAGTCTGTAGAAATGTGGTTTTACAGAAGAATGTTGAGAATACCATGGACAGCTAAGAAGAGTAATGAAAATGTTCTGAAAGAGGTCAAAGCAAAAAGAGAGCTAATTTCCAATATTAGGAAGAAACAATCATCATTTTTTGGCCATGTAATGAGAAGAGAACAACTGGAATATATTGTAACAACAGGAATAATTGAGGGACGAAGAAATAGAGGGAAGCAAAGAAAAAAATAACAGACAGCTTAAGAGAATGGCTTGGCAGATGGTCAACAACAGAAATGATAAAGAACTGTCGAGATCGAAAGTTGTGAAGAGACATGATCACTTACGCCAGTAGGCCCGGTACTTGATGATGATGATGAATGTTGGGCTATTTAGTTTATTGATTTCCTTAATTAAAGTAAAGAACGTGTGTCTGATGATTTGAGAACTAATAACATTATGTTCTTTTCCTGGTGTCTCCTCTTTTGTTTGCTTCTTCTGATGTTGTTATGTTTACCCGACGGCTACTTGTCAATATTATCGCCGTTAAAAATACGTTAAGTGGGTTTAGTTACGTTGTGTTGTGATTGACAAACAAATTGCGATATTTACGTTTGTTGACCTGGAACATATGTTTTCTCGATGTTGTTTGAGTACCAGGTTGCCTTCTTTCTCTGTTCATACTCGCTGGTTAGAAGGTTCAGTTATTAGTCTGGAGACCGTCCATTAGTGGTGTGGTAGGATCTACTTCACAGATTGTCACACAAGAAGTCAGCTATGAGCCATTGACAACTTTCACCCGTGGTGCTGAAAAGAGCCAACACCCGTGTGATGTCTGCATCTCTTTCCTTTTATTACATTTAATTGATCCCGTCCAAATTATTTAAATAATGATTTGTTCATCGTGAGTTGTTTCAAACCTTCGTTATTTATTGTTTTCTATACAAACCTAATTTCTCCTAATATTTTACGTTTAAATACCTTTTAGTTTCAGCTCAAACCATAAAGTCTTAGATGCTTTCTCTGTGCTCACAGTTACATGGAATATGTCATCAAGATCCTGCTGTGTTAGGTTTTTGATGGTAACATTAATAGTGAGAGTAGTCATTCTTGATAATATGTCAACGTGCAGTGTATCGTCCCCACTGGAGTCAGTGGTATAAAGACCGACCCTGTGATTACGATGGCGTATGTAGACGTATCGATATAACGTGTTGTTTGATTCAGCGCAGAATGAAAAGCTGACTGGTGCTCTGAGCTGTGCCTCTAGTGATCTTCCGTTTCGTTCTACAGCAGGATCGTCACGGCACAACGAGATGTCTGCAAAAAAAAAAAAATAGTAACAGCTACTCTATCATAAAAGAATATTAGACATCATCACCTCAGTGCAAAATATTGACAAGTGGAAAATCATTAAAACAGGTAAATGATTTAAATATTTAGGAACTCTGTTAACCTCAGAAAGAAGATTTACACAGAGTTGAGATGCAGAATGGCTCAGGCAAAAGCAGGTTTCCAACAAATCTCTCTCTATATATATATATATATATATCTCTAAGATCAGGACTCAATCAGAGTAGGATCCCAGACTCTCACATGAAGTCAACTGTCAGGTTAAGTGTGTTGATCGACCCCACAGACAAAACATCACAATTAGAGTCTGCCAGATCCACTCCGATTGAACGCCCGTTAAAAAGTTGCACTGTTTTCTGCGCCAGTGGCCCAGTGCATCCGATTACAGCCAGCATTTTATTCAGATTTGCTTTTCTTAGCCTTTGATTGCCCCAAATCTTCCTGTAAGGCAGCAGATTGTCTTTTCTGTAAGGGATTCTGTCCTTAGATGGTCGGCCCTCCAGGTTTACGAGCACCATCTGCCCGAGTCACTAGAGGTGACTAACACAGACATGCACACACAAAGATATGAGATATTACTAACACAGACATGCACACAACGATACGAGGCATGACTAACACTGACACACATCAAGATATGAGACATGACTAACACAGACATACACACAAAGATATGACACATGCCTAACATAGACATACAGACAAAGATATGAGATATGACTAACAAAGATATGCACACACAAAGATATGACACATGACTAACATAGACATGCACACAAAGATATGGGATGTGACTGACATATATAAACCCTGGCCAGTACAGACACCCACCAAGATATGAGACATGGCTAGCACGGATATACACTAAGATATGAACCATGGCCAGCACAGACAAATATTAAGATATGAATCATGGCCAGCACAGACATCCACCAAGATATGAGCCATGGCTAGCACAGATATACACTAAGACATGAACCATGGACAGCACAGACACATATTAAGATAAGAATTATGGCCAGCCCAGACACATACTAAGTTATGAACCATGGCCAGCACATACACCCACTAAGATATCTGCCTTGGCTATCGCAGACACTCACTAATATATGAGCTACGACTAGCACGGATATACACTGAGAATTGAGCCATGGCTCAATTCAAGAGAAGCAGAAGTGGAGGTAGAAGAGCAGCGATCGCGAAAGGTATCCATATGCTTGTGTTTGTTGTAGTCGGCAGACTCTTCTTAACATGGGAATCATCGACATACGAGACGCACGCCCCGGTTAACTTTTCACAGGTTCCGTTCAAACAGTTGACCGGAGATTTGAGAGTGCAGTCTGACCCGTAGAACGTTCCCTTTTAGGTACAGTTCCCGGTTGACTGTTCACAGGTGTCGTTGAAACAGTTGTCCGGAATTTTGAGTGTGCAGTCTGACCCGTAGTACGTTTCCTTGCACGTACAGTCTGAACTTTCCGGGTCACATATGATGTCACAGCCATCAGAACACGTCTGTTCGCACTGTAGCCCAAAATTACCATCGGGACAAGTAACATTACAGGTATTGCCAGGATTTTTACATTGTTGTCATTTTCCTGATTTTTTTTCTCACATAAAGGACAGACACTTAGACAAGACCTGGAGCAGTCGTGTCCATAGATCCCAAGTGAAAAGTTGCCGTGACACGTACCGATGATGACACTGCAGCCTTTGCTACACCCACTACACACTTCACAAAACACCCCAGAATGCCTGTCCAGACAATAGGTGTCTATACATTTTTGCACCTCACACACCGTCAGTGCACTGTCAGTTTGTGAAATGGTCGGTGAGAACTCAATCTTAATGTGTGTCATTGGCGTTTGCGTGGTGACTACAATAGTGTTCACAGAAACATTAGGGTATACTATATCATTATACTGGAACACTACGCCGCCACTGTCAGAGAAAGCCTTTAGAGTGGCATTCTTTACCCGAATCATAGTGCTAGCTCGATGATAGATTCGAATGGTGTGAGTCTTCTGGGGCGTGGCAAAGTTCAGATACCAGTAAACAGAATTGGTTCCACTTCTCAATTTTGTGTATGTGCAGACATTGTCATAGAGATTGGTCTTTGTTTGCCATTAACTGCGGCCTCTGGTCCACATCCGTCGCCTGTATAACAAACATTAAATGTGTCGGCCTGGTTTGTGTTCTGTTTGAGAGCCACATTCCGACCCCCGCCAATGTAGATGGAGCAGATATTTGCAACTATCGCCCCTTTAATCCGTAACTTGTTGATCAGACCAGCCACAGAGCAAAAGACATCAATCTCGTGCGAACTAACTACGAACCTTGATTCATTGTTACATGAAGCAGACCATTTAGTTTTACCGTGAAACTGTCCGGATTGTTAAAGTCATTCACATAAATCCTTGAGCAGGAGAACGGCAAAGATTGATTGAGAGTTGCCTCAACTGATGTAAAACTTGTGTCCGGATTACATGTGGTGTTGTTGTTATCAAACAGAAAGTAGGTTCAGATTTTTTGGGCGTATTTGTACACGAGATCCAAATACTGACACTGGGGTCCGAAATATTTGTGCTGACAACTGTCATTGTTTGTGCATGTTCCTGTAGTTTTGCCACAAACTGAGTCATTATAGCAGTGACATTGTAACGTACAATTTGCTCCAAACCAACCGTCTGCATAAGTTAGGTCATTAGCTTCCAAGCCACAAACGAAGCCAGCAGTATAAAGACTTGATCTACAGCGATGGTTAACGAACTGTGTACACACATTTATTATCAAACCCGTGATTACATTTATAAAAATCCACCAACTCGCTGTGATAACAGATATCGTGATGTTCTCTAACAGAATGAGACAAACCGTTGGAGACACGCAAAATCAACATTGTTCACATCATGGTTCAAACGCAAACAAGCGTTCATCTTTCCAACAAGTGAGGAAGATACAATGCAATCCATTTTTGACAATAGAAACAAGAAAAAAGAGTTCTTAAATGTTATGTACTGCTAGCCTTAACCTATGGATGTAAATAATGGACAATAGAACAACAAAAAAGAACATCACTGTAGTATGTAGAAATGCAGTTTTAAAGAAGAATGTTGAGAATACAATGGGCCACCAAGAAGAGTAATGAAAACGTTCTGAAAGAGGCCAAAGATAAAAGAGAGCTCTTTTCTAATATTAGGAAGAAACAATCATCATTTTTTGGCCACGTAATGAGAAGAGAACAGCAGGAATATATTGTAACAACTGGGAAGATTTGAGCGAGAGGGAAGCAATGAGAAAAGATACCAGACAGCTTAAGAGAATGGCTTGGCAGATGGTCAACAACAAAAATGATAAATAACTGTCGTGATCGAAAGTTGTAAGAGACATGATCACCTACGCCATCAGGCTCTGTACTTGATGATGATCATAAAAAAAAACAACAAAATAGCTTTAGTTTTGTGTGTTTTATCTTATTTGCTTAAAATCAAGTAATCAAACTGTTCCAACCATAAGAGATGGAGTCTCAGATCTGAGACATATCGATTATATTATTGTTTACAGTTCACTTTCAATGAGATGTTTACTGCCTATCTTGAATGAGAGGGTTCAGTCTCAAATTTCTCTTGCAAATGTGCTCATTTTCATGCCAATCTTCTGTAACTAATGTTACTTCTTACCGTATAATTTATCTCATATCATTCTTTAGAAAACATAATGATCGGTGGTAAGCGTCTAACGCTTCAGGTACTACTTGTTACTTAATAATAACTTCAAATATTTCCGTGGTATAGATTTGTTACTAATTTCTACACACATATTGAACAAAAAAATAATATCTAGCTCTCTTTCCGTCAGCCAGTATGTATTTATGAATGTATGTGGGTGTGTGTATGTATGTATGTATGTATGTATGTATGTATGTATGTATGTTTGTATGTATCTAGTAATCTATCTATCTATATATCTATCTATCTATCTATCTATCTATCTATCTATCTATCTATCTATCTATCTATCTATTTTATTCTATCTAACAGAAATACGGCGCATAGAGCAGGCATTCTAGATTCGTGTGCCCGACGATATCTCAACTGTCAAACCTTGCACGTGATTTGCACTTTGTCCCACCACACGGCTCTTTTCTTGGCGAACTGCTCAATCTCGGTGAGGGACATGATGTCTGCTAGTGTTGCCTGTTGATTTAATGTTCTTTTAGTGTTTCTCTAGTCATCATTTTGTTTACCATCTGGTTCCTGTTTGAGGGCCTGTTTTGAGATTCTGTTATAGACCACCAAAACTCAAGACTATAAAATCATCAATGCGAGAGCGCTATGATTAAAAACTCTACGGCAGTTCTCACTCCCCCCCCCCCCCCCCCCTTTTCCTGGCAATCAATTACTAACCACATTGAAATGTATCTAAAGGCTTCGGTAGTGTTTGGTTTGTATACACTTTGCCTGAAACATTCTTTTTGGTATATTTTGTTCTTTCGTGCCCTATGCGAATTATAATTAGATCAATGTTAGAATTATCACATTTCAGTGGCGATCAAAGTATCGGTTATCGGTGACTTGACCCCACAGGTACACATTGACTAAAGCACCACTTCACGTTGCTGACTCTCATCCTGTGGTATAAAAAAGTTAAAATTTTTCTATTTAAAAATTAATATAATTTAAAAAAATATTAAAAGTATAACTACACATAATACCATTTTTTAAAGATAATTAAAAATGCATTATTTTGTTTCACATTATGATTGGGCAATATGTGATTATCAGTTTAAAATGCAAAACAAAAATGCAAAATATATGTATCATTATTTTGTAATGTGTGTGTCACTAAAAAAAAAATAAATTATACAATAATATATCGTTAAGTTATGATTATGAATGTTGAATCCTCAAACAACTATTTTGGCTTCGCGGCTAAACGATGTACACACAGATGCTGGCAGAAAGGGCGGGTGACGACTCAGTCGACAACGATCTCGAAGTTAGGAGCTGTAACAGCCTGGTATGGGCTCATAGCACGATAGAGACCTAAAGTGGACAGAAACAATTAGAAAGCAACGCAAACTATTTATTGCATAATGTCGAGAAACCATGAAAGCCGAAAAAGAATAAATCTTAAAGATTTGATGGTGAAACCCACAGGTCAGACAATTCAAACAGGCGAAATGAGAAAGTGACTAAAACATTTAGAAAATGACTTATAATTATCATTCTGTAGAGGAAATTAAAACATGACCACACTAACAGACAAATCTGGCTGGAAAAACAAATAACGGAAGCTATGGTTCTTAGATAATGAGACAGCGGCAGAACAAGAAGACAGTGGTTTTAAGACATCAAATAGACAATGAAAATTGCAGCAGAAGAGGTGGAACCTCCGGCTAGAGACAAAGATCCTTTTAGACGGGCTGTGGTGAATGCAACGTGCTCCAAGAACATATAAACTGATGATTATGGTATTTTTTCTGCATTAGCAAAACATTAAATTAACTAAACAATGTTTTTTCTTACTTTATTTAAAATTGAAATATACACCACACATTTAATAATTTCGCTGGTGCCCACAAGGAGTTATATTATGTGTAACTTATTTACATAATTTGTTTCCTTCCAAGAGAACATTATGTTTGTGAAATCAACGGAACAATTTAATTGTTTTCGATTCTTTTCAGAACTGGGCGCTTCTCCGAACGTTTACTTGATTTAACGAAAGTTATAGAAGCAAAAGGTTGGCGTAGAAAATGAGAAAGAGTTACAAGAAGGAAAACTTTTTATTGAGACAGAAAATGTCTAGCATAAGGGCTGTTTGTCTTTACTGTCTTGTATGTTTTGTAATAGTTCTTAATACCTAGAGTGTCCCATTTCTTTCAGTAACCAAATTGGTAAAGAAGAAAGTATGTAGAAAACGTTACTTCTAGAGATTAATGGGTTTCAAAAAACACAAGTGCTCTTGATTCATGTTGTAAAGAAAACCAAATGATCTCTTGTTGGTCAGCTGTGTTTGGTCACCATTTTAATCTTGGTAAAATATTAAATTACACCATAATTAAAATGTGTATTTTTCAGTGGAGTAATATTAGAGTACCACTGCTGAATTATACGTTAAGTTGCTGTACGTGTAAATTAGTGTCAGTAAAAGGAAACACTTTGTACAGAGCTTCGCAACAGGAGGCAATCTGATAATCAGAAGTGCCTCCCGTCGAACAAGTGCTTCGACCCTTTAGCTTCTTGACACTCTAGGCAGGTGGACCCGCATAGTTCATGACTCCCAGGCGTCGACCTCCTGCTGCATTGCCTATAAGGCTTACACTATATTACCGTCACACGATTACTACACTTAATATGCAACACTCAAAATAGTTAAACTTACCTGTCTTGCCCTAGCAAGTTGCTGTGCTTTCCAGTCGAAATGAAGTGGCTACAGATAGTCCCGTCCATTTTATAGATCTGTCGGCACGGGGACTTCTTGCACTCGCCCCGTGTATGACATGGGAATTCGGAAGTCACGGTGTAGATTAGCGCCTAGTTGTCTGGCCTTCATGTCATTAGGGACTTTATTGTTTGAACTGATAATGGTCGGTGCTTCCCACCTAAGGTCGATGATGTAATTTATATCACTTATTGCCGTGTCTCGTCCAAAGTTAACATGTCGTTACTCCGTTGACTTCCGTGGGAATCCGAATGCCACGGTGTAGATTAGCGCCTAATTGTCAGGCCTTCAGGTTATTGGGGACTTTTATTGTTGAAACCGAGCACATTTCCCTACTCTGTTTAATTACGTGGGAGTAATAAGCGGTTAAGGTGTAGATGGTCGCCCGACCGTCTCGACGTAATATTATTAGACTGTTGGTCTGTCACGATTCTGCCAGAGCCACCACGACGATCTTTCGGCTGACTCAGCAATAGTCTTCATTGTTCTTGGCCACAATCCCCGCTTAACTCCGAGCATCTTTAAGAGGTAATAAAGGGATGAGGTCGCGAGTACTCAGGCACTGACCAACACCGAAAGCACTCTACTCTGCAGTCCCTGCTGTCTCAGCTCAGTGGCGAGATCCTTGCATTTGGATGGTTTAAATATATGTTGTTTCTCTTTCCTAGATTAAAATGGCACCGTGAACTCTATTAAGATGATGTGGGTCATACCTGACGTGTAAAGTGACATATCCAGACGCATAGATCTTATGGAGTGTATATGATCCAGCTGAGATTTGTTCTTTAGGATGAGAAGAAGGCCCTTCAATATCGCAATGCTGATATGTATGAAGACGTGTTGCTGTGTTATGGAGTGTCTGTGATCCTAAGCCAGGTCATGTATACCGTCACTACTCAAATCCACTTACATAGAGACACAATGACAATCATCGCTAGTGCCATGTCAAAGCCAAAGAGACACGAGCTGTCGTTAATTTTTATTCTCCAAAACACTCTGCCTATTACACTGCCAAATTACATTCCTTTCATTCTCAGTTCATTCATCCTGAAGATGTTCTAGTGTCACCAAACTTCAAGATCTTCTCTCGCGTGCGTCTCTGCATGGAGCAACGACAGTCGTTATAAAAATAGCAAAGCGTTTATTCATCATCACACTTCATCTGAACAATCAATAATCTCAATATAATCTTGACGTAGTGTCACCACACTTCACGGAAATCTATCTTTCATACTTAGTTGCATGGAACAATAACAGTCGTCATAAAAACAGCAATAAAATTAGTCATCATCACACATCCTCGGAACAATACCAATAATATGTCTTCAAATGATCTTGACATCGTGTCAATACACTTCACGAATTTGGTCTCTCATACTTAGCTGAGTGACTGAGCTTGACTAACGTTTACTAACGAGCGAGAGACTGAACTTGACTAAGCTATTACTAACGAGAGAGAGAGAGCTTTTACTAACCAGCGAGAGAGCGTGACTAACCAGTGAGAGAGTGATTTTCCTGCGTCTTAGCTTTTTATATTCCCCCCTAATTGCATTCCCAAGCTCTTTCGCGCATCCAATAAAGTTTCAATCCTTCAAATTCCTTTGTCTCCCATTTGCCAAAACAATACATCACAGCCTTTTTTTCCTGAGAACCTTCCAGATTGCTCTATGTGAACTTTCGACCTTTGACACATTCATGGATCTATTAAAATGATCTAACTCTGCCCTCGCTCACTGCTTGGGCAGACCCTCTTTTTATTTGCTGCCCAAAATACATAAACTTGACTCTCCTGGACGACCTATTGTCTCTTCCATCTCATGTCCTACGGTTCTCATTTCTGACTTCCTCGACAGTGTCTTCCAACCCACAGTCATGGCCTCCCTTCTTATGTCAAAGTCGCTAACGACGCCCTTAACATCTTTTCCTCTATCACCCTCCTTCCTGATCGTCACTACCGCCTCTTCGTTATGGATGTCTGCTCCCTGTATACTTTTATTCCCCACTCCGACGGCCTTCGAGCTCTTCAGTTTTTCCTGGACCGTAGGATCCAACCCTCCATCGCCACTGGCGTCCTCCTCCATCTAGCAGAATTAGTATTGAACCTCAACTCTTTCGAGTTCAATGACAATTTCTTCACCCAGATTAGCGGTGTGGCGATGGGCACTAAAATGGGCCCTAGCTATGCTTGTCTCTTCATGGGTTATCTAGAGCACCTAATCATCCAAACCTACCAGGGCCCTCCTCCCCTTATGTATCGTAGGTACATCGATGATTGCATTGGTCTGTCTGACCTTCCAGAAGATGAGATCTCCCGTTTCATCGAATATGTCGGACATTTCCACCCCTCTATCCACATCACCTTCCACATCTCCACCTCCTCCGTATCTTTCCTGGACATCCTAGTCTCCTTGGGCACCTCTCATCTTCTCACCTCGGTCTTCTACAAGGCCACTGACTCCCATAGTTTCCTCCGCTACGACTCCTCTCATCCTTCTTCTTGTTAGAACTCTCTTCCATATTCTCATCTTCTCAGACTTCGTCGCCTTTGCCAAGACGATGAAGATTTCCTTCATAACGCCCACCTCATGCTTGACTTCTTCCGCCGACGCCTTTATCCAGAATCAGCTCTCCTCCCTGCCCTGCGTCGTGTTCCCTACACTTCACGTCAATCTGCTCTTACCCCCTCTACTCATCCCCCTCTGATAGAGTAGTGCTCGCCCTTACCCATCACCCTCACCACTACGCCGCTATTAGGACCATCCACCGCTACCTCCCTATTCTTCGATCTGACCCTACTACTCGTCTGCTCTTCCCTGACACGCCCCTAGTGGCCTTTAGACGTGACCGGAACCGCCGAGACTTTCTTGTCAGGGGTCGTCTTCCTGCTGACCACTTCAGCCATCGAGGCACTATCCGCTGCAACCGCAGAGTATGTAAAACTTGTGACCGCGTTCTCCAGACCGACACTGTCCTCTTCCCTAATGGTCCTTTCGAGGTCAGAGAGGGATTCACTTGCACATCGCGGAACATCATTTATGCCATCATTTGTAAGCGATGCAAGTTGACCTACATCGGTCAGTCTGGTCGAAGGATCGGCGATAGGTGCCGTGAACACTTGAATGACATCACCCGAGAAGCGGACACTCCTGTATCAGCCCACTTTAACTCGAGGGGCCATCGAGGTAAGACTGATGTCTTGGTAACTGGCCTAATATCATGCTCCTCTGATCACCACAGTCGGCTCACTCTTGAGCACCGTCTGATCGCTCGTTGGGGCTGCCTCACCCCTCGTGGCATCAATGTATCCCTGTCCCTCTGAGGACTCTCCTCCCTCCGACTCCACCCTCCCACCTATGGACCTCTCTTCCTATTTCTCTTCTTGGGTCTTCTACTCCTCGTCCATCCCTGCTTTTCATATCCTCTTTGAGTAACCCCCATCTTACCTTCTTCATCCTAACCCCCCCACACACCTTTTTCTCTTCTGACTACCTTCATGTCCTTTACCTCTTTATCACTATATCACCTCTCCACCTGGTCTGTACGTACGATCTCTCTGCAAACCTCTATTGTTCCTCGTCCTTCCCACCACCTCTCTGATGATCTACTCCTAGCTCACCCCTCTCCTCTCTATTCACTTGTAGTCACTACTCATCTATACCTACTATTCCAGTATCCCCCTTATCCTGATGCCCACTTTCATTCCCCCCTTTCTTCTATCATTTCCCTACTTCTTTACCTCCTATGGTTTATACCTCTTGCACACCATCCCCTTATTGCTCCACTTCTTCCAGACTTTCTCTTTTTCCATTCACTTCTGACCTACCGCTTCTCCTCCTATTCAGTTTTCACATACCTGCTTCTTATCGCTCCTCTCCATACCTCCTCCTCTAATACTTCCCTACCTCTCGATAGACTAACTTCCTCCGGACCACCCCTCTATCGCCCTTCTCATTATACCGGCGTTATTATTCTTCCTCTCCTTATCTCTTCCTCCAGTATCCAATCCTTCCTTTTGTTGACCTACCTCTCAACTATTTCAGTTCGAGGCCTTCCATTCTGTAGAGGCCATCTCTCTCACCCATCGCCTAGTTCACTACTTTGTCGTGTCATTCAATTTCTTTCTTTTAACCTCTCGCGTGATGTCTCACTTCCATTGTTGAGTGATTTATATGTATTGCTTGTCGTGTCCCAGGAGTGTCTTCGTCTATCCCCCTTCCCCCCCCCCCTTTGGTTTTCCTGATATTAGATCAGTTTGCCCTCTTAACTCGTCTGTCTTGGTCACGTGTTGCTTTCTATACACGTTCTCTGCGCTCCTAGTGATTCCGACTTGCTTCAGCACGGATTACAGATTTCCTGCTCTGAGCTAAGCTAAGTACATTTTATTATACATTTTTCTCTTTTTCTATTTTATATGTCTTGACGCCCATCGTGCCTCTCGTCATGTAATATTCATTTCTCTCTTCTCTCTTTTCTTATTTCTGCATCCTACTTTCCTCGCCCTCCACTTGATCATCTAACATGTAGTAATTGTGCTTCACCGCTTGTTGTCGTTGTCCCTGTATTCTGAAGAAGGCCACAGGCCGAAACGTCAGTATTGTGTTGTGTTCTTTATTTGTAAAGCTGTCACCATACCTTGGAGTGTTTAGCACACCCCACCACTGGCTCCTAGCCGGTATACTATTACATTACCTCCCCTTCCTGTAGATTCTAACGAGAAGCGTTGAAAACTAATACACACAAAAATAATAATAATAATAGTATATAACACAACTTACTATCATACTTTCTCGGTAAACCATTAATACCAGTACTTCCACATGCTGACAACAGCTGTACTGTCCCAAAAATCGAATAATTATACCTATAAAATGCACTTAATACAGCGTACAATTATCACACCTGCCTTATAATGAAAAAAAACATGTACTGTACAATATCCATAATTATACATGTAAAACGTTTGCAATGTTTCTTTATTACAGCACCCTTGACAATTGTCTTTTCAATTTTATGACGTCAAAACAGTTAATTGGACGAAAAAATATGCCTCCTTTTAGGAAGAACCTATGAATCTTTACTCTTTATGTGGTGTCCTCTGACACTGTATAAAATTGGTCACGGCATCAAAATGATCTTTGACACTGTATAACATTTTTTTACTTCTCCATAATCTGTTATATTCTTTGGACTACTGTTTAGTCTCAATAAATTCAGGACTGTGTCACTGAATCTCCTCTCAATTCTTCATAATTTTGAAGTACAATAAATGTGTACACATCTCTGACATTGTGTACAAACCCTAGCCAATTCGACTAAAGCTATATGGCATACTTCTAAAGAAAACTTCATTCTTCAATTAACTTCTTTTGAGTACTTTCATTTCTTATCTTCATTTACCAGAGAACCTCCTCTAGGTTATCTTATAGTACATGTTTACACCTCTTTTATATATTCTCTAAATGTTTAATGGTCAGCTTAGAACCACCCGTGCTTCTTCCTCTTGTTAATTTTCTGGACATGAGCTATATGCTCATCCATCTTTCCCAGTTTTCGAGCAAAAACACATTTGTTTTTACGCGTTCATCATTTTGTCTTTCCCTCTCTTCTATTATTGTGTTGCGCTCTGGAGTCCACAGTGGCCAGAACACCATTTCTGAATTAATGACACTATCTTCTTTTAAGTCAGATATTTACACCAACTGTAGTAACTTGTCTACTCTTTGTCTTCTTTGTTCCCCAGCGGAAGCTTCAATTTCTCGCTATCAGTTGACATTTCTTATATATCTGAATACCACTCATCGACGTGTGACGCGGCTTCCCATTCACGTTTCTTCCTGGTTTGTACAGGTTTTGCCTCTCCGGAAGAACTTTTGCCTTTTGTTTGCCACTTTTCGTATCTGTCATCCATGAAATTTTCTCTCGTTTATCTTGTATCAATGATTCTACCTCTATCTTCAAGTCAGCTTTCTCACATATAGGTTGTCCAACTGTATCTTCAGCCTCCGCCATATCAGTTTCCATTTTCTCTGCTTCTCTCTTCAAGCCTTTGTTAGTTGTCTCTAAGCTACTGACTATCTCTGCCAAAGCAACCATCTTCCTATTATTTTTCTCATTGTCTTGTCTCAGTACCTTAATCTCATGGTCTCTTTTTATTCATTTCTCTTTCATCTCCTCTATTACTCTTTTACCTTCGTGATTCTTCTCCTCAAATTTAGTCTCATAATGTGGCCATGTCACTTCACTATCACTACCTACACAGGCATCAACATAATTCTTTACAACCACAGCTTCTAACTCAGTCTCGGTATCTCTTGTCTCTTCTGTCTGCATTACTTTGCTACCAGTTTTCGATTTCTTATAGATTAATCTTTCTACACTACTCTGTTTGTCCTCATCTGCTGTCAGAAATTCGTCATTGTCTGGTCTATCTGAGTCTGTGCTTGTTTTCATCATAAAAACATTCTTATTTTGTTTCATAATACTATTGTTTATTAATAAACAATACAGTTTATAATTTTGTCTCTCATAGCGTGCATAACCTATTTCTTTATTTTTAGTTATTACAAATTGGGAGCCGCGATAGCTCAGTGGTTAGTGAACTGGACTACAAAAGACAAGGGGTAGGGCTCGATCGCAACCGACGGCTTCTGGGTGCACCCAGCCTTAAATGGATACCGGTTTTTTTTCTGGTAAAGTAAAGCAGCACTGGCGTATTACCGACTACATTACCCCAAAAAGCATGTGCTGAAGGTCTGTAAAATATAGAGTCAGTAACACCATATTTCCCTATACACCACTTGGCGTGAAGGAGGTACTTTACTTTTTTTTATTACAAATTATTTTGTCTTTTGGTTTGTTTCAAATCTCTTTCTTATTACTGGTCTATGAACATCAACTTTTATTTTGTAGCCTGCTATTGTATGTTCATTATTCACAATAGTACTGTCTCTATAAAATATTATGGCTTTATTTATCTCGTCATGTATGTTTATGTGCCTGCAAAATATTATTTCTCGAAACTTAAAATAATTTCTAATCTGTAATTATGTAATGTCTTTTCTTAAAATTCTTCACTATTATTTTGCAAGAATTTGTTCTATTTTCCATGTCTTATAATTTAAGTAGCAATTATCTCTTTTGTGACAAAACAATGTCTAAATATTCTTTACAATACGATAACAAATAATCAATTACGTGTTCTTCAGTCTGCATCTGAAAATAATGGAAAATTTGTATTAATAGTTCTGTGAAATGAAATTTAAATTTATGGTCAGAATCAATATTCAACAAAAATGCAATATTAATCGTAATCATATAAGTCAAAATTACAATTATACATTTCACATTCTACCTATATAGCTAAATTACTGCAATTTAAATATTATTAGTTCTAACACGATACTGCAGTTTCATCACTTGTCTGATAGTTAAT
This sequence comes from Megaustenia siamemsis, assembly GCA_032433765.1. Classification (NCBI taxonomy): domain Eukaryota; kingdom Metazoa; phylum Mollusca; class Gastropoda; order Stylommatophora; family Ariophantidae; genus Megaustenia; species Megaustenia siamemsis. The sequence continues at coordinate 12,252,979 of JAVIAB010000126.1, forward strand.
ATTACTGTTGATTGAAGACACAATGTTGACGAGGGAGGAAAAAATTGAACACGCCATTTTGTTCAAGGTCACGCTAGATTGTTTTTCTGTTCCGCTCGACTACTACGTTGAAGGTCGAGGTTGACTAACGCAGTTTTCCTGAACCGGTAATTGATAAATTATTTTACGGCTGGTTAGCTTGACCGGTAACAAGTACTGCGACAATGATAGTAGATTCTTTCTTTCCAGTTCATTCACGTGGCTTGTTGATTTGAGAAAATAAATGTTGCATAGTATGCTCGCTAGGCAACTTGATAATATTTTCTTGTTAATTAGTTCATTGTATCCTCCTTCACCTGTTACATTACAGTTGACAAGAATTCCGGTTCTGTAGCTGTGTTATGCTGTCTCTGTTACATAAAGTCCTAGCCTCTTGTAGACGAACAAAAAAAAATTCAGCATCACCAATCTTGTTACAGTGTCTCTCTTAACTCAAAATCTAACTAACCCGGGCTCTTGTTAAAGGTCGCAGCATCAAATGATTTGATTACCTACATACACATTTTCTTGTTAAAGGTCACAGCGCCAAAATGATCTTGTATAGTGTATCTACTTAACCCAAGCTCTTGTTAACGGTTAAGGCACAAAAATGATCTTGTTTAAAGGTCACGGCGCCAAAATGATCTTGTTCTAGTGTCACCACATTTCACGATCTTCTCTCGCGTACGTCTCTGCATGGAGCAGCGACAGTCGTTATAAAGATAGCAATGAGTTTATTCATCATCACGCTTCATCTGAACAATCAATAATGTTCAATATAACCTTGACATCGTGTCACCACACATCAATCTGTCTCTCATACTTAGCTGCTTGAAACAATAACAGTCGTCATAAAAACAGCAATCAGATTAGTTATCATCACACTTCGTCCGAACAATATCAATAATATGTCTTCAAATGATCACGAAATCGTGCCAATACATTTCACGGAAATCGGTCTCTCTTACTTAGCTGAGTGACTGAGCTTGACTAAATGTTACTAACGAGCGAGAGACTGAACTTGACTAAGCTATTACTAACGAGAGAGAGAGAGCTTTTACTAACCAGCGAGAGAGCGTGACTAACCAGTGAGAGAGCGATTTTCCTGCTTCTTAGATTTTTATATTTCCCCCTAATTGCAATCCTAAACTCCTTCGCGCATCCAATCAAATTTCGCCCCTCCAATTACCTTTGTCTCCCATTTGCCAAAGCAATAAGCCACAGCCTTTTACTTCAGAACATTCCAGATTGCTCTCCTTGAACTTTCGACCTTTGACACATTCATGGATCTATTAAAATGATCTACCTCTGCCCTCGCACATAGACACTCTAGCCGGTACACTATGACAATGAAACCTCTTCCTAATATTTATTTTCAAACTTACCAGATTACTTAAATGTTTATTTGTTTTTGCTGTTAAGTATCTAAGTGTTTATTTGCAGCAGCCGCCACATTGGAACAATGTCACATATTTATATTTATATTTCACTTGAAGAACCAAGCGTGTATTGATATGGAGTGTTTGAGAGGTGACATTTAGACAATTATCTGGCGGCAATACAACTTTGATCTTTCGTCATTACATTTTACCATGATGGTGAAAGTGAAAGAGCATTGCATATCGTTGATATTTCTTTCAGATATTTAGACCACGAAAGGTAATCATTTAAGCTAAATGCAAAAATTTCATTTAGAAGAAACAAGGCATGATATAGTGTTTAACTTGCCTACTATATAACAAAACTTTGAAGCTGCATGGACAATTATGAGGGAAATAAAACACATTTGTGAATACAGTATTGAGGTTTTGTGGTTCTACACACGTAGCTGAAAAGGTGTTACAGTCAAACGCTGTATTTTTACACAACAGAGGCTGGTATTTGACAGCTTTTATCCTGGTAACATCGCCTCTACTTGAGTGATAGAGATACTAGTTTGACATTTACCCCAAAACAAATTTGCTTCATCGCCATTAATCTGACGTTGATGGTAAGAAAGAGCTTTTAATTCGTCAATAATTTTAGTCTCTCATGAATGGAAACTGTGAGGGCGTCAGTAGAGTGGTTGCACTTAGAGTGTTCGCTTGCGATGTACGCAAACGTTGGTTCAACTAAAGCCAGCAATCATGCTGAAGATAGACCAACAATAAGGCACCTCCAAAACATAAAATATACCTTCAACGTTGATAATAGAGGATGTGGGAGATAAATATAGGTACAGATATTCCTTCAAACAGGATGTGGATGGAGCGATCTTCGGCAAATGCATGACATTGTGGTTTCCCTTAAAATGTTTAGTAATTTGTGAACTTGAAATCTAGATCCCGAATTTTTCATAGTTTTCACTCCAACTTTGAAACCAGACTTTTATAGGGGCATTGGTACTAACCATTTCATTTAAACAACGTACCCCTGGTCGTTGACAACATGTGTACCAATAAAATACTCACTAAAGACACAGAGGACTACACGCCTTGAGGAAACGATGAGCAAATATTGCTCTCTTTACGTATGTTTTTCCTCATTAATGGGGTCGTTTTCTTTTTTTATGGTCTGTGAGAGACAAGTGCTCTTAAATTACGGGTCGAAAATGTTTTAGTTTAAAGAATGAATCTAATATAAAACATTGACAATTTCAGGCGCAAGCAATCACAAAGAGCCAAGGTGGTAAAGTTATTAGTTTTCTTCTTCTCCTTCAGCGATCATGGCTCATTCAGAGTAGGATTCCGGATTTTCTTATGAAGGCAGCGATGTGTTTAAGTGATTCGGTATAGTGTTATCGGTTTTAAAATAAAGTAACGTGACGTTTTCATACCTTCTTTCATGACCTGGAACGTCAGCGTCAACCTTTCATTCAAGTGACGTGATTCCTTGTAGACTGTCACAGTAAATGGATTTAAGAAGTCATCCTTCTGGACATTATTGACTGCGATGTTTATTGTCGCCTGCGTTCTGTTTCTCACAATTTGTACACCAATCTTGCCTTGTGACCATTGTGGATACCAGCCTCTACTTATATTCAGGTGTTGAATGTAGATGAAACGATGAACTTCAGAATCAGTGTCCACACAAAAAACTACACTGACATCACTTCCTATGTTCGTGTACACCGATGTCCCGTTTTGAGAAAAGCCACCGCTGTTGGGGCACAGAAATATTGCGCCTGAATAGAAAAGCAAACAAATATAAAGTTTTCTTTAATAACTGTGTGATTTATATGGCATTTGCAAACATTTATATGCATCCTTATCGGAAATTGTTTTTATTACATAATCTTTCTCGTCAACAGAAAATTATAATTGTTACGTCAATATTTATGAATTAATACAATGTCCCAAACATATCAAACAGGGGATAATAAACTGGATAGTAGTTTCTCCTTTTTCTTGTACCTTTTAACTTACCGCGGAGCTTCTTCTGCCTTTCAGCTCCATGTGGAGCATAGGTCTCAAACAAACACTTTCCAAGCTGTTCTGTTTCTTGCCAATCTTTTAAGATTAATCCATATCTTCTCCTTCATCTTCATCTCTGCCTCCATCTATCTTGTTCAAGAACATTGTGGTCTTTGCCTTTGTCTTTTCCCTTGGGATTCCAAAAGGGCATGTTGTATAATACTATTGTAATACGCTGTACGGATATAAATACATAATTCTCTGTAATTCGTGCAGCATTTAAGCGGTTCTACGTTTTATCCCTACACTTTTCAAAACGTTTCTCGTGTCCTCTGTTTAGTCCTGGGTGTGGTCTTGTGTGTGGTCCAGGGTGTGGTCCTAGGTGTCGTCCTGTGTGTGGTCGTGGTTGTCCGGTGTGTTTTCCATGGTGTTTCCTTGAGTATGCTACTGTCTGTCGTTCTGGTTGTGGTCCTGTGTATCGTCCTGGTTGTGGTCCTGTGTATCGTCCTGGGTGTGGTCGTGGGTGTGGTTTTGGGTGCCGTCCTGGGTGTTTTCTTGGTTTTCGTCATGTGTGTCGTCCCGGGCTTGGTCCTGGATATGGTCCTGGGTTTCGTCTTATATGTCGTGCTGTTTTCCTTTCTGAGTGTCGTCCTGGATGTCGTGCTTGGTGTGTTTCTGGGTGTCGTCCTGTGTGTTGTCTTGGTGTTAGTCCTGTTTGTCGTCCTGTATGTCGTCCTGTTTGTCGCCCTGTTTGTCGTTCTGTTTGTCGTCCTGTTTGTCACCTTTGTGTGTTTCTGGTTGTCGGCATGTGTGTTGTCTTGGTTTTCGTCCTGTTTGTCGTCCTAGGTGTGTTTATGTGTGTCGTCATGTGTGTTGTCTTGGTTTTCGTCTTGTTTGTCGTCCTGTTTGTCGTCTTTGGTGTGTTTATGGGTGTCGTCCTGGGTGTGGTTTAGGGTAAGGTTTTATCTGTCGTCTTGGTTGTGGACCTGGGTATGATCCTAAATATTGTCCTGGGTGTTGTTATTAGGTGTGGTTCTGGTTGTCTTCTTGGTTAGGTTGCTTGGGTGTCGTCCTCTGTGTCTTTTTTGGTGTCGTCCTGGGTGTGGTCCTTGGTGTCGTCTTGGTTGTCTTCCTATTTGTCGTCCTGGGTGTGGTCCTTGGTGTTGTCTTAGTTGTCTTCCTATTTGTCGTCCTGGGTGTGGTCTTCGTTGTCTTCCTATTTGTCGTCCTGGGTGTGGTCCTTGGTGTCGTCTTGGTTGTCTTTCTATTTGTCGTCCTGGGTGTGGTCCTTGGTGTCGTCTTGGTTGTCTTCCTATTTGTCGTCCTAGTTGTGGTCCTTGGTGTCGTCTTGGTTGTCTTCCTATTTGTCGTCCTGGGTGTGGTCCTTGGTGTCGTCTTGGTTGTCTTTCTATTTGTCGTCCTGGGTGTGGTCCTTGGTGTCGTCTTGGTTGTCTTCCTATTTGTCGTCCTGGGTGTGGTCCTTGGTGTCGTCTTGGTTGTCTTCCTATTTGTCGTCCTGGGTGTGGTCCTTGGTGTCGTCTTGGTTGTCTTCCTATTTGTCGTCCTGGGTGTGGTCCTTGGTGTCGCCTTGGTTGTCTTTCTATTTGTCGTCCTGGGTGTGGTCCTTGGTGTCGTCTTGGTTGTCTTCCTATTTGTCGTCCTGGGTGTGGTCCTTGGTGTCGTCTTGGTTGTCTTCCTATTTGTCGTCCTGGGTGTGGTCCTTGGTGTCGTCTTGGTTGTCTTCCTATTTGTCGTCCTGGGTGTGGTCCTTGGTGTTGTCTTGGTTGTCTTTCTATTTGTCGTCCTGGGTGTGGTCCTTGGTGTCGTCTTGGTTGTCTTCCTATTTGTCGTCCTGGGTGTGGTCCTTGGTGTCGTCTTGGTTGTCTTCCTATTTGTCGTCCTGGGTGTGGTCCTTGGTGTCGTCTTGGTTGTCTTCCTATTTGTCGTCCTGGGTGTGGTCCTTGGTGTCGTCTTGGTTGTCTTCCTATTTGTCGTCCTGGGTGTGGTCCTTGGTGACGTCTTGGTTGTCTTCCTATTTGTCGTCCTGGGTGTGGTCATGTAAGTCGGAGTGTAAGGATGTAGGAGGTGGTAATAGTCATGGTGTGTTAACAGAAAAGGAGAAGCATGAAATAGAGTACGAGTTCAGGGTGTTGCATAAAGCTTGGAGTGAACCAGTCGGGGAGAGTGGTCAGGTGTTCAGAGTGATATGGACCAGAGTTGAGATGAAGGTAGTTCTCGGGATGTCGAGGTGATTAGGAGACGCGAAGAATAATTAGAGTTCAGAAAGGGAAGTGAATTCATTAGCTGAGGGAATGACTTAGGCAGATTTCAGTTGGTTGAGACATGAGATATTTAAAACCTGATAGAAAACAGTATGAGATTACATGTAAGCTATCGATGTAGAAACCGATCCGTGCCATTAGGGATTTGATCCATTTTAGTAGTAACAGGGCAAGCGCTCTTTTTAGTTAGAAGTGTGTAGGATGAAGTTTTCAGAGAGATTAATAGAGGAAGCAGGGCAGTCATATGTGATCTAAATTATTGGAGAAGTGGATCATTCGTATTAGAAGTGTGTAGGATGAAGTTTCAGAGAGATTCAAAGAGGCAGTTAACTGTAATCCAAGTTATTTGAGAAGTGAATATATTTAAAGAGTAACAGGCGCATGTCCATATTAGCAAGACGTGTGTAGGAACAATCATACGGTTGACATGTCGGTTAATAAGTTGAATGTAGTTTTTAAAAAAACGAGTGAGACTGGCTCCTTAGTATAGGAAGCTGGATATTTTGTAATCATACCGTGGAGTGACAGTGAGCAAACTAGTGAGAAAGTGTCTGTAATGATATGTTCCATGAGATGGATTTATTACGTGGACATTACATTAATTGTTAAGTGTATGTACACTGTTCAGAGTATGTGGACATAGATATTTGATTCAATATGTGATGATAGAGTTATGAGATTAATTACAAATAGTTAGAAGGTAAGTGGAACCTATTACTTTTATACATTGGCGGTGGTCCACGCCTTTGAGATGTTATATTTAGAATCTTTGTTAATCGGACGATGCAAATATGTGTTTCGATTCTTATGTACAAGAGACTTGTGTGTAAAGTCTATGTTATGTAGACAGGTGTGTGACGTATTCCATTCCAACAGACAAATCAGAACACAACGCGAAGTACTAGGATTGACAGTTTATACCTAACGACTGAGCTCATTTAAGAAAAGAGGCGATGGCGGTCACAGTCCTTGGTGTCGTCATGGGTGTCGTTCTTTGCGTTGTCCTGGGTGTGGTCCTTGGTATCGTCCTGGGTGTGGTCCTTGGTATCGTCCTGGATGTGGTCCTTGGTATTAAGAAGTGGGTGTGGCCCTTGGTATCGTCCTGGGTGTAGTCCTGGGTGTATTCCTGGTATCGTCCTGGGTGTGTTCCTTGGTATAGAGATGTGGGTGTGGACTTTGGTATCGTCATGGTTGTCTTCTGTGTGCCGTCATGTCTGTCGTCATGCATTTGTTACTGGCTATCATCATGCATGTGTTACTGGTTGTCGTCATGCATTTGTTATTCGCTATCGCCATGCATGTGTTCCTGGCTGTCATCATGCATTTGTTACTGGCTGTCATCATGCATGTGTTCCTGGCTGTCATCATGCATTTGTTACTGGCTGTCATCATGCATGTGTTCCTGGCTGTCGTCATGCATTTGTTCCTGGCTGTCGTCATGCATGTGCTCCTGGCTGTCGTCATGCATTTGTTACTGGCTGTCATCATGCATGTGTTCCTGGCTGTCATGATGCATTTGTTACTGGCTGTCAACATGCATGTGTTCCTGGCTGTCATCATGCATTTGTTACTGGCTGTCATCATGCATGTTTTCCTGGCTGTCGTCATGCATTTGTTCCTGGCTGTCATCATGCATGTGTTCCTGGCTGTCATCATGCATGTGCTCCTGGCTGTCGTCATGCATTTGTTACTGGCTGTCATCATGCATGTGTTCCTGGCTGTCATGATGCATTTGTTACTGGCTGTCAACATGCATGTGTTCCTGGCTGTCATCATGCATTTGTTACTGGCTGTCATCATGCATGTTTTCCTGGCTGTCGTCATGCATTTGTTCCTGGCTGTCATCATGCATGTGTTCCTGGCTGTCATCATGCATTTGTTCCTGGCTGTCATCATGCATGTGTTCCTGGCTGTCATCATGCATGTGTTCCTGGCTGTCATCATGCATTTGTTCCTGGCTGTCATCATGCATGTGTTCCTGGCTGTCATCATGCATGTGTTCCTGGCTGTCATCATGCATTTGTTATTCGCTATCGCCATGCATGTGTTCCTGGCTGTCGTCATGCATTTGTTACTGGCTGTCATCATGCATGTCTTCCTGGCTGTCATCATGCATTTGTTACTGGCTGTCATCATGCATTTGTTCCTGGCTGTCGTCATGCATTTGTTCCTAGCTGTCGTCATGCATGTGTTCCTGGCTGTCGTCATGCATTTTTTACTGGCTGTCGTCAGGCATGTTTTCCTGGCTGTCGTCATGCATGTGTTCCTGGCTGTCGTCATGCATGTGTTCATGGCTGTCGTCATGCATGTGTTCCTGGCTGTCCTCATGCATATGTTCCTGGCTGTCCTCATGCATGTGTTCCTGGCTGTCATCATGCATTTGTTACTGGCTGTCATCATGCATTTGTTACTGGCTGTCATCATGCATTTGTTCCTGGCTGTCGTCATGCATTTGTTCCTGGCTGTCGTCATGCATGTGTTCCTGGCTGTCATCATGCATGTGTTCCTGGCTGTCCTCATGCATGTATACCTGGCTGTCGTCATGCATGTGTTCCTGGCTGTCATGATGCATGTGTTCCTGGATGTCGTCATGCATGTGTTACTGGCTGTCATCATTCATGTGTACCTGGCTGTCATCATGCATGTGTTCCTGGCTGTCGTCGTGCATGTCTTCCTGGCTGTCGTCATGCATGTGTTCCTAGCTGTCGTCATGCATGTGTTCCTAGCTTTCGTCATGCATGTGTTCCTGGTTGTCCTCATGCATGTGGTCCTGTCTGTCATCATGCATTTGTTCCTGGCTGTCGTCATGCATTTGTTCCTGGCTGTCGTCATGCATTTGTTCCTGGCTGTCGTCATGCATTTGTTACTGGCTGTCGTCATGCATTTGTTACTGGCTGTCATCATGCATTTGTTCCTGTCTGTCGTCATGCATTTGTTCCTGGCTGTCGTCATGCATGTGTTCCTGGCTGTTGTCATACATGTGTTCCTGGCTATCGTCATGCATGTGTTCCTGGCTGTTGTCATACATGTGTTCCTGGCTATCGTCATGCATGTGTTCAGGCTGTCGTCATGCATTTGTTACTGGCTGTCGTCAAGCATGTGTTCCTGGCTGTCGTCATGCATTTGTTACTGGCGGTCATCATGCATGTGTTCCTGGTGTGGGTCTGGGTCCGGCCCTGGGTGTGGTACTTGGGTGTGGTACTAGGTGTGATCATGGGTGTGGTACTTGGTGTGATCATGGGTGTGGTACTAGGTGTGATCATGGGTGGTGTACTTGGTGTTATCATGGGTGTGGTACTAGGTGTGATCATGGTGTGGTACTTGGTGTGATCATGGGTGTGGTACTAGGTGTGATCATGGGTGTGGTACTTGGTGTGATCATGGGTGTGGTACTCGGCGTGATCTGGGTGTTTAAAACGAGGTGTAATCTGGTTGTTTAAAACGAGATGTGATCATGGATATGGTACTAGGTGTAATCATGGATATGGTATTAGGTGCGATCATGTGTGTGGTTCTAGGTGCGATCATGGGTATGGTTCTAGGTGTGATCATGGGTGTAGTACTAGGTGTGATCTGGATGTGGTACTAGGTGTGATCTTAATGTGGTACTAGATGTGATCTGGATGTAGTATTAGGTGTGATATGGATGTGGTACTAGGTGTGATCTTGATATGGTACTAGGTGTGCTCTGGATGTGGCACTAGTTGTGATCCTGATGTAGTACTAGGTGTAATCATGGATGTAATACTAGGTGTGATCCTGATGTGGTACTAGGTGTAATCATGGATGTAATACTAGGTGTGATCTGGATGTGGTACTAGGTGTGATTATTTGTGTGTTTATAGGTGTGATCATGGATGTGGTAGTAGGTGTGATCATGGATGTGGTACTAGGTGTGATCTGGATGTGGTACTATGTGTGATCATGGGTGTGGTACTAGGTGTGATCTGGGTGTGGTACTTGGTGTAATCATGGTGTGGTACTATGTGTGATTAGGGTGTGGTACTAGGTGTAATCATCGGTGTGGTACTAGGTGTAATCATGGGTGTGGTGCTAGGTGTGATCTGGGTGTGGTACTAGGTGTGATCATGGTGTGTTTATAGGTGTGATCATGGATGTGGTAGTAGGTGTGATCATGGATGTGGTACTAGGTGTGATCTGGATGTGGTACTATGTTTGATCATCGGTGTGGTACTAGTTGTGATCTGGATGTTGTACTAGGTGTGATCTGGATGTGGTACTATGTGTGATCTGGATGTGGTACTAGGTGTGATCATGGATGTGGTACTAGGTGTGATCTGGATGTGGTAGCAGACGTGATCTGGGTGTAGTACTAGGTGTGATCATGGATGTGGTACTAGGTGTGATCTGGATGTGGTAGCAGACGTGATCTGGGTGTAGTACTAGGTGTGATCATGGATGTGGTACTAGGTGTGATCATGGGTGTAATACTAATTGTGGTCATGGAAGTTGCACTAGGTGTGATCTGGATGTGGTACTAAATGTGATCATGGGTGTGGTACTAGGTGTGATCATGGATGTGGTACTAGGTGTTTATCATGGATGTGGTACTAGGTGTGATCATTGGTGTATTCCTAGATATTGGCGTTGGTGTGGTACTGGGTCTGGTCTTGGATGTTTGCCCTGGGTTTTGGCCTGGCTGTGGTCCATGCTGTGTTCTGGATATGGTCCTGGTAATGGGTCTGTGTGTGGCCCTTGGTGTGGACCTGGTGTGGTCCAGGGTGTTCCCTAGGTTGGTCCTGTGTGTGGTCCAGGGTGTGGTTTTGAGTATCTCTGAGAACGCTGAAGTATGTTCACATAAATCTCTTCAATATTCACTTCATATGTATCATATAACATTATGTTGATTTACTGTATTAACACAATGGTCATTAATAACTTGAAGAATGGTCTGAAATCATGTGACAGTTTCTGATTGTTGTGAACATTTCAGTATCTCTCATTTTCTTATAGAACTCTTCTATTCTCAGCAGGTATTCATAATTCACAGTTAGGTTTTATTATTAGTATTATTATTTTATTTATTTATTTATTTTTTTGGTGGAGGGGTGTATTCTGATAGCTCTTTTTAACTACCATTGTATATTTTCTGCATTTATTACTATTACTATTTTGTTTCATTCACATTTGCTTTATTGTTTTTTTCTGCGGTGGCAGTGTTATTTTTCTAACTATAATAATGTTAGTTATGCGCTTTTCTGGAGATGTTGGTCTGGACTGACGAGATGGGAAGATACCTTGCAGATGTGGCTAGCTCATCTGGTGACAATTGCACACTGCATTTCGTTGTACATTGAAACATCGTAGAAACCACAGATACCGGATACACATACACATACCTGATATGACAGTAGGAGGACTTAGCTTTAACAGCCTCAGATTATATTTGATACGGTATTGATGTTAGAGGGAATAATAAACACCTCAATCCCTGCTCAATGATTTAAGAAAGTGAGAAAATGTTTTAAATTAATGAAGCAGAAGTAATGGTGGTCTCAAAAGAGAAGATTTCAACTACGAAATATGTGTATGGCAATGGAAAAAACATCAGTCAAGCAGATTGTTTTAATTTTATGTGCTCCGAGTTAACATCGGATTGAAGTTAATTTATGATGGTTAGGGAAGATTGCACAAGACATGATTATTTAATTTTTTTTTAAAATGGGAAATATGTTAAGCAATATGTCACTATTATTTAAATGTTATAAAAAGAGAGTTACAGTGTTATATTGAAACAATGCTGCATTACGGTTGCAAATGATGGCCAGTAAACAATGGAATTTAACGCCAAGTAGTAAGTTTATGTTTTGCTAAGGGTACAGAGAGTATCCGTAAAATCCATTGAGGAAATAAACATTAAGGCGGATGAAGAGAGGAAGATTATAAAATAATTAGAGATTGGCACTTCATGTTCGTGTGAGCAAGTGTGGAGAAAAGATGTGTTTTCATTACTTACTCTCGGGCCAAGACAGTAACAAGAGAAGAAACCGTAACTCTTCATATCTCGTGATCCACTGGTCTTACTCGTCTTCTAGGTCTTGTTTTGTTGTTTAGTCCAAAATTGAGTCATCTCTGTTAATTGTTTTTCTTAGATGAGAAAACTTGGTATCAGCAGGAAAAATAAAAGGTCGAAAAGACAGAGATAGATAAGTAAACAGGAGCTGGTTGGTTGGCGGGATTGCAGGGAAAAGATCAACGGTGGATCTGTTGTACATGTCACAATATTGAGGTTTATGGGGTAATATGTCAAACACCAGCAGCATGGATAATTTGTTGCGAAATCATTAAACCAATGTGTGATGTGTGGGTTTATTATTGAGAAGGAAAGATTACTCTGAATGAAACAACTAAGACACAATTAGGACAGAAGCCGCAACATGGAATCTTCTTTCTCTTTCCTTTCTCATCTATCTTTCAGTGTCGAGGGAAGATATAATTTGCGGTCTTTTGCTCCTCTGTTCGCCTCTGCTGCTATGTTTCCTAGTGCTTCTAATATTCCATAGACCCATCTTTTTCGTGGTTGACCCGATCCATGGATCTGGTGTTCTCACAATGTTTTTTGAAGGCTCGTTGTGTTGTGTTCTGTTCTTTCTGCTTTGCCACGTGGCCAAACAATTTTATCTGTTGTTTCCTTAAATATTCTATGGCGGGGGCTATTCCTAGCTATTGTCTCAGTTCTTCATTTCTGATTTTCCGTTTATTGCAGTTGCTAACAATATTCTACTCAACTCCGACTTGTTGCAGGAGCTACTGAGTTAAGTGCTCTGTGCACACCGCAAGCTGTGTGTTTCATCCGTTTTGATCGTGTTTCGATGTTCCAATTGTTTACGATGAATGATGATATTGTATGAAAAGGAACAGTTAGCTATGTTCACTTTCTGTGCCATTTCGCCTTGTTTCTTTTGACATGTGCTGATACTGTTATGGTGCGGACTAAAGCTACCTTTCTTTGTTTGGGAGATTAGTTAGTATTTCGAATGATTCCACTGGCATGGGCGGTTGAGCAATTATGGATTTGGTGGGTTGGTTGCGTTCGCCCGATGACTGAAGTATTCTAGAGTATCGTAGTAGACTAGAATAATCCTCTTCATTATCCGCACTTACAAGGACGTAGTGGACGTGTCTGCGTTGTGTTGTGGTTTGCAGTGTAACTGTTATATTTGCGCCGCTCGGTCCATCATATCCGACTTCAGCGCGACATTTTTGAGTCCCAGGTTGTCTTCCCTCTTCGATCTCTGCATGCTTGGCAAGACTAGACAGGTTAGTCTGATACTTAAATTATGGATTTTAATTCGTCTGCAGTGATACCGGGCCCTTCCATAACAATAACAATTCTCTATCTATCTATCTATCTATCTATCTATCTATCTATCTATCTATCTATCTATCTATCTATCTATCTATCTATCTATCTATCTATCTATCTATCTATCTATCTATCTATCTATCTATCTATCTATCTATCTATCTATCTATCTATCCATCCATCCATCCATCCATCCATCCATCCATCCATCCATCCATCCATCCATCCATCCATCCATCCATCCATCCATCCATCCATCCATCCATCCATCCATCCATCCATCCATCCATCCATCCATCCATCCATCCATCCATCCATCCATCCATCCATCCATCCATCCATCCATCCATCCATCCATCCATCCATCCATCCATCCATCCATCCATCCATCCATCCATCTATCTATCTATCTATCTATCTATCTATCTATCTATCTATCATCTATCTATCTATATATCTATATATCTGTCTGTCTATCTGTATGTCTGTCTGTCTATCTATCTATCTATATATCTGTCTATCTGTCTATCTATCTATCTATCTATCTATCTATCTATCTATCTATCTATCTATCTATCTATCTATCTATCTATCTATCTATCTATCTATCTATCTATCTATCTATCTATCTATCTATCTATCTATCTATCTATCTATCTATCTATCTATCTATCTATCTATCTATCTATCTATCTATCTATCTATCTATCTATCTATCTATCTATCTATCTATCTATCTATCTATCTATCTATCTATCTATCTATCTATCTATCTATCTGCCTGCCTGTCTGTCTGTCTGTCTGTCTGTCTGTCTGTCTGTCTGTCTGTCTGTCTGTCTGTCTGTCTGTCTGTCTGTCTGTCTGTCTGCATGCCTGCCTGCCTGCCTGCCTGCCTGCCTGCCTGTCTGTCTGTCTGTCTATTTGTCTGACTGTCTTCTGTCTGTCTGTCTGTCTATTTATTGACCTTTCGAGCCGTAGCCGGCGCATAGGGCATAGACCAAGATACTCTTTCTCTTATCTGAGTTTTGTTTTAGCAGTTTTCAATTCTTTTAAAGATGTTTTATCCAATCTCGCCATTTGTTTCTGTCTTGCGTAAGCAGCTCTATCTTTGTAGATGGAGCCGATTCCTGCTGTTCTTACCTCTCTCATCAATGTTCTTCTCAGTGTCTTTCTGCATCTTTCTCTTTTCAACTTACCTATTGTTTCCCATATGAGGGCTTGCTTTGCTATTCGGTTATTATCTCTTCTCATCACATGTCCAACATATGACCTTCGTCTTTTCTTTATTACTGAAGATAGTAGTGGTTGATTGACGATTTCTCTAATTTCCTCGTTTGTTTTAAATTCGTTCCACCCTTTACTAAGTATTTTCTTCAGGTCTACGTTTCATTAACCAAATCGTTTTTTACGATAGCAACAAGTCTACTCAACCTTTTTTATTAGCTATATTGACATCATTTGCTAAAGGTTAAGATTCACAGAGTTGACAATGTTGTAACCTGACTGTGTATCATCCCACAATAAAATACTACTCACTTCACCTACCTGCCGCAGCAACTAATCAAGTGAAGAATTAAATTCTGGAAAAAATAGTTCCCACGAACAGCTTTATTTAAACATCCGTTACAGTGAATTCTCCAGGTCGTTCCTACTATTATCTTTGAAATCTATCATCATAAGTTTGATCAGCAGAAAACATACATTTTCAGTCAAAATAAAAATGTAATATTTTTGTTTCTTACAAAAGCAGGGTTGAACAAATATTCTAAATCTTGGTTCGAACCCCCACGATTATGATCGCTACATCAGTTTGAAAATACCTACATCGGTTCATCTATCATCAAAATAAGACAGACAGGTTATGATGTCTGCTGTAGCACGCTTCTAAATCACAAAACATGCAAGAACTTACCGAAACAAACGTTCCACATCCAGGAAGTCGAAAACAAGACCATAGTAAAATGGTGGCTCCATTTTTTCTCCATTTCTTGTAAACAAGCACAGTTAGGATATGCCAAAGGGTTCCGAGAAATCTTAGTACACGCTTCTTAGTAACTAGTCATAGACCATTTCTTCTTAGTAACTAGTCATAGACAATTTCTCCTTAGTAACTAGTCATAGACAATTTCTTCTTTAGTAACTAGTCATAGACAATTTCTTCTTTAGTAACTAGTCATAGACAATATCTTCTTAGTATCTAGTCATAGACAATTTCTCCTTAGTAACTAGTCATAGACAATTTCTTCTTAGTAACTAGTCATAGACAATTTCTTCTTTAGTAACTAGTCATAGACAATTTCTTCTTTAGTAACTAGTCATAGACAATTCTTCTTAGTAACTAGTCATAGACAATTTCTTCTTTAGTAACTAGTCATAGACAATTTCTTCTTAGTAACTAGTCATAGACAATTTCTTCTTTAGTAACTAGTCACAGACAATTTCTTCTTTAGTAACTAGTCATAGACAATTTCTTCTTTAGTAACTAGTCATAGACAATTTCTACTTAGTAACTAGTCATAGACAATTTCTTCTTTAGTAACTAGTCATAGACAATTTCTTCTTAGTAACTAGTCATAG
Organism: Megaustenia siamemsis; assembly: GCA_032433765.1. Lineage (NCBI taxonomy): Eukaryota > Metazoa > Mollusca > Gastropoda > Stylommatophora > Ariophantidae > Megaustenia > Megaustenia siamemsis. Next base: position 12,268,575 of record JAVIAB010000126.1, read on the forward strand.
ACAATTTCTTCTTTAGTAACTAGTCATAGACAATTTTCTTCTTAGTAACTAGTCATAGACAATTTCTTCTTAGTAACTAGTCATAGACAATTTCTTCTTTAGTAACTAGTCATAGACAATTTCTTCTTAGTAACTAGTCACAGACAATTTCTTCTTTAGTAACTAGTCATAGACAATTTCTTCTTTAGTAACTAGTCATAGACAATATCTTCTTAGTATCTAGTCATAGACAATTTCTCCTTAGTAACTAGTCATAGACAATTTCTTCTTTAGTAACTAGTCATAGACAATTTCTTCTTTAGTAACTAGTCATAGACAATATCTTCTTAGTATCTAGTCATAGACAATTTCTCCTTAGTAACTAGTCATAGACAATTTCTTCTTTAGTAACTAGTCATAGACAATGTCTTGTTAGTAACTAGTCATAGACAATTTCTCCTTATTAACTAGTCACAGACAATTTCTTCTTAGTATGTAGTAATAGACAATTTCTCCTTAGTAACTAGTCATAGACAATTTCTTCTTTAGTAACTAGTCATAGACACTTTCTTCTTTAGTAACTAGTCATAGACAATTTTTTCTTTAGTAACTTGTCATAGACAATTTATCCCTAGTAACTAGTTATAGACAATTTTTTTCTTTAGTAACTAGTCATAGACAATTTCTCCTTAGTAACTAGTTATAGACAATTTCTTCTTAGTAACTAGTCATAGACAATTTCTTCTTAGTAACTAGTCATAGACAATTTCTTCTTAGTAACTAGTCATAGACAATTTCTTCTTAGTAACTAGTCATAGACAATTTATTGTTTTAAGCTTGAATTATGAGACGTATGTTTTAAATTGTGATTGACTTCAATCAGCTTCGTTTAACTGATACACACAACTATATAAGTTTAAATGAATAACGTATAGTAGTTTTAGAACTGAGATAATAGCGTATAATGGGTGTCCGTACCTGGGTTAAACTGGGATAACTTTATGGAGAACAGATTGCAGGACAGATTCAGGGTAAATATGGCGAAGAAAGAATTCCAACAGAGGGTGGACCTACTGGAGAACATCATCGTTTTGTTCGTAGAGGCGTCTGAGACGTTGGGGTTGAGAAATGGTATAGAATCATGAAAGATGCGATGGTGTGAAGAGTAATAGAGGAGGTAGGAATGGGCATCAGTAGTTTATAAAATACGGAAGTATGCACCGGATGGGTGAAGGGAAATTGAGATGCCTAAAAGGTAACCAAGGATGCAGAGATTGAGTACGAAATCCGAGTAGAGGAGTGAAATTAGCACACAAAGTCCAGAAAATTGGTCAAATATGATTCTGAATGATCAATTATCCCAAAACCATTGTCAATGTACCTACCGATAATACATGAGAGGAAGGTGACCATTTAAGAAGACAGAATTTGGTGTTCTAGGTCTGGAGGGAATCATTTTTTTTTTAATTCTCCATGTCTCGGTTATAGGTTATAATAATTAACGTAGAAATTACATCTGTACTACATTCTTATGTTAACATAAGTTGAAGAATTGATCATGCGCACCTACTGTAAGTTTATTCATGTTCTACATGTACTGTCTGCCATTTATATTGACGAATGGCATTCATCACAAAAGCAGGTCTATTTTGTTTGAATCTATTAGTAAGATAGTGTCTCATTAAAAAACGTCTTTCAGATATTAGAACATAACATGTTATTTTTGTTAATAATGATTTTATTCATACGACTTTGTTGAATCAGAATACTGTAATATTAAAATATAAATGCATCATTTCATATCTATTATATATATATATATATATATATATATATATATATATATATGAGTGCTTAAACGCGCGTGTGTATACGTATATATGTATATATATATATATATATATATATATATATATATATATATATATATATATATATATGAGTGCTTAAACGCGCGTGTGTATACGTATATATGTATATATATATATATATATATATATATACATATATGAGTGCTTAAACGCGCGTGTGTATACGTATATATGTATATATATATATATATATATATATATATATATATATATATGAGTGCTTAAACGCGCGTGTGTATACGTATATATATATATATATATATATATATATATATATATAGGTTTATAAATATATTTGTCTACACACGCATACACATACAATAAAACGAACACACATATACAAATATAATTATGAGTATATCACATACACACACACACTCATACACACACACACATATATAGTGGGCATGTGAAAACAACAAAACTAGAACTAAAATAATCTAAAACACAGTTGTATGTCACACAGATTTAAAAACAAGACCACACTGAAAGTCGTATGATCCAGAATGTCAACATAGCCGAATTTAACAAAAATAATAATAAAATCTGTAGGCAGATTTAACGTTCTGGACACATTTACCACCAATAGTTTGTTTCCTGTAGCGGATATGAAAAATGCAGTGTATTATCATTACTGTAATACCTACTCTATTGAGAATGTAATGTATCGCCCTTCATGAATTACTGTATTGCTTTCAATTGTATTCATTTTTTACATTTTCTGTTTAAAGAAATTATAGTCATTAATTATTTAAAGCTAATTTCCAATATTAGGAAGAAACAATCATCATTTTTTGGTCATGTAATAAGAAGAGAGCTGGAATATATTGTTACAACTGGAAAAAAAATTGAGGGACGAAGAGATAGAGGGAAGCAAAAAGAAAAAAATACCAGACAGCTTAATTAAGAGAATGGCTTGGCAAAAGGTCACCAACAGAAATGATAAATAACTGTCGAGATCGAAAGTTGTGGAGAGACATGATAACCTACGCCAGCATGTCCGGCACTTGATGATGATGACTTAAAGAAAATATGTATCGCGATCTAATATAGCTATTTATACCTAAAATGTTTCTTTTAGAATTGCTTTGTTACTCATAACCGTAGTAATGTCTGCATTATATCATACTTTTACAATTAAATTGTACCTTTCTACTGTTGGGATTATAGCATTAATTTTACGGTATCAATACGGTATTCATACATTTCGTTTCGTCTCCACGTCGAAGGTTGGCTACAAAAAGGCGGCAATTTACTGCGTCTCTTGTCTTCATAGGGCATGTTGTCATAGGTTTACCTGTCCACCTGTTAATGTTATTAGTCCACTTTAGCAGATGTCTGTCCTGGATTAGAGGACACCAAAGAAAAAGGACAGCAGATAAAGAAAACACAGATGAACTAAATGATGATATTCTCAGGAGTGGACGTCACAGAAAGGGCAACACACGAAATAGGCTTTATCATCTAGATAAAACACGCAAAGAACACCCCAGAAAAAAAACACTTCTCAGAAAGAATTATCACAATCAGACTACTACAAGACGACCGTAACACAACTTACATATACATCTATGGACCATGTAACTACAAGGAAAATGAAAGAGAAAAAATGATATGATGCACTAAATGAAATTATCAAGAAGATTGATGAAAGCGACGACATGTCGATTAAACTAAACTATACCATATATATATCCCAAACAAACAAAAACACGCATATATATATATATATATATATATATAAACACACACACATACACAGAGATAAAGAGAGAGCAAGAGATTATTATCATTCCTTTTACTTTAGACCAAGACTTGACAACAATTCAGTCAGCGCAAACCCTGTATGTTCATGCACGTCAATAACCAGTTCTGATCTCCGCTATTTAGCTCTACTTGCACTCTTTATCATCAACATCGTTCGGTGTCTCTTAACTCTGAAAGTCTTTTACCCGTGATTCGTTCTAAATGAACCGCCTCCAAGCACATGTCTCAATCATTTGACAGTTGTCGCGGTGTTCCTTCCCCCATCTTTGATTTCATCATTTAATAAAAATGGGAGCAGATTGCTGGAATTATACAATCAAAATGATTTATTTATCACCAACACATTATTCAAACACCGAGAGTAGCAATGATACACCTAGTACAAGTGGAATGAAACAACATGCAGAAATCAGATAGATTGTATACTGACAAGACAAAAGAACAAGAAAATAGTAACCGACAGCAGAGCTATCCCTAATATCACAGAGGGCACGGACCACAAAATGGTTATGATTACACTCAGACAACCAAAAACAAAGAGAAGTTTCCTTGTTTTTATTGTATATATCTCTATGTATTTGTTTCATTTAATGTACGGCCCTTTTGTGGTGCCCTCTTCCCTTGATGCCCTAAGGACGTGTCTATTTTGCTTAATTGTTCTTCCACCCTCGACTGTTTTTTTCATGAACCTGTTCCCTTTCTAGAGCTTTTTTAGGTGTAGACTTCATAGCACCAGTGATGATACAGGCAGCTTGGTTCTGTGTTCTGTTAATTTTGCTAAGGTGTGATTTGGAAACCATAGCCCAGGCTGTGACTCCATACTCTAGAACTGGTCTGACCCTTCCTACGTATAGTCTTTTCAAGATATTGTTATCTGCTCCCCAGTCCGTTCCTGCCAATTTCTTCATAATATTAATTCGGTTTTTGGCTTTTTCTTGCACTGTTGATCTGATTTTTCCAATTCATTCTGCGATTCATGGTGACACCAAGATATGTTGGGCTGTGGTCAATAGGGAGTGTATGGTATGTTATCTTAAGGTTTGCAGAGAGAGTTTTTCTCGATAGGCTGAAAATTATATATGTAGTTTTTCTTTCGTTGATTGGTAAGAACCAGGTGTTCGTCCACTTTTCAAGTTCACCTAGGGCATCTTGCATCCTGGGTCCAGCCACCGACATACTTTCCTCGCGAGCCCATAACATCAGATCATCTGCGTATATTGCTGAGTGTATTCTGGGTGGAATGTCCATTACGATGTCATTTATGAAAATTAAAAAGAGTGTTGGGGAGAAGACTCCGCCTTGTGGGACACCTTGTTCGATAGAGACCTTCTTACTTAGTTGACCTTGAACTTGTACTCTGGCCGTTCTATCCTGAAGGTATTGAGAGACCCAATTGAATAAACGACCCTGGATGCCAAGTCTAAAAAGCTTGTTCTTTAAGCCCTCTCGCCAAACCCTATCAAAAGCCTTCTCCATGTCGACCCACACTGCCAGTGTGTGTTTCTTTTCTTGCAGAGCATCCTCTATTTCCTGTGCAATGTAGGTTACCAGGTCTTCAGTTGATGTCCCTGTGAATGAGATCCTTTGCCTGTTATCACGGAGCGGCGACCATAACCGGCACTACTTGTCGGCAGCTCCCACAACACCATCCACCACCTGCTCCAATGGTTCACATAACCCTGATTAGTTAGGGGGAGGGGGGCTATACGTGAGTTCCACCTTGCCCAAGCGTATCCGAACAGTTAACTTTATATCAAATATTACACCATTTTATTGATTGTTGATTCTTCTCGTTACTCTGTAACCAATGCCACATAGGTCGCTATCTAAGTCGCAAGCTGGAAAGGTTGCTATATGCGAGATGGAATTCTAGAGCTAATAATAACAAGAAGAAATAAACAAGATCAAATAACGTAAAATTCTAAATCCCATTGGAAACAGAGAGAGACTTCAAATGAAGTCATTCGGCCATATCATGAAACTGAACATGATCTAGGTGAAAGTAAGCGACCATAGCAAGTTACGGCGTAGATTTGGACTTCAGAAAGATTTTTAGAAGACGGTCTAACAACAATCACTGAGACACATTTAAAAAGCATAAAAAACAGCAGATATCCATACACCTTAACAATGTGAGTGTGTGTGTATGTGTGTGTGTGTGAATATGATGCTTGTAGTAAAGAAACGTGATTACACTGATGCTATAGACGTTTATGACTTGAGAGCTTAGCAACTCAAACATGAGAACCTTTGTTGCTCATCAGTAATAACTAGAATTGGTAAAACTTCCCTGTTTACATAAAAAAGACACGATTAAACGTTCACGTGACACCATGTGGTACAGGAAGAGAGCAGTTTTGAGAAATGATTTATGTTCCTCATTCCAAACACGCTCACACAAGAGCACGTAGTAATGAAATCAAAACACAGACGACATGGCACTCATTAGGTCGAGCCTTTATTGTTCCAAGAATCATCTAATGTGACTCAGACGTTGGAGAAGTTGTAGATAAGTTACCACTTTTGTTCTACAAACACTTACTATTTTTAAGCATGAAAAAGCTCAGTAATTATTACGTGTCTATCATACATGATATATGGTTCAAAATAATATTTCTTTTTTTTCTTCCTTCCAACGGTTACTCTAGGACAACTCCACCCTACGTTAAGTGTGTTAAGTGCGTTGTATTGTGGTTTGTAGCAAATAAGTGTAATTGTTACGTCTTTTGCCCACTCATTTAACTCGAACACGACATTTTGTGTACTGGCTTACCTTCCCTCTTCGATTCCTATTCGCTCGGGAAGACTGGCTAGTCTATCTCCAGGAGCACCGCTGGGAGATGGAGTAGGGACGGGATAAACTCTGATATTCCTCGACCCTGACAGAAGTCGCCAGCTGTGGGTAGATGACCGCTCTTAGTCCGGTCTGGTCAACGTCTCGCGACGTAACAGTAACTTGAGCTTTGTACAAACGAAATAGAGGGCGTGGACGTTCAAGTAAACTTGTACAGTTGTTAATCTAGAATTACCCGGATGTATATCTCTATGGTATGTTTGTTGTTAAAGGTAATACAGCTATAATCACATCAATGCTACATAGGTCTAGTTTATTACAATGTGCTCCTCTTATAGGAAGGGATGGTTTAAAACGAATGTTTTTGTTTTTGGATGATTTTTTAGGTGTGGAAAACCCGGATATAGAAAAAAACCACTGATAATAATTCAGAGTACATTAATAGTAGAATAAGTATAAACATAATTGACATGTGTAATCTTCCCTTAAGTGTATTATCCTTTGATGACAGTAACACATATCCTGATGCAGATAACATTGTCCTCAATACCTGTGTACAGTACAAGGACGTTCATCTCGCATGTACATGTTCTATCTGGGTTGTCTATTTAGATTCGTCTGTCGACACAATGGGCCTAATATTAATTTGTTACGAAATATGTAGATAATATTTTACAATAGATTATGTTACTCAGTGTCTGTATCGTGCCTGCTAATCGACTACGGGTTTTTATGTATGTGATGCTAGGCAACTCGTCAACTTTGTTTTATCTTCTCTACTTTTGTAGATTGTAGATCATTGTTTTATGCCTAGTTGTCTCAATATCAATATAATATATATATGCAACAAAAAGGAGATGCTAAAGCTATATACAAATTTAAGAATTAACAGGAAGAAAAACGCAATCAAAAACTGGATGTTTAAGATCAAAGGAAGGAGAACTGTTGATTTAACAAGAAAGCATTAGAGAACGATGGACAGACTACATTAAAGATATTTATATTGATGAACATACAGAAGTAAATATTAAAGATAATGGAGAAGGACCATAAATACTCAGAGAATAAGTGGAAGACGCCTTGCGCAATATGAAAGCAGGCAAAGCTCCTGGATAAGATAATATAACTATAGAAGGGATTGAAGCCATGGGTGATTTTGGAGTAGAAATTATTTTAAAATATTGAATGATATCTGCAACAGCGGATATATACCAGACGACCTGCTCAAATCAATATCCATAGACCTATCAAAGAAATTTGGTGCGATTGAATGCGATGATCATCGCACAATAAGCCTTATGAGTCACATGACTAAGAAAATTATTAAGAATCATCATGCGAAGAGTACGAAACAAAATCAGTCCAGAAATTAGCGATGAACAGTGTGGATTTGTTGGAGGTAAAGGAACGAACAATGTCATTTATATCATAAGATCTTTAGTAGAAAGAGCCATAGAGGTGAAAACAGATCTATACCTATGTTTCATAGATTATACCAAAGCATTTGACAAAGTATAGAACCAAGAAATAATCAAAATTTAAAAAACAAAACAAGTAGACAGTAAGGATCTAAGAATAATAAAGAACATGTACTGGCAACAAACATCGGCCATAAGAACTGGAATCCAATTGGGAATGTTTCAACAAATAAAACAGGGTGTTAGACAAGGTTGTGTGCTGTCACCAGATTTGTTTAATATTTATAGTGAGATTATTTTAAGATCCATAAGGGGCATGCCTGGAATAACAATTGGAGGTCATAATATAAATAATCTAAGGTATGCTGATGATACAGTATTAATCGCTAAGAGTGAAAATGAGTTACAAGAAATTGTGGGCATTATAGTGAAAGAAAGCAAAAATAAAGGACTCAGCCTTAATAGCAAAAAGACAGAAATAATGGTGACAACAAAGAAAAAGACATCACCTCAGTGCAAAATAAAGACAAGTGGAACAATATTAAAACAGGTAAATGAATTTAAATATTTGAGAACTTTGTTAACCTCGGACGGAAGATGTACAAAAGAGGTGAGATGCACAATGGCTCAGGCAAAAGCAGCCTTCCAGAAAATGAGGAAGATACTATGCAATTCAATTTTTGACAATAGAAACAAGAAAAAGAGTTCTTAAATGTTATGTAGAGACAATCTTAACATATCGATGTGAATCATGGACAATAGGACAACAGACAAGAAAATCACTGGAGTCTGTAGAAATGTGGATTTACAGAAGACTGTTGATAATACCATGGACAGCTAAGAAGAGTAATGAAAAAGTTCTGAAAGAGGTCAAAGCAAAAAGATAGGTAATTTCCAATATTAGTTAGGAAAAAACAATCATTTTTTGGGCCATGTAATGAGAAGAGAACAACTGGAATATATTGTAACAGCTTAGAAAATTGAGGGAGATATAGGGAAGCAAAGAGAGAAAATACCAGACAGCTTAAGAGAATAGCTTGACAGAAGGTCAACAACAAAAATGATAAAGAACTGTGTTGATCGAAAGTTGTGGAGAGACATGGTCACCTACGCCAGAAGGCCCGCACTTGATGATGATGATGATTTCTCAATATCGTCTTCTTTCTCGTGTCTATTCTAGTCTTAATCTGGGTGCTCTCGTTGTACACTGACTCATTTCGGTTCTATCTAAGCACGAATCTCTCAATAGTTTTATCTGTATTCCAGTTCTCATATATATATATATATATATATATATAGATAGATATTCACATATACATATACATTCTTGTCTCATTTGTGTCGCATTTTACTCACTGAATCAGATATCAATAGTTATATGTGTGGAATTAGGTTGTGTACTGTCTTTGATTAATCGGATTATATTGCCTTTTAGTTTCATGTTTTCCTAAGAAATATGTAAATTATTCAGTTTAACTATTTGTGTTGCAGCTTATCCCTATTTATTCGGTATTATTGTTGCTTGATTAACACCTTCATGGTGATCTACCCAAAGGATGGTGTTCAAGCAGAAGTGTCCATCAACGTACTAGACAGCTCCTTCTTTTGGACTTGGCTAACACAGAACAGATATTTCTGATAGAGGTGCCGTCAAAGGGCTCTACTCCGTTTTCGATGTTTGCATAACGCTAAACAATGCAGACAACTAAACAATATGTGGTCATGGAGGCAGAGGTGCATGGCTTACACTATGAAAATTTACATGAAGATTGCGCAGGCATATACACTGATGGATTCGTTATTTGGGACAGTTGGAGCTCATGGGTTTTTACAAATGTGCAATAAAGATGATTTGTCACCTAAACTAAGAAATGTGCAATGAAGATGATCTGTCACCTAAACTAAGAAATGTGCAATTAAGATGATATGTCACCTAAACTAAGAAATCTACAATTAAGATGATCTGTCACCTAAACTAAACTAAGAAATGTCCAATTAAGATGATTTGTCACCTAAACTAAGAAATGTGCAATGAAGATGATCTGTCACCTAAACTAAACTAAGAAATGTACAATTAAAATGATCTGTCACCTAAACTAAACTAAGAAATGTACAATTAAGATGAGCTGTCACCTAAATTAAACTACGAAATGTACAATTAATATAATCTGTCACCTAAACTAAACTAAGAAATGTACAGTTAAGATGATCTGTCACCCAAACTAAACTAAGAAATGTCCAATTAAGATGATTCGTCACCTAAACTAAGAAATGTGCAATGAAGATGATCTGTCACCTAAACTAAGAAATGTGCAATTAAGATGATATGTCACCTAAACTAAGAAATGTGCAATGAAGATGATCTGTCACCCAAACTAAACTAAGAAATGTCCAATTAAGATGATTTGTCACCTAAACTAAGAAATGTACAATTAAGTTGATCTGTCACCTAAACTTAACTAAGAAATGTACAATTAAGATGATCTGTCACCCAAACTAAAGTAAGAAATGTACAATTAAGTTGATCTGTCACCTAAACTTAACTAAGAAATGTACAATTAAGTTGATCTGTCACCTAAACTTAACTAAGAAATGTACAATTAAGATGATCTGTCACCCAAACTAAACTAAGAAATGTACAATTAAGTTGATCTGTCACCTAAACTTAACTAAGAAATGTACAATTAAGTTGATCTGTCACCTAAACTTAACTAAGAAATGTACAATTAAGATGATCTGTCACCCAAACTAAAGTAAGAAATGCACAATTAAGATGATCTGTCACCGAAACTAAACTACGAAATGTACAATTAAGATGATTTGTCACCTAAACTAAGAAATGTGCAATGAAGATGATCTGTCACCTAAACTAAGAAATCTACAATTAAGATGATCTATCACCTAAACTAAGAAATGTGCAATAAAGATGATTTGTCACCTAAACTAAGAAATGTTCATTAAAGATGATCCGTCACTTAAACTAAACTAAGAATGCCCAATACAGATGTTCCGTCACCTAAACTAAACTAAGACATTTCCAATGACATGAACAATAATTGTATTTCTCGAAAAGTCACTTACCGCCTAAAACCTGCACTTTGTTTACCAATAATTAAAGTGAAACGTACTATGTTGTGACATAATGTCAACAAATCGAGATCGTGTTCACGTTGCAATATCAGTTATTAATAACTAAATTGTATTTTATTATAACAAAAGCTGTGTATAACAACATGAACTGTCCTAGACTAGTCCTCAAATACCGCATATCGCTATACAATTGTTTTAAATTTAACTTCTCTGCGAGCCTGTTTCACGCTATCTGAAGTGACATTTCTCTACAATATGACTGGAGACAAAACCTGAAATTGCAAATACTGTGGTTCTTTATTGTTTCGTTAATGGTCTAAACACAGATCAGGTTTATCCATAGCATAAAGTGCGCCTAAAACTTGGTACATGACCATGCCCAGGTGAGGACTCATTATATGTGTTATGATTCTAGGCATGGCTGGTAGTTTCACTGGTGGGATAGAAATAAGAGACCAATGCTGTCTGTAGCAGAGAGTAGAATCTAGAGACTGTCTTTAATCCTGTTAATCCTCACTCCTCTATTAGAATTAATGGGATGAAGACCAAAAAATATTCGAAATACCGTGATCGTGTTTAGGAGTTTGGAGAATAAATGTAATTTCCGGTTTGTCAGCGGATTAATCTATGGAGGTAAAACCCATGCCGCAGCTTGAAATCAGGAAGTGTTGTTATCAAATATGTTGCATTTAGAGTTATTACTATCATCATCGTCATATGTCATACTGATTGGCGTAGGCGATCATGTCCTTCCACAATTTCCTATCCACAGCGATTCATATATTATTATGTTGACTGTTTTCCAAGTCATGACACCAAACTATCCAGTATCTTCTTTCTTTGTTGTTCCTTTCCTGGAATCTTGCCAGATGGAACTAGAGTAAACCCTAATTCAGATTCTTTAAACGTTAAAAACATTCACAATTTCATTGTGAAAGAATGCGAACAAGACGGCGTGTGAGGGTAAGACTAATATCAGCAAGATGGCTAGAAACCGGTACTGTATGTTCTACAGAGAACGAGATGGTCCCTTGGCACGATAAAACAGTTAGCTATTCAATAGCCATGTATAAAGTGAGACAATTAGGAACGATAGGAAAAGATTGAAAGCAATAGTTTGATTGTTTGTGAAAATACATTTTGTTGTCAGTTTATTGTGAACGACAGTTTTTAGATAGTCAATATAGGCTCATGCAGTGACATAAACCAAGACAGAAAGGCTATGATGGTTGTACTAGAAACCAAATAGTTTGACTCTACGAGTCTTTAGGCAGATACTAGGTTGCAAATATCAATGATGATGATGATGAAAAGAAAACATACGTAACGCTATAACCATACTACTTTTTCCTTTTTTATCTTTTCATCCATATCAGCAGCTTTACAGCAACTCCACCGCGTTATGCCGTAACCATTTCAACTTATTAATCTCTGTACGCGGAAGCAATAATTGTAATATTGAATATAGTCACAAACATATAACCACAAGAATCAGATCTGCCTCATAATTATTGGGACGGCGTGAGTCAGAAGTGAAACAGGAGTTCTCCTAAAGTACTAAGGTCGTATTGTCATAACAAGCATCAAGTACCGTTCCTACTGAGCACTAAAACTACCATTTCTAGCACTAGAAGAAATTAGACTTAAACCGTGCAAAGACATTGTTTTTTTCGTTCGCCAGCTGTGAGTGTTCACTCACGAAGTCATTAGAGGCTAGGAACTGAATTGTGCGTGTTAGTCTGTTTTTTTTTTATCTGGCAGCCGTGTGCACAGGGTCCCTCGCCGCACAGGCAGATAACTCCGTTTGGAGGTACTCATATTTTGTTTCCGTCCTTGAGTACCGGGCCTAGCTGCTGAGACCATGGGTGGTTGCCGCCGAGAGAAATTATAAATAAAAATCCTAACTGGTGCAGCCGGGATTTGAACCCTCAACCTCTCTGTTTCGAGGCCGGCGTCTTGCTTCGAGACTAACCAGTCCCGCCTAAGACGTTTGACTGGGATCTAAAAGAAAAACAAATAAAAGCTAGAGACAAATGACCTTTACTTCAAAGAAGGGTTGAGCAAGGAGAAATCACATGCAGCATGCTATTCTGAATAAATATTATCCCAGTTATTGTGTTTTGATGCCAGTATATTACACATTGGGCATTCGGAAGCAAGTGTCATGTGATTCTGTTGTCATTGTACCTAATGTTCGAGTCTAATATTAGCAGTCACAACGTAGAACAAGTTGACCTCTGACTATATTGGTGCAAGCGATCAACGAACAAAAGTCAACATCTATGCTTGGACTGGTGTATGGGTGCTTGGATTGGTGTGTGGTGGTGTGCTTGCACTGTTGTGTGCGTGTGCAAGAACGGTTACAACAATAACAATGCTCATATAAGTAAATATAAGAAACAGTACAACACTGAAAGTCCAGCAGAACTAGGTGAGAATGGCAGAAACTACATTACAAGTGGTAAAAATAAGAAACTATAACAACCGTTAATTAAAGAAAAAACGATTAGAGATCAACTCACTGCAAATGAAGAATCAAAGTAATAAATTTTTCTAAACATTGTTTCTAAACATTTTTAAACTAAGTTTTAAAAAATTTTCTTGCGACATGCGGTATTTTAGATCCAGTCATGGACAGTTCAAGTTGTTATACGAGACTTTTGTTATAATAAAATGCAGCTTAAGTAGCTGTGTAAATCAGTGAGAGTATATGGACATCAGAGGTAGAAGAACTGTTCGAAAGGACCATTGTAATATTTAATTAAAACTCAACACACTTTGAACAAACACAATAACTATGAGCTGAAACAAAGATGGGGGAAGGAACACCGCGACAACTGTCAAATGATTGAGACATGTGCTTGGAGGCGGTTCATTTAGAACGAATCACGGGTAAAAGACTTTCAGAGTTAAGAGACACCGAACGATGTTGATGATAAAGAGTGCAAGTAGAGCTAAATAGCGGAGATCAGAACTGGTTATTGACGTGCATGAACATACAGGGTTTGCGCTGACTGAATTGTTGTCAAGTCTTGGTCTAAAGTAAAAGGAATGATAATAATCTCTTGCTCTCTCTTTATCTCTGTGTATGTGTGTGTGTTTATATATATATATATATATATATATATATATATATATGCGTGTTTTTGTTTGTTTGGGATATATATATGGTATAGTTTAGTTTAATCGAACAACCTCTCATTGCACAATGGATAACTGCATAGTTCTTAGATCACCTCTTCAGGACGTTCTTCAGTATTAAGCACGTCCAGTACACACTATCGAAAGCATTGAAGATGCCGTCACCTCAGATTCACGAACTCCGTAGCACGACAAAGACCGTTTCCCCCTCCTTAGTAGCATCTTACGAGAAGCGCTGTGTGTGACAGTCGTTTCATTTCTTTCTCCACTCACCATGATCAGAGACCCGGTAGCCACAAGGGCGTGATGATCTACAATGACTCATTAACACAACCCTCTTAATTATTTTAACCGCGCATTTTACACTATTTGTCTGTACAAGTATAACCCTCGGATGACCTGCCACTGTTGTATTATGTTTTATGGCCTTAAGTGTCTGTCCCATAGCTAAACACTAGAATATACGTCTGCGAAATACGGAAGTTCCTAGTCACACGATTTGCATTGCTCAAGTGTACATTTCATACACATTTTACTTTCATGAAATCTCCTTTGAGACCACTATTACTTCTGTTTGTTTTTTTTCTTTTAGCCGTTTGGATTGTGTCTCATTCTTTGGTATTCTAATGAGAATATCAATAATTAGAAATGTGCTGACGAAATTTCAGAGACTGATTTAATTGTGTTATTATTACAGTTTTCATAGCAGGAACTGTTAAAGGCTGTGTCTGAAAAGTGTTTCTTGTTGCCTGTTTTCTCATATTCCAAATCCGGCTTATAGCCCGAGCTACTGAGTAAAGTGCCATGTGCCTGAGTAAAGTGCCATGTGCACACCGTGAGAAGTGCGTCTCATCCGTTTTGATCGTGTTTCAATATTCCGTTTGCTTACGATGAGTGATGATATAATATGATGGATAACAGACGGCCGTGTTCAGTTTCTGTGCGGTTTCGCCGTATGTCTTTTGGCGTGTGCAGAAACTGCTATGAAGGGGACTGCAACTACCTTTCTTTGTCTAGGAAATTAGATATTAATTCGGATGATTCCACTGGCACGGGCGGTTGAGCAATTATGGATTTTCATTCGTTTGCTGTGATACCGGGGCCTTCCATAACCATAACCATAACCACAGAAGATACTATTTGGAAAATAAAAGAGTTTTGTTAAAGTAGTAGTATGATTTCTACTTTTAAAATATAATTATTATTAGAAATGATAGTACACGTGTACAACTTTGACAGTAGATATACAGATTATGTTGGTGAAATTGGTGAATAAAAATGAAACATAAACAAAGGAAACACTATTAGAAAACAAAAATTACTAGAAACGGTTACAAATACTGCGGAGCCTAGCACTACGATCGATTCTAATTTCAAAATTCGAATAGTTCCAACACTAATTTAGAGAACATTGTGAGCAATGCTTTAACGGTCGGACAACGAATGTGGAATTGCAGTTTTGAAATTGTTATCTCTAAATGCACTCGGATGTACATCGTTAGTTTAATTGTGGGTTGTTTGGTTATGTATAACCAGTTCATCTAGCAACTTTAGTATCCAAGAAGTGTGTTAAAGCAACGAGAGGAAGGTAGTACCGATGCATGACAAGCGAACTTATCTTGATGCATGACATTGATACAAGTATGGCGGATCTAGAAAAGAAGAAAAGTTAACAAAGCCATAAACCAGTAGTATTAGGGTACACAAGAGAGAGAGAGAGAGAGAGAGAGAGAGAGAGAAAGGATGTTCATTAGAATTATGGTTATTTAATGTTTTCATAAAAGAGGCAGTGGCAGACCAAGACTAACATGGACGAGTAACATCAAAAGATGGACAAGTCAGCCTATGACAAACTGCACCATCAATGCAAGAGACAGTGTGGAATGGCGCTCCATGGTAGCCAACTTTCGATGCGGAGACGGCACTCAATGATGATGATATTTTCCATTTCGCTTCCTCTCCAGCCACACATGACATCACCCCTCTCACTAAGTTACAGTGAATTCATTTTTCACTTTATTTAGTGTTATATATATTTGTTTGGCGTTGTAATTGACCATTTAGGGTATTTAATTGTGTTTCCTTAAAGTGTGCGCATTTTTGTGTCAAAATTTCATCAAAGTGGGTTTTGTTTACAGTATGAGTCGGATTAATTAGCATTATGTTCTTTTTCATTGGGAACAAATGTATTCAGGATTCAAACAATTTAGACATTGAACCGACATCTGGAGCGAAACAAATATTGCGAGGATGAGACACTGCTATGATATGTGTGTGTGAGAGAGTGTATGTGTGTGAGTGAGCGTGTGTGTGTGTGTGTATGGGTGTGTATGTGAGTGTGTGTTTGTGTGTACGCGCTAAAAGATATTTTTGGGGGGAATAAAGAAACATATGTTATTTAAAAGATGTTTATTTATACACATTTGCAGAGCAACACGAACACGTCAAATAAAAAAGACAGGGTGTGATCATTGTTAGAATGTGTACAGTATTCGTGATCGCAAGTTTTGCTATTCTGCTATCTGTTCCATGTGGCCGCTGTTTTGGTAAGTTTATGTTGTTGTGTCTTTTAAAGTAAACTTTCCTGCACAAACATAAACACACACACTCACTCACTTATACATATACCCACTCACATATACACACGCATCACACCTTGTTTTACAGATTTCATTCATTCGCAATCTGCGCTGAATGACGTTCGATAACATGTTCCCACGTAATTCTCAATCCTATGATCTGTACAACAGTTCAGACGTTGATTTTTCCATGCATTATCGTCAACCAACTAACCAACACTTTTTTTTACTGTGTCTTTCTCTGCCTCTGCGACCTTTCATTTTTCTAGTCGCGACATTGAAGAACAGTTAAAAGAGAGCTCTCAACTATGAGGTAAATAATAACACAAGACCTACAAGACCTATGAACAGTTAAAAGAGAGCTCTCAACTATGAGCTAAATAATAACACAAGACCTACAAGACCTATGACCTCGATAAGAGACACAGTGTACTGGAAAGAAGAATAATAAAAGAATTGTACCCAGAAAGACGAGACAGGGGCAGACAAAGAAGAAGGTGGGTTCAATACAACAAACAATATGATCGCAAATTTGAACTTGACAGCAGAAGTAAGAGATCTGGCTTCTGACTCTTTCAGACAGGCTGTGATGACAGCAACGTTATACAAATGGTACACAAAGGGATGAATACACTCATTCAGTTTCTTACTTATATAATCTAACTCCATAATGATTTCACACTCTTTTTGAAATGTCTTCTTTCTTGAGACTTCACTTGTCTATCAGTTTATATTCCCCTTATTATGTTTGTGCTGTTTCTCAAACTTTTCAAAAATATCTTGACTAACCATTCTTCTCTAGCTCCATTGCATTCAGTATTTATTTATCTAAATTATCATTTAAGAAGTCGCATTGTTCGAAAATATGTTGGGGTAAACTTGGATTAAATCTCGTATTGTGTTTTTATATTTAATGCACGAAGATATTTTAGTCTTTAATATTACTTTTCTCCCTCACAAAATAAAATGTTTCAATAAATAATTTATAATTAGATAATTTGCTATGTCGTTTATTACACATTTTCTGCTGTATGTTTTAGATTATGCGAAGGTAACAATTAATGTTGACAATACAGACAATGCAATACTGGGCATTTCTGTTTAGGGCACATACAATATAGTATACTTAGCAAATTAATCATACAATTAGTAACGAAAACGTTCTTCTTAGTTGATCAACACAAAGTGCCGTTTCCGCGCTGAAGGTTAGTTACCATGAAGCGTCATTTCACTCATTAGCTTGCTTTGATAGCACAGGTTGTCATAGGCTGACCTGTCCATCTTTTGATATTCTTGTTCATGTTAGTCTAGATATAGTTCTGTCTATATTACCTTGCATTTTCCCTTCCAAGATTACTTGTAATAGATTGATGTATCTTTTAACATGTCCCTAAAATCTCATTTGTTTTGTTTGAATTGCGCTAAGTAGTTCTCTTTTCATTTTCAGCTGTTTTAAAACTTATTAATTTGTTTACCTTTCTTTCCATCCAACTCTTTCTATTCCTCTATACATCCACATTTCAAAGGCTTCAGTTTTCTGTTATGTTTTCATGTCTTATGTACATGTTTCTGCACTAAACAATGTTAAGACGATATAATATGTTGCTATTCTTAGTTTTAGCTTTGGTGTTTTTTGTCTTGATGCTAGTATATTTTTCATAGCATTAAAATTGCTTGTTGCCATTCCTATTCTGTTTACTTCTGTTTTACTTTTTCCATCTGTTTGTTTGCTTTTCTATTCAGGCGCAATATTTCTGTGCCCCAACAGCGGTGACTTTTCTCAAAACGGAACATTGGTGTACACAAACATAGGAAGTGATGTCAGTGTCGCTTTTTGTGTGGACACAGATTTTAGTGTTGATCCTTTCATCAACATTAAACATCCGAATATAATAAAAGACCTCTATCAACTAACTTTGCAAAACAGGATTATTGTAGACATTGTGAGACGCACAACGGATACAACAATAAACATCATCTTGACTAATGTCGAGGATCTTGACTTCATCGACCCATT
This sequence comes from Megaustenia siamemsis, assembly GCA_032433765.1. Taxonomy (NCBI): domain Eukaryota; kingdom Metazoa; phylum Mollusca; class Gastropoda; order Stylommatophora; family Ariophantidae; genus Megaustenia; species Megaustenia siamemsis. Next base: position 12,287,231 of record JAVIAB010000126.1, read on the forward strand.
TACCGTGACAGTCTACAAGAAGTCTCCATACTTCAGTGAAAGTTTGACTATGACGTTCCAGCTTAAGAGAGAAAGTATGAACACGTAGTGTCACTTTTTTCTAATCATTTTCGTTTACCACTTACAAAAAAAATTATGTTATCATTTAATGTCTTTTTGCAATTCTTTGTAACTTGAAGCTTAAATGTTTTATTTTTAATTTTTTTATCATGTGATTCAACAGTCTGGTATCTGAATATTTATATGTGTATATATATATACCACTAATATCTTCAGTAATACAGAAAAGACGATGGTCATATGTTGAACATGTGATGAGAAGAGATAATAACCGAATAGCAAAGCAAGCCCTCATATGGGAAACAACAGGTAAGAGAACAAGAGGAAGACCCAGGGTGACACTGAGAAGAACATTGATGAGAGAGGCAAGAGCAGCAGGATTCGGCTCCCTCAATGAGATAGAGCTGCTTGCACAGAACAGAGACAAATGGCGAGATTAGATAAAATATCTTTAAAAGAAAACTGCTAGAACAAAAATTCAGATAGGAGAAGGTGTATCTTGGTCTACGCCCTATGGGCCGGCTACGGCTCGAAAAGTCAATAGATAGATAGATAGATAGATAGATAGATAGATAGATAGATAGATAGATAGATAGATAGATAGATAGGTAGGTAGGTAGGTAGTTAGGTAGGTAGGTAGGTAGGTAGGTAGGTAGGTAGGTAGGTAGGTAGGTAGGTAGGTAGGTAGGTAGGTAGGTAGGTAGGTAGGTAGGTAGGTAGGTAGGTAGGTAGGTAGGTAGGTAGGTAGGTAGGTAGGTAGGTAGGTAGGTAGGTAGGTAGGTAGGTAAGTAGGTAGGTAGGTAGGTAGGTAGGTAGGTAGGTAGGTAGGTAGGTAGGTAGGTAGGTAGGTAGGTAGGTAGGTAGGTAGGTAGGTAGGTAGGTAGGTAGATAGATAGGTAGGTAGATAGATAGGTAGGTAGATAGATAGGTAGGTAGATAGATAGGTAGGTAGATAGATAGGTAGGTAGATAGATAGGTAGGTAGATAGATAGGTAGGTAGATAGATAGGTAGGTAGATAGATATGTAGGTAGATAGATAGGTAGGTAGATAGATAGGTAGATAGATAGGTAGATAGATAGATATATATAGCTAGGTTATTTCATCATTAAGTACCGGGCCTGCTGGCGTAGGTGGTCTTGTCGCTCCACAACTTTCGATCTCGACAGTTATTTATCATTTGTATTGTTGACTTTCTGCCAAGCCATTCCCTTAAGCTGTCTGGTATTTTTTCTCTTTGCTTCCCTCTATCTCTTCGTTCCTCAGTTTTTCCAGTTGTTACAATATATTCCAGTTGTTCTCTTCTCATTACATGGCCAAAAAATGATGATTGTTTCTTCTTAATATTGGAAATTACCTATATTTTTGCTTTGAACTCTTTCAGAACATTTTCATTACTCTTTTTAGCATGGTATTCTCAACATTCTTCTGTAAAACCACATTTCTACAGACTCCAGTGATTTTCTTGTCTGTTGTCCTATTGTCCATGATTCACATCCATAGTTAAGACTGGCTCTACGTAACATTTAAGAACTCTTTTTCTTGTTTCTATTGTCAAAAATGAATTTGCATAGTATTTTCCTCATTTTTTGGAAAGCTGCTTTTGCCTGAGCCATTCTACATCTCACCTCTTTTGTACATCTTCCGTCTGAGGTTAACAAAGTTCCAAAATGTTTAGATTCATTTACCTGTTTTAATATTGTTCCACTTGTCTTTATTTTACACTGAGGTGATGTCTTTTTCTTTGTTGTTACCATTACTTCTGTCTTTTTGCTATTAAGGATAAGTCTTTTATTTTTGCTTTCTTTCACTATAATGTCCAACATTTCTTGTAACTAATTTTCATTCTTAGCGATTAAGACTGTATCATCAGCATACCTTAGATTATTTATATTATGTCCTCCAGTTGTTATTCCAGGCATGCTCCTTATGGATCTTTAAAAAATCTCACTATAAACATTAAACAAATCTGGTGACAGCACACAACCTTGTCTAACATCATTATTCAGCAATAATGAAACATAATGTCCGTTTTCTCAAGAAGTTTTCCTCGATCTAATTAATTTTTAGTGATAATAAATAAAACGTTTAACAAAGAAAACTTTATTTTCTCGTATTTCACTGCATCACTTACAGACACCGGGTATTAGCGAAACTGGTTTAAGTTAACCTTTGCTGATCGGGGGAAGAAATTTACGATTTTGAATATGTTGACTTTGTCTAGAAGTGAGAGCATTGTTCGAGATCTTCAGTTAGTTTCATGAAGAAAATTAACTGTTACCCGGACATTGCTTTGACGTAAGAGATGAGCCGACAATAAATGGGGAAAAAACTGGGATTTCATTTAAACAGTTGGAGACGAAAGAAACAGTTGGGGACTTGAAAAAGTGTTGCGGCAAGAGAGACAGTTAAGAAACATGTAGTAGAGTAAGAACAAAATATATGGCAACTCAGCTCACTAAGTGAACAAATATGAACAAAAAAGTAATCATTTTAACCGCTGTTTCCGTCAAATTATTCATAACTTTATAAACATTTCGTTAAGTTTTATTTTAAAATTGGTAAATATTACGTATTTTCCTTTTCCATGTCACATCCGACTCCATAGAATTGGATTTGGAAAAGAAAATAGAGGTGTGAATATAGGAGAGCTTAAGACATAAGATAGGTCTGTTCGCGACGAGATGTAGACTGAAATAACGAAACGCGTGTGCACATACACAACCTGATAGGAAAAGACCAATCGCGTGAATATGTTGATATGTTCTCATGCCCACAATATCTCACGTCACACCCAAAGATGGCCGACCAGTTGGATATGACTATAATCCTCACACGCGTTTTCCTCACGTGATATACTATTTTTAGGCTTTTGGTCACATGGGACGAAGTGGCGGTCCGTTAGGGTATGGTGGCAACGAAAAGAAAGAGATAGAGATAGAGAGAGAAAGAGAGAGAGAGAGAGAGAAAGAGAGATAGAGAATTAGAAAGCATGTGCATATATGTATAAATGCACATATAAATATGTTTATGTATAGGAATATATAGGAACATAAACTAAAGAACTGCGATATCTATAATTTGATTACCCTGCTTGTTAGATGTTATTTATTGAGAACTAACACAATGGATTTCTCTTTAGAGTACGAGAAGTTATAATAAAGGATTTTTTTGTTGGCTGTGAACATAAATGGACATATTCTATGGCATTTATTTTTTGTTACATGGCTCACTGAGCCTTATTTTAATCTCATAATTCAACTGCACCCATTCTATTTTTTGGCAATGCGTCTCAAGTTGATATTTTTTTTAGTTTATTTTGGTATGTTGTATATATCGGTCCACATGATGTGTTCATTTCAGTGCTAAAATCTTCTAGCGCCTTTAACATTTCTATGTATATATTGTCAGGTCCAGCACCTGTATCCTTTCTCATTGTTTGTATAGCTTTTACCACTTCAGATTTTATAGACTGGCATACATTTCATAGTTAGTTTCTTTTCTCCTTTCGTCATAAAAAAATTATGTTCTATTTTGTCTTTTTTCGCCAATGTGCACATTTTGCATTAATTCATTATCCATCTTCTCTTTTTGATTTCACAGATAGCGTCAGTCAATAATTTCTTTGCTACTTTTCTTATTTTTTGGTAAAATGTCGCATGTTTCTTGTACACTTTGTTCTTTATGCATTAGCACTCGTTGCATTATTTTACTTCTTCCCTTCCCTTATCGATATATGTCTCTCTCTAGTCTCTTTCTCTCTCTCTCTCACTCTCTTTCTCTCTCTCTCTCTCTCTCTCATCGTGTTTTCCCCTTTTGCTCGTCCTCGAATTATTACATGAGTTAAACCAATGAAAAAGAGAAATGCATAAAGAGAGAGAGAGAGAGAGAGAGAGAAAGAGAGAGAGAGAGAGAGAGAAAGAGAGAGAGAGAGAAAGAGGGGGGAGATGTCGATAAATGAAACAGAAAGAGAGAAAAATGAGTGGTAGATACACACATAGATGTTTAAATCATTATAGTTGGATGATTTCTTTACTTGATGGTGACTTCAACATATATATTGCCGATGACGATGGGTTGATTACTTGATTTGATTTATTATTTCTTATCTTTTGAGTTCCTTATCATATCGGTGATTTGATGAATTACTTCGCTTTTGATAGTGGCTTTGATGAATTGCTTCGCATTGTGCTTCTTGTAGTTAATTATTATTATTGTTAGGCACTCTTGCCCTCCTGAACACTTCCTTATGTAAACATAACATCATGTATACAACATATATATGAAGTTAACAAGTCGTAAGGTGTAATAATTCACTAATGTATGTTTATTAAAAAGTCCAACTGGAATTCACAAGTCACAATTACTTAGTGGTTTAAACAGCCGCATAATCACACATGTATCTATGTACACAAACTAAAAATAGTTCACAGCTCCCACTCCTAGTGAGTTTGTGCCAACGCTGGTCATACATATATATAGGTACATAACTAAATAGGGAGCCGCGATAGCTCAGTGGTTAGTGAACTGGACTACAAAGGACAAGGAGTAGGGTTCGATCCTAACCGACGGCTTCCGGGTTCACCCAGCCTTAAATGGGTACCGGATTTTTTTTCTGGGAAAGTAAAGCAGCACGGGCGTAATACCGACCACATTACCCCAAAAATCATGTGCTGAAAGTCTGTAAAATATAGGGTCACTAACACCATATTTCCCTATACGCCACTTGGCGTGACCGGGGTACTACTACTACTACATAACTAAATAGTTCGCATTTCGGAATCTGAAATGTTGTCATGTGATCCGTGAAACTGTTCACGTGAATATTCTTACTTTAGGTCGTGAGGTCTGTCTTTCTCTCCGTGTGCTTGAGAAATGCGTTATTGAGTTATTTGCGGGCCATCATCATTGCACTCCGAACATGTCCATAGGTGCTCAGATCCCCTCCTCAGCAATTCCCGCAGTGTCCAGTGACTGACGACTCCAGTTCTATGTTGGTTGATAAGTCTTCTTACACAGCCACTAAGTTTCTCACTTCTGGCTGTGCCCATCTTAACTCCCATTTTTTCATCCGAAGAAGTGACGTTGATCTGTGTTTGTCGAAGTCCTGTGCTCTTCCCACATCTCGAAGGGCATTGATGATGTCCGCCCGATCCATTGGTTGCCTGTCCTCAACGACAGCGCAGCTAGCCAACCTGTCCACTCTTTCATTTCCCCATACTCCCGCATGTCCAGGGACATAGACAAAGGTGCCCTTACGTATTTTGGATTTCTGCAACGACTCTACCCATTGCATGCGTACAGAGCCCGCCTCCACTTTTTTACAATGCTCATTGAATCACTCTGTATACAGGCGTGGATGTAGTCTTGTGACTCTAACCATTTGAACGCCTTGGTCACTGCCATAAATCCATTGTCATGCTACTCGTGGTCGTGACGCATACACCATTGTCTTCTTTGGCCATTCTGCCTTCCGGGCGTGCTGTAAATGCCCACGCACTTCTTTGGTGTCGTCTTACAGATCCGTCTGTATAGATGACTACATCTTTCTCATCGGTGTTATCGCAGATGAGACCGTTGACCTCAGCATTAACCACGACCGGGTTCTGTTCCCTACTTTTCCTGTCGAGTGTGACATTACATGAGAAAGTCCCCTTGACTGACGTAGGCACCGGTATCCACTCCTCACCAACGTTGATATTGGTAAGCCCACATACTTGTTTGATGACATCTTCTGCTCGGCCCACCCATGATTTTCCTCTTTTTAGCCTGGCACCTTTCCCTGTGTTGAGCATGTAGTGCAATGGATGCTCTTTGAAAAATGCGTTTCTCTTTTCAAGAGTTTCTTTATTTCTGGTCGACTTAGCGCTATTTCAGCTTATTACGTGACTCATTTCTTATCTAATCTCTGGTTTCTGGTTGACTTAGCTTCTTTGTTACCATTCCAGCAGATTTCTCTCTCAACTTACTATGTGAGAGTTTCGGTCTTCAAGCGTTCCGCTTCTTTGTGAGAGAGCGTTTCTTGTCTCTGGTTACTTAGTCTTTGCACATCTGGCAGATATATCCAGATGTGTGAGCCGTTTGCTCAATCTGTGGTTTCTTGGGCACTTGGCCCTTCTGAGTTCGGGCGAACGCCCTCTAGGCGTGCTCGACCCGGCTCTCTCTGTTTCTGTGCGCTAAGTGTCTAGTTCCTCTCAGTCACAGGTTTATATATTTCATTTTCCCGCGCTTTCGTTGCTAACGTCACGTCTGCCTAGTGACGTAGTGTTTGTGTGGTTACGTAGTGTCTGGCCTATATTTATAATATTCATACACTCACTCGTGACCATGACACATGATCTATTTTTAACCATTCTTCTCTGGTCTCTCAGCAACCATCTTCTTCAGACTTCAATTTCTTGACTTCAATAATGCCCCAGGTACCCGTCTACCTGATGAAGAAAACTGAAAGGAAAATTAAAAATGAAACAAACATAAGACTAGTTCACCACCTTTTCCCCAGATGTATTCCCCTTACCGGGCACCAACTTTTCCACGATTGTCTTCCCTCAACAGCACCATCCAAAAACGATGGTACGGCACCACTTTCCGAGGACCACAAAAATGACTATTTTTCAACCAAGCGCCGTAACTTTATTGCAACAAAAACAATAATACAATATACACAGATTACAAATAAAACAATCGTAATCATAGATCTCTAATTCTACTCTATCAACCGCTATCCAGTAGGCGATATAGGATGTAGACCCATTCTAACACCGAAATCCATGTGTAATAATTACTAGATTATACTTAACTTTCACCTATCTTGAACCTCTCAGTTGTTACTATAAGACACTACACTAGCTGACATATTATAACGGATCTTCATCTCATGATCTATTCCATCTAACTGTCAACAAGATATATGTTGCTCTTGCAACGGCATGGCTCCAAGTGAACGTATAATTATTTTCTGTCTGGATTTAGTCATTCCTTCAGCGCGTTTATTTATCTTACGATTGGCCTCTATAAATCATGTGATGACTAACGGTGGGGTGATATGCTATTTTTATGTTGTTTTTAAATCATTCCAGCGATGACTCTTTAATCTAAAAACAGTCTAAACAAAACTGCAATAATGTCCTCGTTTGAACGTCTCTTGTATTATAAATCACATTACACTGTCGACATCAATTTCGAATTATTTTTTCGCTAAAATGGTGTTAAATCTAGTGATGTATCGCTATCCGTAATGAATTCATGCGTTTTAATAAATTATTCTTGGGTTGTCTCTAAGAAAAAGAAGACGTTTTTGACAATTATTTTTCATTCCACAATTTGCTATCAAGTTTACAATCCTTATGTGTTATATTTTTTTTAAATTTCAATTTAAAGAAAGTTAGCAACTTTTGTCGACAGAATAGAGTATATAAAGAAGACATATTAATCATATAATGAGTAAAGAAACGTTATATTTATTTTTTTTTTCTTTTTAGGCGCAATATTTATGTGCCCTAAGAGCGGTGACCTTTCTCAAAACGGAACATCGGTGTACACGAACATAGGAAGTGATGTGAGTGTCGTTTTTTGTGTGGACACAAATTTTAGAGTTGATCCTTTCATCAACATTCAACATCCGAATAAAATTAGTGGCCTGTATCCACGACTGTTCCAAGACAAGATCGGTGTACAAATTGTGAGAAACAGAACGCAGGCGACAATAAACATCACAGTCAATAATGTCCAGGAGCTTGATTTCTTAGATACATTTACCGTGATTGTCTACAAGGAATCAGATTTCTTCACTGATAAACTGACGCTGACATTCCAGCTCAAGAAAGAACGTATGTACTCGTCACTGTTTTTTCATTTTCATTTAAGATATTTATAAAACAAGACAGACCAGTGTTGAGATGTAAAGATGTTTCTAGGGCGTCATTTAAGGAATTCTTTATCAGTGAAAGAAACTGGGAACATGTTGCGGCATTTCGTAGTACATGGGGAACGAAAATAAAAAACAATGGCACAAAACCTTTGATGCTATGCTGATATTAAATTCAGAAGACAAAAAGAGAAAAGGAGACGAGGCCAAGCAACACGAATACACCTTGATCGTTCTGCGGATCTGTCAGTCAAATATTGTCAGATTGAGTCACGAGAGAAACTGTTCAGCAAAGCGGCATCCAGCATAAGATACGATCAATGTTACCAATCTACTGATTTAAAATGATTGCTTGCTACTAACCGTCTGTTAAGACGCCAAATGCCAAATATATATATTCATATATAATAGAGTAAAAGTATCATTAATGACTATGCAAGTCGTCGCTCCAGGAAATGTCAACATTTTATTATAGAGTTACAACAACATTATTCGCCTGTCTCGAAACTGAAGAAAAAATAGAATGTAAACAAAGAACATTAGACGACACTTAATTTAAGAATACTGATATTTCATGAAATAAAAACTATCACGTCTTTGAGATAATACTTGCGTAAAACTGTACAAAATGTCCATCGTTTTTTAAGTCGATTATGAAAATTGCATAAGTGTTTATGTTTGTCAATGGTCAGCTTTTAAATGATGTGGACGGTATGATTGAAGATGTAGTTGTCAAGCAAATAAATCAATTAATAGTTCATTCACTCATTCATCAAGTTGTGTTATTGTGTTAGTAAAAAATTGCTCTGTTCAGATCCTTCTTGAGGGAATATATGTATATATGTAGATCTCTCACATCGCCTTTTGTCAATGTCCACATTCTATTTTATCTTGGAAGTACTCTTATCTTGGTCCATCTGCTGTAGGACTGCTATCTGCACTAGAACCAACATTCACTTATATCGCAAAACAGGCACGGTACCACTACTCTAACGACGCTCTCGTGGTTCACTTTGAAGAAAGACTACAATTATGGAAGAACTAACAGCTTTGATTTATTTCTCAATTTATGTTTTTTCTCCTTTTTCTTCCTTTCAACTCCCTGTGGAGCATAGGTCCTCAACAAACACTTTCCAAGCCGTTCTGTTTCTTACGATTCTGTTGAAGACCATTTCGTGTCTTCACCATCATCATCATCTCTGCTTCTATGTGTCCTTCCCAAAAATATTTTGGCCGTTTTCTTTACCGTCTTTTTCATTGGGATTTCCAAACCAGGCAATTTCGTGTAATACTCTCAGTTGGTTTCCGCAGTGTGTGTCCTTTCCAGCGCCATCGTCTTCGTTGTATCTCTTTGTCCACTGGCATTTTAATGGTAATTTCCATAATTCTGTGTTAGTGATTTTGTCATGCCATCTCCATCCTTTTATTCTGCGCAAGCATCCACTTTTGTATCAATGTATGTTTACTTGCGATGACATAGATCTAATGTAGGGTATAAAATGAAACTAGAATCTCTATTCTAGGAAGAGGCAGTATACTCAGGAAGAGGCAGTATTACCAGGATACACGATATGAACGAGCGGTCTCTGCTGTGTAAAAATGCAGATTTTTTGTAACAGTTTTCAGCAATGTTTGTGCCACAATCAAGCGCCAAATATGTATTTTTTTTCTCTCAACCATTCTATACAATGGCAAGCCTGGTTCTACACTTTAAGAATATCTTTAGTGAAGTACATAGAGGTGCCTCAGTGTGCAAGTTGTCTTTGATACAAACATGTATAGATCACACAAATTCCTCATTTCAATACCCTGGAAAGTTTGAGGATAAAATTGAAATGATGTTTCCTCGAGAGCGATGAACTCAGAATGGATGGAATGTAAAGTCAGTGTAAACAGGCAGGGTGTTTTGAAGTAGAAAATATGAAATCTGATACCCTTGCACTAGTTAGAAACGTTCACCTAGGACCAATTATATATGTTACAATGTACATAATCAGAAACTTTGATGGCAAGAAAATGTTGTGAAGCCTTCAACTGGATCTTAAATATCAGACTGAACAGTTAAGTTATCAGCCTTCGTCGCAAATTCTCAAGAAACATTGTTGAAGTCATGGCCGATATATTGTCACTAAAACCAGTCCATGAAAGTGGGGTCGTACAGAAATATGAGTAGTCGAAGGCCTCGGTAACTCTGAAAACCATTGAAATGGAATTCCAAATTGAAATCCATAATCTTTCAACCGCCCGTGCCAGTGGAATCATCCCAACTAAAACTTATCTCATTGAAGGACCGCCCTCCCCCTATTAAAAAAAAATGCAGCTGCAGTCCCCATCATAGCAGCCACAGCACACGCAAAAAAACATAAGTCCAAGCGGCACCGCAAGTAAACGCAGCTGAACTGTTCTTCGTCATACGATATCATTCATCATAAGCAATCGGAATCTCGAAATACGATCCGGATTAAAAACACAGCTCACGGGTTGCACAGAGCACACAAGTCAGTAGCTCCTGTAGCAAGCTGGCTTGGAATATGAGGAAACTGCAACAAGGAACACTTTTCAAACTGCGCCTCAATGGTTCTTGCCGCCTATCCGCAACTTTGACCGGAAATCCGTGCAAAGGATATGCTTGAGGAGATTAGACACGCACAGAGAAAATCTCTCCATATACAGAGCAGGACTGAGAGCTGGTTCAGGGAAGTTCTTCACTCGCTGAAGGAGTCAGAACACTAGTAACGGCTAATGCCAGCTGGTAAAGGTTGACACTATAGTCCGTTTCATAACTGGTACCAAACTTTTAAAATCGATATCTTTTTAACCCCTTTTTGTAATTTTTTCAAAATTTGCATGTAAAGTTATAATGATTAGAACCCAACAGGGAATTAATTTCATTAAAAAAAACATTTGGTTATTATTATTGCTTATTTGATTTATATAAATTTATAACGACCCATTGATGTAGTCAAAACTTAGTGTTTACAGTATTTTAATTTAAAAATAGCGATTAAAAATCCATACACGGTACAATTGACGTTTTTGCACGCTTTCAACGTGAGTTGTCTGACACAATTAGACACTTGTAGAAAACACGAGGCATTGTGTGTTCCATTTCCGTTCATTCAAAGGTGCAGACGTGGAACAATAACATTTATCATGAGTCTTAAAATGAAATTCTGCAGTTTACAAAACATCGCAATAAAAATGTATGACTATTTTTGCAAAGAGGCTTAACGAGGAAGATTATTTCATTCTTTAGAAAACCCTGAGAATAGGACAAGACACATTTTGGATTTATCTAAACGGTCATTTAATCGCTGGATTCAAGCACGTGACCGTCAATGTTCAAAATATACAAAATCACAAGGAAGAGCAAAAATATTGGATAATTTCGACAGTGAACTTATTAGAAGTGAAATTCGCAAAATGTTGGGTATGAATGAAACTGTTACAATAAGAAAATTAAAAGTATCGCTGAAAAAGAACAACAGTATTGAAATATCAAAGTCTACATTATGGAGGAATGTGAGAGCTGCAGGCTTTACATTCAGAAAGTATTCCAATGGACGAAACATCATCTGTGAGAAGCCACATATAGTAGTCATGAGAAGCAAGTACTTACGTGAAGTAAAAGAGGTGCGCAAGCAAGGTTATGATATTGTGTACTTGGATGAAACATGGATCAATGCTCACCACACTAACCAAAGGGAATGGCAGTCATCAGATGGAAAGATTAAGAGATTAATACCTAGCAGCAAAGGACAGCGCTTGATAATTGCTCATACAGGTAGTCGACAACATGGACTAATACAGAATGCAGAGCTCATTTTTCTTTCAAAATCCATAGACAATCGGGATTATCACTCTGAGATGTATGGTCACATATTTAGACATTGGATTGAAAATTCTGTTCTCCCATCACTAGATCGACCATCTTGCCTAATAATGGACAATGCAGCGTACCACAACATTGTTGCACTTGAAGATAAAGTCCCGACGTCATCCAGTACAAAAGATGCTATTAAGATATGGCTCACAAAGGAGCACATACAATTTAATAACATGTACTTAAAACCTGAATTACTATCTCTAGTAAAGCAAAAACAAAGGACAAAGATTTTTCAAATAGATAAGATTATCCAAGAGGACGGTCATATAAGTTTGAGGCTGCCACCTTACCATGCTCATTTAAATCCAATAGAACTAATCTGGGCAAAATTAAAAGGACAAGTGGCAGATGAAAATACAACATTCAAAATATGCGATGTAAAGACTCTTGCTAATCTCGCTTTATTAAATATAGACAAAGATTATTGGGCTAAATGTGAAGACCACGCCTTAAAACAGGAAGAGGAATATTGGAAAAATGATGGTTTGTGGAATGTTCAACCCCAAACAGTTATTAATCTTTTAGACTCGTCTGATTCAGAATGAAAGTATATAGCCCCCACAATGTTGGCCCCTATATTACCTTAAATTAGTTCAACAAACGGTCCTTTTCAGGACCACACAACTATGAAAATTGGACATACAGATATACATTGATATTATCGTCCGTCCTCGAACTGAGCAGACAATAATTCTCCTGGTGTTTTGTCTTATCCAGTTATTTCCCCATTACGGCCACGCCTTTACCTAGTGAAAATTAATCATAGACCAGTAACTACGGTAATTTCTATTCTTTAGGGGTTCACAATTTACAATTGTGACAAACATCAAAGAAATTCGCCGCTTTAAGAAAACTGCAGCTGCAAGATATTTGTTAAATATACATTTAAAGGATCTTTAGCATTCTAATAACATTAAAAAAATTTCAAAAGTTTTTAACAAATGGTTAGAGAGTAATAGCGTTTTGAAGTTGGGCACATGATTTGAAACGAGCTATAATCTACGAGTTGTTCAACTCAAGGCGCAATTCAGCAGTGGTGCTCTGATATTGCTGCACTGAAAATGCACAAATGTGTGAGTGTGTGTTGTACCTAATATTTGAAAACATCTAGTACAGCCATTCTTTTTTTTAAATTTCCAATTCATTCATTCTTTATTTCTCTAAATTATCATGTTGGCTGTCGTAAACTTCCTAGTTTTGTTCAGCTAAACTGGGATTAAATTTCGTTCTCTGTTATTATTGGTAATGTATTAACGCGTTTTAATCTGTTATTTTTGTGTTCTCCCTGCGAAAAATAATGTGTTACTGAAAAAAAAAATAGGTAGGATTTTGTTAACATATATTAAGTTTATTATGCCTTGTTTGATTTTCTACTGCTATTGTCATTTCGATGCAAAGATATTAATTTATGTTAAAGAGACAGATAATACAATGAGAGTAATTTCTCTTTACAACTTTACATTACGTAATGATGGCAATTTCTGTTACAGGCACATACATAATTAGTGTCAATGTCAAAATAATCATACAATTAGTAAAGGAGGCGTTTCGTGTTTTTGTTTGCTCTATTCAGGCGCAGTATTTCTGTGCCCCAACTTTTCTCAAAACAGAACATTGGTGTACACCAACATAGGAAGTGCTACCACTGTTGTTTTTTTGTGTGTGGACACAGATTTACAAATTGATCCTGTCATCAACATTTGACATCCCAATATCATTAAAAGGCTGGGGTTTGTATATGTTGTATAATAATATTAGTGTACAAAATGGTCAAATCAACATAGCTGAATTAACTCAATTATAGCACATAATAAAGGTTGGTAGCATAAAATGGCGCTACAGCAAATTATACACTGGGAGTAAGTTATCCTTAGACTTTGGATGTGCTTTGAATCTCACTTGTTTCTACAACAGCACCAGTTGTCGCTCACTTCTCTGTCACTGACTACAACTAAAATATATCCCGTGGAGCAGATATTTATTAATCGGGAGTGGCTTTGACCTGGAGTTTGAAGTAACAGAAAATACATTGGACCTGACTTGTCGAGCTAATGGGAACCTTTCACCAAGCATGACGACTACACATGACAATATAACAATAAAGTGGGTTCAAAGATTCAACTTTCTTCATTATAAAGTCCGACTGCTAAGATCCAGGTGTTATCATGTATCACGCCACGAATTCTGCAATAGATCTCAGAAGGAGGTTCTAACATTTAAAGATGTCCTTGATGGTGCACTTAAGAGAACCTCTTTAACTTTCAATATTAATCGTCATCATTGCAGCCGATGTTTCCCCACCTATGAGAAGGATGGACTAACGAGGCTTCTTACAATCGAATGAACTATTTCCTACCTGCTCATTGTACTTAACGGTATAAGGAAGATCCTGTTGCAAAGTGGAATGCACATATCTGAACGTAAAGTAAATTTTCCTCTTCTTCCTTCATTCCTAATTTGCCTTTCAACGTCGAGGGAAGATATAATATGCGGTTTTTTGGTCTTCTGTTCCCCTCGCTGCGCTGTTATGTCGGCCGATGGTTCTGGTGTTCTCACAACGTTTATTAATATTTTCTTTTGACTTTCCTTAGTGAGGACTTTTTGGGGGGACATTACCTCAAGACTTACATTTAAGTGTAAAGATAGTTTGCAGCTCTTGTTGACGTCATAGAGTATACAAAGGAGACATATTAATCATGCAATTGTAAAAGAAAACATTCTATTTGGTTTTTTTTTTTCTATTCAGGCGCAATATTTCTGTGCCCCAACAGCGGTGGATTTTCTCAAAACGGAACATCGGTGTACACGAACATAGGAAGTGCTGCCAGTGTCGTTTTTTGTGTGGACACATATTCTAAAGTTGATCCTTTCATCAACATTCAACATCCAAATATAATTGAAGGCTTGTATCCACGACAGTTCCAAGACAAGATTGATGTACAAATTGTGAGAAACAGAACGCAGGCGACAATAAACATCACAGTCAATAATGTCCAGGAGCTTGATTTCTTAGATCCATTTACCGTGACTGTCTACAAGCAAACAAATCCCTTCATTGAAAGGCTAACGCTGACGTTCCGACTCAAGAAAGAAAGTATGTACACGGTTTCGTCACTTTTTTCTTGTCGTTTTCGTTTAAAACATTTAAAAAAGGACAGATCAGTGCTGAGTATAAAGATACGTGTAGGGCTTGCTTTAGGGAATTTTCTATCAGTGAAAAAAACTGGGAAAATCTGGCTGCAGATCGTAAGACATGGGGAACGATAAAGAGAAAATGGCACAACAACTTTCGAGCAGTGCTGATATCAATTTCAGAAGACAAAAGGAGAAAGGAGACGTGACACCACGAATATATCTTGTTCGCCCTGCGGATGGATCTGTCTGTCAAATAATGGCAGATTCAGCCACCAGAGAAACCGTTCAGCATAAGACACTGTCATTTTTACCAATATACTGACTTACTATGATTGCTTGCTACAAACCTGTCTGTCAAGACGCCAAATGCCATATACGTATTTAAAAAAAAAAATAAATTTATCATTAATGACTGTAATTCGTCCTGGAAACATTTTATATTAGATTTACTACAACACCATTCGGCTCTCTCGAAACTTAAAAGATTAACAAATAAACAAAAATAGTCGACACTTAAATTAATAACACCGGTTTTTCAAGAAACAAAAACTGATATTTTTATGAGAAAATACGGGCGTAAATATGTACAAGATGTGCATCGTTTTTCTTTTAAGTCGATTATGAAAATTGCATCAGTGTTTATGTTTGTCATTGACCAGCTTTTAAATGACGTAGACGGTATGATCGAAGATGTAGTTGTCAAGCAAATAATCAATTAATAGTTCATTAACTCATTCATCAAGTTGTGTTATTGTCTTTGTAAAACATTGCTCTGTTCATATCCTTCTTGAGGGAATATATGTATATATGTAGATCTCTCAAATCGTCCTGATTGGTCAGCGTCAATAACACACCTCCCCCTCCATTTCTGGCTGCATTTGTAGCAGATCCATCTGTATATATGTGGGGCCAAGAGTCCTGTGGGTAAGTATCGTCAATATGTTTTTCTGCTACGTGTTTTCTTTCCGTGTCTGATTGGGTGCCTTTTTTCATGATTCCTGTTATATTTTCCTGAAGTTCTGGTATTGTATGTTTTTTCATGAGGAGACATATCAGATGAGCCCAAGGGTTTCGATATTGTTTGGGAAAGTACTGGGTCTCCAGTAGTTAGTTCATTGGCAATTGCAGCGAAGTTGTTCCTCTTTAGTCGTACAATTCCGGAACCAGTTATTCTTTGGTGCATAGGGTGGCTACGGAAGCCTTCTATATTTCTCCGCTTGTTGCAATACTTTAGTGTCCCGTCTGTCATCTAAGGAGCCTTCTATATTTCTCCGCTTGTTGCAATACTTTAGTGTCCCGTCTGTCATCTAAGGAGCCTTCTATATTTCTCCGCTTGTTGCATACTTTAGTGACCCGTCTGTCATCTAAGGAGCCTTCTATATTTCTCCGCTTGTTGCAATACTTTAGTGACCCGTCTGTCATCTAAGGAGCCTTCTATATTTCTCCGCTTGTTGCAATACTTTAGTGACCCGTCTGTCATCTAAGGAGCCTTCTATATTTCTCCGCTTGTTGCAATACTTTAGTGACCCTCTGTCATCTAAGGGTTGTAAACATGTTACTGTTTCTAGAGTCTTGATAGGTGTAGATTTCATATCACCAGTGATGATACGGGCAGCTTGGTTCTGTGTTCTGTTAATTTGCTAAGGTGTGATTTGGAAACCATAGCCCAGGCTGTGACTCCATATATAACTGGTCTGACTCTTCCTACATATAGTCTTTTCAAATATTGCTGTCTGCCCCCAGTCCGTTCCTGCCAATTTCTTCATACTATTTGTTCGTTTTCTGGCTTTCATCCTTGCTCTGTCTATCTGATTTTTCCAAGTCATTCTGCGATTCATGGTGACACCAAGATATGTTGGATTGTGGTCAATAGGGAGTGTATGATCCTTTAACTTCAAATTTGCAGAGAGTGTTTTCCTTGATAGGCTGAAAATTGTGTATGAAGTTTTCCTTTCGTTGATTGGTAAGAACCAGGTGTTCGTCCACTTTTCAAGTTCACCTAGGGCATCTTGCATCCTGGGTTCTGCTACGACATACTTTCCTCGCGAGCCCATAACGCCAGATCATTTGCGAATATATAAATCGCCTTTTGTCAATGTTCACATTCTATTTTATCTTGGAGGTACCCTTATCTTGGTCCATCTACTGTAGGACTGCTACCTGCACTAGAACCAACGTTCACTTATATCGCAAAACAGGCACGGTACCACTACTCTAACGACGGTCTCGTGGTTCCCTTTGAAGAAAGACTACAATTATGAAAGAACTAACAGCTCTGATTTATCTCTCAATTTATGTTTTTTCTTCCTCTTTTTTTCCTTTCAACTCCCTGTGGAGCATAGGTCTTCAACAAAGACTTTCCTAGCCGTTCTGTTTCTTATGATTCTGTTGAAGACCATTTCGTGTCTTCGCCATCATCTTCATCTCTGCTTCCATATATTTTTTCCAAAAAAATTGTGGTCTTTTTCCTTATTGTCTTTTTCCTTGGGATTTCCAAACAAGGGCGTGTCGTGTAATACTCTCAGGTGGACTCCGAAGTGTGTGTCCTATCCAGCGCCATTGTCTTCGTTGTATCTCTTTGTCCACTCACATGTGACTGGTAATTTCCTTAATTCTATGTTCGTGATCTTGTCATGACATTTCCATCCTTTTATTCTGCGCAAGCATCCACTTATGTATCAATGCATGTTTACTTGCTATGACTTAGATCTATTGTAGGGAAAAATTCAAATAAGAACCTCTATCACTCAGGTAGAGACAGTATTAACAGGATAAAAGCTATGGAAGAGCAGTCACTGTTGTGTAAAAATGCAGATTTTTTGGTAACAATTTCCAGCAACGTGTCAAGTACCAAGAATGTATTAACACGTTTATTTTATTTCCCGCATAATTTTCTATTCAGCTTGTATGCAAAGTGTTGAAAAGAAAGCGTTTATGACTAAACCATTTCTGTTTATTCTAAAGAAAGATGAATCGTTTGCTTTTAGCATCAATGAATACCTTTCGAGGATAAGAATCTGAACAAAATATATATTATACGCAGGCAATGCTGTTTTACTTTCACCACCGTCTGTATTCACGTTCGTGAATTTTCCACATCCCATATCTCAACCATTCTATACAATGACACGATTGCTTCTACACTTCAAGAATACTATAACGACGTACATAAAGGTGCCTCAGTGTGCAAGTTGTCTCTGATAAAAAACGTATAGATCACCACAAATTCCTCATTTCAATACCCTGGAAAGTTTCGAGGATAAAATGAAACGATGTTTCCTCGAGAACATGAACTCAGAATGAATGGAATGTAAAGTCAGTGTAAACATGCAGATGTTTTGCACTAGAAAATATAAAGTCTGATACTGTTGCACTAACTAGAAACTTTTTACCTAGAATCAATTATATCTGTTACTATGTATCGAATCAGAGACTGATGGCAAGAAAATGTTGTGAAGCCTTCAACTGTATTTTAAATACAGACTGAACAGTTAAGTTATCAGACATCATCGCATTTTCACAAGAAACTGTGTTTAAGTCATGACCGATATATTGTCACCAAAACCAATCCATGGAAGTGGAGTCGAGCAGTGGAGGTGTACAGAAATATGCTTAGTCGAAGGTCCCGGTATCTCTGCAAACGAATTAAAATCCATAATTGCTCAACCGACCGTGCCTGTGGAGTCATCAGAACTTAGACTCATCTCATTGAAAGACCACCCGCCCCCCCCCCCCATTAAAAAAATTCAGTTGCAGTCCCCATCATAGCAGCTACAGCACACGCCAAAAGACAAAAGGCTGGAGGACAACATACATGCACAGACAACGTGTCTCCATGCACAGAGTAGGACTGAGAGCTGGTTCAGGGAAGTTCTTCACTCGCTGAAGGAGTAAGGTCACTATAGTCCGTTCAGAAATTCATAATCACACCTGAATTAGTTTTGCGTGATAAAACGTGATAAATGGGAATTTAGTATATCTTAGGGAAGCTAAACACCCACTGCTACTACACAAGTGATCCCATAGCGTGCTCTAAATTTAGATAATAATTTCAGGACTTCGCAGGGTGACTTAAAGCAGGAAGAGTGCACTTCCAAGTTGCTTTAGGTAGAAAACAATTGAATCCCTTTATACCAGGAAGCTTAGCTCTGAGCTTAACCCCATTGACATTTTCACCACATGGTGTAATATTTTTTATTTCAAAACAAACGTTTTATTTTTTTCTATTTTAGTTGATTAACTTGACAGGCTATTTGAATTTGATTGTTATTGTTATCATTGAATGAAAGAATCAACTTATACTTCTTATAATTACATAGCGTGAGGTTTTGCTCCTTTCTGTTTCACCAGGGAAGGTAACTGAACAAACGAAAAAAAATTAATGTTTCCATGACAACGACTGAAATAGATATAATCTACAATATTATTTAAAATCACTCCTAGTTTATAATTTTTGGAATATTTTTTTGTTTTCTATAAACAAAATACTCGATGAAGTTCAAAATTGTCTTATTTGAGTTGTATATTGACCGCTCGACTCAACTATGGTATTTTAAGACCATGATATTTATGCATGCCAGTTATAATTAAAGTGTCGAGATAGTTAGAAGTCCTTGAAGATAGACTCAATATCATGAAAGTTTTAACGATGATGTCAACAGTTATCTCTTCCAGATATGTATGAATGTGAAACAGAATTGTAAACGTAAAAACAGATATGAATGAACTCATTGATTGTGTGAACTGCGTGCATGAAAGAATTAAATAAAATAGTTGACGAAATATTTTTTAGTAAAAACAAAATAGTCCCAGGTATCATGGATAAAAGTCGTCTATCAAAACTTTAGTGTTCTTGCTACTGATGAGTTCGATCAAGAAACGGGAATTTTTCTTTGTATCGATAAGGCTCGGGTATCATCCAATCTCTAAAGATGGGTACCAGAGATTTTAGCGGAAGTAAAGGAGTGTGATATGATGGGTACCAGAGATTTTAGCGAAAGTAAAGGAGGTGTGATATGATGGGTACCAGAGATTTTAGCGAAAGTAAAGGAGGTGTGATATGATGGGTACCAGAGATTTTAGCGGAAGTAAAGGAGGTGTGATATGATGGGTACCAGAGATTTTAGCGGAAGTAAAGGAGGTGTGATATGATGGGTACCAGAGATTTTAGCGGAAGTAAAGGAGGTGTGATATGATGGGTACCAGAGATTTTAGCGGAAGTAAAGGGGATGTGATATGATGGGTACCAGAGATTTTAGTGGAAGTAAAGGAGGTGTGATATGATGGGTACCAGAGATTTTAGCGGAAGTAAAGGAGGTGTGATATGATGGGTACCAGAGATTTTAGCGGAAGTAAGGGGGTGTGACATGATGGGTACCAGAGATTTTAGCGGAAATAAAGGGATGTGATATGATGGGTACCAGAGATTTTAGCGGAAGTAAAGGGGTGTGATATGATGGGTACCAGAGATTTTAGCGGAAGTAAAGGGGGTGTGATATGATGGGTACCAGAGATTTTAGCGGAAGTAAAGGGGGTGTGATATGATGGGTACCAGATATTTTAGCGGAAGTAAAGGGGGTGTGATATGATGGGTACCAGAGATTTTAGCGGAAGTAAAGGGGTGTGATATGATGGGTACCAGAGATTTTAGCGGAAGTAAAGGAGGTGTGATATGATGGGTACCAGAGATTTTAGCGGAAGTAAAGGGGGTGTGATATGATGGTTACCAGAGATTTTAGCGGAAGTAAAGGAGGTGTGATATGATGGGTACTAGAGGTTTTAGCGGAAGTAAAGGGGTGTGACATGATGGGTACCAGAGATTTTAGCGGAAGTAAAGGGGATGTGATATGATGGGTACCAGAGATTTTAGCGGAAGTAAAGGGTGTGATATGATGGGTATCAGAGATTTTAGCGGAAGTAAAGGGGGTGTGATATGATGGGTACCAGAGATTTTAGCGGAAGTAAGGGGGTGTGATATGATGGGTACCAGAGATTTTAGCGGAAGTAAAGGGGGTGTGATATGATGGGTACAAGAGATTTTAGCGGAAGTAAAGGGGGTGTGATATGATGGGTACCAGAGATTTTAGCGGAAGTAAAGGGGGTGTGACATGATGGGTATCAGAGATTTTAGCGGAAGTAAAGGGGGTGTGATATGATGGGTACAAGAGATTTTAGCGGAAGTAAAGGGGGTGTGATATGATGGGTACCAGATATTTTAGCGGAAGTAAAGGGGGTGTGATATGATGGGTACCAGAGATTTTAGCGGAAGTAAAGGGGGTGTGATATGATGGGTACCAGAGATTTTAGCGGAAGTAAAGGGGGTGTGACATGATGGGTACTAGAGGTTTAGCGGAAGTAAAGGGGTGTGACATGATGGGTACCAGAGATTTTAGCGGAAGTAAAGGAGGTGTGATATGATGGGTACTAGAGGTTTAGCGGAAGTAAAGGGGGTGTGACATGATGGGTACCAGAAATTTTAGCGGAAGTAAAGGGGGTGTGACATGATGGGTACTAGAGGTTTAGCGGAAGTAAAAGGGGTGTGACATGATGTGTACCAGAGATTTTAGCGGAAGTAAAGGGGGTGTGACATGATGGGTAACAGAGTTTTTAGCGGAAGTAAAGGGGGTGTGACATGATGGGTACCAGAGATTTTAGCGGAAGTAAAGGGGGCGTGATATGATGGGTACAAGAGCTTTTAGTGGAAGTAAAGGGGGCGTAATATGATGGGTACCCGAGATTTTTGCGGATGTAAATGGGGCTTGGCATGATATCGATCGCGCCATGAAATAAAAAAATCGTGTGTCACATCAATATATGATCACTCTAACTCTAAACCACATACGGTAATTATGGTGTTGATGAAAGCCTTTAACTGACACAGTCTAAGGGTACTAGATAGACATGCATTATTTAGTGAGCACGTCTGGACCGAAGGCGACATATAAAGCAGAAACTATAACTCTCCATATCTGATATCCATATTTATACTTTAATTTGTTTTAAGCTCACTTACTAGACATCTCAGTTATTTGTTCTTCTTAGAGTTTCTTTTGATCTTCTTTGCTTTTTTTTGTCACCCGGTTTCCACAAGAAAGTCTGGAGTCTCTTTTTGATGCATTCAGACCATGTACGATTTGTACTTTTTAATTTGTCAATACCATTGTTCTTCCAGTGTCTTCTCTTTTTATGACGTGAGTCATATGTTAAATATATCTGTCTACTTGCGGATATTCAGTCAGGGGCAGCCTGGAAACGGGGGCCAGTATTAATGTTCTATTTTATTTTCATCACTTTGAACAAAGACGGCAGGCAACAAATCTCTGCTATGGAGGCAAAAGTGCAATCCTTGATTTATAAAAACGCACCTGATGGTGAGACCGTTATTATCCTCAATAGGTCTGTTGTTCCACACTTTCGGAGTTCATGAGCTTTCACGATTCAAGGAAAATTAACATCAGTAAAAGAGAACATCAGCAGTGTTTTCACGATAAATACACATTGTTTGATCATGACTTTCACGAATGGAACTAAAGTCATGACCTAGCTAGAAACACAGCCATTTACTCAAGTATATGTTTTGAGTGACTCCATGAGTATGCTCAATAACATCAAAGGGAGCTGAGCACAATAGCAATTGTTAGAGTCAACAGAGAACCCTGTACTGACTAGGATATGTCTCTTTTTTCATCGTTCCAGAACGATTGGGCGTGACAGGAGACACGCGAGCTGATAGCCTGCACGGAACGGATGCCTTGGATTGTGAACGTGCCAAGGACTGAGGTGACTTTGTGATTTGCCTCAGAGAGACAAGGCGAGCCGATGATTTAAAAAGATCATGAATCTAAAGCCATGATCAAGCTGCACTACTATCAGGTACAACCTGCAGAAGTTAGGAACGAGCACTCTGCGAGGAGAGAAAGAAAAATAAATCAAAACAGAGCTCGAATCATCAGTTACCACACACAGGCGGCCCTACTTGGAAGAGAGAACATTTATGGACGTAGCCGATATATAATGATGATTATCCTTTGACCAAAAAAAATATAAACTGTGCACACATTTGTTTCCTGTAATAGCTTAGGCAGGGATTAATCAACTAAATGCCATTGAATTGTCTCAAAATGGATTGGGACGGTGTGATGGATTTAAAATACTCACGGTGTCAGATCTAAATGATTTTTTTTTCCATATGAAATGTCAGTTTCGCTTTATGTTTAAACTAAATGAGTTTTCAGATGCAAAGTCCCATTCCCAGAGTGCATATTGTAACTAATTGTTCAGATCAAATGCAACATTCATTTTGTGTTAAACAGAGAAAATGTTCTGATGAAGTCTGCCAATCTTCTCTATTAAACACGGGGATTAATTTTTGTACGGACAACGAGGAAGGGCACATATATTAAGACTTAACATTACCTTCAAGCAAAATTAGCACATTCTTGTTGCAAGAATCGTCACACCTGTTGTCTGTTTTCCAACAGAAATTATGTTTGAGATCCACTAATTTGTGTCAGCTTGTGCATAACTACATTTGTTTGTGAGATGTCTTAAACCCTCTCTTCAAATAAACGTGAAACCTCAGTGCATAAATATTTACTTTACGTTCGGAAATTATAGTTTATTTTATAATATATTAAAATAAAAAGAACTGAGTAAATGTATCATTTTGTTTGATAAGCCTAATTTTATTTATGAAAAAGTGAATATCTGATTTCCATAATTTTATGAAGGGAGTTGAAAGTACTTTTGTTTTAATAATAATATGACTTCATCACTTATGTTCTTATATGTAATTTCTCTGTTTATTTTAAGGAGTGAGCGGCTGGTCGATTTGAAGAAAATGCGTTGGTTTTTTTTTTTTAATCTGATGGACACCAAAGGGTCAAAATATGTGTTCTGTCGAGGTTGAAATTGTTACGAACACATTCCCACCTCTGCCAAGGATCAATGAATGTATGGTGCCTTTATTTTCTCCAGTCTCCCCCACTCCCACGAAGATGTTAGAAATTAGATACATCTACCTATAAAATAACCTATAATTTATTTTAAAGAAGTTCATATGTGTCACTTTATTGTTCTGCTGTTCGAATTAACTTAAAAAACAATAACGTTTATTTCTTTTCATTAAAAAAAACCATTATATGGCCAGTGGTTTCCCTTTACAAGAAATGTTTATATATTTATTATTGCTGACTTCAGTTTAACCAGTGGAGCTACTACTCTTGTTGTTGTGTCAGTAACACAAGTGTTTGTGTTTTTTATCATTTACGTGTCTGTGGGTGGGTAGCTGTGTCTTTGCGTATGTACCTGTGTGTGTGTGTGCACGCGCGTATGCTTGTGTGTACATCATACAATTGATACAAGAAACAAATAAATAAATACAAACTCAGAACACAGTTGTGATTATACATTAATGTCTGAGTTTGTGATGTAACACAACGTTTTAGTTACGTGATGTCGGGGCCTTCGAGAATATTTCCTTTGGTTGAGTAATGAACAGATTGTTTGCTGAAGTACGGGTATCTCTCACTCCAGTGGCAATTTGATGTTTCAAGTAGGAAGGTTAAGATTTTGGTTCAGGCTGTCCATTGTTCTCTATTTTCTTGTTGTTATATTGTGTTTATATTTTCTAGTGCTACACAAATACTCCCTTCGCAGTGTTATTTACGTATGTAGACCAGCATTATACACATTGTAATTAGGCGACAGGTTAGTAAGATGAAAATGATCAAACAAAACACGGGATAAATACACTATTTGACTTAACAACTGATGTGAAAACACATTTTGAATAATAATATAAGATACTTGGTTCTTTATCTGAACAACTTGTATAGTATAACACATTAATTATTGTTGTATATCTTTGATAGGTGCAGTAGAATCTACTAACCAATCAGCAACACATCATCAGACAAATGGCTCCTCACAAACAATCAGCGCGTCATTCACCAAAACACTGGGCTCCTCAGCAAATGTGAAAGAAACTACAACTACTTATATCCCCACAGTTTCAACTCCACGGTGTCTACCACAGATCAACTCAGGTTGTCCCGAGAACTGGCACCCAGTGGATGATCGGAGATGCCTGATTGTGCTTCCACTATCGTCACGTGTCTATCCTGTACAACAGTGCGAGGCTTACAGAGGAATTATACCCAACATTAGTGACGTCACTGAGATGAGATCATGTCTTATTTGTATGTTATATGTTGATTGACACGAATCAAAGATTGAGTCAGAGAGAGAAACCAAACGTGTGATAGAGAGAAAGAGAGAGAAAAAGAGAGAAAGAATCAGAAGGAATGACTGAAGTATTGCTGAACGATATCGAATAGTGAGACAATTAAATGATAAAAAGATCGTGAAAAAAGGAGATAATGAAGAGCGACGTTCATGAGAGAGACGAAGAAAAGGTTACAGGTTAAACAGAGTGAACATGATTCATATAAAGAGGTACAAATTAAGTGAAAACAAATAGTGTTGCAACTATTAAAGAAGAAAACAATAGTGCGGCAATGATATAAGCGAGGAAATTAAAGTAATGAGGGGAGGCTTATTGAGAACTTTTCTCAGGAGAACCAGGGACAACTGAAATACACACTGAAAGAGATGGAGGTAAAGACGGTTGAAAAAACAGAGACACAACATCTGTTAATGACGTTATGTAAAGTAAGAACGACAATTATTAGAGAGGCGAGATAAGGTAGATGTAGAAATCATCTATCTATCTATTGTCCTTTTGAGCCGAAGACGGCACATAGGGCAGAACCACAATCTCAAAAACAGAAACCTTGCGTGCCAAAATGGCACATATTGCAGAGATCACTGATCTAAAATTTATGGCGCTGTTTCCATAACAATACTTTTTACAATGAGAGCTTGTCAAGCCATCGATCAACCTCCTTAGTCGCCTCTTACGACATGCCTGGAAGGTCACAGTGCCACTATTCTTTATTTCCCTCATAATGAGGCCCCGGTAACACACAGGATAGAAATCATAGTAGGGGTTAAATAAAAGAGAAAGATTTAAAGGAGATGACACGACGCACGTAGATAAAGGTGAAATGAGAGGGAAATGTGTGAGAGAGAGAGAGAGAGAGAGAGAGAGAGAGAGAGAGAGAGAGAAAGAGGTAAAAAGAAAACGTCAGTTGAGGACTGTGGGGGTGGGGGAAACAGAATGCAAAAAGCAAAAAAAAAATATTAATCAAAGAGATCCTCTGAAAAGTTAACAACAAGAGGGATAGAAGATAATGTTGGATATCTGAGAGAAGTGTATCAGTTTGAGACTTAGACAGGAGTATCAAGTTATATATATATATATATATATTAGCTGTATGTATGCCACTGCCCAGCCACACCACCCAGTTATCTATTACCTTTCCTCTTTATCGTATCGTCCGTGATCTTTCTTTCCCTCTAATTTGCCTGGTATAACCAAATATTCTTATACTTTTCCTCTTCTCATGATATGCCCGAAAAATGTTGATTGTTTCATTCTGATGTTGCTTAGGAGTTATATTTTGTGTTGGTCACTTTAACAATCTTATCATTGGTATTTTTAACTGTCCAGGGAACTCTCAAAACATTTGATCTGAGAAATCCCGTCTCTGTGGTCTCTAGTAGTCTTTTTATTCATTTGCTTCTGTCCATTATTCGCTTTCATAGACCAGACTTTACCTTCTATACAGCACCGAGGAACTTGTTTTGTCACTTCTTATAACATAGACTTGTACATTATGCTTTTCATTTATTAAATCGTATTTTGTTATGTGCAATTCTGTTTTTATTTTTATTTATGTTGTGTATCTTCTGTCTGATGTTATTAGTGTGTCCAAGTATATGACGCTCTGCAATTGTTTCACACCGCACAGACTGTGTTATCCGTACATTGCAGAAGATTGTTTATGATGTGACCGTTGACGCTAATTCCTTGTCTACTATTGATGTCTTAATATTTTTGCTGTAAAGTGAAAACAAATTCGGCAACTGGACACAGCCTTGTCTGACACATTATTCGATATATTGTAACTGTCCTGGACGGTTGTCAGTTCTTATGGCCGATGTCTGTTATCAATTCCAGTTTTAAAGATGACCAGATCCTTGACATAGATATTTAGGTTCTCGAACACATTAATTATTTTCACACGAATCAATTCATCAAATGCTTATGTGAAGTCTATGAGGTACTTTTTTAAATCGATCTTTCTTTACCTGGTACCTATATATATATCATTGTTCTCAAAATGAATACTATATTATTGACGCCTTTTCCTTCCAAAAAAAAAATACACATTAATACTCGCTTATTTCTGATTTGTTTTATTGTGTATACATTACAAGTTTCATGTTGTTTCTGAGTAATTTTTGTTATTTGACTGACCTATGTGACTAATGGTGCAATGGTCTTAGCAAACAGTGATGCCTGATTTTTATTGGGATGGCTGAAAACAAATCTTTTAGTAGATCTTCGTGCAGCGCCCACTGTTATATGTCATTGGATAGTTTTGCTATGACTTGTACTTGTTCTCCTAATGCATCTAACGCTTCGATTATTATATCATCCGGACCTGGAGATTGGTCTTTTTCGTGTGTTGAACTGTCCCTTCCACTTCACTCTGCGTTATTGATGATTTTGTGCCATTATTTAATTTTTTTTAGATCTGGTATCTCATCGCCTTTGGGTGACTGACACACACCGCCCATCTTTTCATTATCTTCTCTTCTGCTCTTATTATATTTCCTTCTTTTTATTTCATGCATCCTGAAACTTTTAGTTCTTTTCTTCCTATTAATTCGGCTATCAGATTGTCCATACATTTTGTGTCATTCTTTCGTTGTTTTTCCATTTGTATATATTTCTGCTTTAACCA
Organism: Megaustenia siamemsis; assembly: GCA_032433765.1. Lineage (NCBI taxonomy): Eukaryota > Metazoa > Mollusca > Gastropoda > Stylommatophora > Ariophantidae > Megaustenia > Megaustenia siamemsis. Next base: position 12,315,049 of record JAVIAB010000126.1, read on the forward strand.
TCATATCTGTGCTTCTCTACATTTATTTTGGATTCATTTGTGCAATATTTTGTATGACACTTCTTCTTTCTTAAGTTTTCGTTTTTTATTCATTAGTTTAAGTATTCCTTCTGTTATCCACTTATTTTTGTCGGTTCCTTTAGTCAATGGTATTACTTCTTTTGATGTTTGTTGAATCGATTGTTTGAGCATTTCATATTGCCCCTCAGAATTCTGTATTTTGTCAATGACATCACTTCTATTGTGTACTACTTTGCTGTACTTATCACTCATCTGTATATCTAATCTTGGCATATCTAGTTCTAACTGCATTTTTCTTGGGGCTGTATGTATCGTCCTTAGTTTTATTACAATTGTTCCAACTTCAGGTACTTGACCAAATTGTGTATTCTGTCCTGGCACTGTTTTAACGCGATGTTAGAAAATTCCTGAATCTTCTCTGTACCAGTATAAAATCAATTTGATTGTAAGCTTTCTTGTCTACGATTTGTTATGCCCATAGTAGTCTAGGGTGTTACTTGACCATGTGTCAATCATTTCGTGTGTCTTAGCCCAATTTATCCCATCCTGCCGCAATCATTTCTCTCTCCTAGGCCATTTCCTACAATTACTTTTACACTTTAACAGTTTCTAGCTTTGCTTTGAAATCAAGTCCACTAATATAATATTTATTTCGTTGGATTTAGACTGTCCCATGACCATATGTAGCTCATTGTAAAAGCTGAAAATGTTTTCTTCATTGCTGTTACATGTTGGTTCATAAGCTTGGATGATGATGATATACATTGGTCTACCTCTCAATTTTTCAAACACAATTTTACCTGATGCTGGTCAAAATCAGTCCATTGATGTGCTTCTTTCTCTAACATGGTGTCTACCACTCTTTCGTGTGTGGTTTCTATAAAGTAAAGTGCATGTCCGCTATCGCTTTGTAATAATCCTGATTATACCCATCTCATTGCACTTAGTCCTAGGATGTTCAATATCAATGTTGTCAATCTGGCATGCTGATCTAATTTTCCGACTTCTTGTTGATAGAGTCACCTTATTGTTGGTCTTGCAAACGATGATTGCGTACATGTATCACCTGTAGCACTCTGTCCTCACTGCCGGACTAGGTTGTTGCTCATAAGTTCCCATTAACGTTGTTAGCTGCAAGATTTGCTATAACAGAGTGAATCAGGTGTGTGTATCTTTATGCAGAGTGGCCGTTGATTGAAGCTGTTACCTTCTTGGCTTAGCATCATGATCTAGTGTAATTGACAGACTTGTCGTAACATGGATACAGCAAATACAAATACTCGTGTTTATCAGATGTCGGGAGGTTTGCTCCACCTTTCCAGTTTTCCATGAACTTATTAGCGTAACATATTCATCATCATCATCATCAAGTACCGGGCCTGCTGGCGTAGGTGATCATGTCTCTCCACAACTTTCGATCACGAGTTATTTATCATTTTTGTTGTTGACCTTCTGCCAAGCCATTCTCTTAAACTGTCTGGTATCTTTTCTCTTTGCTTCCCTCTATCTCTTACCCCCCCCCCCCCCCACACACACTTTTCCCAGTTGTTACAATATATTTCAACTGTTCTCTTCTTATTACATGGTAAAACATTATGATTGTTTCTTCCTAATATTGGAAGTTAGGTCTTTTTGGCTTTGGCCTCTTTCAGAATATTTTCATTACTCTTCTTACCTGTTCATGGTATTCTCAACATTCTTCTGTAGGACCACATTCTACATACATTTCTGCAGTGACTTTCTTGCTTGTTTTCCTATTGTCCATGATTCATAGCCATATGTTAAGACTGGCTCTACATAACAGTTAATTAAGATGATGTTAAGATGTGTGTGGAAACAACATTGACTAAATTAACCTTCCACATAAAATAGTTTAAGAATATTTACTTGTGAGTGTTTACTTTCAGATCTGCTTGAGAACACGACGACCAAGGTTGTACGGACACACGAAAAACAATATTATAACGTAGAGACTGGTTTGACAGAAGCACGGAAAAGTTACATGGTGGTTTGTTTTGTCGACAAGTTTACATTTGGTGAGACTTTCTATTGTTGTATATACATTTGTTATGTAGACGCGTTATTTTTCTGTGATTAATTTGCTACTTTTGTGTCCACAACAATAATAATTTACAATCAATATTTACATCTCACAAGGCAGTAATAATTTACATATTCCGTATTATCCGCCATATATTCTCACCTCATTCTAAACTTGATCTTTCAATTTCGAAACTCGTATCTCACCCCTGTATCTTAAACTAAGTACAGATCAAGCTTTTTAATTGTGGTATTTGCTGCGTGTCTCCATCAATGATTACTATAGAGACTAATGAGTTAATTAAAATTAACGAGTACCGTTTTGCTTTGAAATTGAAACGCATACAAAGGATAATGGAACTATTATAGTATGGTCTGTTCAACAGTAACTATTCCATTAACATATAAGCAAGTACACACGTTACTATAGGTGTAGTTTCTATATATTGTCAAAATAAATGGTCGCATGTGGACGAAAACAAATAGTAACAAATGTTTTTGTGGATCATTTACAATCATCAGGATGGCATTTATATTCTTCCTCTTTCTTTTCTCATTTGTCTTTCGGCATCGAGAGGAGATATTATTTGCTGTCCTTTGCTCTTCTTTTTGTCTCTGCTGCTGTTATAAATCCTAGTGTTTCTAATATTTTGTTACTCTATCTTTTTCGTGCTCGGCCCGCGGGTCTGGTGTTCTGGCAACGTTTATTGAGGGCTCGTTGTGTTTTGATCTGTCTGCCTTATCACATGGCCAAACCATGTAAACAAGTTGTCTCTATTTATTCAATGCAGGGGTTATCCCTAGCTTTCTTTCAAGTTCATCATTTCTGATCTTATCTCTCAGGCTATTTCCTTTCATTAGCTTAACATATTTCATCTCGGTAGTGGATATTTTCGAAGAAACAATCGTCACCAGCATGCAGCATAAAATAAACAGAACAAATTTGAAACAAGTGCAATGCGTCAAATACTTGGGCAAAATAATATCGGATAGAAGATGCACCAAGGAAATAAAAAGTAGAATAGCCCAGGCCAAAATAGCATTTCATAAAATGAAAAATGTATTATGCAACAAATCTATGTCAACAGAAATGAGAAAGAGAGTTCATCGGTGCTATATAGAACCAATTCTGACCTATGGAAGCGAAACAGAGGACAGTAGACAAATAAATGCAAAGACGATTAGAGGCCACAGAGATGGGATTCTCAGAAGAATGTTGAAAGTTCCCTGGACAGCTAAAAAAACTAATGATGAAGTTCTCAAAGAGGCCACCACAAAATGGCAGCTCCTAAAAAACATCAGAAAAAAAAACAATCAACATTTTTCGGGCACATCATGAGAAGAGGAAAGTTGGAATACGTGGTTACAACTGGCAAGATATAAGGAAAGAAAGATCGTGGACGATAAAGAGAGAAAATACTGGATAGCTTGGTGTCATGGCATGGAAAGCAGTCAAGAACAGAACTGATACGATGCACTGTAGATAGAAGATTGTGGAAGAACATGATCGCCTACGCCAAACGGTATGGTACATGATGATGATGAGTGGCAATTTTTCTTATTGTTCTTGCATCTAGTGTCCAAGTCTGAAATTGGTAGCACAACATCCGAATGAAGATTGTATGTTAAGTGCCCCTTTTGCCTCTAGAACTATTTCCTTGTTGAACAATAGTGGTGATAGCAGTCCAATGATTTGACAAGCTTTGTTGCATATTCAATCTATTTTGCTGTTTGCGAATGGTTATCTATCATTTGACCTCCTATATATTTAAATTATTCCATTTTTAAACATTCTGTCATCAATCGTTGTATTGGTGTTCTGTTTCTCGTTTGCGATATTCATGATTTCTGTTTTCTTGATTTTGATTTTCATGTTGTATAGAGTACATGTGCTATTATGTCTCTTAAAATGTTCTCATTGGTTTCCTATTTGTCTATGCATTAGTTTCTGGCCGCTATTAAATAAATATCATCTGTCTCCGATGGGTTGGCTAACTTACATATGTAATCCTTACAGGTTAAACATTAGCGGAGATTGTATGCACCCCTGTCTCAATGATGATGTATTTTCGAAGTGGACTGTGCAGCTGTTTTCGGTGTTGAGACTTTTAATTCCTTATGTTGGTTAGAGGTTGGTCTTGTTCAGAATCGAATATTTGAGGAAATAAGTGATTAATAATTCGTAGGAAATAAACTCTTGGAATCTGTACCAAAAGTAAGGAGTCTTTTTGGCAACTAGAGACTGCTTAATGTATGTATATATATATATATATATATTGAATGAATGTGGAGAATGTGGAATGATATTGTAGAGAGATATGATCATTTAATAAGAAGTACGAGTGATGTTGTAGAAATGTACACAAATTGTATAAAGATGGAATTTAGATTAATAGTGTTGAGAGCTATATGCAGGGTTCAAGTTCTGATAAAAAATAAGATATTTGACTATGACATTATGTTGTAAGGAGTAACATTTAACATCTCTCCGTGGTAAAGTAATAGGTTTTGGAGGCGTGTGGATAGTGCAGTCCCTGTTATTAATACATGATCTAAGATTGTTTACAGTTCTCGCCTCATGGGTTACTCTTTTATCTGGGACATTGTTAGCTCTGTCAACATAAAGAAAGTCTCTTGTAAGCTTTTGTCATAAAACTTGCCGGGATCTGAATTGAATCTCTGAAGAGACAAAGTCGTATCTGGTTTGATGATGTCCATGTTATGCACAGATACACATTAACTAATTCTTCTGTTCATTTGATTGTATATTGCACTGTAATATGTAACAGTTAATTACTAAAATTGGTTGGGTAGGCTACCTTCTGGATACTACATATTGAGATCATATCGTTGATATGATTCGTTGCCTTCCCCGTCCGCAATGTTAGGTATTAGATACGTTTTGGACAACTCTAGAGGCGAACGATGGAATACTACCATAGCTTGTTCTCTTGCTGAGTTTGTGACTTGATCTAGAAACCCATGCAGACAGTTATTGTCAAAGTTCAAATGGGACTACTCTCTCAACCCTGTACTTCAATCCGTTCAGTTGCTAATACGCCCAATAGTTCTGCTTGCTTACACTGCCAGGTAGTGACTCACCACCACTGTTGAATAAATCCATCAAGAATTGGCAGAACCCTTATCGCCGACTCTAGCTAAATCATTTTTATTCTTCTAAAAGTGTTAAGTTTATACATGATTAAGATATTCACACAAGACACAACTAACCGTTCAATGATATTAGATTTCCCACATCTTACTGGCTTGATTAAAAAAAAAATGACAGCCTATCTACAGTCAGATTATCTTTCAACTATCTCTACAATACAATGTATTGGACATTTGTGGACGCACATTACAACGACCACTGTTAGATATTCATCTCTTTGACTCTACCATCCACATCTTAACTACTCTAACTGACCGATCTGCCGTCACGACTGTTTTTCTTCAATTTTCTTTTCTTCACACACACTCCGGTTCTAATTATTTCAAACCCAGGAAACGAATGCACCTTAAGGAAAACAATAAACAACCTGTATCTAATTCTATGTCTTGATCTCGTTCGTTTCTCCAATTCTTAAAATTGACGAGCAATTCCTGAGGGGCCATTCATCTTTCTTTGTTTTAATGCTAGTGACCCCTTCAATCGACATCACTCTGCCTAAATGTCTATCTTGATAATTTCCCCTAGGAATTTTGAACTTATTCAACACTGTAACATTACTACAAACTTCCAAACTCTGTAGACCAGAAGCGCATCACCTTATCAGGTATTCCTACTCTAGTACGCCAAGTTACGTTTCAACTACCTTTAACTGTATCGCCAAGCCAGTATGTGTCCATTACGTCACCATCGCTTGCAGTTTCTAATAAAGACAGACCATTAATATTGAAAAAAAAATACTTTTTAAAAATGTCTGTGTATCTCTCAACAGTTGTTTAATTGTGATGAAATATGCCACATTTGAGGGGAAAATATAAACAGAACATACTCGCGTTCCAGCTGTATCATTACGACACTCGCGATCAATGACTGTCTAACACTTCTCGTGTGTTTAAATGCATTTGGTGATTGTAAAAAGTGAAAGTTTCTTGGTTAAACTTCAGTAGCATTTGAAGAAAATATGAATAATTGTTAGTTTATAACTTTCTTGTTATATTTGTAGTAAATTATGAATTTGAAGCATCCTAGCACAGACACTGAATGTACTCACTGAAACTATTTATCTCCCACAGGAGCTCCGGTCATTACATATTTCTCTGTATCAATCACTGACGACAGGTTGAAGCGCCTCAAGGGGAGCAGAGATTTGTTAATCGGTGGTGGCTCTGAATTGTTACTTGACATAACAGAGGATACGTTAAACGTGACGTGTCGAGCTAGTGGGACCCCACCACCAAACGTGACGCTTTCACGTGACAATATAACAATAATGGAGTTTACAGATGGCACTTCTTTGATCAGAAGTCCGACATGCCTAGATTCGGGTGTCTACACGTGTCACGCCACGAACGTTATCAACTCAACTCAAGCCAACAAGAAAATACAGTTTACACGTAAGTTTGAACTAACAAGCTTGTTGAGCTGGCAAGAAAGGTACGGTCATGTAAGGCTCAATAACACCATTTGAAAAACTTGCCTTTGTTTTTATTATTCGATTATTTAGTTCATGTTCGCAATTATATTGAACTAACGTATATTTTGGGAGCCGTGATAGCTCAGTGGTTAGTGAACTGGACTACAAAGGACAAAGGGTAGGGTTCGATCCCAACCGACAGCTTCCGGGTTCACCCAGCCTTAAATGGGTACCGGATTTTTTTCTAGGAAAGTAAAGCGGCACGGGCGTAATACCGACCACATTACCCCAAAAAGCATGTGCCGAAGGTATGTAAAATCTATGGTCACTAACACCATTTTCCCTATACGCCGCTACTTGGCGTGACGGGGGTACATTACTTTTTTTTTTTTAACGTATATTTTAACACCGTATTTGATAACTCAGCTTTCACCATTGCTAAGACATCCAAACATTTATATTCCAGCTAAACAACAAATGATAAATAGCATTTTCATACCAACGTTGTGCTATGAAAGTCACACATGGACACTTTCTAAATCACATTTTAGAAAGATCAATACATGTGAGATGCGATTCTTGAGAAAAGTAACAAACAACACAAGAAGAGATAGAATACCAAATGAAACCATAAGAAAAATAGTAGGAACAAAACCCTGCCAAGAATATATAGAACAACAACAACTTAAATGGTTTGGCCACCTGGTCAGAATCAATCCTGGTCCTCACCAATCACCATCAAGGGCGTTCTTCTCGAGAATGCATGGAAAAAGACCAGGAGCAGACCCAGAAGAAGAATATGGATAGATGCAGTGACAGAGACATGTAACAACAAAGGAAAATCACTAATTCAGACAGTTGGTGCAGCTGAAGAACTACAAATGATATTACCATGACACCTTTTATGTATCAGTGAAAAGAGAAAAGAAGAAAGAAGATTTGATAACTAAAGATAAGAACAACCCAAATGAAAGAAAAATGTAATGCCTCTACACCAGTTTCAAAAATACCGAGAAGGAATATCAAGGTAACCAACACAATGGATTTTAGAAACAATACAGTAAGTCCTCATTACACAAACAGTTTTGAGGATAAGATAAAGGAAGGATTAAACATAAGCCTATCATGGTTAGCTAAAAAAAAAAATAGGAGACAGAAAAAGTGAAGTGTAATCGAAGGTAACGATGAACAGCAATGTGAAATCTTTAAAAAAAAGTTGACAGAAACAACAACGAAGTAGAATATACTTTAACAAAATAATTGCTAGAACCACAGCAGAGAATAAGGTGATCACAAGTTCAAAGTAATGGTATGTAGGTAAAATAGTCGGAGACGCTTATAATCAAGCAGCAGATTGTTAAACAAAAAAAATAGAGAGACGCCAGATTAAACATAATAGTATATAGAGAGGTAACAGAAAAGGAAAATACACGCAACTCCAGATATCGATTTGTAAAAACAAAACTGTCAACAGAAAAGCCTATCATAATAAATGGATTTCAGAAACAATATAAGCAATGAAGAAACACAAAATCTAAAATGACGGATTGTGGAAATAAAGAGAGCATATACGATTGAAAACGTTTAGTTTAGAAAAATGTTTAGTTTACTGTCAACTCTAATTTTTACTTGCGCAATAATTGCTCGATTGCCAAAGATCAAAGGAGCCAGCCACTTTAATGAAACTGTATTGTTTACATGATTTAAAATGATACATTTGTAGCATTATGGGCAAAGTAAGACCACATGAAAACAAAATTTTCCGAAGAATTTGATGAAGTTGGGAGCCGCGATATCTCAGTGGTTAGTGAACTGGACTACAAAGGACAAGAGGTAGGGTTCGATCCATACCTACGGCTTCCTGTTCACCCAGCCTTTAATAGGTACCGAATTTTTTTCTGGGAAAGTAAATCGACACGGGCGTAGTACCGACCAGATCACCCAAAAATCATGTACTGAAGGTCTGTAAAAGTTATGGTCACTAACACCATATTCCCTATACGCCACTTGGCGTGACTGGGGTACTTTACTTTTACTACTTATTTGATGAAGTTTGGGAAGCATGAGATTTGGGCGTGACTTCTCACAAATAATTTTCCTCCGGCCAACTTTCTAAAGGTGAAGCCAACAATTCTCAGTTTTCCTTCCTGCGGATTTTGAAACTTCAATATCGTTGTTCGCTCTCAGCCACATTTTAAATGTCCTTAGTGTCATTGTTTCGTTCAGAACAAACTTTCGACAAACATTTCTAAGCATAAGTTCTGTATCGACAATGTCTAATACTTCCTTCCTTGCCGTCTTATAATCTTTGAATATCAAAATTCATATTTTTGGACCCAGCGATAAAATCGCCGTCTACTTAACCACAAAATATGCATTGTTTTACTTCCTCAAGGTTTAATAAAGAACGATAAAGATTTCCCGCTTACCCTCCATGTAAACATCTTGATAAATCTTCAGTGCGATAGTTTGAAGTATGATGAATATAATCTTATACACATATTTCAAAATGCGCCCAGTCACGAGAAATATTTTCAACGCCTTTTAAATAAAATAAGAACCTTCTGGCAGTGTTTAATATATGTGCGACAGCTGTTAGACCGTGCCAGATATTAATGCAATTTTGTGTTATTTAATTACGCTTGTAATGTCGACCAGTAGAAACTGCAAATATTCTATTTGATTAGTATTATTGTGTGTATTTCTTTTTATATATCGCAATTAAGACACGAATAAAACCATCTATTTGTTTGAAAGGATTTCTTTTTTATACACGTCATGACAATAAACAGTTCACATACACATTTTCAACACTTAAACCAAACGATAGTTCAGTTATAGCATTTTGAAGAAGGGCATGAGTTTCGGAACGGTCTATAACATGAACTCTGTACTGAGTGTGTTCTAGAGACAGAAAAAACGATCACTCTATATAGTTGTCCATGTTTGACGCCACACAATATTAGTAAATGCGTTTTCTGAAGCTACAATTATCTGTTTGATCAGACATTTTTTGTAATAACCTCATACGCTGACGCTCTTACAAGAATTGCGATGACCTTCACTGGGGGGAACACCACTAGTGGGTAGCGTAGTATCAAACGCTCTCCTTACCGTTGGCAATAGCCCTTAATAGCTGATAACGCTAGGGGTGACCCGTTACTGCCACGGCAAATGGTTACTGACAGCCCGCTCAATGACGTCACCATTGTAAGTGAAAACAAGAAGAGAAAGCCAAACGTAAACTCCAAGAAGGTGGTGCATGTGATAATGAGGATACATTTTGTAACTTTGTCTCCTTTCAGGTGCGGTGAAAATTAACTCTTTCGACATTAGAAACACGAGAGCAAGTAGGCGAATCCAAGCTGGAGATGATGTGACGCTGAGATGTTCAGTGGCTGGATGTCCAGCTACAGCTGTGCTGACCATCACTAACGACAACAACATGAAGAGGAGCGTTTATCGGAATAATTCCCTAGTCTATGCGATCGATGACGTGAAATGTCAGGACATGGGGGTCTATTACTGTCGAGCTGAAGCTGATAATGTGGAGCAGAAAGAGGAGCTGTTGATAGATAAATGTAAGTGGAGCTGTTGATAGATATATGTAAGTGGAGCTGTTGATAGATAGATGTAAGTGGAGCTGTTGATAGATAGATGTAAGTGGAGCTGTTGATAGATAGATGTAAGTGTATCTTTTGATAGATATATGTAAGTGGAGCTGTTGATAGATGTATGTAAGTGGAGCTGTTGATAGATAGATGTAAGTGAAGCTGTTTATATATAGATGTAAGTGGAGCGGTTGATACATAGATAGATGTAAGTGTAGCTGTTAATAGATAGATGTAAGTGGAGCTGTTGATATATAGATGTAGGTGTAGATGTTGATAGATAGATGTAAGTGTATCTTTTGATAGATATATGTAAGTGGAGCTGTTGATAGATAGATGTAAGTGGAGCTGTTGATAGATAGATGTAAATGAAGCTGTTTATATATAGATGTAAGTGGAGCGGTTGATAGATAGATAGATGTAAGTGTAGCTGTTAATAGATAGATGTAAGTGGAGCTGTTGATATATAGATGTAGGTGTAGATGTTGATAGATAGATGTAAGTGTAGTTGTAGGTAGCTAGATGTAAGTGTAGTTGTTGGTAGTTAGATGTAAGTGTAGCTGTTGGTATCTAGATGTAGGTGTAGCTGTTGATAGATAGATATAACTGGATCAGTTGATGGATAGATGTAAGTGTAGCTGTTGGTAGCTAGATGCAAGTGTAGTTGTAGGTAGCTAGATGTAAGTGTAGTTGTAGGTAGCTAGATGTAAGTGTAGTTGTTGGTAGTTAGATGTAAGTATATATGTTGTTATGTAGATGTAAGTGTAGCTGGTGGTAGATAGATGTAAGTGTAGTTGTAGGTAACTAGATGTAAGTGTAGCTGTTGATATATAGATGTAAGTGGAGCGGTTGATAGATAGATGTAAGTGGAGCTGTTGATATATAGATGTAAGTGGAGCGGTTGATATATTTATGTAAGTGTAGCTGTTGATAAATAGATGTAAGTGGAGCTGTTGATATATAGATGTAAGTGGAGCGGTTGATATATAGATGTAAGTGGAGCTGTTGATATATAGATGTAAGTGGAGGGGTTGATAGATAGATAGATGTAAGTGTAGCTGTTAATAGATAGATGTAAGTGGAGCTGTTGATATATCGATGTAGGTGTAGCTGTTGATAGATAGATGTAAGTGTAGTTGTAGGTAGCTAGATGTAAGTGTAGTTGTTGGTAGTTAGATGTAAGTGTAGCTGTTGGTAGCTAGATGTAGGTGTAGCTGTTGATAGATAGATATAACTGGATCAGTTGATAGATAGATGTAAGTGTAGTTGTTGTTAGTTAGATGTAAGTATATATGTTGTTATGTAGATGTAAGTGTTGCTGGTGGTAGATAGATGAAAGTGTAGTTGTAGGTAACTAGAGCTGTTGATATATAGATGTAAGTGGAGCGGTTGATAGATAGATAGATGTAAGTGTAGCTGTTCATATATAGATGTAAGTGGAGCGGTTGATATATAGATGTAAGTGGAGCTGTTGATATATAGATGTAAGTGGAGCGGTTGATAGATAGATAGATGTAAGTGTAGCTGTTAATAGATAGATGTAAGTGGAGCTGTTGATATATCGATGTAGGTGTAGCTGTTGATAGTTAGATGTAAGTGTAGCTGTTGGTAGTTAGATGTAAGTGTAGCTGTTGGTAGTTAGATGTAAGTGTAGCTGTTTGTAGCTAGATGTAAGTGTTGCTGTTGATAGATAGATGTAACTGTAGCTGCTGATAGATAGATGTAAGTGTAGATATTAAAAGATAGATGTAACTGTAGCTGTTGATAGATAGATGTAAGTGTAGCTGCTGATAGATAGAGGTAACTGTAGCTGCTGATAGATAGCTGTATGTGTCGCTACTGATAGATAGATCTAGGAAAATGACAGATTTTTAAAAATGTTTTATGTTGGCAGATTTTTGAAAATGTTTTCAAGGGTTTGAACATAAATGTTTGTTCACAGTTCGTTAACCTTCGCTGTAGATAAAGTCGTTAATTCGTTTCAGACGTTTGGAACGTTGGTAGCTAAGGACCCTAACTTGTGCAAACGGATGGCATTGGCAAGGATCATTTTGAATCTATGAAGTGGGCTCATTGTGTGTTTAACTCAAAAGCGTATGTGCTTTTTAAACAAAGACCTTTTATTTGGGGACTCAATGAAGATATCCCCGATGGAAGAATAAACTGTACTATTAGTCCCATAAATGATTCGCTTCCAGAGGTTTATGATGTAAACAATGCAGTTTTGTCATTGCAAGTGAATAATGTCCACACCTATATTGGTCAGGATTGTGTAGCAGCAGCAGCTTTATAGCGAACACAGAAAACATCACAGGATTGTGCTGTTCTGAAACAGCTATGCCATACTACCCTAGAATTGCCTTTAATGGGATTACTGTGACCACAAACCACTCTCCATGTGTGTGCCACATATTTACACCCCAGAAAGAAATACTGAATATAACAACATCATGTGCCGTCTGTGATATTAATGACCACATACCAGGAGCCTCCAGTATGATTGATACAACTGTTGCACCAAGCATTTCATCAGCAGAGCCATATCTATGGAATGTTAATCTGACATTGTTCTTGAATGATATCCAAGTTAATGAGACATCAGAATAGTGTGGCGGCAGCTACAAGAAGGGAGCGGAGAACATCAAGTTCTGCTACTATAAAGGAGACTTGCCTTGCTATCCCAGAATTGCCTTAAATGGGATCACTGTAGTTGAAAACTTCTCCTCTTGTGTAAACTACACATTCACATCTAAGAGTGAATCAGTGAAGGTCACAAAATCATATTCTCTCTGTGGTTTTACTAACTACAGGTCATGTGGCTTCTGTTGGATTGGAAATGATAACTTACCACCACTGTGTGTCTATATGTTTAGAATTGGAGTCATCAATGACGGCCTAACATCATCAAGTGCTATGACGATCATCATTTTCGGGAGGACGTGAACTCCCATGGTATATGGTGGATAGGCGGCAGGAACCATTGAAGGCTATGTCTGAAAAGTGTTCCTTCTTGCAGTTTCCTCATATTTCAAGTCCGGCTTGTTGCAGGAGCTACTGAGTTAAGTGCTCTGTGCACACCGTGAGCTGTGTGTCTCATCCGTTTTGATCCTGCTTCGATATCCCGCTTGTTTACGATGAATGATGATATCGTATGACAGGGAACAATTGGCTGTGTTCACTTTCTGCGCGGTTTCGCCTTATGTCTTTTGGCGTGTGCTGAGACTGCTACGATGGGGACTACAGTTACCTTTCTTTGTTTGGGAGATGAGTTAGTAATTCGGATGATTCCACTGGCACGGGCGGTTGAGCGATTATGGATTTTAATTCGTTTGCTGTGAAACCGAGGCCTTCCATAACCAATAAAAATAACCAATAACAATAGATAGATCTAACTGTAGCTGCTAATTGATAGATAGATAGATGTAAGTGTAGCTGCTGATAGATAGATGTATGTGTAGCTGCTGATAGATGCAATGAAAGTGTAGCTTGTGATAGATAGATGTAACTGTTTCTGCTGATAAATAGATTTAAGTGTAGCTGCTGATATATAGATGTAACTATAGCTGCTGAAAGATAGATGTAAGTGTAGTCAATGTTTGTGGTTTACAGACGTTGTCAAATACACTATATAGACAGTAGATAAAGAACGAAATAGATTACGCCAGACATAATGTAACACAGATTTATGTGATTGAATCTACGTACAATCATGACTATTCAGATGCATTTGTTTTTGGTGCACGTTTTGTCTTTGTTAAAGTTCTCTTGAATGCTCCACCTTTAAGCCTGTTTCAGAAACAACAGAAGTCTCCATTAATTAATTGTTATTAACGCCATAAAATAGTCTTCGAATGAAAGTTTCAATCAAATAGTTTTTTTTTTTTTGCAATCACAATAATTCTATACAAATTAATATTTTTGCAATCATATTATTCTATACATATGTCTATTTTTACAACCACATTATATCTATACAAATTGTTATTTTTTCATCACTTTATATATATATATATATATATATATATATATATATATATATATATATATATATATATATTGTTATTTCTACAGTCACAATATACCTACACATATTGTTATGTCTAATTATTCAGTTATGGAGCTTTCTTCAACAACACGGTATTCTTGTGGGTTCTCTCGACTCTACTGTTGGAGTCTATTGCTTTCTGGTGGCAGGTGCTACCAACTCAGGAAATTGTTCGTTGCTTGAACATGATGATGTTGTGGCACTCTGTCTTCCATCTGCTTCGTTGTCAAGACGCTCGTTACGCTAGTTTCTGCAAATGGCATTAATGTTTCCAGGTCCGCGATCTATTCTGACTTCCGTATATTATGTATTGGTCTGTCCCATTTATCTTCTCAAATAGAAAGGTTGATAATCACTTTAATTATATTAGGTTATGTAACATGGACATTCGTTTTACTTGTGCATATCATATTCGACTGTATCCAACTAATTGCTCTCGATCTTCAGTCCCCATTGATTATCAGTGGTGTGGTGCCTCGCACAGGCTCCCCGAAAATCTAAACGCTGCTCAAACAAAGTAGGTTTCGCTGGCTTAGCTACGCACACCGTGTGAAAGATGGCCGCGTACTAAAAAATATACTCGATGGACAACTAGCTGATGGCAAAATAACTAGGGGGCCCAGAACTTCGATATATGTAGACGTCGGTAAAAGCGACATAAAGACTCTGAACATAAACCCTGCAGCATGGGAAGAAATAGCTGCAGACCGAAATCTTGGAAACACACCCCAAAGCTCCAACTCAAATAAGGCACAGACACATTCACAGAAAAAGAGAATACGGCGAAATGAAAAAAAAAAAACATTTATAGGGGCGCTACAGAATCCATAGTCAACAATGACTGACGGAGTTTACTATAAGGGTGTGGTGCTGTTTTTCCTTTTCTAGGCTCCTACGTCTCAGTGAGAAATGAAGGGTGTCCTTCACGATGCATGTCTTTTCTGCTCCAGTTTTAATAGTATGGTCTTCATGGTCTATTATAATCTGGCAGCTGCATCACGTGACAGCATCTGCTGAAATGTATTTTCTTTGACCCTCCTTCTTTTCCTTTTTCTCAATCTATTTATCCATCCATCCATCCATTCAACTATCCATGCATCCAACTGTCTGTCTATCAATCGTTCTATCGATCTATCTGTTTGTCTGTCTGCTTGTTTCTGTCTTCCTGTTTCTGTCTGTCCATGTCTGTTTGTCTTTTCCTGTCTATCTGTATGTCTGTGTCAATGTATATCATGTCTTTCTCTAAGTACAACAACTACTATACAAGTTCATTATTTGGTCACCTGTTTTTATTTTTGGCTTCTAAATTTAGATATAAAAAAATGACTTCGATCGCCGGAATGGCACATTCATTTTATTATCACGTATATTGTTGAAGAAATGTGTATAACGCTTGGCGTGCATTACTTTTGAAGTTTATGTCCAATTACGACATATATATCAGAACACTCCTTGATTATTTCCCAGTCTTTTCAAGCAGCTAGTAGTAAAACAATGAAATGCTGCGTGGATTTTACAGAACCCCTAACTATAGAAGTCACACATACCAATTAGATCGCAAACAATGGATTACTGAAACATTGATATCATACAGCTAGATCCCAAAAGCTTGTTAACTATTGCAATGAAATCATAAAGTTAGGTTATGAAAGCTGGCTAACTATATCAATGACATAATAAAGTTAGGTTACGAAAGCTGGTTAACTATATCAATGACATAATAAAGTTAGATCACAAAAGTTGGTTAACTATAGCAATGACATAATAAAGTTAGATCACAAAAGTTGGTTAACTATAGCAATGGCATAATAAAGTTAGATCACAAAAGCTGGCTAACTATATCAATGACATAATAAAGTTACATCACACAATCTGGCTAACTATAACAATAACATAATAAAGTTAGATCACAAAAGCTGGCTAACTATTGCAATGACATCATACGGTTAGGTCACGAAAGTTAGCTAACTATAGCAATGACACCATACAGTTAGGTCACGAAAGCTAGCTAACTATAGCAATGACATCATACAGTTAGGTCACGAAAGCTAGCTAACTATAGCAATGCCATCATGCAGTTAGGTCACGAAAGCTAGCTAACTATAACAATGACATCATACAGTAAGATCACAAAATCTAGCTAACTATAACAATTACATCATACAGTAATATCACAAAAGCTAGCTAACTATAACAATGACATCATACAGTTAGATCATAAAATCTGGCTAACTATAGCAATGACATCATATAGTTAGATCATAAAATCTGGCTAACTATAGCAATGACACCATACAGTTAGATCACAAAAGCTGGCTAACTATAGCAATGACATCATACAGTTAGATCATAAAATCTGGCTAACTATAGCAATGACATCGTACAGTTAGATCACAAAGTTGGCTAACTATAGCAATGACATCATACAGTTAGATCACAAAATCTGGCTAACTATAGCAATGACATCATACAGTTAGATCACAAAAGCTGGCTAACTATAGCAATGGCATCATACAGTTAGATCACAAAAGCTGGCTAACTATAGCAATGACATCATACAGTTAGATCACAAAATCTGGCTAACTATAGCAATGACATCATACAGTTAGGTAACAAAATCTGGCTAATTATAGCAATGACACCATACAGTTAGATAACAAAATCTGGCAACTATAACAATGACACCATACAGTTAGATCATAAAATCTGGCTACTATAGCAATGACACCATACAGTTAGATCACAAATTGTGGCTAACTATAGCAATGAAATCATACAGTTAGGTCACAAAAAATGGCTAACTATAGCAATGTCATGATAAAATTAGATCGAAAAAGCTTGTTAACTATAGCTCCGAGTAATACTTTTCAAGCAGAAACACTGGTTAACTCATCATCATCATCTTGTGCCAAACCGCTTGGCGTAGGCGATCATCTAATTCCACAATCTTCTATCTACAGTGCATCGTGTCAGTTCTGTTGTTTACTGTTTGCCATGCCATGACACCAAGCTTCTCTAGTATTTATTAAGTTGTGTTTTGACATAATTATAAAAGGCAATATAAGATGGCAGTTTGCCATTCCTTTCCTTCTAGCAGTGATTGTACTAGTCGGAGATCGCAGCCATTGTTTGTATACATGAGATCCTCTGCCTGCCATCACGGTGTGGGGACCATAGCCGGCACTAACTGTCGGCTGCTCCAATGATTTCACATAACCCTGATGGGGGGCTAAAAGGGATCTCCACCTTTCCCAAGGGTGTCCCTAAGACTAGCGCAGGAAAGGAGACGTCTTACACCTCCTTTGGTAGGGCAGAACTCTACCCAGCTAACCCATTATCTATTAACTGGTTAACTAGCATGAGTCTAATACAGTTAGAAAACAAAAACAAAGTACATTTAGCATCGGTACAACTTAGATTCAAACTGTGCATTCCTATGTTCTCCACACAGGTCCTGTACACACTTGCCGAGATCAGAACGAGTCAATTGTCATCTCCAGAGGTCTAAATCATTCTGCGAGGTTTTCCGTGTGTCTGGTATCTGATGGGCTGCCCAGGTGGGAGAACGAACATCGAATAAAGAACATTTTTGTTGTCTTCATACAGAGTAAACAAAGTCGTTTCTACTTCTCGGCTGCGATAGGTGTCTTCAATCTAGAGGACATGAACACTTCAACACTTGTATTTGGCAACACACATGGCAGTTTGAATTTCAATATCGTGGTTGTACAACATGGTACAAGTAAGTACAACCATTACATCGTGCACATTTAACTGTATCATTGTCATTCTCTTTCTCGTGTTTAAAATGGGTTTGGTGTGTTGTTGCACAGTTTATAACATCCTGAGGCGTTGCTTGCTTTTCCCCCAACATATTTGACTTCGTTACACTCTGCTAGATAGATGTTTTGTGGCTTAATTTAGAGGTAATCGGTAATCATGCCAAGATGTAGTGTAGTCATGGTCAGATCGGGGTTATCTGCCCCTTATGTCTACCGATATGTGTTGACTTCTAACCTCAACCAGCGTATGGTTATCTCATATTCACCCCTCGCAGACGTACATATAAATTAATGTTGACGCATATTCGTTAAAGCATTTTAGCTTAATTTAATATTTTCTTGAGTTATTGAATACGATTGTTAGGAATGAACTTAAAAGAATCATAATATTTACATTTAAATGATTCGAGAAGGTAGAAGCAACAAAAAGAACTTACAGAAAATGTATATTAATCTGAGCTTTTATTGAAACACGAGAATACACACAATGTTGAAGGGAACTGTTGTCACGTGTAATGGTAAAGTAACGATTCCCTCTACGTCTTCCTATGCGATTGTGAAATATGGTGTCCATTATCTTATTTGTCCATGACCAAGGCACATGTTTGGGTCATGTGGTCGGTTCTTTTCTCCTGTTATTATTGTTGTCATCATCATGTGCCACACCGGTTGGCGTATGCGATCATGTCCTTCCACAATCTTCTATGTACAGTGCAAACGGATCAGTTCTGTTGTTGACTGTTTTCCATGCCATGACACCAAGCTATCCAGTATTTTCTCTCTTTATCGTGCGCGATTTCTCTTTCCTTTTATTTTCCCAGTTGTAACCAAGTATTCCAACTTTCCTATTCTCATGATGTGCCCGAAAAATGTTGATTGTTTCTTTTTGATGTTTTTTAGGAGTTCCCTTTTTGTGTTGCCCTTTTTGAGAATTTCATCATGGGTCTTTTTAGCTGTCCAGGGAATGTTCAACATTCTTCAAATCCCATCTTTGTGGCCTCTAATCGTTTTTTTCATTTGTTTGTCTACTGTCCATGATTCGCTTCCATAGGTTAGAATTACTTCTATATAGCACCGATGAACTCTCTTACTCACTTCACATCATCATCATCATCGTGTGCCTTCTCCACAACGAAGCTTGGTTATATGGATCGCCATTCTACTCTGTTTCTTGCTTTGATGGTGCAGGCTGACATAGATGGACTTGTCATCTTTTGATGTTACTCGTCCATGTTAGTCTTGGTCTGCCTCTGCCTCTTTTACCTTGTATTTTTCCTTCCAATATTACTTTTAGTAGGCTGTTGTGTCTTTTAACATGCCCCAAAAATTTCATTTGTTATGTCCTGATTGTATTTAGTAGTTCTCTTTTTATTTTCAGCTGTTTTAAAACTTCATCGTTTGTTATCTTTTGTTTCCATCCAATTCTACCTATTCTTCTATAAATGCACATTTCAAAGGCTTCAATTTTCTGTTCTGTTTTCTCTCACTTTTATTGACAGATATTAGTTGCATAGGATATTTTTCATTCCCTGAAATGCTGTTTTAGCCTTAGCTATTCTGCATTTTATTTCTGTGGTGCATCTTCTATCTGATGTTATTATTGTGACCGACTATTTGACGCTTTGCACTTGTTTCATATTTGATTATTGTTGTCGGACTTAAATAAAAATGTAAACAAATCTTGCAGTAATTGTTGTTTTAATTCATAACGAGTTGTTGCCATTAAAGAACTCTTGATTACTTTGTTTACAGATCATCATTTGCTAGTCAACAAACCACAAGAAACTCCAGTGACAGAACACAGTAACACACTTCCAATTGTCCTGCCTCTATTATTAATTGTCTGTATCGTTGTGGCAGGTGTTGCTGTTTTCCTGTATAGACGTAGAGGTAATAGCTATTTGCATTGTTTTCGATATCGCTATTCATAATGTACATATGTAATTGTTATAACCACATGTTTTATAAACTATAATAAGTAGAAAGAAGAAACATTATATAAAAAATATGACAAAAGCAGGCCAAACTTTTGACATTTTAAACACACTTGACATGCAGAAAGAATTACAAAAATGAGTCACTCATTAACTTACTTTAATATTTGTAATGGTGCTATTTGTTTTATCTTTAATGTACACAAAAAAAAACACATAAAATATTCCCACCCCCACCCCCCCCCCCCCCAAAAAAAAAAAAGGTAAATAAAACAACACAATCTCATCACTGCTGTCTATATTAAAGCAGCAACTCGATTACCCATGAAAGAACGATAACCATGAAGTGTATCTTAACTTTACAGAAATCCTAAAGAAGAGAAACAATGAAAGGAACACATGTGTTACTATGTAAGTATTGCTACAAAAATGTAAATCCCATTTTCCTTCACACTGATCACAAATTAGTATCGGTTCATCTATTTTAAAAGTCTGCATTTTGTTATTTCCTGATTGCATTAAAGCTAGACAAATATAGAACATTAATATATAATTGTCAAATACAAGGGGACAGTGGCAAAGTGAACGTTTTATAATTGGATCTTCATGGGAGGGGATAAAAACAGGGATACAATGGTTCACATGATAACAAAGTAAGGAAACGAAATAATTATATATATACATATATTCGTACATTTGATGCTATTAATGTTGTCTTGCACGCATGCATTTATATACATTCCTCAATATGAGTTTGTGTTTTCCAAATTACAATTTCTTTCTTTCATTCATTATTTACACTCTATATAAAATTGTAGATTTAAAAAGTATTTATATTTCATCTGCAGGAAACAACTTCAAAGAGATGTACATAAAGGTAATTGTTCATATCATTGTCTCTTATTTAGAGTAAAATTAATTAATTTGTTATTTCTTTTTTGGAAACCTAGTTACATTTATTATAATACCAGAGAAAGATTAAACATGTTATTGTCACCATTTTAAATGCTGCAAATAGGTGTGTCAATGTTAGATTACAATTCCAGCCTCTCATTCAACATACGCCAAATGACAACATGCTACGCAGTATATGTGATCACACTGAGTGTTTGTTGGAAGTAAAAATTGAGAAGTTTATAAAAACTGCCATCTTGCAGATCTGTTTAGGAGCTTTGTTTACTCGACAGATCATCATCATTGCACATCTGTCACGTCCATCATCATCATTGCACATATGGCACCTCCATCATCATCATTGCACACCTGTCACGTCTATTATCAACATTGCACATCTGTCAAATCCATGTGTTCAGATCTATCTATCTTTCGTTTACCCAAAGTATTGTCTATATCTGCAATGTCGTTTCCTGTATAAATTTTACTGTCTTTTGTAATTCTTGCAGTGGCCCATATAGTTTTGTATGTTGTGTTGTATCTATGGGACAATGGATTTTCCTTAGTGTATTATATTCTGTGCAATCTTGAAGTATGTGTTCAGCTGTCTTGTGCGCCTGTCCACATGTACAAGTAATTGATGTGCCGATCTTGAATTTTGTATACATGTGACTATGGAGTCGATTGTGTCCTGTTCTGAGGCGTATACTGATAACTTGTTCATATCTATTCATATTATGAAAGGCATCCTTATTTGGGGCTTGTGGTCCTCCTATTGATTTGATTATCTGTTACTTATGATGGTATGTAACCGGTGTATCTAGTTATGTGCCTGTTGAACCTTCCTTTGCCAACTGATCTGCTTTCTCATTTCCTGGTATTCCACAGTGAGATGGGATCCACTGCAGGGCGACCCTGTGGTGCTTGCAGAGTTCAGTCAATAAGATCTGCAGATGTGGTAATTTTCTGGATTGTAGTGCCTGGAGTACTGATCTTGCATCTGTCAAAAACACTACAGGCTTTGGGCTAAGATTACTGTTCAGAAGTTTTTCTATTGCCAACTTTATTGCTTGTATTTCTGCATCATAATTGTGACAATATTTCCCTGTTGCTATTTTATTCATATCCCTAGTGTTATTTGGGTACTCTATATATGCACCTGCTCCCCCATTCTTTACTGCATTTTGTGCTGATCCATGTGTGTACACACGATTCCAAAGGTCTTGTGGGTATTCTTCATCCAGGAAACTGAGAGTTATTGTTTTTCGCTGTAGACTATACTGTTCCTCTTTGTCAACTATTCCTTTCACTTCTGTCTGTATTTGTATTGACAATTCTGATTTCTCTGTCCAGGGAGTCTGTTTTGGTATGGCAGTAGGGGGTTAATAACTCTTGGCATGTCTGGTGTTTGTCTACTAATACGCTTGGCTTGGTGGATAAAACTGCTTCTCTTAAGTCGTCCCAATGCAAGATTTTGGAATCGATCCTTCATTGGATGTCTCGGCATGCATGCACATTTTTCTGCCTGTATCAGCACCTTTGTGTCCCTCCGATCTCTCAGTGCTGGTATCCTCCACAATTTCTTCATCTCCAATATTGGTGTTGATTTCATTGCTCCTGTGATGACCCTAAATGCCTGGATTTGTACTTTATCTAGTTCTTGCAGGGTGGTGTTTGATGCTGAGCACCATGCGGATGGTCCATATACTAAATGTGGGCGTATACTCTGTTGGTAAACTTTACTGAGTATTTTCCCACTCGCACCCCATGTGCTTCCACACAGCTTTCTTAGAATAGCCAATTTCCTCCTTGCTTTTTTGGGTTGCCTTATTTATCTGCTGTTTCCAAGATAGTTTGTTATCAAACGTGACTCCGAGATACGTTGCTTGTATGTCTTCTTTCACAGGCTCATTGTTTATGTAGATGGTTCCTGCTTTTTGTTTTGGGGAGAGAGTGAAAAGTGTAGTACTAGTAAGATCTTCTTACTATTAAGACCATCCAGTTGCACTCTGGCTCTCCTGTTATGCAGGTATGCTTTGACCCATTTGTACATCCTGCTATTTACTCCATAATTTCTCAGTTTTTTTCAAAAGCCCTTATTCCATACCTTATCAAATGCTTTATTTAGGTGTATCCATGCTGCTAGTACCAGTGTATTTTCTTGAAATGCATCCTCAATTTCCTGGGAAAGATAGGTTGCCTGATCTACGGTAGAGTAAAACTGTCTACAGCCTGTTTGTTGTGGGACATGGAGATTTTCACTTTCCAGGTACCACTGCAGTCTGAGATTGATTATACGTTCCATTGTTTTAGGCAAACAGCTTGTAAGGCTGATTGGTCTATTGCTGGATGTCGTTGAACCATCTTTTCATGGCTTTAGTAATGGTATCATAATTGCTTCTCTCCATGCCTGTGACACACTATATGTGATCCAGCAAATGTTGCTGATCTGCAGTAGTTTTGATTTAGCTGCAGTTCCCACGTTCTTAACCATTTCATTGGACACTCCATCACTGCCCGGTGACTTTTCCATTTTTCATTTGGATATTGCCAGCTCTAGCTCTCTTTGTGTAATGGGTATTTCGATGACTTCATGTGTGGTCTCTTCTTGTTTTGCATTTTGTTGTTTTAAACGGGTCTCTTGTCGTTTCTCAAGGCTAATTTAAATATCATTGTCATTTGCAAATGAGTCTGCAAAGTGATTTGCTGCATGCTTACTTGTTAGGATGTCTCCATCCTTCTTCAGTGTAATTTTGGTGTTCCTTTCTGTAGTCTCATCATTCAGCTGTTTTACAAGCTTCCACACTTTTCTTGTGTCTCGTTCAAGATTCAAGGACTCTGTTTTCTCTTTCCAGCTTCTCCGTCTGGCTTGTAGTTTAGTCCATTGAAATTTGGCTTTAGCATGCTGATAGTTATTGTGGTGTTCCTGGCAAGTGTTATTTTCTGCTTGCTTTTCGGGATGTTTCCATGTCATTGTGCAGTTGCTCTATAGCTTGTTTCATAAGTCGTGCCCAACTTTAAAAATCAATATCTTTTAAACCGCTTTTTGTAATTTTTTTCAAAATTGCAAGTATAGTTATAATGATTAGAACCAAACAGGGAATTAATTTCATTAAAAACAAACATTTGGTTATTATTATTGCTTATTTGATTTATATAAATTTATAACGACCCATTGATGTAGTCAAAACTTAGTGTTTACAGTATTTAAGTTAAAAATAGCGATTACAAATCCATACACGCTCAAATTTACGATTTTGCACGCTTTCCGCGTGAGTTGTCTGACACAATTAGACACTTGTAGTAAACACGAGACATTGTGTGTTCCATTTCCGTTAATTCAGCGGCGTAACGTGGAACAATAACATTTATCATGAGTCTTAAAATGAATTTCTGCAGTTTACAAAACATCGCAATAAAAATGTATGTCTATTTTTGCAAATCAGCTAAACGAGGAAGATTATTTCATTCTTTAGAAAACCCTGAGAATAGGACAAGACACATTTTGGATTTATCTAAACGGTCATTTAATCGCTGGATTCAAGCACGTGACCGTCAATGTTCCAAATATACAAAATCACAAGGAAGAGCAAAAATGTTGGATAATTTCGACAGTGAACTTATTAGAAGTGAAATTCGCAAAATGTTGGGTATGAATGAAACTGTTACAATAAGAAAATTAAAAGTATCGCTGAAAAAGAACAACAGTATTGAAATATCAAAGTCTACATTATGGAGGAATGTGAGAGCTGCAGGCTTTACATTCAGAAAGTATTCCAATGGACGAAACATCATCTGTGAGAAGCCACATATAGTAGTCATGAGAAGCAAGTACTTACGTGAAGTAAAAGAGGTGCGCAAGCAAGGTTATGATATTGTGTACTTGGATGAAACATGGATCAATGCTCACCACACTAACCAAAGGGAATGGCAGTCATCAGATGGAAAGATTAAGAGATTAATACCTATCAGCAAAGGACAGCGCTTGATAATTGCTCATGCAGGTAGTCGACAACATGGACTAATACAGAATGCAGAGCTCATTTTTCTTTCAAAATCCATAGACAATCGGGATTATCACTCTGAGATGAATGGTCACATATTTAGACATTGGATTGAAAATTCTGTTCTCCCAGCACTAGATCGACCATCTTGCCTAATAATGGACAATGCAGCGTACCACAACATTGTTGCACTTGAAGATAAAGTCCCGACGTCATCCAGTACAAAAGATGCTATTAAGATATGGCTCACAAAGGAGCACATACAATTTAATATCTATCTATCTATTGACCTTTCGAGCCGTAACCGGCCCATAGGGCGTAGACCAAGATACACCTTCTCCTATATGAATTTTTGTTCTAGCAGTTTTCTTTTAAAGATATTTTATCAAATCTCGCCATCTGTCTCTGTTCTGTGCAAGCAGTTCTATCTCATTGAGGGAGCCGATTCCTGCTGCTCTTGCCTCTCTCATCAATGTTCTTCTCAGTGTCTCCCTGGGTCTTCCTCTTTTTCTTTTACCTGTTGTTTCCCATATGAGGGCTTGCTTTGCTATTCGATTATTATCTCTTCTCATCACATGTCCAACGTATGACCATCGTCTTTTCTTTATTACTGAAGAACAATTTAATAACATGTACTTAAAACCTGAATTACTATCTCTAGTAAAGCAAAAACAGAGGACAAAGATTTTTCAAATAGATAAGATTATCCAAGAGCACGGTCATATAAGTTTGAGGCTGCCACCTTACCATGCTCATTTAAATCCAATAGAACTAATCTGGGCAAAATTAAAAGGACAAGTGGCAGATGAAAATACAACATTCAAAATATGCGATGTAAAGACTCTTGCTAATCTCGCTTTATTAAATATAGACAAAGATTATTGGGCTAAATGTGAAGACCACGTCTTAAAACAGGAAGAGGAATATTGGAAAAATGATGGTTTGTGGAATGTTCAACCCCAAACAGTTATTAATCTTTTAGACTCGTCTGATTCAGAATGAAAGTATATAGCCCCCAATAATGTTGGCCCCTATATTACCTTAAATTATTTCAACAAACGGCCCTTTTCAGGACCACACAACTATGAAAATTGGACATACAGGTATACCTTGATATTATTATCGTCCGTCCTCGAACTGAGCAGACAATAATTCTCCTGGTGTTTTGTTTATCCAGTTATTTCCCCATTACGGCCACGCCTTTACCTAGTGAAAATTAATCGTAGACCAGCAACTACGGTAATTTCTATTCTTTAGGGCTTCACAATTTACAATTTTGACAAACATCAAAGAAATATCGCCGCTTTAAGAAAACTGCAGCTGCAAGATATTTGTTAAATATACATTTAAAGGGTCTTTTGCATTCTAATAACATTTGGAAAATTTCAAAAGTATTTAACAAACGGTTAGAGAGTAATAGCGCTTTGAAGTTGGGCATATGTTTTGAAACGAGCTATAGTTCACTACTCCAGTATGGCTTGTTTTGTTTCCGTGTTCCTCTAGGTATTGTTTCACTGGCATGTTGTATTATTAGTCTACTGAATTCATCAATTATTTTGTTGATGTCGCTATCTGTATTTATATGTTTAGTCAGTACACTCGTGTAGTGTTGATACATTTTCCAGTCTGCCTTTTTGTAATTCCATCTGGAGAGAAGAGTGCTGCTCTCCCTGACGGCCTCATTTTGCACCACTGAAAAGACTTGTCGGTGGTCGCTGCCTTCAAGTTGTTTCCCAACAATACGTATGCTATTCCAATCCAGGTCCGGTGAATGGAAAGCAAGGTCTGGTGTAGATGTGGTATGCCATGATCTGGAGTAGAATGTTGGTGGATCTGTTGTCTGCTTTAATAGTATAAGCCCATTGCCATCCTGCCAATTTTCAAGTTCTTCACCTCTCTTGTCCATATGTTCATAGCGCCAGCTCTGTGAATGGATGTTAAAGTCCCCACATACTATTATTCTTTCTTTTAATGTAATTGCGTCTAGTGCTAGTGGGCGGTCACTCGGACAGTAGTAGTTAAGTAGGTGAAAGTCTGTGTTTGCTGTCATGAGGTGCAATATTTGATATTCCGCTCCATCCATATACACTTCTATCTGATATGCATTGATGTTGTGACATAGTACACAAAATATATTCCCCTTCCCCCCCCTAAAAAAAAAATATATATAAATTAATTAAATAAAACAACACAATCTCATCACTGCTGTCTATATTAAAGCAGCAACTCGATTACCCATGAAAGAACGATAACCATGAAATGTATCTTAACTTTACAGAAATCCTAAAGAAGAGAAACAATGAAAGGAACACATGTGTTACTATGTAAGTATTGCTACAAAAATGTAAATCCCATTTTCCTTCACACTGATCACAAATTAGTATTCGTTCATCTATTTTAAAAGTCTGCATTTGTTATTTCCTGATTGCATTAAAGCTAGACAAATATAGAACATTAATATATAATTGTCAAATATAAGGAGACAGTGGCAAAGTGAACGTTTTATAATTGGATCTTCATGGGAGGGGATAAAAACAGGGATATAATGGTTCACATGATAACAAGGTAAGGAAACGAAATAATTATATATATATATATATATATATATATATATATATATATATATATATATTTATATATATTCGTTCATTTGATACTACTAATGCTGTCTTGCACACATGCATTTATATACACTCTCAAAATAAGTTTGTGTTTTCCAAACTACAATTTCTTTCATTCATTCATTATTTTCACTCTATATAAAATTGTAGATTTTAAAAGTATATATATATATTTCATCTGCAGGAAACAAGTTCAAAGAGGTGTACATAAAGGTAATTGTTCATATCATTGTCTCTTATTTAGAGTAAACTTAATTTGTTTGTTATTTCTTTTTGGAAACCTAGTTACATTTATTATAATACCTAAGAGAGAGATTAAACATGTTATTGTCACCATTTTAAATGCTGCAAATAGGTGTGTCAATGTTAGATTACAATTCCAGCCCCTCATTCAACATACGCCAAATGACAACATGGTACCCAGTATATGTGGTCACACTGAGTGTTTGTTGGAAGTATAAATTGAGAAGTTTATAAAAACTGTCATCTTGCAGTTCTTTTTATGAGCATAGTTTACTCGACAGATCATCATCATGACACATTTGTCACATCCATCATCATA
This sequence comes from Megaustenia siamemsis, assembly GCA_032433765.1. Lineage (NCBI taxonomy): Eukaryota > Metazoa > Mollusca > Gastropoda > Stylommatophora > Ariophantidae > Megaustenia > Megaustenia siamemsis. Next base: position 12,343,146 of record JAVIAB010000126.1, read on the forward strand.
ATTGCACATCTGTCACATCAATCATCATCATTGCACATCTGTCATGTCCATCATCATCATTGCACATCTGTCATGTCCATCATCATCATTGCACATCTATCATGTCCATCATCATCATTGCACATCTGTCACGTCCATCATGATCATTGCACATCTGTCATGTCCAACATCATCATTTCACATCTGTCATGTCCATCATGATCATTGCACATCTGTCATGTCCAACATCATCATTTCACATCTGTCATGTCCATCATAATCATTGCACATCTGTCACGTCCATCATTATCATTGCACATCTGTCACGTCTATCATCATCATCATTGCACATCTGTCACGTCCATCATCATCATCATTGCACATCTGTCACGTCCATCATTATCATTGCACACCTGTAACGTCCATTAAGTGTTCATATCTCTTCCAAAGAATATTCACCGACGTGTAGCGACTAACGACATCACTGTTGTGTAGGTTGACAACTCTTCTTTGGATACCTACGCAACGTTCATGCCTGGGATCTCCCACGTTGCATATCTCCCACTCTGTGAACAAGACTAAGTAAAGGAAGTATCAATTTATATTCTCCTCAAAATTTTAAAACAAGTCAGCCTGATAGATGGTTCCCATTAACGAAAATACAAGGAACATGTTCACTGTTATAGTTACAATGAGCGGCTCCTGTGGATCATGCAAGTGGAGTCTTCGATCCTGAGTTTGGAATCAGCCCACCCAAAATTCCTGGAAATGGCTCTGTAGACCCGGGACAAAGAAAATATAAATGATTTTTTATTTTAAATCACAAAATTATAATCTTCAGACCATATTGTATATGCAGATCTAATCCCCAGACCGTATTGTATATACAAGTCTAATCCCCAGATAACATTTTATATACAAACAATATCATAAAACCATATTGTATATGCAAATCTACGTCCCTTAAGATATTGTTATGTAAATAACAGCCCCAGACCATGCACTATCATCATCACCATGTGCCATACCGGTTGACGTTGGTGACCATGTCACTATACAATCTTCTATCCACAGTGAATTGTATAAATTCTGTTGGTGACTGTTTTCCATGCCGTGACACCATCTATCTAGTGTTTTCTGTCTTTGTCGTCTGCGATTTCTCTTTCCCTGTACTTTTCCAGTTGTAACCAAGTATTCCAACATTCATCATTTCATGATGTGCCCGAAAAACATTGATTGTTTCTTTCTGATGTTTATTAGGAGCTGCCTTTTTGTGTTGGCATCTTTGAGAATTTCCTCGTTGGTCTGTTTGGCTGCCATGGGAACATTCAACATTTTTTTCTGAGAAAATCATTCTATGCGGTCTGTTATCGTCTTTTCATTTGTTTGTTTGCTCTCCATGAATTCCATTGGTCAGAAATGGTTTCATATAGCACCGAAGAAATCTCTTTCTCACATCTTTTGACAGATTTGTTGCACAAGACGTTTTACATTTACGAAATGCTTACCTGCTTGCCCTGAGCTATTCTGCTTTTCATGTCCGTGGTGCATCTTTAATTTGATGCTATTATTGTATTCAAGTATTTACGCTTTGCACTTATTTCAGATTTGTCATGTTTATTGTTATGCTGTGTTATATTGATGATTGTTTCTATGATATTTCCATTACTTTTGTTTTCTTACTATTCAGACTAAAACCTTTCTTGTTGCTTTCTTTTAATATTATGCCAATCATTTAATGTAGTTCATTCTCTGTCTCTGCTGTAAAAAGACTGTATCATTGCATATCGCAAAGTGTTTATGTTGTTATCGTTGACTTCAATTCCTTTTCTTGTCTACTATTGATCTCATAATATTTTACCGTAAATTGAAAACAAATCCAGCGACAGAACACATCTGTGTGCCCAACGAGTTCACATATTGCCATCTTGGACAATTCAGTTTTTGTAGGATACTCTTCATCCACTTAAGCAAAGGGCGGAGTTGACGAGGCGATCTCAATGTAGGAACGGTCAAGATCTAGCGATACAAGTAGGAAGCGTCAAGATAGGAAAGATAGAAGTAGGAAACGTCAAGATAGGAAAGATAGAAGTAGGAAACGTCAAGATAGGAAAGATAGAAGTAGGAAACGTCAAGATAGGAAAGATAGAAGTAGGAAACGTCAAGATAGGAAAGATAGAAGTAGGAAACGTCAAGATAGGAAAGATAGAAGTAGGAAACGTCAAGATAGGAAAGATAGAAGTAGGAAACGTCACGACAGGAAAGATACAATTAGAAATATCAAGATAGGAAAGATAGAAGTGTGTAAAATCAAGATGGGAAAGAGAAACGTCAATATAGGAAAGATAAAAGGTGAAAACGTCAAGATAGGAAAGATACAAGTAAGAAAGGTAAAGATAGGAAAGATACAATTATAAACATCAAGATATGAAATATAGAAGTATGAAACATTAAGATAGGAGGAGAAACATCAAGATAGGAAAGATGCAATAAATGTACATCAAATCATCGTAATACCTACAACATTACCCCAAACATCATGTGCCGAATGTCTATAAAAAAAAAATAGGGTCACTATCACTATATACCTTGTACGGCACTTGGCGTGACGGGGTATTTTACTACTTTATGTTTTTTATTTATCATAATTTACCGTGAATAGCCACATATTTTGCTCACGTGCTCAGTATCACGTCAGGCAACCTTTATTTCCACAAATATATACAGTATCCGTTTATAGAGACTGGGTGGACTCCCAGGTCTGGTCGATCCAAACAAGAAATGCCACAATAAAGAGGTCAACAACGAATTACTAAATTACCTCAGCTGCCTCGGAGATCAAAGTTAAATTATTAGAGCGCTCAGATGTTTCTATTATTTCTAGTCACAAAGATATTAACACATGAGAATTAAATCTATCAGACCTCAATCAGCAATTATTACATTTTGATATCACACACTTTCGTTCTAGTTCAAGATTATGAGAATTCACCAGCCGGACTTCTCCGATATGTCACCTCCCACTTTCCTCGTGAAGAGAAAACAGGCGGCGGCTATGAAAATGCTTCAACTGAAGAGACAAGAGTAACCTCGTCACAGTCTCCATATGAAGAGTTCAAGAATGTCACCCTACACAGTCATTATGAAGAGATCGGAGGTGGCCCACCGGACTCTTCATATGAAGAATTATCAGCAGTTCCGCCAAGCGCCCATTATGAAGAGTTAACAGATGCCCCATCGTACTGCCCATATGAAAACATACGAGCTGTACCCCAAAGCTCCTCATATAGCCAGGTTACAACAGTCAGGTCAGTGGAACCAAGGAACACCAGACACAAGAAGAGAAATAACAAATCAAAAAGTTAAATTAGTGGAGTGTATAAACTAAGTGCCTGTTTGTTTAAGAAGAAACTATATAAATAATATAAAGTAACATTATATGTGTTGTATATTTGATGAGTGGAGTCATATTTGTTGTATATATGATGAGTGGAGTTATATTTGTTGTATTTGTGCAGCATGTGCCTTCATCCAGCCTGGTAACACAATTAGATGTCTGTACATGTGTGCTATCAGGTAGAGTCTAGCAACAACAAAAATAACAATAATTAAATCAGTTAAATATTCTATAAAATGTTATTTTATTTGGTGCTATATTTCATTGCTGTGGCGACATCGATTAGCTACACTTAGTATCTGTAAAAGAGTTGGTTCAGCTTGTTGTTTTAATTAGAGCATTTAAGGTCAGCATTAAAACACGTTTACTTTTCTTTCATGCTTGCAGAATCTCGGTTGTTCATAATCACGATGGATTTCCAAACAATGTAACTTTATGATCACTAATGAGTTTAGTATAGGACTGGACGATTATATATTTCTATATAGAGAACATAATGTGAGCAGTCAGTAGAACATTTAATGACATGCCTATTTTTTTTTTTAAATTAGTACAATCATAAATAACTGGGAAATTTGTGGGACGAAGAGATAGAGGGAAGCAAAGAGAAAAAATACCAGACAGCTTAAGAGAATGGCTTGGCAGAAGGTCAACAACAGAAATGATAAATAATTGTCGAGGTCGAAAGTTATGGAGATACATGATCACCTACGCCAACAGGCCCGGTAATTGATGATGTTAATCATGAATGTGTTGATTATGATTACCATTTACACATATACAACTCTAACACACACACACATACACCAACACACTCACACGTACACTAACGTACATCAGCACACAGCAAACTGGGTAATTAGTTATTGTTAAGGTTTTTTTACAAGTTCTCAGAAATCCATTCTTTATTTCTTAGAATAACACATGCCTTGTTAGATTGAGCTCAACAGCTTAACCTGTTGTTTTGAATCCCTTTCAAAAAAAGCTTTCAATGTTTCTCATTAAGTGGAAGCGAAATCATAAAATGTTATTTACCGCCACAATGTGTGTCTTTGGGAAAGGGACAATTCATAGTTTTCTGCGAAATTTCCAGACAACCACTTGAAAAAGGGCCTACAACTTTAACGGGACTTGTCCTTGATCTACAATCTCTGAGAAATTTCCGTGGATATTTCTGTGATATTTGTCTCTCCTGCTATCATGCCCTCTAGTTTACACACATTTACGTCAACGGTTTTTCTCTTACATCAGAAACATGGAAATAATCACAGAAACTTAAATTTAGTTTAGCCGACGGAACATCCAAACTGCACATCGGACACACCCATGTGTGCTCATACCTCCACCCAGTATGTCCCTCACTGTGCGGAGACTGATTACTCCAGTATGTCCCTCACTGTGTGGAGACTGATTACTCCAGTATGTCCCTCAACATGTGGATGGAGACTGATTACTCCAGTATGTCCCTCACTATGTGGAGACTGATTACATCAGTTCTATGTTGATTTGTTATTCTTCTGTGTCGTCCCACATAGCACTCCTTTCTGGCGTCTTCAGTTTTGGCCTGATGTTCACCCAGTATAGACATGGTTGTATATTCATGATCATTGTCTGATTCATTAGCTCGCTCTACCTCCCTCAATGCAGTGAGAATGTCAACACGGTCCATTACACATCCGCCATCAATTGGAACCGTTCTAGCCAGGCCGCCAGCTCGTTCATTTCCTTTCACGCCCGAGTGTACATGGACGAAAATAAAATATGTATGAAATAGCTTAAGAGGGCGTCGGCAGATGGCGGTGTATATCACATTTTGGGCGGTACACGTAAAGCCGTTCTGGTTATCAAAAAGGTATTCGGGAACAAGACTTTGTGAGTCTGTCGTACGATAGGGTACCTACTTCATGATCTACGTGTAAAACACAAACCTGATGTACACGATCACCTGACAACGATGTCTCAAAATATATATTGGCCAAACAGACCGACACAAACAGGCAGTCAGTGAACATTTGGATAATACCGTTCGTGCTTCAAGCACTCACGCAGTCCCCTATTTCAGATCTCCTGGCCATAGAACCTTTGATGACTTCCGGACTATTTGTATCATATCTTGTTTCTCTGATGACTTCCGGACTATTTGTATCATATCTTGTTTCTCTGATGACTTCCGGACTATTTGTATCATATCTTGTTTCTCTGATGACTTCCGGACTATTTGTATCATATCTTGTTTCTTTGATGACTTCCGGACTATTTGTATCATATCTTGTTTCTCTGATGACTTCCGGACTATTTGTATCATATCTTGTTTCTCTGATGACTTCCGGACTATTTGTATCATATCTTGTTTCTTGATGACTTCCGGACTATTTGTATCATATCTTGTTTCTCTGATGACTTCCGGACTATTTGTATCATATCTTGTTTCTCTGATGACTTCCGGACTATTTGTATCATATCTTGTTTCTCTGATGACTTCCGGACTATTTGTATCATATCTTGTTTCTCTGATGACTTCCGGGCTACTGATATCAAATCTTGTTTCTCTGATGCCTTCCGGGCTACTGGTATCATATCTTGTCCCTCTGATGACTTCGGGCTACTGGTATCATATCTTGTTCCTCTGATGACTTCCGGGCTACTGGTATCATATCTTGTTCCTCTGATGACTTCCGGGCTACTGGTATCATATCTTGTTCCTCTGATGACTTCCGGGCTACTGGTATCATATCTTGTTCCTCTGATGACTTCCGGGCTACTGATATCATATCTTGTTCCTCTGATGACTTCCGGGCTACTGATATCATATCTTGTTCCTCTGATGACTTCCGGGCTACTGATATCATATCTTGTTCCTCTGATGACTTCCGGCTACTGGTATCATATCTTGTTCCTCTGATGACTTCCGGGCTACTGATATCATATCTTGTTCCTCTGATGACTTCCGGGCTACTGATATCATATCTTGTCCCTCTGATGACTTCCGGGCTACTGGTATCATATCTTTTTCCTCTGATGACTTCCAGGCTACAGGTATCATATCTTGTTTCTCTGATGACTTCCGAGCAACTGGTATCATATATTGTTCCTCTGATGACTTCCGGGCTACTGGTATCATATCTTGTTCCTCTGATGACTTCCGGGCTACTGATATCATATCTTGTCCCTCTGATGACTTCCGAGCTACTGGTATCATATCTTTTTCCTCTGATGACTTCCAGGCTACAGGTATCATATCTTGTTCCTCTGATGACTTCCGAGCAACTGGTATCATATATTGTTCCTCTGATGACTTCCGGGCTACTGGTATCATATATTGTTCCTCTGATGACTTCCGGGCTACTGGTATCATATATTGTTCCTCTGATGATTTCCGGGCTACTGGTATCATATCTTGTTCCCCTGATACTCATACCCGGTCCGAGTTGACGAACCGATTCATAGCCCTTTCTGACACTCTCCAACTGAGAAGTTTAAACTCTGTTCACTTATTTCTTTAATCGTTTCTCTCCACTCCTTTTTTTCCTGTGTCCTACCCCTATTCCTCCCTGTGCTATATTTATTATCTCTCTTTCTCTTCTTGCTCCCATGCCATTCCTATCTTCTCCCTATTCTCCTCTATTCTTTATTGTTTTTATCGTACCCTATAGGGCACCTAATTTCATTCTTTCTCATGAGCCTCACTTTCTATTGTTTCACTGTTAGGTTGTTGTCGCATTAAATACTACCTGTCCTATTGTTTATCAATCTTTAAACTAGCCTCTACGTAAATCATGACTAATGTGTTTGTATATTTATTTTACATATGCTAATTTGATTCACTAGCAAAAATCGGTCCTACCAACGCTGAAGTGAAACTGCTTCTCTTGAGAAATAACGGTATGTCGTCTCTCAATTTACTTTAAACGAGACAAAATTGTATCTGGTGATTGCCAACGGACTTAACAGTCTAGCGACGTTTAGCGGTGATTAACGCTAATATCGTCTAAAAATGCACATGTATTTTTAAAATAATTTATTTGCTTTCATTTTAATGAACAATTTTAATGTTATCTGATTCAATTAAGGTCCCCTCTTATTGGTTTTTTTTGTTATATCATCTTAACACATGTGTGTAAAACTCTGTCATCAAGGTACTGATCGTGTAGTTTGTTTCTGAAATCCGTGGCAAGCCCAGTACACATTTTTCAGTCATTACTCGTACTACCTCTGTAGTTTTCAACACATTTCAAGCAGTCCATGCCACGAAATGCTATACACTTATTTAAAAGCGTCAATTCTTCTTCTGCTATTATGTGTACTAAAGAGAAACTGAATATCGCTCTCTTCTTCATATCTAAGGTAGCTCAGTGAGATCGCTAAGTTTGTAATGTCTGTTCTGTCAAGAATTTACAGAGGACACAACAAGGAAAACATTAAAGTCATTCGAATGGTTCCTTGGTAATGCCAGACAAATTATTGATTCGCTTCAGAAATGTCTCATTTGACAAAAGTAGTAAAGGAAATGTCCTTGACATCTTTCTTGTCAGCGAACACAGAAACCATGAATTTGTTGAACGTGATTAAAGTTCTTCAGTTCTTGGGACGGTTTTCTGGACTTTCAACTTTAGTTGAGAAACATTATATGGAGATTATATTATTATTGAGATGTTTTCTCATTTTAAACGGTTTTATTACCTTCTGCACAATATATATTAATAAAAACACGCTGTGATAAATTGCTCCTTTTTGGGACCTCTGTAAGTAAGGCCAGCCAACATATGTTCTTTGTTATGACGGTAACACTTATTTAAACCACTGAAAGAAGCGTCATGTTGCTTTGATCATGACCCACATCTTGGTCTTCAACATTTTTGTCACTTACATTTTTTTGTTTGCGCCTCACATTCTATCATTAATCCATCATCATGCTCAGACAGATAGTTGTATTACGAGACTCACAGTGATGAGTTAAAAGAAAAAATATTTTCAACAATTGTTCTGTTAGTCGACAACTATAATGGACGATCATTACATGTACTGGGGCAGCTTTATTGTTTTTTTTTTTTTCCTTAAATAAATATTATTAAAGTTCGATATATAGAAGAGTAAACATATTAAAAGACATCAATAAATTATACAAGTTTATATGTCCTTATTTTATTTTATTGTATTGGTGTGACATTATGTAAATGTGTTGGGCACTTACTTTTGTTTATATTTCACCATATCTACGATTTAATTGTTAACATGAATAAAAAGATGAAATGTCAGAACAGATGATTAGAAGATTATGTTCTGACACATCGATCAGCTATGCCGAGACACTACACGTTCAGTGATACAGACACATACATCAAGACTTCCATTGTTAACGTACACTACACGTTCAGTGATACAGACAAATACATCAAGACTTCCATTGTTAACGTACACTGCACGTTCAGTGATACAGACACATACATCAAGACTTCCATTGTTAACGTACACTGCACGTTCAGTGATACAGACACATACATCAACACTTCCATTGTTAACGGCCTGAACAGTTTTAGGTGGTGAAGTTGAACTGTAGAAATGGCAGACTGAAAACAAAGCTCTGTTCTGTCGGTGAGTCTCTGTGTGTGTGTGTGTGTGTGTGTGTGTGTGTGTGTGTGTGTGTGTGTGTGTGTGTGTGTGTGTGAGTGTGTGTGAGTGAGTGAGTGTGTGTGTGTGTGTGCGTGCGAGCGTGCGTGCGTGCGTGCGTGCGTGTGTGTGTGTGTGTGTGTGTGTGTGTGTGTGTGTGTGTGTGTGTGTTAGGTGCAATCATTGAGTTATACCTCTGTATATAAATTGTAGCAGTTATCTGTTTTTGCTTTACTTTTTCACGTACAAAGAAAATAACAAACATTCCACTGAACAAACAAAAATTACATTAAAATTGACATATTAATTCTTTCAGTGACAATGTTTTTTTTCCCGGAGGAATGATTTATTGAAACGTCTAACGTGAAGGGGGTAAACATGTGTCCCTTGTTGGCCATATATAACACGATATGTGCTATTTTGTCAAATTCTGTTTGATTTGTTTATCTATCAGTTTTTCTTTCTCTTGGCAATGTCATTTAACAATCAGATTCCATTTTCTTCTGAATCAATTTTAGTATTTCACAAGAAATAATTGATTTGTCGTGTATTATGAGATCATTTTAATTTGTTTTCTTTATCACTGAGCACAACAATTTATAATTTATTAAATTATGTCACAGCCACTTAAAGTTCATCACATTTATTTTAAATAAAAATTTGTATTCTAAAGTACAAACATTGGTGTTGTTGGTTTCTAGTTTCTACAGTTGGTTACCTTTGTTTTTTCTTGTTCAGAAACTGATCATACTAATTAATATTTTATTCTTGTAGAATATGCTATTGATATATTTGTATATTCTCTTGTTCTGTGAATGTCGACACCAAAATACCGAAACTGGAGTGTCCTTTTCAGGACGCGAGCTCTGGCAGAATAAAAGCATAAGAGACGAGTTGTTGCCCATGCAACATGTTTCTTCTCTCCACGTAGCCGAGCGATCCAAAGGTCTAGCAGGGCAAGAACAGTTTGGTACCAGCGGCGTCACAGGAGTTGCCAGCCAATTGTCGAATTCAACACTGATGGAGTTGCCAGTCAATTGTCGAATTCAACACTGATGAAGTTGCCAGTCAATTGTCGAATTCAACACTGATGGAGTTGCCAGTCAATTGTCGAATTCAACACTGATGAAGTTGCCAGTCAATTGTCGAATTCAACATTGAACTGCCTGAATGACTCAATCAGCAGATTTTCCCCAGGATTTCCTCCCTAAGTCTATTCTGTGAACGGGTATTCCCGCTAGAAAGCGGAGGGTTATAATTGGAGTTGCCCTTCACCTACATGGGTTGCTATTATAATAAGCAGACATAAATAATAAGTGTAGAAGGAAGTAGATATGGTGGTCAAGAAGGAGTCGGATTGAGAGAGAACATTATGAGAGGAAAGCAACATCAAATGACAACGTCAAAGCTTACCAAAAGGGCATAAACAAGGAGTGTCCATCTACAGTGAAATGATTGTAATCGAAAGCGAAAAATAAAGAATTGTCGATTATTAAGTTGACAGACATTCAGTTCAATAAATGAAAATGAAGGTAACTCTAAAACACTAATAAAACTCACTTCTTTCCACTTGTAAATGATTCGTGGTGTAAATAAATCAATGTAAATTAGTTCACAAGAGAGTAAATAGTTAACCTGACTCTGTCAACAGTACATAGCATTGGTTTTATAATTGAAATACTTGGACATTTATTTATGGCAGGGTAGAAGGCGCAATGAAAACATTGAAACAAGATGATACAAATCTAACCTTAGCAGTAAACTCAGGGTTAACGGTATATACAAAATTACATTTTATTGATAGTTGATTCTTACCGTTACTCTGTAACCAATGCCAAGAAAAGTCGCTATCTATGTCGTAGGTGTGACAGATCGTAGAATGCGAAATAGAATGATTGAACTAATAATGTCACGAAGAAATACAAAAAAGTATGAAATAATGAAGTTGACAGCTTCCGTTAGAGACAAAAGTAGAAAGCAAAAAAAGTGATTCGGCTGTGTCACGAAAACTGGACATGATCTGGATACAAATAAGCGTCCACACAAAGTGATGGTGTTGCGTTGAGTTCAGAAAGATTAGTAGAAAATAGAAATTATGAACAAGGAAGGTCCTAACAAGTACCATTGACACACATTTGAACAAGGATAGAAACCTGCAACTACTCACAGATCTCACCAATGTATGTGTGTCCGTAGATGCTTGTAGTGAAGAAACGCGAATACACTGACAATTTATGTGTGTGTGTGTAGATCTTGTAGTTAAGAAACACAAATACACTGAAAATTATGTGTGTGTAGATATTGTAGTTAAGAAACACAAATACACTGACAATTTATGTGTGTGTAGATCTTGTAGTTAAGAAACACAAATACACTGAAAATTATGTGTGTGTGTAGATCTTGTAGTTAAGGAACACAAATACACTGACAATTATGTGTGTGTAGATATTGTAGTTAAGAAACACAAATACACTGACAATTTATGTGTGTGTGTGTAGATCTTGTAGTTAAGAAACACAAATACACTGACAATTTATGTGTGTGTTTAGATCTTGTAGTTAAAAAACAAAAATACACTGACAATTATATGTGTGTGTAGATCTTGTAATTAAGAAACACGAAAACACTCACAATTTATGTGTGTGTGTAGATCTTGTAGTTAAGAAACCCAAATACACTGACAATTTATGTCTGTGTGTAGATCTTGTAGTTAAGAAACCCAAATACACTGACAATTTATGGGTGTGTAGATCTTGTAGTTAAGAAACACAATACACTGACAATTTATGTCTGTGTGTGTAGATCATGTAGTTAAGAAACACAAATACACTGACAATTTATGTCTGTGTGTTTAGATCTTGTAGTTAAGAAACACAAATACACTGACAATTTATGTCTGTGTGTAGATCTTGTAGTTAAGAAACACAAATACACTGACAATTTTTGTCTGTGTGTGTAGATCATGTAGTTAAGAAACACAAATACACTGACAATTTATGTCTGTGTTTAGATCGTGTAGTTAAGAAACAGAAATACACTGACAATTATGTGTGTGCGTGTAGATCTTGTAGTTAAGAAACACAAATACACTGACAATTAGTGTGTGTGTAGATCTTGTAGTTATGAAACACAAATACACTGATAATTATGTGTGTGTGTAGATCTTGTAGTTAAGAAACACAAATACACTGACAATTTTATGTGTGTGTGTGTAGATCTAGCAGTTAAGAAACACGAATACACTGACAATTTATGTCTGTTTGTAGATCTTGCAGTTAAGAAACACGAATACACTGACAATTTATGTCTGTGTGTAGATCTTGCAGTTAAGAAACACGAATACACTGACAATTTATGTCTGTGTGTAGATCTTGCAGTTAAGAAACACGAATACACTGACAATTTATGTGTGTGTGTAGATCTTGCAGTTAAGAAACACGAATACACCTGACAATTTATGTCTGTGTGTAGATCTTGCAGTTAAGAAACACGAATACACTGACAATTTATGTGTGTGTGTAGATCTAGCAGTTAAGAAACACGAATACACTGACAATTTATGTGTGTGTGTAGATCTAGGAGTTAAGAAACACGAATACACCTGACAATTTATGTGTGTGTGTAGATCTAGCAGTTAAGAAACACGAATACACCTGACAATGTATGTGTGTGTGTAGATCTAGCAGTTAAGAAACACGAATACACCTGACAATTTATGTGTGTGTGTAGATCTAGCAGTTAAGAAACACGAATACACCTGACAATTTATCTATAAGAGGCAATTGGTCTCTCAACCACAGCAACCTGTGTTGGACATCAGAATTAACTAAGATTTTTAAAGACTTGCGTTTATAGTTTTAAAAAAATGATTAAACTTTAACGTAATACCATGTGGTACAAGGAGAGAATAGTTTTAAAACAATTAATTTTGTTCCTCGTTCCTAGATTATAAAACCCTGACATAACAAAAGAATTAACAAGACACTCATTAAGTCGTGCCTATTGTTCATAGTTCCTAGATTATAAGACCCTGCCACAACAAAACACTTGACAAGACACTCATTACGTCGTGCCTATTAGTAGTAGGAGGCGCACGTTATGATCGGACTTGGATACAAAGACAAAGAATAGGGTATACCCTACGAAGTCCAGTACCCTATGAGTACAGGAGTTATATAGAGACTGCGCCAAACTGCGCCAAGCTGCACCAAGCTGCGCCAAGCCAGAGTGATGTCATGATATATATATATATATATATATATATATGTATATATGTATAGGACTTGTATAGTGCATGAAGGGGATAGTAGGGGAGATAATTGGTTAAGGAGGCATATAATGGACATCAGTTTTTCGCGCCATTATCAACTTCCAATAGGAGCTAGTGTGTGTATGTTGTCCGGCTATAGACCACGCCCACTCCGGAAGTGAAACTACCATATTAGGGAGTAGTGATACGTTAGTTATTTCATAGATATACTGTTCATATATACATTTAATAATAATAAATTAATATTTATTATATCCACGTGGACGTAAATGGGCCATATTTGACGATAAATATGACAAAATTCAGTAAACAATAAAAATAATTCGGCGAGCTCGATAGTGTTAAAACAATATTCTCCTTTTATAGAGCGAGGCGAGTAGTGGTCGATGAACGTACGGATTTTGAGTATTGAATTTCGTGTGTGTCATCTCGCTGCGTCGCTATGTTGGAATTATCGATGTATCACATAGGTTTAAGAAATAAAGGTCAAGCTAAGTCCACTAATAGATGAGATCGAGAGTGCACCCCAACGTTCATAGCAGAAAAGATAGGTGTAGTACATGTCAGTTGCCTCTCTGATACATTTTATTAGTTATTAATTAGTTTTAAATATTTATTAACAGATCACAAAGAAGCCTGTGTTCGTGTTCATGTGTGTTTGTGCACAGTAATCAGAGAGTAGACAAAAGGAAAATTCTTCGGAAAACTTAGCTGGCTGAAAAAAAGAAAAAAAAAGTAATAATTGTTGGCGGCGAGGTGCCTATATTCATGTGTGGTCATAGAACAAGTGGACGGATAGCTGGGTTTGATGGAGAGGTGTGTGTGTATTTGTCTGTGGGTCCTAGAGCAAGTGGACAGTTAGCTGGGTTTGATGGAGAGGTGTCTGTGCTTGTCTGTGGGTCCTAGAGCAAATGGACGGTTAGCTGAGTTTATGGAGAGGTGTGTGTGTTTGTGTGATTCAGTATCCAAATAGTGATATAAATATATGTTGAAGTGATGGGTGACTGGCTAGAGTGGTGACTAAGTAGATCGATCAATCCCTCACCCAATATTTCCAAACACACTCGTTACATCACTAAAGATAAGGATTATCAATATTAGCACAACGTAATCAAAACGCTAATAAAATAGGGTAATTATGGGGGCGATCCAGTCTGTCTGGTTTATTACGTGACCACATTATTCAGCTTTCGCATCCATAGGCTGTTAATGGGGAAAAAGTACTAAGAATATTTTTGTATCATTGTCCCCTACCATTCATCAACACATTCAAACGGACACAAGGCGTCTAACATATTTTATATTTGTTGTGGTAAGTTTTCTTACTGCTTTGCCTTTATAAACACGTCAATGATAATAACAACTCAAAGATCAGATGAAGAAGTTAACGTACACTGAACTGTAGACAGTTATAATATATGTTTAAGGCTGTGACACATTATGTTCCAGCTTAAGTCTATGTCGGACACCGAAGCGATCTCATGTCTTATTAAACAGCCTAGGTAATTAATGTTAATCGGAGGTGAGCTTTATGATAAAAAATTAATTTAATTAAACTACAAAACCAGCGACGTCATGACAGACGGGTTGTAGGAACCAATCATGATAAGTCAGTAGTTTGGTGAAACATTTGTGTCTCATACTGGGTGCTGTCTCACTGAAAAGCGTCGCACGTGGCTGAATTTGCCAATACAGGACAGACAGTTCCATCTACAGAATGAACAAGATACGTTTTTATTTGTCTTCTGAATTTTATAACAGCACTGTCTCGAAACTTGCTGTGCCATTTTTTAAATTGTGCTTTCCATGTGCTACGATCCGCAGCCACATCTTCTGTTTCTTTCACTGATAAAAAATTCCCCCAAGAAAGCCCTGCAAACATTCTTATATCTCAACACTGGTCTACCCTATTGCCTCGCTCCATCTCTAAGTTTTCCTTACAATATTTTTATTAATATATTTGTATTTACATTCAATTTTTTTGGGTTGTATTTTTTGTTGTTGTTGTTGTTTTATTTTACATTCTTCTCGCGTGACTTACCCACTGTAGTCTCCGATTCTTAAGTAATACCATAATGGACGGGAGTGTGGCTCACTGCAAGACGTTAGCTTGTTACTCTGTCCAGTCTTTAGCTTACAAAGACAACGTACATTTTTAAAAAAATGTATAACCTGTTATCTTTCCCAACATAGGTAGTCCAAAATTATGATCCATATAAAAGTGTACCATCATCCTGCGGAGCTAGTTTAACAATGTCGTCTAATGTAGGTGTACTTAACCCAAGTATAAATAATTGGTATCTGTCTCCCACAACGGAAAGTCGGCTTCCTCCCCCTGTAACAGCGAATAGATGAGGGTGTGTGAAACGGGTGTGTAGCGGGGCAACAAGAGAAACAGAGTATTGATGAGAGTTGATTGAAACAGACGATATTAGTAGAGAAATAATAAACATCTAGGGGAGACAAGCAGAAGTGGTCAGGTGTGAGTGAGTGAACTGTTTTATAGAGAAAGGCGAAATAAGCGTGAAGGGGTGAGATGTTTTCAGGGGAAGTAGGGAGATGAGAATAGACGTAGATTTTAAAGTCAGTGTGCATTTGAGCCGGGTCCAGTGCGGACGTCTAGAGAAATCTAGTTAGCTTACCGCGGACTAGAAAGGAGTTGTAAATAGATGAAAGTTAAGACAGATATAGGGCGACAGCCAATTAGTTTAGTTATCCTATTTCCAGGAGTTGTGATTGTTAGTTACTAAATGTTGTGTTAGATATGGCAAGATAGAATAGGTGTGATTGTCACTGTTAAGGTTAGGGTTACCTTAGCGGCAATGAAACTGATTGTGAATCAGTGAAATTGACATAGAAGAACATTGTTGGAAACTTGTTAAGTGTCCAGCGCTCGCCGACTTTGATGGAGTCGTAGAGCAAGATTTATGAAGAATATAGAATCAGTGGGATTGTCACTGTTAAGGTTAGGGTTACCTTAGCGGCAATGAAACTGATTGTGAATCAGTGAAATTGACATAGAAGAACATTGTTGGAAACTTGTTAAGTGTCCAGCGCTCGCCGACTTTGATGGAGTCGTAGAGCAAGATTTATGAAGAATATAGAATCAGTGGGATTGTCACTGTTAAGGTTAGGGTTACCTTAGTGGCAAAGAAACTGATTGTGCATCAATGAAAGTGACACAGTAGAACATTGTTGGAAACTTGTTAAGTGTCCAGCGCTCGCCGACTTTGAGAAAGTCGTGGAGCAAGACTTATGAAGAATCTAGAAGTGTGATTGTAGCTGTTAAGGTTAGCGTTACCTTCTCGGCATAGAAGCTGATTGCGAATCAGTGCAATCGACACGTTGTTGGATAATCTCGCTGACTTCGAGGAAGTCGTGGCGGGAAAGTTTAGGAAGCTTATGACAAAGCTTCTACCATGAAGAGAGACTTTTATCGATCGTGTAGATCGTACACATCATTGGGAAACTTCAAGTAAGGGTCCTCAGAGACTTGGGAGCTTATGACTAGCTTCTATGACACACAATTGAACTTGTTAGTCAAGTAGATTACATAGAGTTGGGAACTCGACAATAGAGTTCCACCGAGTTTGGGCTAAAGTAGCAGTCCATGAGAAGTGCACCTGAGGGTGGCACTAATGTTAATCAAGGGAGGGAATTGTCACTGTGAATATATGTACTGTTAATTTGTGAAATGTGTTTACATGATCCGGACATGTGCCTTGTCAAATAAAGATGTTTTGTGTGTAGTCAGGACTTGAGTTGAGTCATTAAAACATCTTCAGTGTTACAACCATCTAGCGAGTGAACGAGCTGGGAGAATCGCGGGGGAATTGATAAGTTACAACGTGAAGTACTACACTATAGATCATAACGGTCCAAGGAGAGTCGCAACAGAATGACGTGAAGTACGAGGCATCAATCATGGCGGTCCAAAAGACTGGCATGGCAGCTTGAGAACGGGGCAGATCATCAGAGTGGCGAGGAACTCGTCATTCAGCAATCCGGCCATAAGCAGCATCACGAGCCCTCGCTCATCGTGCTAAAGCACCTCTGGTACTCGGGCTCGTGGTGAAGAGGAGTGATCTCAATCTCAAGGGGACGAGAGGTCAGTCGATCGTTCATGAATCGTCATTTCATCGGTCACGACATTGATCAGTCAAGTTGATCATCAAGGTCATAAGAAGTTGATTATCAAGCATTAGTGTTTGGGCTCTCTGTTTTCATTATTACATCACGCTGGAGAGCTCTCTCAGCGCAGCTCATTCTCTCGAGGACTCTCACAATTTCATTATTACATTGGTGGCTGATCAACGCTAGATCGGTTGCAACAAGACAACTGAAAGGCACAGAGAGAGAGAGAGAAAAATGTGTTTAAGTATTCTAAGGATCATCGAGGATGTGATTCAGTAATTAGTTAATTAAAATTGATTGAAAGATAGTATGTGAGTGGAAGAGTGATTGAAAAAGAGACAATTACTAACAAATGAGTGTGATAAAGAAGTATTGGAGTCATGTGTGTCGAACATTTTTGTAGATAGAATAGAGTTAACGGATGAAGAATTAAAGGAAGGGGGTAGAATAGGAAAATGAGTAGGATTTAAATTGATAGACACACATGGCTAGAATACAGGAAAGAAAGAAATAAGTTGTGTGAGATAAGTCAAACAATTGAAAGAGTTTGACATGAGATGTAAGAGTATTGTGTAGAAGGCTGGAATTTTTTTTGTTGTATGGTTGTAAAAGGTATATGGTTAATATGCCAATTGAGAAAACATCGACAAGGAAAGGGAAATAATTCAGAATGAATTTTGTGTGTGTATTGTTGTTAAATGTATTTTGTTAATAGGCCAATAGAAGAAAACCTCTACAAGAAAGGGGGAAATAATTAGCAAATAAGGTATTGTATAAAATGATGAAATTTTTTTTAAATGATTGTTGCTAAAGGTATATTATTATTATGGCAATAGAAAACCTCTACAAAGAAAGGAAATAATGAGCAAATGAGGTATTATGTAAAATGCTGAATTAT
This sequence comes from Megaustenia siamemsis, assembly GCA_032433765.1. Taxonomy (NCBI): domain Eukaryota; kingdom Metazoa; phylum Mollusca; class Gastropoda; order Stylommatophora; family Ariophantidae; genus Megaustenia; species Megaustenia siamemsis. Next base: position 12,361,431 of record JAVIAB010000126.1, read on the forward strand.
TTTATGTTGTAAAGAGATATAAGTGAACGTATCAATAGGAAGACCTATGCAAAGAGGGAAAAGATAATTAACAAATGGAGAATATATCTCAGGAAGGGTATAGGTGGCAAGCGGTGCAAAAGATGGGAGAAGTGGTTGAAAGATTAAGTGGTAGTTTGCAGATGCAGGAAATAACAGGTAGAATACCAATATTTGAGGGACAAGTAGAAACGTTTGAAAATTGGATACAAGCAATTGAGTTCTGGGGTAATAGGAAAAGGTTAAATCAAATAGAATGGAAAGACTTGGCAGTGGCCACAAGTCAAGGGGCAGTGCTAGCGTGTGTAAGGAGAAGAGTTGAAGATAGAAATGAAGAACCATGGCAGGAATTTAAGTCATATTTAGCAAGTAGATATGGGAGATTTCAGGATGAGCAGCATGCGTTAATGGAGTTAAAAAGAGTAAGGCAAGAAAGGTATGAAACGGTACAAGAGTATGGGGAAAGGATAAGGGAGATGGCTGAAAGAGGATTTGGAAAAGGGGTTGAGTCAGAGCAGGTAGACAAGATACTGATAGCGACATTGATAGAGGGAGTAAGGGATAAAGGGTTAAGGTTAACATTATCAAGGAAAAAGAACATGAAATTGTTGCAGTTATTAGAAATAGCAGTTGAAGAAGAAGGGTTAGTAAGAAGATTTCAAGAACATAGTCAACAAAGAGAAAAAGGGGGGATAGAAAGACAAGACAGTCCGATGGAAGTAGACCATTTTAGGAGAAGGGATGAGCAACGAGAAGGTAGACAAATAGTGAATAGCATACAAGAGAGAAGAACATGCTATAGATGTGGGAAGATAGGACATATAAAATATGAGTGTAAACAAGGAAGTATGAGACAAAGAAGAGGACAGGTAATAGAGGTAGGGGAGACAAGAAGATGTTATGGATGTGGCAAAGTAGGGCATTTAGTGGGTAGGTGTAGAGATAATATAAGGTACGGAAGGTATAATTAGCAAGAAGTGGTAAGGAATAATAGTCTGGAAGTTATTACAGATGTTTAAATAACTTGCGGAAGGTATAAGGCAGTGTAACAGCGAATAGATGAGGGTGTGTGAAACGGGTGTGTAGCGGGGCAACAAGAGAAACAGAGTATTGATGAGAGTTGATTGAAACAGACGATATTAGTAGAGAAATAATAAACATCTAGGGGAGACAAGCAGAAGTGGTCAGGTGTGAGTGAGTGAACTGTTTTATAGAGAAAGGCGAAATAAGCGTGAAGGGGTGAGATGTTTTCAGGGGAAGTAGGGAGATGAGAATAGACGTAGATTTTAAAGTCAGTGTGCATTTGAGCCGGGTCCAGTGCGGACGTCTAGAGAAATCTAGTTAGCTTACCGCGGACTAGAAAGGAGTTGTAAAAAGATGAAAGTTAAGACAGATATAGGGCGACAGCCAATTAGTTTAGTTATCCTATTTCCAGGAGTTGTGATTGTTAGTTACTAAATGTTGTGTTAGATATGGCAAGATAGAATAGGTGTGATTGTCACTGTTAAGGTTAGGGTTACCTTAGCGGCAATGAAACTGATTGTGAATCAGTGAAATTGACATAGAAGAACATTGTTGGAAACTTGTTAAGTGTCCAGCGCTCGCCGACTTTGATGGAGTCGTAGAGCAAGATTTATGAAGAATATAGAATCAGTGGGATTGTCACTGTTAAGGTTAGGGTTACCTTAGCGGCAATGAAACTGATTGTGAATCAGTGAAATTGACATAGAAGAACATTGTTGGAAACTTGTTAAGTGTCCAGCGCTCGCCGACTTTGATGGAGTCGTAGAGCAAGATTTATGAAGAATATAGAATCAGTGGGATTGTCACTGTTAAGGTTAGGGTTACCTTAGTGGCAAAGAAACTGATTGTGCATCAATGAAAGTGACACAGTAGAACATTGTTGGAAACTTGTTAAGTGTCCAGCGCTCGCCGACTTTGAGAAAGTCGTGGAGCAAGACTTATGAAGAATCTAGAAGTGTGATTGTAGCTGTTAAGGTTAGCGTTACCTTCTCGGCATAGAAGCTGATTGCGAATCAGTGCAATCGACACGTTGTTGGATAATCTCGCTGACTTCGAGGAAGTCGTGGCGGGAAAGTTTAGGAAGCTTATGACAAAGCTTCTACCATGAAGAGAGACTTTTATCGATCGTGTAGATCGTACACATCATTGGGAAACTTCAAGTAAGGGTCCTCAGAGACTTGGGAGCTTATGACTAGCTTCTATGACACACAATTGAACTTGTTAGTCAAGTAGATTACATAGAGTTGGGAACTCGACAATAGAGTTCCACCGAGTTTGGGCTAAAGTAGCAGTCCATGAGAAGTGCACCTGAGGGTGGCACTAATGTTAATCAAGGGAGGGAATTGTCACTGTGAATATATGTACTGTTAATTTGTGAAATGTGTTTACATGATCCGGACATGTGCCTTGTCAAATAAAGATGTTTTGTGTGTAGTCAGGACTTGAGTTGAGTCATTAAAACATCTTCAGTGTTACAACCATCTAGCGAGTGAACGAGCTGGGAGAATCGCGGGGGAATTGATAAGTTACAACGTGAAGTACTACACTATAGATCATAACGGTCCAAGGAGAGTCGCAACAGAATGACGTGAAGTACGAGGCATCAATCATGGCGGTCCAAAAGACTGGCATGGCAGCTTGAGAACGGGGCAGATCATCAGAGTGGCGAGGAACTCGTCATTCAGCAATCCGGCCATAAGCAGCATCACGAGCCCTCGCTCATCGTGCTAAAGCACCTCTGGTACTCGGGCTCGTGGTGAAGAGGAGTGATCTCAATCTCAAGGGGACGAGAGGTCAGTCGATCGTTCATGAATCGTCATTTCATCGGTCACGACATTGATCAGTCAAGTTGATCATCAAGGTCATAAGAAGTTGATTATCAAGCATTAGTGTTTGGGCTCTCTGTTTTCATTATTACATCACGCTGGAGAGCTCTCTCAGCGCAGCTCATTCTCTCGAGGACTCTCACAATTTCATTATTACACCCCTCTTTAGTTAGTTCATCTATATATTTCCTCTTATCCCTTTTAATGCATCTTCCCACTTCCTTGTTCACCTCCGTGTAAGCTTCCTGTGTCTTGGCTTTTATTTCCTCTCGTTTTGCTTTTATTTATGTCTACCTTCTTATTCTTCTCTTTTCTTTAATTTTATCCAGAGTCTCTGCTGTCATCCATGTCTTTTTCTAGCAATCTTTTGTGCTCAGCGTTTCTTCGCATGTCTCTTTCCATAATTCATTTACCTGTTTTCAATAATCGTCTTTAGTAAATGTATTTTCTAGTTGATGGAGGACATGGTATATGTTTGATATTGTGACTGTTGGTAGCAAACAATCATAATAAGTCAGTAGTTTGGTAAAGCATTTGTGTCTCATACTGGGTGCTGTGTCACTGAAAAGCGTCGCACGTGGGTGAATTTGCCAATACTGGACAAACAGGTCCATCTACATAATGAACATGAGGTATTTCTGTGTGTCTGCCCGTGTCTCTTTTCTGTTGCACCTATGTCATCTGAATTTGATAACAGCACTGTCTGGAATTGCGCTGTGCCACTTTTTACTTTTAGTTTTGCTCTCACGTGATCCGATATGCAACCACATTTTCTGTTTCTTTCACTGATAAAAAATTCTCTCAAGAAAACCCTGCAAACATCCCTATATCTCAACACTAGTTTGTTCTTTTGTCATGTTCCATTCGCTGAAAAACTACCCACGTGGCTGAAATTACCATTACTTGACAGACATATCCATCTACAGAATGAACAAGAGGCAGTTTGTGTGTCTGGCCATGTCTCTTTTCTGTGCACTTTGTGGCTTCTGAATTTGATATCAGAACTGTCTCGAATCGCGCTGTGCCATTTTTTTTATTTTTATTTTTGCTCTCATGTGCAACGATATGCAACCACAGTTTCTGTTTCTGTCACTGATACAAAATTCCCCTGCAAACATCCTTATATCTCAACACTAGTTTGGTCTGCCGTCTCGTTCCATCTCTAAGTTTTCCTGACAATATTTGTTTGGGAATACATTATTCATTCTTTACATGACCCACCCACGGTAGTCTCTAATTCCTAAGTAATTCCATGATGGACGCGAATAGGGCTCGCTGCAAGACGTTAGTTTGTTACTTTCTCCCGCTATATTATGTTCGTTAGCTTGCAAAGAGAACACACATTTTTAAAAAATGTATAACCTGTTATCTTTCCCAACATAGGTAGTCCAAGACCATGATCCACATAAAGTGTACCATCATCATGCAAACCTGGTTTAGCTATGTCGTCTAATGTTGATACACGTAATCCAAGTATAATCAATCGGCATCTGTCTCCCATAAATGAAAATCGCCCCTATCGAAAAGATTCTCCTCTATTTAAGGTTATCTTGTTAAACTGGAAATATTGATATGGTGATACGGGGAATTAACAACAAGATATGTTTGACGGCGTAATCCCCCAAAAAACTCACGGACAGCGTTACAAGTGACGTTGATAATTTTTGTTTGTCTGTTTGTGTGGAAAATTTGAGTCATCTCACTGAAAGGCTCCTTTAGGTGGTCAGGGAACGTGTAGATCACATTCCAAAATACCAAAACATGTATCTAAATGTAACCAATGTCTCACTGTGCATGTAGGCGCTCTCCTAGTTCTGTAACGCTCTCCAATTATCAGTATAGATCTGTCTGACATCATATGGAAGAATATCTAAAGCGTCATCGTCAACTGTTAGTTTTCTTCTTTTCGCAGAACATCCAGTTTCCACTCGATGTGATAGCTCGTTTGTGTGACGCCGATGAAGAAGTAGAAGGAGTCTGTATGGGGAACGATGAATACTGCTGTAGTTCGTATGTAAATTGTCGCTACTATTAAACGACGAACTGTAAAGAGGCCGTACGTGAGTGGTAGCGATACAGGTAGTGATATTGCATTTTTGGTTTTCTAGATGTTTTTTCTTTAGATTGTTGAGGTGCATTTGCACACGAAATATCATCAATAGTTTTGTTTTCACTAGCAGAAAATCACCATAGACTTTTTTTCTCCCGCAGATCCTCATTTCTTAGCTTATATCCGAACTTATCTTGGAACTATTTTCCTGACGTATTTGTGACACAGGTGACTTCCTACCGCTGAGAGTTATTTTCACGATGCATCGTTTAAGAGCTGTTGAACTGGGCTCTTTTCAATATTGGATATTCAGATGAGTCCAGAATCAGGAAGAATCCATAATGACTGAGCTACTCGAAACACTGAGATGTGCTGTTGGTGACACATGTGAAAAAAGATGATGGCGTTTGTTGTCGAAACATCATGATGGCTGAGTGAACATGTTGTTGACATGACAGATACGGTTGTCGTTATTGAGGCTGACAAAACAGTTTGTTTTCGGTGATGACCATGTGAAAGGTTGTATCTCCCTATCAACCGACAACATGGTAAAAACTTGTAGTCGGTGCCACTGGTGTACGACTCGTTATGACAGAGGTTGACACACTCACAGAGTTTGTAGTGTCAACATAAGAACATACCCAGATTTGTCGACGCATCAGAGATTGTAGGATCAGCACAGTGACAGGCTCATGTGCCTCAACACACACTCGATTGTAATGTCTCTGCTCTACATGTATTATCGGTGTTCTTGTAGTCGACACTGTCGTGGTGTGATCGTTCAAGATGTCATAGATGTCGACACACTAGGCTGTAATGTCGGTGATATATGTGATGGTATTGGTGTCGGGAGAATACAATTTGTAATGTCAACACCCCACATTCTCTCATATTAACAACTAGTCGAGTCACCTTTCATGATAAGCGTGGTCGGTGACGCACACATTTCGATGTTGTTTTAATGGTGTCGAGCAAAATTTAATATCAAAATATATAAAAAATGTTCAAACTTTTTTATGTTGATGTAGTTGTAGTCTTGCGCGCATCAGAATAACGAGATCGCCATCACTGAGACCGGTGTCGACACGCTCTCTGTTTTGTGTGAGATATGTCAACTGAACGTATGTTTTGTTTCTACCCTAGCTGTGTTCGAGTAAGTTGGTTTTTGTGTACCAGATCAACCTTTTATTCATCATCTTCCACAGCAACTTTCCTACATAAGGGAGCAGACAGATGGGTCTGTAATTCTTGGAGATAATTTTTGTGTGTGTGACTTTTCTGAGTCAAGGTATGGTATGTAGAGATCTCCTCCCAAGCAGATGATACGTGTCCTAAGTGTCAAATATTGTTAACGATCATGAAAAACCAGTCATCGAGGTGGCATTGTCGACAGGCTTGAAGAAACCAATGTCGAAATTTGACATTGACAAATACCTGAACACTGTCCTTCACCCTCATTGTAATGTTTAAGTAAGATTTCCTGGAATGAAATTCGACATCTAGGTGAGCATCGCGTCAACCATATCCTAGGCTGTGATTGAGCTCGATATTTTACATCCCCTTTGACTGGAGGATGATGAACCTGTAAATCACGGAAGCCGTGTTGTCATCGAACGGTCTAGGTATGGTATGTAGAGATCTCCTTCCAGGTAGATAATTCATGTCTTGAGTGTCAAATTCGGTTAACGATCCTGAAAAAAGACATGATGACGGAATCCTCGAGGTGTGAGGAATATTGTTATAAGACCATGATTAGCATGTACCATACCAACGGACGTAGACAATCACCATACCCGACCACATTTGTCTGTCCACACTGCAACTTATCAGTTCAGTTGTTGAGTGTTTTCCATCTTCTCTCTTTGTCGAACACGATCTATCATTCTTTTTTTATTTTGCCACTTGTAACCAAGTATTCGAACTTACCCTTTTTTCATGATGTGCCTGTAAAACATCGATTGTTACTTTCGACTGTTGATTAAGAGCTCTCTTTTTGTGTTGGACTGTTTTCAAACATTCAGGGAACGCTCAAATTCTTCTGAGAAAGGCCACATATGCGGCCTCTAAGCGGCTTTTCATTTGGTTGTCTGCTGACCAGCGATGTCACCACCACCTCATGTATACTTGATTCTGACAGGCGATTTGCGAAAAAAATAAGAGGGAAGCAAGTAGGTATGAACGCCGTATACAAACAAGACATGAGAATCTGTGGCAAAATCAATCTAGCCAGGGGTCTGATGGTGGCATATGTCGAATGATTTGACATGAACCCGCTACTTTTCAACATCTTCACTTTTAAAAGTAACAGGTGAATCGACTAAGGTATAGATAGCATACTACCCAAAACCGGCGCTTTTTATTCTGCTGCGAAGATAGAGATAGTGGACACGATGTACGTACACGATCAGCAGACTGAACTTACCCAATTGTTCAAAAGACTTGAGCAATTGAGTGAGAATCGAACACTGGTGAACCAGACAAAGACGACTTCAAATTTGTGTCTCTCCGATCAAAGATATTGTGAACACACTTTCAAAACTTCCACAAGTTGATTCAGAAACTATCGCGATGCCCCGCGAATCACTGGCTCGTGTTTTTTTTTTTTTTTTTTTTTTTTTTTTTTTTTTTTTTCGACTCACCCGTGATTCGCGGGGTATCGCGATAGTTTCTGAATCAACTTGTGGAAGTTTTGAAAACATGACAAAAGAACAAACTAGTGTTGAGATATAGGGATGTTTGCAGGGTTTTCTTGAGAGAATTTTTTATCAGTGAAAGAAACAGAAAATGTGGTTGCATATCGGATCACGTGAGAGCAAAACTAAAAGTAAAAAGTGGCACAGCGCAATTCCAGACAGTGCTGTTATCAAATTCAGATGACATAGGTGCAACAGAAAAGAGACACGGGCAGACACACAGAAATACCTCATGTTCATTATGTAGATGGACCTGTTTGTCCAGTATTGGCAAATTCACCCACGTGCGACGCTTTTCAGTGACACAGCACCCAGTATGAGACACAAATGCTTTACCAAACTACTGACTTATTATGATTGTTTGCTACCAACAGTCACAATATCAAACATATACCATGTCCTCCATCAACTAGAAAATACATTTACTAAAGACGATTATTGAAAACAGGTAAATGAATTATGGAAAGAGACATGCGAAGAAACGCTGAGCACAAAAGATTGCTAGAAAAAGACATGGATGACAGCAGAGACTCTGGATAAAATTAAAGAAAAGAGAAGAATAAGAAGGTAGACATAAATAAAAGCAAAACGAGAGGAAATAAAAGCCAAGACACAGGAAGCTTACACGGAGGTGAACAAGGAAGTGGGAAGATGCATTAAAAGGGATAAGAGGAAATATATAGATGAACTAACTAAAGAGGGGGAGGAAGCCGACTTTCCGTTGTGGGAGACAGATACCAATTATTTATACTTGGGTTAAGTACACCTACATTAGACGACATTGTAAAACTAGCTCCGCAGGATGATGGTACACTTTTATATGGATCATAATTTTGGACTACCTATGTTGGGAAAGATAACAGGTTATACATTTTTTTAAAAATGTACGTTGTCTTTGTAAGCTAAAGACTGGACAGAGTAACAAGCTAACGTCTTGCAGTGAGCCACACTCCCGTCCATTATGGTATTACTTAAGAATCGGAGACTACAGTGGGTAAGTCACGCGAGAAGAATGTAAAATAAAACAACAACAACAACAAAAAATACAACCCAAAAAAATTGAATGTAAATACAAATATATTAATAAAAATATTGTAAGGAAAACTTAGAGATGGAGCGAGGCAATAGGGTAGACCAGTGTTGAGATATAAGAATGTTTGCAGGGCTTTCTTGGGGGAATTTTTTATCAGTGAAAGAAACAGAAGATGTGGCTGCGGATCGTAGCACATGGAAAGCACAATTTAAAAAATGGCACAGCAAGTTTCGAGACAGTGCTGTTATAAAATTCAGAAGACAAATAAAAACGTATCTTGTTCATTCTGTAGATGGAACTGTCTGTCCTGTATTGGCAAATTCAGCCACGTGCGACGCTTTTCAGTGAGACAGCACCCAGTATGAGACACAAATGTTTCACCAAACTACTGACTTATCATGATTGGTTCCTACAACCCGTCTGTCATGACGTCGCTGGTTTTGTAGTTTAATTAAATTAATTTTTTATCATAAAGCTCACCTCCGATTAACATTAATTACCTAGGCTGTTTAATAAGACATGAGATCGCTTCGGTGTCCGACATAGACTTAAGCTGGAACATAATGTGTCACAGCCTTAAACATATATTATAACTGTCTACAGTTCAGTGTACGTTAACTTCTTCATCTGATCTTTGAGTTGTTATTATCATTGACGTGTTTATAAAGGCAAAGCAGTAAGACAACTTACCACAACAAATATAAAATATGTTAGACGCCTTGTGTCCGTTTGAATGTGTTGATGAATGGTAGGGGACAATGATACAAAAATATTCTTAGTACTTTTTCCCCATTAACAGCCTATGGATGCGAAAGCTGAATAATGTGGTCACGTAATAAACCAGACAGACTGGATCGCCCCCATAATTACCCTATTTTATTAGCGTTTTGATTACGTTGTGCTAATATTGATAATCCTTATCTTTAGTGATGTAACGAGTGTGTTTGGAAATATTGGGTGAGGGATTGATCGATCTACTTAGTCACCACTCTAGCCAGTCACCCATCACTTCAACATATATTTATATCACTATTTGGATACTGAATCACACAAACACACACACCTCTCCATAAACCCAGCTAACCGTCCATTTGCTCTAGGACCCACAGACAAGCACAGACACCTCTCCATCAAACCCAGCTAACTGTCCACTTGCTCTAGGACCCACAGACAAATACACACACACCTCTCCATCAAACCCAGCTATCCGTCCACTTGTTCTATGACCACACATGAATATAGGCACCTCGCCGCCAACAATTATTACTTTTTTTTCTTTTTTTCAGCCAGCTAAGTTTTCCGAAGAATTTTCCTTTTGTCTACTCTCTGATTACTGTGCACAAACACACATGAACACGAACACAGGCTTCTTTGTGATCTGTTAATAAATATTTAAAACTAATTAATAACTAATAAAATGTATCAGAGAGGCAACTGACATGTACTACACCTATCTTTTCTGCTATGAACGTTGGGATGCACTCTCGATCTCATCTATTAGTGGACTTAGCTTGACCTTTATTTCTTAAACCTATGTGATACATCGATAATTCCAACATAGCGACGCAGCGAGATGACACACACGAAATTCAATACTCAAAATCCGTACGTTCATCGACCACTACTCGCCTCGCTCTATAAAAAGGAGAATATTGTTTTAACACTATCGAGCTCGCCGAATTATTTTTATTGTTTACTGAATTTTGTCATATTTATCGTCAAATATGGCCCATTTACGTCCACGTGGATATAATAAATATTAATTTATTATTATTAAATGTATATATGAACAGTATATCTATGAAATAACTAACGTATCACTACTCCCTAATATGGTAGTTTCACTTCCGGAGTGGGCGTGGTCTATAGCCGGACAACATACACACACTAGCTCCTATTGGAAGTTGATAATGGCGCGAAAAACTGATGTCCATTATATGCCTCCTTAACCAATTATCTCCCCTACTATCCCCTTCATGCACTATACAAGTCCTATACATATATACATATATATATATATATATATATATATATATCATGACATCACTCTGGCTTGGCGCAGCTTGGTGCAGCTTGGCGCAGTTTGGCGCAGTCTCTATATAACTCCTGTACTCATAGGGTACTGGACTTCGTAGGGTATACCCTATTCTTTGTCTTTGTATCCAAGTCGATCATAACGTGCGCCTCCTACTACTCCTATTGTTCCGAGAACCATCTAACATGACTCAGACGTAGAAGAAATTGTAGATAATATACGACTTTCACTCTATTAATATTTTACTAAATTTATCAAACAAAACAGTACAGTAATTATTATATATTCTCAAACACTATAAATGATTTGGGATAATATTTCTTTCTTTCTACTTTGTGACCTTCACTCTAGGGCTATTGCTCCCTAAATGTTGGCGTATGTACGTTGTGTTGTAGTTTTCGACAAAATTTTGAATTTCGTCCAACCTATTCGACTTCAACTTCCACGGAATCAGTTTCACTGCCGTTAGGAATTTCCCATATCCGCTCCACCACTTGTCACATCATTTCCCAACATTTTTTATCGACACGACATTTTTGTGTACTGGATTGTCTTCACACTTCGATCTCTACTCAGACTTGCCAGTCTGTCTCCATGAGCACCCTTGGGAGTTGGAGTAGAGACGTAATCGGCTCTGATATTCGTCGACCCTGATAGAAGCCACCAGCTTTGGGTAGAAGACCGCTCTCAGTTCGGTTGTTGTGCAACGCTTTCAATTTAACAGTAATTAGAACTTTTTTCAACCCGAAACCATTAGGAACTCGTAACGACATCTTTTATGACTTTAACAATCAAAGGACTGTTAAAGTCATAACTGATATCGTAAAGATATCCAGAATTACCATAATTTTACATTCTTATGCCATGGTTGTTGATAGCGATAATACATCTCTAGTAACATCAGTGCTACAAAGAAATAATTTATAACGATTGTCCCTTTTTAGAGGATAAACTGATTGAGACCCGGTAAGCTGTTATATAGAAAAAACTACTGATAGTAATTGGGAGAACTTTATTAGTAGAATCATATATATATATACGATCTTAATGAGTGGCCGGAACAGCTGCGTTAAAAGCGGAAGCTGAATGGAGTAGGCTGACTTTCTGAACACATTTGGGGTGGCAGTCACAACAACTGACTCAATCAATCCTCATTAATCTGCAACCGTGGTCAGAATGAATAAACTTTCGGCTGGAGGAATAGCAGATCAACAGAGACAAGATTCGTCATCTATCTATCTATCTATCTATCTATCTATCTATCTATCTATCTATCTATCTATCTATCTATCTATCTATCTATCTATCTATCTATCTATCTATCTATCTATCTATCTATCTATCTATCTATCTATCTATCTATCTATCTATCTATCTATCTATCTATCTATCTATCTATCTATCTATCTATCTATCTATCTATCTATCTATCTATCTATCTATCTATCTATCTATCTATCTATCTATCTATCTATCTATCTATCTATCTATCTATCTATCTATCTATCTATCTATCTATCTATCTATCTATCTATCTATCTATCTATCTATCTATCTATCTATCTATCTATCTATCTATCTATCTATCTATCTATCTATCTATCTATCTATCTATCTATCTATCTATCTATCTATCTATCTATCTATCTATCTATCTATCTATTTATCTATCTATCTATCTGTCAGATTGTCTATCTATCTAATATCATTAGAAGTCACAAACGACATATAAGGTAGAAATTATAGACTTTTTAGTCCGAATATCTTGTTACCAACTGTCAGACCTTTTACAGGACCCTCATTATATCACACAAAAAGGCTCTATTCTGAGAAAGTCGCACAATCTCGGCGATGGAGCTGATGCTTGCTCCCTGCCTCAGTGTACTTTTTAGTGTTTCTCTAGGACAGGTACTTTTCCAAAGATGGATTGACCAAGGGTGAAATCACTTGTAGCACGTCATTTTAGATCAATATTACCCTAGTTACTGTGTTCTACTCCAGTATAAAACACAATGGATATTGATATCACCAACATGTGTTACGTGATTTATTGAACCGTTACCAAGTGGGGGAACCTACTGTTGGCGGTCACAACATAGGGCATGTTGACCTTAGACCTTTTGGTGGACGAGAAGAACGAGCAACAGTTAACACCTTTGTTTGGGCTGATGTGTTTGTGTGTGCGTGTGTGTGCATTTGTATGTGCCTATGTGTGCCTAGACAGTTGTTGATGCGTGTGCAAGAACGGTTACAATGATACAATTGCTCATACATAATTGTCAGTCATTATAAGAACCTGAACATCACTGAAAGTACAGCAACACAAGGTGCGGATACCAGAAAATATAATAACAATGGTCAAAAACGATGAAACAATAACTATTGCTAGTTTTAAAATAGAAGAATATTTGGAGATCCCCACACGGTGAATCAAGCATCAAAGCAATAACTATTAACTGTGGGTCTATCGGTGATGGTATACGGACATCAGTGATAGTAGAGCAGCAGGAAGGATCCACTAGTTCATTTAATGAAACCTTCACGATTAGTTTGATGAAACCAAATAACCAGCCATGAGTTGATACAAAGATTAGGGACTGTAACCATGACAACTGGAAGAGGATGGATCACGTGCTTGGAGGACGTTATGTTGCACGGACTGCAGATGACAGATGTTTAGTGGTAGAGACAATGAAGGATAATAGTGTAGAAGTGTGGAAGCAGAGCTTGGCAGCGTGGTCCAGAATTAGGACAACTCACAGTGATTAGTCATAGTTCTTTGATAATGGACTAAGGTTGTTGTTTGAAGTGTAAAACCATTCCATGTTTTCCCTGACTGAAATGTTGTCAGATCCTGCACTAGAATAACAATAATAATGTGTGTATAGGTATGTGTGTATGTACATATGTGTGTGTGCTTTGGACTTTTTAGATCCATTCTTCTTCTTCTACCTTTTAGCTCCCAGTGGAGCATAGGTCTTCAACAAACACTTTCCAAGTCGTTCTGTTTTTTGCAATTCTTTTAAGATCATTCCATGTCTTCCCCATCATCTTCATCTCTGCTTCAATCTGTCTTCTCCAAGAATTCCTTGGTCTTCCTCTTTGTCTTTTCCCCTGGGGATTCCAAAAAAGGGCCTGTTGTGTAATACTCTCAGTTGGTTTCCGTAGTGTGTGTCCTATCCATCGCCATCGTCTTCGCTGTATTTCTTTATCCACTGGTATTTGACCGGTACATTTCCATAATTCCACGTTAGTGACTTTGTCCTGCCATTTCCATCCCTTTATTCTGCGCAAGCATCCATTAATGAAAGTCTGTACCTTCGTGATTGTCAATTTTGTTATTCTCCATGTTTCACAGCCATATAATAGAACCGACTTAACATTGGAGTTGAAAATTTGTATTTTTGTATTTAGCCTAATTTCTTTGGATTTCCATATGTTTCCCAGTGCAATGAAAGCTCCTCTTGCTTTTGATATCCTTATTTTGGTATCGTTTTCTGTTCCTCCCTCTTTATCTATATTACTGCCCAGATATATATAAGATTGTACGTCTAGTAGAGGTATTTCTCCTAGTTTTATATGGCTATTGCCAACTGCATTAATTCTCATAATGTTGGTCTTATCTCTATTAATCTTTAGTCCTAGCTGCTGTGATCTCTCATCTAATATACTCATTTTATCTTGCATCTGTTGGTGGCTGTGTGATAGGAGAGCTATGTCATCAGCAAAGTCTAAATCATCAAGTTGTTTGGTCAGTGACCACTGGATCCCATTTCTGTTGTTTTGAGTTATTTTCATAATCCAATCTATGGCCAGTAGAAAGAGAAATGGAGACAGAAGGCATCCTTGCCTTGCTCCTGTTCTTATTTCAAATGCTTCTGTAAGCTGTCCTTCATGCACCACACTACATTTTGTTCCTTCATACATTGTTTTTATCAGGTTAATAAACTTTATGGGGATTCCATAATGACTCAGCAACTTCCAAAGCATTCTTCTGTCTAAACTATCAAATGCCTTTTCGTAATCTATGAATCCAATATAAAGTGGGGATTTTAGTTCTAAACTTTGTTCAACTATTATACGTAGAGTAGTTATTTGATCAGCACATGATCTGTTCTTCCTAAAACCTGCTTGTTCATCTCTCAAGTGTTTCTCTATAGCCTCTTTTAGTCTCTCCAGAATGATTCTGCCTAATATTTTTCCTGGCACTGATAGTAGCATAATTCCCCTATAATTTGTGCACTCCTGTAAACTTCCTTTCTTTGGTAGTTTGATCATATAACCTTCTCTCCAGTCTTTAGGTATTTCTTCCCTCTCCCAAATTTTATCCAATAGATTATGTAACATCTTGGTAGAGCTGTTAATATCTGCTTTGATGGCTTCCGAAGGAATTTCATCTGGTCCTGTGGCTTTACCATCTTTTAATAGTTTGATGGCTTTCATTATTTCTTCTTTGCTTGGTTTTCCGCAGTTAACGTGTAATTCCTCTTCTGCTGGTAGTATATCTGGAGGATTATTTGAGCCGGGTCTGTTCAAAAGTTCTTCAAAGTGCTCCTTCCATCTCTCCATTTGTTCCCTTATATTACTAAGCAGATTTCCTTTCTTATCTTTGATAAAGGCGTTGATCTGTTTGTATTTTCCACCTAATTTCTTTGTGCTGTTGTACAGTTCTTTCATATTCCCTTTATTTGCTGCTTCTTCTGCCTCTTTAGCTAATTCATCTATATATTTCCTCTTATCCCTTTTAATGCATCTTCTCACTTCTTTGTTCACCTCTGTGTAAGCTTCCTGTGTCTTGGCTTTATTACTTCTTGTTTTGCTTTTATTTATGTCTGCTTTCTTGTTCTTTCTTTCTTTAATTTTATCCAGGGTCTCTGCTGTCATCCATGCCTTATTCTGGCGTTCTCTTTTCCCCAGTGTTTCTTCGCATGTCTCTTTCCATATATTTTTTACCTGTTTCCAATGATCTTCTATATTTATTGTATTTTCTAGTTGTTGGAGGACTTGGTATTTGTTTGATATTGTGACTGCGAATTTATCTTTAATTCCTTGTTCTTTAAGAAACCCTACATTGAAATACTGTCTGCCCTTATTCGTTGTAGTATACCTTTTTAATTTAATTTTAAGTTTGGCTAACAGAAGATGATGGTCAGAAGCTATATCTGCCCCTCTATATACTTTTACATCCTGTAAGGATGACTTAAACTTATTATTAATACATATGTGATCAATTTGGTTTTCCGTTCTATGATCTGGTGACATCCATGTAGCTTTGTGTATTCTTTTATGTTGGAATATTGTTCCTCCTAGGCTCATTTGATTAAGGGCGCAGAAATTCACAAATATCTCTCCATTCTCGTTTATATCTCCAAGTCCATGTTTTCCCATAATCTCTTCGAAGCCTCTGTTGTCTGATCCTACCTTAGCATTTAGGTCTCCCATCAAGATTATAATATCCTTGGCTCGTCTTGCATCCATCTGGCATTGTAGCTGTTTATAAAAATCATCTTTAACTGAGTCATCTTTATCGTTGGTTGGTGCATAGCATTGTATAATGTGTAATTTTATTTTGTTTTTGGTTGTTCTAAATGTTGCTCTCACCAGTCTTGGTCCCACTGCCTCCCATTCTATTAGTGTCTTCTGTGCATTCTTTGATAGCATTATAGCTACCCCTTCGCTATGTTGTGCTCCTGGTTCCTGGTGTCCTGATGATAAAATCATCTCCCCTGTATTCAATTTTATTCTCTCCGCTCCCAGCCATCTTGTTTCACACATTCCCAGAATATCTATCTTGTAGTTGGTCATTTCTGCTGCCACTTGTGCCGCTTTTCCCTGTTCGTTAAGGGTACGAACATTCCAGGTGCCAATTCTGGATGATTTCCTGGTAGACAAAGGGTGAGTCGGCAACCCGGACTCCCTATGGCTTTCTCCGGATTGCGTCATACATCTCTTAGACAGAGAGCCCTTCTCTTTCCTGGTTGACGGATTTACTTTATCTTTCTTTGACTTGTTCATGTTTGTGAAGTTTTTTTCGGCTTATTTTTTTACAGTATGGGATAGCCAGTCCCATGCCTAACCCTCCTTTCTCGCCTCTTACGAACATTTTTAGATCCATAGTCTAGTTTAAATAAAGAAATCGTCTCCATTGTACAACGGACAACTACATAGCCCGTAGATACTCCCCGCAGCATGCTCTCCAGTATCAAGCACGTCCGCTACACACTAGCATCACCTCAGATGCACGAACCTCGAAGCATGACGCAGATCTTGTCTCCAAGCTCGCTAAGTCGAAGCCACACAATCTCTCGCCGTGGTCATAGCCCCAGTAGCTAAAAGGGCGTGGTGATCTACAATGACTAATACCCATTAACACAACCCACTTAATTATTTTAATATCAAGTTTTACAGTATCAGTCTGCACAAGTATAACCCTCTGAAAGTTCTGCCACTGTTGTATTGTGTTTTTTTGTCCTTAAGTGTCTGTCCAATAGCTGAACACTAGAATATTCTTGTACGAAATACTGACGTTTTTAAATGTACTATAGATAGCGTTTACACGTACATTTCGATACACTTTTTTATTTAGATAGGATCTTCTGTTGTTTGTTTGTTCAATCAGTTGTTTGGATTATGTCTGTATCATCGGTACTCAAATGAGTAAATTAATAATAACCAATGTGTAGAAAAAATTCAAGCGGTTATGGTTTACACTTGTTGTCAATCCAGTTTTCACCGAAGATAACATTTGGAAAAAAGAGTTTAGTTAGAGTGTGCATATATTAGAGATTGTTACAGTCAAAATATAATTATTGTTACAAAAGTTGGTGCAGAGTATAATTCCAGACTCTCTCATGAAGTCAGCTGTCTGTTTAAGCGAATTCTGTTGTATTATATTCAGCTGTTTCTTGAAGCCTTTCCGGTCAGCGGTAGTTTCTATCATAATTAGAGTCTGTTAGATCCAGTCTGATTGATTACTTGTTAAAACATTGCACTGTGTTCTGCGCCAGTGGCCCAGCGCATTCGATTTCAGCCAACATTTTATTCAGGTGTGCTTTCCTTAGCCTTTGATTGTCCTCAATCTTCCTGCAAGGCAGCAGATTGTCTTTTCTGTAGGGGGATTCTGCCCTTAGATGGTCGGCCCTCCTAGGTTTACGAGCACCATCTGCCCATATTTGATCTTGGCCGTTGGGCTTTGTTCGAACGTAAACAAGCTTCCATCTTGGTGCGTCCGTCTTGGTGCCTTCAAGTTTTTCATATCAGGTTTTGTTTAGAGCTTGACTCGTCACCAGCAAGGAATAAAAATTCAAATTCTAGGGATCATCCCTATGTGAGTGTGCGTGTGTGTGTGTGTATGTGTGTGTGTGCTTATGTGGGTATGTGTGTGTGTGTGTGTGCTATAGAAGATATTTATTTGTAAATTGATAAAAACGGACGTTAGAAAACAAATGTTTGTCTTTACAAGTTTGCAGAGGGACACGAACACTTTGTATAAAAAATAAAAAATAAAAAGAGTGATAATTGATTGTTAGAATGTGTACAATATTTGTGATCGCAAGTTTTGCTATTCTGATATCTATTCCATGTGGCCGCTGCTTAGGTAAGTTTGGGTTGACTGTTTCATTTAGAACAGCATTTGATGCATTCACATACACAGACACAGACAGAGACACATACACACATACATATACACTTACACATGCACACGCATACACATACATTGACACACAAAGTCACACAGTCACGCAGACACACGCACACACAGTACACATTGTTTTAACTCTTTCAGTACGGAAGGTTTTTTATCAATTTATCGGTAGAGCTTTCAGAGATACAATTTGTGTTAGTTTTAAATATCAATCTACATGTTTTATATCTATCTAACCCTTAACATATTATATATGAATTTTTATATAAAACAAGGAATTAGAATTCACCAATACCAATGTGATACAATGAAAAACAGTAAAGGTTTCTTTCACGCCCTTCTAGGCGTAGTGGAATATGGTGTTAGTGGCCATATTTTTCTATGACCACGGCTGATTTTGGGTGATGTGGTTAATATTACACCAGGCTGCTTTTACCTCCAAGAAAAATCTCTGGTAGCCATTTTTAGGGGCTGGGTGAACCCCGGAGTCTTGTCAGTCCGAGAAAATAATCCGTCACTGATAGGGATCGAACCCGGATCTTTCTGGTCTGGAAGCGAAGGTGAAACAATACATGTAACAAAATATATTTGATAACAGTTTATATTTAGCAAAATGAGAGTGCCATACTATGCGGCTAAACGTACATGATCGAAATCGACACGGCGCATGGTGCGTCGTACTGTTATAGAAACTACACAGACTGACTCTTAGTGTAATTACACATATACTCCTCATTTTATTTGCTCATCAAGGCATAACGCATTTATTAATCATCAGGCATTTGTTTATCAACATGATTCATCAACTTTGTCTACTTACGACTTGTAAGACTATGAAACACAAGTCTTGGAACACTTTAAAACACTTTCACAACACTCACTAATGTTCATATAAAGTTCATCATACTCTCTATCAAGTCTCTATCAATAACAACTTCTAAACTGACTTGAACTACAACTTGGAGATTCTAACTTCTTAACTAAATGGCTTCACTTTCTAATCTTAACTTTCTAACTGTTCTGACTATCCTTCTGACTAATTCATCTCTATCTGTAACTTCTTTCTGACCCTAACTCTGACTCGACTCTCTGACTAATTCATCTCTACCTAAATCTCATGACTAACTTGTTTCTGTCTCTCTAACTTACTTCATCCTGAACTGAACTAATTCATGCTGACTTTCTCCAACTAACTTATTGTGTTGAAGTTTATATACTATGGTATAGTTATAGTTATAGATATAAAATAGTAACACACTTTTGATAACTTTCAATGATAATGACGCATTGTACAACACATTTCCCATTTTAATAATAATTATTCTCTTATTGTGCACTTTGATTATTTACCTCATACATCAATTTCTGCATTATGTAAACTCTGTGCTCGGATAATTAAAACAATCTGCTTGTCTCAGGATTTTGACATTTTACTTAGATCAAATCTTCTCTTTTGGGGACAACAATTGCTTCTGTTTTATTCTCACTTAAACCTATTTCTCACTTTCTTTAATAACTGTATCGAGCTTTGACTGAGGTTTTTTTCTGCTCGCTGATAAATACCCATTAAAAAAAAAAAATAAGCCCCTCCTCCTGTAATTCCAGGAATGTGTTCTGTGTGTGTCTTGATGTTTTCATTGTACAACGAGAAGAGCTCTGGCAATCGACATGTCACCAGTCGGGACAGCCACGTGGGGAAGAGATATTCTCATCTCGTCACCTCAAACCAACATTTTCAATCTAAAAAAAAAACAACATTGACCCTCACAAAAGAAAATGGGAATGAAACGAAATAGTTATAAATACAGAACATATGAACGAGTAGTTAAAACAGTGATCAGAATACACAAAAAGCACCAAATTATGAATGCTTGATGATAATTAAAGAGCCATATAAGCAAAAGAGGTAAAATTAAATGTTCAGAAAAAAATCAGAACAATAAAATTCGTTTCATACCATTAGTAGCCATCGCAGTGTTAATATCGCAACACTTGTTGAACATAAAGATATATTGATAAGTTGAAGTGATTGATGCAGATATTTGCATGAATAGAGCGCACAGAAGCAATGAAAGAAATTCATCATCATCAGCATCGAGTGCCTTCTCCGCAACGAAGGTTGGCTACCATGGATCGACATTCTACTCTGCTTCTTGTTTTGATGGTGAAGGCTGTCATAGATTGACTTGTCCATCTTTAATGTTACTCGTCCATGTTAGTTTTGGTCTGCCTCTGCCTCTTTTACCATTGTATTTTTCCTTCCAATATTACTTTTAGTAGGCTGTTGTGTCTTATAACAAGCCCCAAAATCTCATTTGTCTTGTCTTAATTGTATTTTCTCTTTTTATTTTCAGTTGTTTTAAACCAACATGAAAAAAATTGGGTAGAACAAAAAGTTAAACATTAGCTTCATGTAGTTCAGGCAGGTTTCAATTACAGTAGAGGTAACAGAGAGGCCATCTTTAACATAAGAAACATCGTTAATGAAAGAAATGTGGGTACAAATGTAGAACTGCATACAGAAGATTACATCACAGTTTTTGACTACTTACAAGATCACAAATCTTGGAATATCTGGAAAGACGAGAGCGTTTTAACACAACAATGACACTGTATGGAATCACTATATTACGAGCAACAAGTAAAAATAAGAAGCATCAGATTGGTTCAAAGTGTACAAAGTCGTTAGACAGGGATTTATCCTCTCCTACTTATTATACTCGGTCGGTATGTGGAAGCAACACTTGCAATTTTTTTCGACAACTATAAACTTGATGTTGTGCTGCAGTATAGCCACCATCATCAACGACAAACTATCTTTAGATACATAATTTCTCTCTCTCTCTGCGATCAAGACTCAATCAGAGTAGGATTCCAGACTCTCTCATGATGTCAGCTGTCTGTTTAAGGGAATCGATTGCCCCATATAGTTTCTCTTCCAGGTAGGTGGGCGTGGACCACATTGTTCTTCTCAAGTCTGTTTACTGGGGGCAATCATGTAGAACAAGATTTGTAGCCATATTGTCCAGTGTACAGTGACATAGGCTGGTTGTACCTATTTTGAATTTGATGAACATGTGATTTCTTATTCTATTGTGGCTAGTGCCTAGGCGAAGTATGATGACTTGATCCCTCCTTGATAGATGTTGGTGTCTTGGGGCTTTTTAGAGCTGATAGTACTTACAATGCATCAGTCAGAATCACCAATTTATTGTGCCTGTTATTTTTGTGTTGAGTAGCCAGTGTTGCAGCATCTCTGAGGGCTTCAGTTTCTGCTTTAAAGTTGTTTGAGAATTTCCCAGTAGCTATTGACTTGGTGATCTCGTTCTGGTTATTCAGCGTCAAGAACCCCCCTCCATTTCTGGTGGCATTTGTAGCAGAGCCAACTGTGTATATGTGGGACCAAGAGTCCTGTGGGTAGTATCGTGTATGTGTTTTTCTGCTACGTGTTTTCTTTCTGTGTCTGATTGGGTGCCTTTTTTCATGATTCCTGTTATATTTTCCTTAAGTTCTGGTATTTTATGTTTTCCGTGAGGAGACATATCAGATGAGCCCAAGGGTTTCGATATTGTTTGGGAAAGTACTGGATCTCCAGTAGTTAGTTCATTGGCAAATTTCAGCGAAGTTGCTTCTCTTTAGTCGTACAATTCCGGAACTAGATATTCTTTGGTGCATGGCGTGGCTAAGAAGCCTTCTATATTTCTCCGTTTGTTGCAATACTTTAGTGACCCGTCTGTCATCTAAGGAGCCTTCTATATTTCTCCGCTTGTTGCAATACTTTAGTGACCCATCTATCATCTAATAGTTGTAAACCTGTTACTGTTTCTAGAATCTTGATAGGTGTAGATTTCATAGCACTAGTGATGATACGAGCAGCTTGGTTCTGTGTTCTGTTAATTTTGCTAAGGTGTGATTTGGAAGCCATAGCCCAGGCTGTGACTCTATACTCTATACTCTATATTTCTATACTCTCGAACTGGTCTGACTCTTCCTACGTATAGTCTTTTCAAGATAATGCTTTTTGCCCCCAGTCCGTTCCTGCCAATTTCTTCATAATATTTGTTCGTTTTCTGGCTTTTTTTCTTGCTCTGTCTACCTGATTTTTCCAAGTCATTCTGCGATTGATGGTAACGCCAAGCTTTGTTGGGATACATAACTTGACACCGGCGTTGGTAAAACTGTTACCGCCTTCGCTCGCCCTTCTAGGCGTGTTGGCAAAGCGGCACACTGATAACTAAAAAAAACGTCGTTATTTATAATGCCTGAATAATTAGTATCCTACTGTATGGATGCGAATCATGGACTACTTATGCAAAGCAGGAGAGAAGGCTAAATGCAGCCATATACAAAGCCTGCGTAGCATTTTGTTACCACCAGGAAGGACAAAGTGACAAACGTGAAGGTCCTCACTTGCTCGGGCCTCCCGAACCTCTACATGCTGCTCAAGGAACGTAGGTTACCCTGGTTTAGCTACTTACACCGTATGAGATATTGCTGCATACCAAAAGATATACTTCAAGGACAATTAACTGGTGGCAAAAGAACTATGGGGCGCACAAAACTCAAATTTATTGAGGTGTGTAAACGCGACATGAAGACTCTAAACATAAACCCTGCAACCTGGGTAGAAACAACTTTAGAACGCAATCTTTGGCAACACAATCTAAAGCTCCATCTCACGCAAGAAGCTGACAGGTCCATAGAAAATGAGATTACATAGCGGAAGAAAAGAAAGAAATAACTAATCCTAAGGACACTGCAAAACCCATAGTCAACTATGGCATAAGAATGCTACTATAGGTGTATGTATAATATACACGTAAGCGTGTGTAACAACATATTTCACTGTCATGCGTGGTTTTCCTTCTGTAGCTATCCGTTATAATATTTTGTAAGAAGTCATTAAAACTTTGTCATTTAAATTTGCATATTTCTGCACATATATTTTTTTCATCTTCTGTCTAGCTTCTAAACTGAAACTATTCCAGGTTGTTTATCCTTTTACGAAACGATTCCAAATGTTTCTACAATTTTTATGTTCGCATATTGTAATTAAGACGTACACTATTTCAAGCTAGCAACATGGGTTTCGTGTAATCTTATGGTGACGGGATAAACACGTAGCCCAGAGTCTCCATTGAGTAAAGTCGACGTGTATTAGTTGCTGAGCTAGCAATGGTGTACTAGGAATGGGGCAAACGTTCTAAATAGATGAAGACAAACTTTACATACACATGTCCGCAGCTAAAATATACTGAAGATCGCTTAATAAAAAAAATATTAAAACACTATTAGATCGTGACACAAAAGACACATTCTTGTTTATACTCACAAACAAAGTGTTATGTTGATCACGATATATGTTTAAAATAGTAAGCGATTAAACGCAGCCACTAGGAAGGAATGATAAAGGATTTACTCATTAATGCTGAGACTGATAAACATGTAAGTTTAATTTAAACTTCTACGAAGTTTGTCCACACACCGTATATATGACTGAAGAAACGAAGGCGGATAGGTCTGACAGTAATTGAATGTGGAAAGAGGCCTTAAGTGGCGAATGAGGAGGGATGGACATAAGTAGGAATGGAAAACAATGTTACCGGAGATGTCAATGAATATCCGGCTATCCTAGATGCTCTCTTCTGAAGTCCGCCAAATACGAATGATATTCGCTTTTTTATTTGGGCTGCTAATGAAACAATTCACCGAGTGTAAGCGTGTATGTGAGCGTTATATTCTACAAACATCTGCATCCATATGTATGGCCCCCAGTCTCGTGTCGTGGACCCTTCTTCAAGTCCAGGGCGCCATGATGTAAGGAGTAATAAACGTGCGACAGGCTTGCCAGTGTGGCTGATGATGAGTAAGAAAGAACAATGGACTACGCCGACATTCTGAATGTTCTCTGGAACGCTGGACTCAAGACCGACTCAAACAAATTATTCTGAATCTGCAACTAAGAACAGACTTCTCGAAAACCATGTCAAGACGGATATGCCAAACATGAGCTGTTCGCGAGAAACCAAATGATACTTGTAACCAGCACACTAATGCTGTGTTTCGTCGTTGTACGTTAAGTAAATGTAAGAAGACGAAATATACCTTGAAGGAGACATAAGCTTTTATGGGTTTGTTTGATTTGCAATGAAGATGATGCCGAATGAAGTATATCAGAACAAACCTATTACCAAAGTTCCAAGAAATAGCAGATGCACTTGTCATTGATCCTGTATTATATATAGAACCATTGAAAAATATGTTAAAGCAAATGTATGTATGAAGGAAAAGGATAAGTTACTTAAGGTCGTTACATTTACATGAAAAACCTCGCTTTTTAACCTTTAATGAACATAACATATACAAAACTGGTCAAACTGGATACCCACAATGATGCTTGAAGACCCCTGTACAACTTGCAGATATTACCAGATCCTCAGTGATCAAAGTTCAACTCCAAGAAATCCTTCTTTATAAGGCTTGAGGAAAAAAGTTATACCCATGAGCTCTGTGACGAAAGAATACATTTACAGGCAGTAGGAAATAGTCATCATCAGCTCTCATATTCTGTACCAAACGTTCACCAACGTCCGTCTGAAAGAATCTCTATATATATATATATATATATATCTATATATATCTCTCTCTCTATATATATATCTATATATATATATATATATATATATATATATATATATATATCTAGCCACATCTCCCACTTCTTCGGATATCATGTTCAAGGTCTCCTTCATGTCTTGAAACCACCTTCTTTTTGGTCTGCCCCTGCTTCACCGCCCGGAACCACACCTTCCATTATTGTTCTTTCCAGCCCGTTGTGTCATTGGACGTGGCCATATCATTTTAATTTTCCATCGAGAATAAAGTTTATGTTTGTAAGCCAGTTTGTTTTAATGTTTGTGTCGTTTAGCATGTCTTCTTTGTGCTTTTTTCATTATCGTATTGATTTTTCTATAACATTTTGTTTCTAACGAATCAAATAATACTGATGTTAAAACCCATAATGTTTTAATTATGTATTCTAACACAACATGGTAGACATTTTTGTCCAGCATTTGGAAACGTCTTAGGATTTTGTTGACTTAATCTAACTCGATGAGATAAATAAAGTCTTCACCTTTCAGTAAAACTAAAGGAAACACATCTGCACTTTACGACCATATAGTCTGTGTGTCTGCTCGAACAAGTATTTTAAATTAAAATGAAATGACCAAAATGCGTATCGGGCTCAAATGAGAACAACTTTTGCCGAAGCCAGACACCAACACATTGTGTTCCCTTATAAGTTAATGTTTATATAGCTTGATTCAAGCGTCTGGCATTTCAGTGTGGACTGAAAATGAATATGACAATTTCAAATAAGGATTTAGGGTTTAAAAACACATGTGATACGGGAGCATCGGCTGAAGTAGATTATACTTTGTAGAAAAACATTAGACCTGCATGTTAATCAAAGAAATTAGTGTATAGGGTTTTGTAAGCTTCGGTGTTTACATAATGTTGCCCCCAATTTTTTTTTTTTTTTTTGCGCTGGACCTGTTTATAACAACATGTGTTTGTGTGTGTATGTGTGTGCGTATGTATGTGTATGTGCGCACACAAACTACTATAAACGTATTCCTATTATTTTTTTATTTTTTTATTTCGAAGTCAAATAACCTGGCTCCGACACTGAATGTATTCATTAACTTATTTATCTCTACAGAAGTTCCGGCCATCACTCATTTCTCTGTATCAGCCACTGACCACAGGTTGAGTCGCTTCAAGTGGAGCACAGATTTGTTAATGGGTAATTTTGACGTGGATATTAACGTAACAGAGGAGACAATAAACGTGACTTGTGGAGCTAGTGGGAAACCTCCACCACAGGTGACGCTTACACGTGACAATATAACAATAGGGGAAATCAGAGATGGCACTTATTTGATCAGAAAGTCAGACTGTCAAGATTCAGGTGTCTACATGTGTCACGCCACGAACTTCGTCAATTCAACTCAAGCCAAAAGAAACATACAGTTTACACGTAAGTATAGGCTAACTGATAATAGAGTAAAGGATGTAATAGATACATTAATTAGTAAAGACAGTCTGGGTTTAGAAAAGGAAGAAGCTGCTTTGACCACATATTTACTCTAAATCTTATATTGGAAGAGCACATTGAAAGGCAATAAACATTGTGTACTTAATTTCATTTCCTTCAAAAAAGCATTCGACAACATTCATAGAGATCGTTTGTGGAAAATTCTGAAGCAATATGGCTTACCATAAAAAATCATAAATAGTATTAAAGACATGTATGATGGCTACACATGTGGAGGTCGTACAAAGAGAAGATTGAGCGAATATTTCTCAAGTAGAAACTGGGGTTAAGCAAGGATGTATTTTATCGCCCTTGTTATCTGGAATTGTTATGGATTTTATTATTGAAGAAATGTTGCACTGGTAATAAAGGCATCGAATGGATACATAGATACCATTTGGAGGACCTCGACTTTGCTGATGGCATATTTATCATTAGCAGTCAGTTTAAAACGATGCAGGAAAACACAAATGAACTATTATCAATGGCCAACAAAATTGGATTTGATTTCAATTATGAAAAGACTATTGCAATAAAGAAGTTTAATTCCAACAGATTACAGAATATACATAGAAAACAAACCAGTGGAAGAGATCCATCACTTTATCTATATTGGAAGTCATATTGATCGAGACGGGGATACAAGTAAAGAAATTATAATCATAATAGCTAATTCAGCAATGTCTTTCTGAATCCTTGAGAAGTTATGGAAATCAAAACTCATCAGCACAAACACAAAACTTAGACTATTCAAATCAAACGTACTATCAACCCTTACTTAAGCATGTGAGAGCTGGAAAACACAAAAGACATAGAAACAACATTTAACACATTCGAAAATAAATGTCAATGGAAAATACTTACGAACAAATTAAAAACAAACGTGAAAATTAGAGAAATCGCCAATAAACCACTAATATCTTCAGTAATCAAGAAAAGACGATGGTTATATGTTGGACATGTGATGATAAGAGATAATAAGCGAATAACAAAGCAAGTCCTCATGTGGGAAACAACAGGTAAGAGGACCCAGAGAGACTGAGAAGAACATTGATCAGAGAGGCACAAGCAGCTAGAATCGGTTCCTGAATGAGATAGAGTTGCTTGTACAGAACAGCGAGAAATGACGAGATTTGATACAAAATAGCTTTGCAAAGAATGAAACAGCTAGAATGAAAAAAAAGAGAAAAGTATCTGGGTCTATGCCTTATGGGCTGGCCATTGCTCGAAAGGTCAATAGATAGATACTTTTGATAGACAGGCAGACAGACAGACAGACAGGCAGACAGGCAGGCAGACAGGCAGGCAGGCAGGCAGATAGATAGATAGATAGATAGATAGATAGATAGATAGATAGATAGATAGATAGATAGATAGATAGATAGATAGATAGATAGATAGATAGATAGATAGATAGATAGATAGATAGATAGATAGATAGATAGATAGATAGATAGATAGATAGATAGATAGATAGATAGATAGATAGATAGATAGATAGATAGATAGATAGATAGATAGATAGATAGATAGATAGATAGATAGATAGATAGATAGATAGATAGATAGATAGATAGATAGATAGATAGATAGATAGATAGATAGATAGATAGATAGATAGATTCTTAGATATGCTAACATGTATCTTGGCGCCGGTAAGTAAAGTGCTGTCATATTCAAAACACTAACACAGTTAAATAATGCATGTTCGCCTTTGATCAAGTAATTAATTAGTTGATTTTTGTTATTAAATTCTGGCGAGTTAATATTTAAATAGTTAAATAATTCAAGATATAAGCATGTTTATAATATAAATTAAATGCCTCTACGCAAATTTGACGACGAGCAAATTCATAAAAAGACTAACATAAATTAGAGATTGCATAGATAATATAGACACCATAATCTTCTCTAACTGTTTTTTAACGGTGTTGAGAGAATATAAAGCAAGGGAATAATTTGAAGTGTAATTCAATATAATACGTTTATTTGAATAAGAATGTGAAGCACAAACAAACCAATTGGATGTAAGGACCAAAAATGACAAATAGTGGAAGTCTATTCCTATATTACAATTGATAGAGCTAACCAACACGGACAGTAAAGAAACCACATGTCCAATGTACTGGTTTGTAGAAACATAACGGGTAAGAGAAACACCTCTTCCAAGATAACTATTTGTAGAAACATAACGGGTAAGAGAAACACCTCTTCCAAGATAACTATTTGTAGAAACATAACGGGTAAGAGAAACACCTCTTCCAAGATAACTATTTGTAGAAATACGATGATCAAGAAAAAACTTTTTTCCAAAATAATTTTTTGCAGAAACACAAACGACAAGATAGACGACTAATCCAATATATTAAAGTAAAGAACAATATATATATATAATATATGGTGGATAGGCGGCGGGAACAATTGAAGGCTATGCATGAAAAGTGTTCCTTGTTGCAGTTTCCTCATATTCCAAGTCCGGCTTGTAGCAGGAGCTACTGAGTTAAGTGCTCTGTGCACACCGTGAGCTGTGCGTCTCATCCGTTTTGATCATGTTTCGATATTACAATTGTTTACGATGAATGGTGATATCGTATGACAGGGAACATTTGGCCGTGTTCACTTTCTGCGCGGTTTCGCCTTATGTCTTTAGGCGTGTGCTGAGACTGCTGCGATGGGGAATACACAATTACCTTTCTTTGTTTGGGAGATGAGCTATTAATTCGGATAATTACGCTAGCACGGGCGGTTGAGCAATTATGGATTTTATTCGTTTGCAGTGATACCGGGGCCTTTCATAACCAAATAATCAAATATATGTAATGAAGCAACACGGAAACACATATTGTGAAATTAAAATGATATACAGGTCCCTATAAACATTTGAATTTGTTGAAATGATGTGATAACAAGGCGTCAGCTCGTCGGGCAATTCCGAACGGTTTTTGTGATGTACTTCGTCTATGGTGCTGGGTACCTTGTCCTATCTTTAGCATCTGTTTGCTATCTTGAGCATCTGTTTGCTATGTTGAGCATCTGTTTGCTATGTTTAGCATCTGTTTGCTATCTTGAGTATCTGTTTGCTATGTTGAGCATATGTTTGCTATTTTTAGCATCTGTTTTCTATGTTTGGCATCTGTTTGCTATGTTTGGCATCTGTTTGCTATGTTGAGCATCTGTTTGCTATGTTGAGCATCTGTTTGCTATGTTTAGCATCTGTTTGCTATGCTTAGCATCTGTTTGCTATCTTGAGTATCAGTTTGCTATGTTGAGCATCTGTTTGCTATGTTTAGCATCTGTTTGCTATGTTTAGCATCTGTTTGCTATGTTTAGCATCTGTTTGCTATGTTGAGCTTCTGTTTGCTATGTTTAGCATCTGTTTGCTATCTTGAGCATATGTTTGCTATGTTTAGCATCTGTTTGCTATGTTGAGCTTCTGTTTGCTATCTTGAGCATCTGTTTGCTATGTTGAGCATCTGTTTGCTATGTTTAGCATCTGTTTGCTATGTTTAGCATCTGTTTGCTATGTTTAGCATTTGTTTGCTATGTTGAGCATCTGTTTGCGATGTTGAGCATCTGTTTGCCATGTTGAACATTTGTTTGCTATATTGAGCATCTGTTTGCTAAGTTGATCATCTGTTGCCATGTTGAGCATCTGTTTGCTATATTAAGCATCTGTTTGCTATGTTGAGCATCTGTTTTCTATGTTGAGTTTATGTTTGCTGTGTTGGACATCTGTTTGCTATATTGAGCATCTGTTTGCTATGTTGAGCATCTGTTTGCCATGTTGAGCATCTGTTTGCTATATTGAACATCTGTTTGCTATGTTGAGCATCTGTTTGCCATGTTGAGCATCTGTTTGCTATATTGAGCATCTGTTTGCCATGTTGAGCATCTGTTTGCTATATTGAGCATCTGTTTGCCATGTTGAACATTTGTTTGCTATATTGAGCATCTGTTTGCTAAGTTGAGCATCTGTTGCCATGTTGAGCATCTGTTTGCTATATTGAACATCTGTTTGCTATGTTGAGCATCTGTTTGCCATGTTGAGCATCTGTTTGCTATATTGAGCATCTGTTTGCTATGTTGAGCATCTGTTTGCCATGTTGAGCATCTGTTTGCTATATTGAGCATCTGTTTGCCATGTTGAGCATCTGTTTGCTATATTGAGCACCTGTTATCTATGTTGAGTATCTGTTACATTGAAAGTCTCGCATCAATATTTATAAATAACCTACATTACACGACTGCGATGTATACCCTACAATTACAGGATGCCTCAGATACGATTGTGTAATTGTAGGTTATTTTATTGCCCGGTGGGAGTCTCCACATAATTATAAACTGCATGGACTATACTACTTTGCATGTCAGACGTTTAGAAAACAAGTTATTTTTTTCTGTTAATGTGCTGTATGGGTATAAAAACATTCGTGCTATCACTTGTACACGAGAAATGAAACGGCGTAGGGAAACGAGCTGAAGAGCGGGAATGTGTTAGACGAATGAAAGGAAACTGTTTGTATGTTTGTATGTTTGTATGTTTGTATGTTTCCATGTTTCACGTCACAGTTTCTAGATGTGATTCCTCAAGTTGTGATTGTTTGGTCAGACAACTGTTGTAGGGACACCATGCACTGATTCTCTTAATATTTTATCGTGTGATGCCACGTGTCCGAGAACACTAGTAGCGGGTGGTGTACTATCAAGCCCATTTTTCCTTCAGTACTCAAATGTCTGACTTAAGTATCTTAGGAGTGGACCAATAAAAGGCTTGTAAATCGGTAACTCAGAGTAAAATCAGAAAGAGAGAGTCAATGAAGAAAATCCAACCTAAACTCCGCAACCTTAGCTAACATTCAATACATGATATTTCAGGATTTTGATTTTACTGTAATGCTTAGGAATATGTTTCGAGTTAGGCACGGACATAAGCAATGAATATAATGATAAATATTAATGGTTCATCATTTGAAATCGTTATGTGTTTCATAAACATATAGTTGCGTGTACAAAATATGAATATACGTGGCATTTATTTCTGTGTAAAAACACATTGTTGTATATCTTAGTCGTATATAGCATGTATTTAACTCATATTTAGTAACAAACGAGCCAATATTTTTAACATATCTTTTTATTTTTTAAAATTATTAATGTTCAACAAGTATATACATTTTCTGCTTTACTTTAGCCAAACGTCCACACATTTAATGTTAATCTTTCTAAGAAATCTCGCGTTGATTTCTTGCAAGTCATCATCAGATAAATTATATATTCCAGGTCCTATCAAGGTGAACCCTATCGACATTAGAAACAAACAAGGACATCAAAGAATCCAAGCTGGCGATGATGTGACTGTGAGATGTTCAGTGACTGGATGTCCAGATCCTGTTGTGCTGACCATCTATAACGACAACAACAGGAAGTGGAGCGTTCTTAAGAAAAGTTCTCTAGTCCATGAGATCGA
Source organism: Megaustenia siamemsis (assembly GCA_032433765.1). Taxonomy (NCBI): domain Eukaryota; kingdom Metazoa; phylum Mollusca; class Gastropoda; order Stylommatophora; family Ariophantidae; genus Megaustenia; species Megaustenia siamemsis. Next base: position 12,393,319 of record JAVIAB010000126.1, read on the forward strand.
TGACGTCAAATGTCAGGACATGGGCATCTATTATTGTCAGTCTGTACAAGAATATATGATGGAGCAAGCGGATCTAATGATAGAGGGATGTAAGTGTCTCCTTTGATACGATAGTAAGACAATACTTATGTTTACAAATACGAACAGTAGGCAGTAGGAGAATAAAATTGATAAACAGGCAGAAAGAACAAGAAAATAAAATAGACAAATATGCAAACAGAACAAGACACTAAATAGAAACACAAACAGATAAAACAATGAAACAAAATAAACAAACTTATAGATAGAACAAAAAAAGTTATAGTTTAAAATAGAATGTGTCAGATACGCAGTCACGTGCACATGTACCAACCTCTCTCCGAGATCTTTCCCAGAGAGCACAAGCTTTCTATCGAAAGCAGAGAAGGGAAATATGTGATGGGCCTATGGTGACTCCGGGTCAAGAAGAACGTATATATATATAAGGTCAAAATAGCATTTCAGAAAATGAAAAAAACGCCTTATGGAACAAGTCAATGTCAATAGAAGTGAACGAGTTGATAGGTGCTATACAAAGCCAATTCTAATCTATGGAAGCGAATCATGGATAGTAGGCAAACAAATAAAAACAAACGATTAGAGATCAAAAGAGATGAGACTGATTTTAAGAATGTTGAAAGTTCACTGGACAGTTTAAAAGACCAACGAGGAATTCTTAAAGAGGCCAACATAAAAAGGGGGTTCCTATGAAACATCAAAAAGAAACAATCAACAGTTTTCGGCACATTATGAGAAGAAGAAAGTTGGAAAACTTGGTTACAATTTATAAAATGCAGTGAGAGAGAGAGAGAGAGAGAAAGAGAGAGATCGTGGGCGACAAAAAGGAAAGATACTAGATAACTTTGTGTCATGGCATGTAAAACAGTCAGCAAAAGAATTAATATGATGCACTGTGGATAGAAGATTGTGGAAGGACATGATCATCTACGCCAACCGGTATGGCACATGATGGTGATTGTCAACTCTTTCTTGAACTGTTCCAGAATGTTTATCGACAACATGTTTGGGAGTCTCCAAATTGGGACATTTGTATTCCAGGAAAGTTTCTACCCATTTATGATTTCAAGGGACGCGAATCGCTACTAAATTGAGATGTAGAAACAATATACCAACAATATTCGATTGTCATCCTTTATCAACTAATTTTTATGATTATATACCCAGGGCCGTCTTTATACCATTTTGGGCCCCTGGTCATAGAAATAGTGTTGACCCCTGGGCAAAGAAAGAGTGCTGCCCCCTCTTCCCCCCCCCCCCAGGAATAAAAAATAAATGGTTGATAATATTAAAAATGGTGTATTATTTACTAATTTCAACAAAATTGTTAAAACATGATGAACAACTATAAACAACATTAAACATGAAAAACAGAGAAAAGAGATTTTATTTGCATGTTTTATAGCATTACACATGATATTTACAAAAACAAAAAAATGTACACACAAAAACAGATATTTACATGTTTTTTTTTTAAAAATAATAAGCACCATAACATATGACATCTATTACACAAGGTCAACATCCTGAACAATTGAGGGCACGATGAACTTCTGTCTGAACTGCAGTTAACTTCGACCAGGAAAAAAAACGTGGACATCCAGATTTAATGAGGGGCCCCAAGGCACGGCTTATAGACATAGAGGGCCGGAGAGAGAGTTGGAAGTAATTGATAAACTTAAATGGCCCGTTCGCATATAAACACAAAATTATGAGATTTTTATAAAATAATACTAAATTTTATACGGGTTTTCCGAAACCCTACAACATATTCGCATGGGGCCCCTATGATCGTGGGCCCCCGGGCAAATGCCCAACGGGCCTATGGGTTAAGACGGCCCTGTATATACCCGTACACTAGCAAACTGTACGATGATGAATGTTTAATAGTGGCGCAGCAGTTAAGTTATACACGTTCTAAAGTGAAACTAAAAAAAATATATATATAATTTACTATATCCTACGAACAATAGGTATTTTTACAGCGATAACACCATATATTTACCACAAACTTGTATACCATGAAATACAGTTTACTAGCTTTGACAGGCAGTAAAGATATGTACGGTAGTAGAACTGTCTACAATGTCTCGACGCCAAGACAACATGATAGTACTTTCGCATTCTATACCAACCAGATATACCGTTTTCTGTATTTGAACTGGAGATGATCAATTTGAAATTGAACCCACGTGCACTGTACAGTCAGGCTAAAGAACTGACGTACAAACGATGTAATTCAAAAGTATAACTACACTACAGAGTGAAGTAAACATGTAGCTTATATTGAAGATGTTAAACTTGTTCTTTCTATATAGGTCTATCATAGTTGAAGTAGATAATAACTACCCAGAGTGTTCTGAAAATGTAGGATATTTACCAACAAGATAGAAGATATAACATCGATAACAGGTGTTTTAGAAGACAGCCTTAAGCATATAAAGTTGCTAAAACGAACGCGGTCATCACATGACACAAATGTGTCATGATTTCAAAACTTAAACAGCAGCGTTTAGAATTAATTTACCTCTCCTTCCATCATTAGCGTTTCAACGTCTGAGGGAAAGATGATTTGTCACTTGTTCTATTTTACTGTATTTCTTCTGCTGTCTTGTTTCAACTGTTTTTAATTTCCTGTTTTTACAACTTCTTTGAATCACGTCCGGTTATTCTTTAGCTTCTGCAATGTTTTCTGACAGCTTCGTAGATTGTGCTAGTTGTATCTCGTGCCGTTATCAAACCTTAACATTTGACGTTTCTGTATATTCTACTATTACCACTAAATCTAGACTTGATTTGTAATTGTCTCTCAAGATGGTTTCCAACATGGGCCTGCCATATTTAATTTCGGTGAAATTTATAGTATCAGGAAGCTAATGTCAAGTGTATTATGGAATTTATTGTATCATGAATTAAATTTCAAATGTTATGTTGAATAATTTATTGTATTAGGAATCAATGTCGATCTATTGGATGTATTAGGAAGCTCATGTCAAGTGGTGTATTGAATTTATTGTATCATGAAGCTAATGTCAAATTATGTCCAAAATGTTGCATTCATTTTTTGTATGAAGAAGTAATGTTAATTTGTGTGTTGAATTTATTGTATCAGGGCGCTAGATTTGATTAATCTATTGAATTCCTTGTTTCAAACAACTATTTGCTAGGCTTGACATGGACAGAACATGCTTGCTTATTTAAACGTCCAACAAACTACATCCCATTCATGTAAACAACAGGCTATATACATGATGAATGGAAACGAGTTTTTACTTGGCTGGGCCGCTAACGTAACATAGTTACATCATAAACACTGGCACACTGTATCACCGACACCAGGCAGCCAAAACACATTGGTTTAGAATAAAACAGACAAACAATGGCTTAGTACAGTAACGATACACTACAGCTAGAACACAAGTATATGCAAACTGTAAAATCGATAAGGAACAGGCAATTAATTGTAGTGCTGCGGTAAAGCTGGCAGCAAGGAGCCAGTAGTGGGGTGTGGTACACACTCCGAGGTATGGTGACAACTCTACAAAAATGGAACACAACAAAATACTAACGTTTCGACCTGCGGCCTTCTTCTGAAGACGGGACAGCGACAACAAACCGATAACATTAAAATCGATATACGTCGCTGGAATAAGTAAGTGTGCATAAATCCTCTCCCCTATTAACAAAGTACTAAATGAAATAAAATTAACTTATCGTTGACAATTTATGTCACAAACACAACAGAATGTAACACGTTCATCCTGCAGAATAATGTTACATAAACCATAAGGCATACTTTAATCATGCAGACTAATGTTACATAAACAACAAGCAACACTTTCATCTTGCAAACAAATGTTATATAAACAACAAGCCACGTTTTCATCATGCAGACTAATGTTACATAAACCACCAGCAACCCTTCCTGATCTATATATTTCACGCAGGTCCTATACAACTGTGCCGAGGTCAGAACGAGTCTATGGTCATTTCCTTGGGTCGAAATCTATCAACGAGCTTTTCTGTGTGCCTCATATCAGACAAGATGCCCGAGTTGAAGAACAAAGTTGAATTGAAGAACATCTCAGTGACCTTCACCAAGAGAAATGACAGCGGCATCTACTTCTCGGCAGAGATAAGTGTCTTTAAAATGGAGGTCATGAAAACATCGACACTTATATTTAGTAACAAACATGGCAGTTTGGATTTCAACATTACGGTACTATCTGATACAAGTACGAACAATATATACATTTTTTTCTGTTTCTTCATCTTATTTGTTTAAATGATTAATGCTGCATTATTTCACAGTTTACAGAGAGACTGTGATTTTGATTGCTTCAGCCCGAGATATCCGACACCCTCACATCTTGTTTTAATGACGAGTTCGCGGAAATTATTTACCATTTTCGATTACCCATCACCCTGAACATACGAGACATCGCTATGTTTGACCTTATTGATTAGAGTAGAGTCATCCCATAAGCCGAGTTTCCCAGGAGCTTCATCCTATCACTAACTATGGACTGATTTTCGTGTAAATCCCCGACTCGCCTAGCGTCAAACACCACATCTCCAAACATTTCTAACACAGCTAGATGTTTGACATTCTATGAATTCATTCATTTTTGTTACCTCTAGATATTGATCTAAATACCATTTAACAGGTGTGTTGCCAACAAGTTTTTTTTCTCCGATATAACTACCATTAGCATGCCACGAGGGATCGACAATAAGTTATGTGTGAGGGTACACTCTCCCATAAACCCACCGACATAAACACACATAAAATCACGCGTGACGTTAACATTTTAAAACTTGGAGTCATCTCACTGAAATGTTCCTTCAGTCGGTCGGGGACATGTAGATCACATTCCACTAAACTAGAACACGCCCCATCTAAAACAGAAGTGAGGCTATTTATCACTGAGAGTGGGAGCAGTAGTTGCGAGTAAGAAGGTCTAGCTCGAATGATGTCTTTAGAAAGGAAAGCCCTCATTTTTTATTCATACTTTTTTAGGGTCTTTCAGTCACATTCTCATATAATTTCGACTCGGACTTTGACTTTATTGGTCAAGTAAACCTGTATGTCACATGTTTTTTTTTTCATACAGATCGAACAAGGACTTTTTTTAAAACGAGGTTTCTATCTTTGTTCTTGGTGAGGTGACAGTCTTTGTGACCGTGGATATCGTAAGTTATTCTCTTCATTTTACTTGTCACTTCTACGGGGGTATTTCTATCAATTAACCGAAACTCCCTTTCGTTAAACTGAGTTTTAAATATCAAACTTTTTTATGGGCGACCACGTTAGCCCTTCTCTACACTTTTGGTCACAATAATTAGTTTTTTCTATCCTAAACCCCGTCTCCATTCTTCGAATAATTGGGTAATCTTATAGCATTGGGTTCATCAGAGCCCAAAGCGAAAATGCGTTGGCGTCGTAACCTTGGATAGATTAAACCGACTTTTCTCATCTAATAAACGTTTTCACTACCTTGTGATAGCTTTAAACCATTATAGATGGACTCCCTACGATATTATCTCTAATTCTGTGTGTAAATTCGCCTGTTTAATCGAACATAAACTAAACATTACACCCCTATCAACGGTCTTCTAAAGGCACTATAAACAACACCGGAACCGAAATGGAGATTTTAAAACAGTTAATTCCCAGCTCCCCATAAAATCTAACCAGCTGCTCTAATGCTTTATAGAAGTACATCTTTGTTATTATACCAAACTAGAAAGTCCCTAAGGATGACCATGGTTTCATCCACCCAAACATTCTAGCTATACTAGTACGCCTCCATGGAAATGGCATTTTTTTAACGACGAACACAACGCTTCACGTAGGGGTAACTACAGCTCGTCCAACTTTTGGGAGTCGTCTATAGATTCATATAAAAAAGTAAACCTTGTCACGATAATCGTATACCAGATACTTACCAGGTATTTACTATAGCTACATCATGTAGCTAGTTAGTTTACGATATCTAAGTATTTTGTTTTCAATTTGCATGCAAATAAATTTATTATATCTTTTAACTATATATTTCAACGTTTTTTTTTTTACTTCTATATTGCCTAAGTCTTTTTCGTAGTTCACCACGACTTCTTCAAAACTATCTCCACTTGCCGTCGAAGAAGCGGCCATGAAGTGCTCTTTAAATATGATTTAATGATGTTGACGTCACATATTCCCGAGTTAAATCCTATCACTGGCAGCTCTCATCAAACCTAGCTATCAGCTTTTGTTTGTTGAGAGCAATTAGTTGGGTCAAACCAACTCCGCAATAACGAGTAGGCCTTATTGGTTATACTAGTGAAATAATCAACACTCTGATTAACCTCTGACCTGCGGGTCACTCTTGGTTATAAAGTATTTTGGTGCCTGAGACCTTTGACTTTTCAAATTATGGATCAAGAGAGTGGTAGGTTTTCCGCTACAAATTTAGTAAAGTGCGTCTCTTGTTCGCCGTGCGCTGCCGGGGCCCGAAAGGGAAGTAAAGAATAGCGGCGCTGTACCCTACCAGGCATGTTCGTAAGAGGCGAGAAAGGAGGGTTAGGCATGGGACTGGCTATCCCATACTGTAAAAAAATAAGCCGAAAAAACTTCACAAACATGAACAAGTCAAAGAAAGATAAAGTAAATCCGTCAACCAGGAAGAGAAGGGCTCTCTGTCTAAGAGATGTATGACGCAATCCGGAGAAAGCCATAGGGAGTCCGGGTTGCCGACTCACCCTTTGTCTACCAGGAAATCATCCAGAATTGGCACCTGGAATGTTCGTACCCTTAACGAACAGGGAAAAGCGGCACAAGTGGCAGCAGAAATGACCAACTACAAGATAGATATTCTGGGAATGTGTGAAACAAGATGGCTGGGAGCGGAGAGAATAAAATTGAATACAGGGGAGATGATTTTATCATCAGGACACCAGGAACCAGGAGCACAACATAGCGAAGGGGTAGCTATAATGCTATCAAAGAATGCACAGAAGACACTAATAGAATGGGAGGCAGTGGGACCAAGACTGGTGAGAGCAACATTTAGAACAACCAAAAACAAAATAAAATTACACATTATACAATGCTATGCACCAACCAACGATAAAGATGACTCAGTTAAAGATGATTTTTATAAACAGCTACAATGCCAGATGGATGCAAGACGAGCCAAGGATATTATAATCTTGATGGGAGACCTAAGGTAGGATCAGACAACAGAGGCTTCGAAGAGATTATGGGAAAACATGGACTTGGAGATATAAACGAGAATGGAGAGATATTTGTGAATTTCTGCGCCCTTAATCAAATGAGCCTAGGAGGAACAATATTCCAACATAAAAGAATACACAAAGCTACATGGATGTCACAAGATCATAGAACGGAAAACCAAATTGATCACATATGTATTAATAATAAGTTTAAGTCATACTTACAGGATGTAAAAGTATATAGAGGGGCAGATATAGCTTCTGATCATCATCTTCTGTTAGCCAAACTTAAAATTAAATTAAAAAGGTATACTACAACGAATAAGGGCAGAAAGTATTTCAATGTAGGGTTTCTTAAAGAACAAGGAATTAAAGATAAATTCGCAGTCACAATATCAAACAAATACCAAGTCCTCCAACAACTAGAAAATACAATAAATATAGAAGATCATTGGAAACAGGTAAAAAATATATGGAAAGAGACATGCGAAGAAACACTGGGGAAAAGAGAACGCCAGAATAAGGCATGGATGACAGCAGAGACCCTGGATAAAATTAAAGAAAGAAAGAACAAGAAAGCAGACATAAATAAAAGCAAAACAAGAAGTAATAAAGCCAAGACACAGGAAGCTTACACAGAGGTGAACAAAGAAGTGGGAAGATGCATTAAAAGGGATAAGAGGAAATATATAGATGAATTAGCTAAAGAGTCAGAAGAAGCAGCAAATAAAGGGAATATGAAAGAACTGTACAACAGCACAAAGAAATTAGGTGGAAAATACAAACAGATCAACGCCTTTATCAAAGATAAGAAAGGAAATCTGCTTAGTAATATAAGGGAACAAATGGAGAGATGGAAGGAGCACTTTGAAGAACTTTTGAACAGACCCGGCTCAAATAATCCTCCAGATATACTACCAGCAGAAGAGGAATTACACGTTAACTGCGGAAAACCAAGCAAAGAAGAAATAATGAAAGCCATCAAACTATTAAAAGATGGTAAAGCCACAGGACCAGATGAAATTCCTTCGGAAGCCATCAAAGCAGATATTAACACCTCTACCAAGATGTTACATAATCTATTGGATAAAATTTGGGAGAGGGAAGAAATACCTAAAGACTGGAGAGAAGGTTATATGATCAAACTACCAAAGAAAGGAAGTTTACAGGAGTGCACAAATTATAGGGGAATTATGCTACTATCAGTGCCAGGAAAAATATTAGGCAGAATCATTCTGGAGAGACTAAAAGAGGCTATAGAGAAACACTTGAGAGATGAACAAGCAGGTTTTAGGAAGAACAGATCATGTGCTGATCAAATAACTACTCTACGTATAATAGTTGAACAGAGTTTAGAACTAAAATCCCCACTTTATATTGGATTCATAGATTACGAAAAGGCATTTGATAGTTTAGACAGAAGAATGCTTTGGAAGTTGCTGAGTCATTATGGAATCCCCATAAAGTTTATTAACCTGATAAAAACAATGTATGAAGGAACAAAATGTAGTGTGGTGCATGAAGGACAGCTTACAGAAGCATTTGAAATAAGAACAGGAGTAAGGCAAGGATGCCTTCTGTCTCCATTTCTCTTTCTACTGGCCATAGATTGGATTATGAAAATAACTCAAAACAACAGAAATGGGATCCAGTGGTCACTGACCAAACAACTTGATGATTTAGACTTTGCTGATGACATAGCTCTCCAATCACACAGCCACCAACAGATGCAAGATAAAATGAGTATATTAGATGAGAGATCACAGCAGCTAGGACTAAAGATTAATAGAGATAAGACCAACATTATGAGAATTAATGCAGTTGGCAATAACCAAATAAAACTAGGAGAAATACCTCTACTAGACGTACAATCTTATATATATCTGGGCAGTAATATAGATAAAGAGGGAGGAACAGAAAACGATACCAAAATAAGGATATCAAAAGCAAGAGGAGCTTTCATTGCACTGGGAAACATATGGAAATCCAAAGAAATTAGGCTAAATACAAAAATACAAATTTTCAACTCCAATGTTAAGTCGGTTCTATTATATGGCTGTGAAACATGGAGAATAACAAAATTGACAATCACGAAGGTACAGACTTTCATTAATGGATGCTTGCGCAGAATAAAGGGATGGAAATGGCAGGACAAAGTCACTAATGTGGAATTATGGAAATGTACCGGTCAAATACCAGTGGATAAAGAAATACAGCGAAGACGATGGCGATGGATAGGACACACACTACGGAAACCAACTGAGAGTGTTACACAACAGGCCCTTTTTTGGAATCCCCAGGGGAAAAGACAAAGAGGAAGACCAAGGAATTCTTGGAGAAGACAGATTGAAGCAGAGATGAAGATGATGGGGAAGACATGGAATGATCTTAAAAGAATTGCAAAAAACAGAACGACTTGGAAAGTGTTTGTTGAAGACCTATGCTCCACTGGGAGCTAAAAGGTAAAAGGTAGAAGCGTCTCTTGTTGAACATTCCTACTATCGAAATAACAACTATAATCGAATGTCCCCCTGAGGGATAAATACAAGTATCTAGGGTACTTACACCTTCAGGGTTGATCTCGTCCAATACACACTTTTAGGTGAAGAGTATGCCCCACCCGTATATGTATCTACAGTCGTGTCCCCATTACACGTTTTTTTGAGCTTATCCATACACCAAAACTTTTCCCATAATTTCCCACATTTTCCACAAGAGAAAGCTTTAGAATCCCTTGAAAGATCATTTATAAAAAGAAGTGGTTTTTGTAAACTAAAAGACGGAGCGTATAGCTGTAGCGACTATGACTTCTCAAGGTGATAGGCTAGGATTGCTCAGAATGAAACTAAAAATATATATATATTTTTTTTTATTGAAATACAATTTTCTAAGAGAGACATTTCGGTAAGAGGTACAGCGGAAAAGTTACCTATCAATAGACACTGGTTAAACTAATCTTAAAAGTAGTTACCAAACTGTACTAACATTATTATTTGGAATTCCTCTATGGATAGCTAGACAACGGAACAAGTATATGTTACCATTGTAGACTTTAAAATTAGAATCATTTTCAAAGATATTATTGCCTTAGTTGGAGCAATGTAGGATTGAATACCTAGCAGACACCTTATAAGATAATCTTAAATTTTATATTATATCATTTCTCGTAATGACTACCGATTCTAAAGTATTTTGGGCTGTCTCTCTATTTTTCACTGCATACCCTAATATGTTACTTTGATTTAATATATCTACACATGTCTCAACATCATTTATGTTGTTATCTAACGAGGGGTTATCTAATCATGTCGCGTTATTAGAGCTTGCTTGTCTAATTCATTAATAAGTCTTGATCCCTTAGAGGGGCCTAGAGGCGAACTCTTTACAGGTCGTTCGAGTGAGGTTGTCAATGCAGTTGATGCTGCTAGTGTTGATGTCGATGCGTCAACGGCTGCGACATGATTAGCGAGATGTACACGCAAGTAACTTGCTCCGGTGAATATTTGTCGACAGATGGGACAGGCATGTAGGGTAGCATTAGTCGTATTTGAAGCTGCATAAGCTGATAAAGCAAGACTTAGTCATACAATAACTACTGACTCAAGAGGTATAGGATACTCTTTCGTAATATGCCTGGTAAGGTTGCTTGCTTTTATACGAACCCGTTCATAAACATTACATTTGCGTTCTTGTTGCACATGTACATTAGCAACGAGACGAACCAAGTCATGGCTCCGAGTTAATATTTTGGAGCACAGGTGGCAGGTGTTAGGCATCTGTAGAAAATAAATTGAAACATTACAACTAAAGAATAACAAACAATAAACATTACAAAGAAATGAAAAAAAAAAAACAATAAAGGAAACAATAATGTGAGTCACAAATTATCGAAAACAGTTAATAAAGTGACAATATTTTATTAACAGTGAAAAAAGCAAATCAAATTTAGTTTACAAAAGTAATATTACCACGTGGATACTAAAAGCCAACTTATCGAAAATAGTTTACTAAAGAAGCATGTGCGTGACAAAATGTAAACACTAGAAGAAATATATTGAAAATGATTTGCAAAAGTGACATACTATAATATTAAACAGCTAAAATATCGATTACTTTGTGTGTGTCTGAATGCGCGAGTCAACGCAATCTTCAATAATTAAAAATTTATATTGTGATTACAAAATTCACCGCGGTGTTATATAATCCACTCCATTAATCCACACTGCGACGCAATGTCTCGTGCAGTAAGGAGTCACAGCAAAGTCGGGCTCAGCCGCATCGGGAACTATGTAGAGAGAGAGAGAGGGGGGGGGGAGGGTTGTGTTAGACTGAGGTGAAAAAGAGAAAGTTTGAAAGAGTGAACAAACGAAAGAAAAAGACACATGAGATTGATTAGAAACTGCGTCCCCCATGACTTCGCTACCAGGAAAATTTACCAAAAAATGGTTGCCAGGAAATGATGGAAACATGCAAGACAAAGTCAACCATAACTTATACCTGAAACCTAAACCATAACTCGAAACTCTAAGCCCTAATAAACAATCCTAATGTAATATAAATTGCACATGATGGTAGTTAGGACTGTGGCCAAATGACCACTTATACGTGGGGAGGTAAAAAAGTAATGCACACCAATTTTTTTCTCGGAAACTATTCGGGCAAAATGTGTGAAATTTTCACAGATTGTAGCTGAACATCCCCTTTACACTACCTATTTTTCAACATAATCTCCGTCCAAGCGTATCGCCTTACGCCAACGCGAAACTAGGTCATGAATGCCTCGTTTGTACCAAGTTTTGTCCTGCTCGCGTAGCCATTTTTTAACTGCACGGATCACATCCTCATCATTGTCAAAGTGTGTCCCACGCAGGAATTTTTTGAGTGGTCCAAACAGATGGAAATCTGAGGGAGCCAGATCAGGGTTGTAAGGAGGATGGGGCAGTACAGTCCAACCAAATTGTTGATTGCTTCCCGTGTTACCAGACTTGTGTGAGGGCGTGCATTGTCATGTTGAAGCAACAAATCTGCAGATGGCTTATTAGGCGAACTCTGTGGAACCGATGCTTGAGTTTTGTCAGTGTATTGATGTAAGCTGTCGAGTTGATTGTCTCACCTCTTGTCATTACATCAACAAGAATCACACCATCAATGTCCCAGAAGACAGTGATCATCACCTTTCCGGCTGATGGAGATGTTTTGAATTTTTTTCTTTGAACTCTGTGATCATTTGTTAGGTACCGAGGAACCCATCGAGCGCAAATCTTTGAATATCCGAGAGTTTTAAAAATTGCGATTGCACTTCCCTTGCTGACTGTAAGCTGCAATGCCAATTGCTGACTAGTGATACGCCTATCCTTACGAATAATGGCATCAGCCCGGTTTAACATGTCTGTGCTGGTAGCCGAGGCAACACGTCCAGAACGCGGTAAATCATGCAGCTCCACTCGTACACTTTCTGCAGCTTTAATTCTCTGAACCCAGCGACTAACTGTGCTCCTATCGACTGCAGAACATTTGTACACTGCACACAGTCGTTTATGAATGTTTGCCACAGTTTCTTTTTCCGCAACCAGAAATTCTATGACAATTCGCTGTTTGTAACGGACATTGTTGACAAGCTCCATTTTAACGGTTCGTAGATTGCGTAATATTTATCAGAATGCTGTGCAATTTGGTGCACATAATTGGAACATGTCATATTCCAAGTGTGCAAAAGTTCATATTCCTATCTTTATTATTAGCCGAGAAAAAAATTGGTGTGCATTACTTTTTGACCTACCTTCAGTACTATTTCCACACCAATAAAAAAAAATTCCGTACACACTAAAAAGCACCGGATTGAAAGACTATACTGAACAATTACGAAACTGATATAACTCTACTAAAAGACAATGGTGCTATCGTTCATGAAGGTTACGCCCTGGGCATAACTCTACTAAAAGAAATTGTACTATATCTCAAGAAGTTCGTTCGAGTCTTATAACAAAATTTATTTAGATACGCCTATGGAAATAATTTGTTTTGAAACTTACAATTAAATTGTATGTTTGGTTCTTATGTCAAACATTATTTAGATACGCCTATGGAAATGATTTGTTCTGAAATTTAAATTAAATGTGCTTTTGATTCTTATGCCTAACTTTGTTGAGATACGCCTCTGGAAGAGAATAACCCGAAATGACTGAAAAGGTACATGCTGGTAGTAATTTATTTCGATGAATCCATAGACACATGAATACAAGTCTAGTATAAAATAACCAGTTTTCTGCAACCTTCTGAGATGTGACTTTGAATTTTGCTTAAATAGTAAAACTCTAACACTGAAAAGCGTCTATGTCATCAAAATAGATTAGTGCCTTAACTTTAGGAAGTTACGCGTTAAAACTGCTTTGTCTGGAATAAAGAATGTCCACAGACACGTTAGCACCTATCCAAAATCAATATTCAAGACGTCACAATACTTGAGTATTGATGTTAAAGAGTACATAAAGGAAACATATTAACCATACACCATTGTATGTTTTTTTTTAATTCAGGAAATATGTTTCTGTGCCCCAGCAGCGGTGGCGTTTCTCAAAACGGAACATCGGTGTACACGAACATAGGAAGTGATGTCAGTGTCGCTTTTTGTGTGGACACAGATTTAGAGTTTGTCAATACATAAACATTCACCACCTAAATGAAATTAATGGCTGGTATCCACGACCGTCACAAGACAAGATTGATGTACAAATTGTGAGAAACACAACACAGGCAACAATAAACATCACAGTCAATAATGTCCAGGAGCTTGACTTCTTAGATCCATTTACCGTGACTGTCTACAAGCAAACAAATCCCTTAAATGAAAGGCTGAAGCTGACGTTTCAGCTCAAAAAAGAAAGTATGTACACGGTTTCGTCACTTTTTTGTCATTTCCGTTTAAAATATGTATAAAAGGTAAATGTATTATTAATGATTATGCAATTCGTCGCTCCTGTAATTGGCAATATTTTGTTTTAGATTTACTGCAATATGATACTGGTCTCTCGGAATAAAAAAAAAAAATAAATAAACACAGTTGACACATAATTTAAGAACGTTTGTATTTCATGAAACAAAAACTATCATTTTTATGAGATATTTATTGGTTATTGGTTATGGAAGGCCTCGGTATCACAGCAAACGAATTAAAATCCATAATTGCTCAACCGCCCGTGCCAGTGGAATCATCCGAATTACTATTTTATGAGATAATGACGTGGATGGTATGACGACATGCCGCCTATTCTCCACAGAAAAATCAAGTATCCAAGTTAGAATGAAAACCTGGATTGAAGATGTAGTTGTCAACTAAATAAAGAAATTAATTGTTCCTTAATTCATTCATCAAGTTATGTTGTTGTCGTTGCAAAATATCACACTGTTTAGAAACTTTTTGAGGGAATGTCTGTATTTATGTAGATCTCACACATTGCCTGTTGTCAAAGTTCAAATTCTTTGTTTTTTTATCTTTGAGGTACCCTTTACTTGGTCTGTCTACTGTAGGACTGCTACTTTTACTGGAACCAACGTTCACATATATCGCAAGGCAAGCGCGGTGTCAACTACTTTACTGACGCTCTCGTGGTTTCCGTTGAAAGAAGACTACAATTTTGGAAGATCTAACACCTTTGGTTTATCCCTACTTCGTGCCCTCTCTTTCTTCTTCTTCTTCTTCCTATACCTTTCAACTTCGTATGGAGCATAGGTCTTCTACAAACACTTTTTAAGCCGTCCTGTTTCTTGCCTTTCTGTTAGGGTCATTCCTTGTCTTTCTCACCATCTTTATCTCTGCTTCTATTTGTCTTCTCCAAGAATATTTGGTCTTTCTCGTTGTCTTTTACTCCGGGATTCCAAAAAAGAGTATGTTGTGTAAAACTCTCAGTTGGCTTCTGCAGTGTGTGTCCTATCCCGTGCCATCGTCTTCGTTGTACCTCTTTGTCCACTGGCATTTGACTGGCACTTTTACACAACTCTATATTAGTGATTTTGTTCTGTCATTTCCATCCTTTTATTCTGTGCAAGTTTCCACTAATGCGTCAATGTATGTTTAATTACGATAAAATAAATCTATTTTAGCACACACACAAATCAAAATACAACCTCTATCGCACAGGTAGAAGCAATATTACCAGGACATAAGATATGAAAGACCAGCATGTGTTGTGTAAACATATTGCTTTTGTTTGTAACAATTTTCTGTAACGTGAGTACTACAATCAGGCACCACGAAATAATTAACATGTTTGTCTCATTTCCCTCATAATTTTATATTCAGCCTCAAACGTGTTATATAGAAAATAAAGCGTCGATGACTAAACCATTTCTGTTTTTTCTAAAGAAGTGAATTTTTTGCATTTAGCACAAATGAATACATTTTGAGGTTTACGAATCTGAAGGAAATGACGATATTGCTCTTTCACTTTCACCGCCGTCTGTATTCTCGTCAGTGAATTGTTAACATCCCAACTCTCAACCATTCTATATAATTACAAGCCTGGCTCTACACTTTAAGATTATCTTCAATGAAGTAGATGAATGTGTCTCAGTGTGCACGTGGTCTCTGATACAAACATTTCGAGTTCACAAAAACCCTAATGTTAATACCCTGGAACGTTTGAGGATAAATTTAAAAGACGTTTCATCGAGAACAATGAACTCAGAATGAATGGAATGTAAAGTCAGTGTAAACATGCAGAATGTTGTTAACTTGAAAATATAAAGTCTGATACCGTTGCACTAATTAGAAACGTTTACCTAGAACCAATTATATCTCTTACTATGCTCATAATCAGAGACTTTAAATAGTTTAAGTCTTGGTCGATATATTATCACCAAAACCAGTCCATGGAAGTGGAGTCGAGCAGCGGAGGTGCACATGAATATGATTAGTCGAATGCCCCGGTATCTCTGCAAACGAATTAAAATCCATAATTGCTCAGCCGACTCTTTCAGTAGAATCATCCGAATTAAAACTCATCTCATTGAAGGATAAAAACAAGCAGCTGCAGTCCCCTTTATAGCAGCTACAGCACACGTCAAATGACATACGGCCAATCGGCACCAAAAGTAAACGCAGCAGTCACACGATATCACAATTCATCGTAAGCAATCGGAATATCGAAGCAAGATCCAGATGAAAACACAGCTCACGGTGAGCCCAGAGCATTAAGCTCAGTAGCAAGCTGGACTTGGAATATGAGGAAACTGCAACAAGGAACACTTATCAGACTGAACTTCAATGGTTCCTCCCGTCTATTCGGAATATTGACCGGAAGTCTGAGTACAGGTTTTGGTTGTGGACAACAGACAGACACAGACAACGCTTCTTCATGCAGAGCAGAATTGCGAAGCTGGTTCAGGGATTTTCTTCCCTTGCTGAAGCAGTCAGGTCACTAGTAACGGCTATAGACTGCTGGTAAAGCTTGACACTAGTCTACGCCAAGTTCAACTCAAGACGTAATTCAGCTCCGATATCGCAGCACTGAACATGCACACTTATATGTGTGGTTCTTCAAATGTGAAAATATGTAGTATAGCTGCTTTTTTCTTTAAATTCAAATTCTTGCAGTCTATATTTGTATAAATTATCATGTCGGCTGTCATAAACTTCATAATTTTAGCTAAACTGGGATTAAATTTCGTAATGTGTTATTATTTGTAATATATTAACGCATTTTAATATATTTTTTTGTGTTATCTCTAAGAAAAATAATGTGTTTTTTTTTTTTAAAATATTTTTTATTAGATAACCTTTAGCAAATTTATTATGCATTGCTTCATATTCTAAGGTTATTGTCATTTCGATGTAAACTTTCTGTTAAAGACACAGTGTATGTGAGGTGAGCAATTTCTCTTGACACATAGTACGTATTGAGGTAATTTCTGTTACAGGTACATACATAATTAATATAAATGTCAAATTAATCATACGATTAGTAAGGAAAACGTTCTGTGCAGTTACTTTTTCTGTTCAGGCGCAATATTACTGTGCCCCAACAGCGGTGGCTTTTCTCAAAACGGAACATCGGTGTACACGAACATAGGAAGTGATGTCAGTGTCGTTTTTTGTGTGGACACAGAAGTAGTAGGAGGTGGACACAATGCTCCTGGTTTTTTAGTTGACCAAAGAGAAGGAGGAAAGGAGAAAGATTTCCTCCTTCAAGTACAAGAGTTATATAGAGACTACGGCAAGCCGCGGCAAGCTGCGGCAAGCTGCGGCAAGCCAGAGTGATGTCATGATATATATGTATATATGAATAGGGGTTGTATAGTGCATGAAGGGGTGAGTCATGTATTGGACATCAGTTTTTCCCGCCAAAGTGACTTCCAATAGGAGCTAGTGTGTGTGTGTGTTGTCCGGCTATAGACCACGCCCACTCCGGAAGTGAAACTACCATATTAGGGAGTAGTGATACGTTAGTTATTTCATAGTTATGGTGAGTATATATACATATAATAGTAATAGTAATAGTTATTATATTTACGTGGACGTAAATGGGCCTCGTATTTAAGATATGGACCATAAGTAGGTATATATACATACATATATATTGGCAAATCTTGCTGGCGGTATGAACCGGCAGCTCAATATCTCCCACCGTGCCACATAATGACCCAATCAATAAACCGCTCGCGTGAGTTTAATGATTATTGTCTCCAGCGAGCGCGAAACGCCAACAGGTTATGTAAAAAAAGGCGCGTACACGGTTTAATATATTCATTCGACTAGCGTCGGTCGGTCAGTCAGTCACGCGGTACCCACAGTGATAACACTGCTAGATACGTGTCCATATCTGTAAATCTACCACCAGAGCCTCACCGATAATATCCTACCAGAGCTGTAAATCTAACAGCTGATAACCAGAGGTGTTATACTGAAACAACGTCGGAGAAGCTAGGAGAACCACCCTTTAAAAACCAACATTATAAGAATACAGGTAAGTTGAAATTTTGCTTAAAATACATAACAATGTGTGTTTATTATCATAGTTTTATTAATGGAAACGAATTACGTAACATATAGGAACGTGTTCGGTAAGTGTCGTAACGGTCACAGAGCAAAGCTGTTACGAAATAGAGTCCACATCGTCGTATCCTTTTCGTTAGAGAAGTCTTGGAACTTTTTCCAACCTCCGTTTTTTACAAGCCAGTCTCCGAATAATCCACCGATAAACATCCCGGCAAAGAAAGCGAAGTTCTTTTCCAGAGAAGATATATCTGTATCAGAATCGTAAAAGTCTTTGACATGGTTCTTAATTAGTCGATAAGCCAGCGTATAAATAACCACGAGGCGGCCACAGTTTAAAATTCCATCTGAAACCATATAAACCACAATGGTCGCAAACGAGGCGTAAATATCCTTATCCCCGACTCCCAAAGTCATACCAGCGAATAACGAGTCATATCTCTCTGATACCGTATAGACTAGTTTAGCCATTGATTTATAAAACGGGGAAATCTTCTTTTTAGTGTTATCGTAAGTGTGGATAATATCAACAGCTAAGACCACAAATTCGTTCGAAATTGTACCCACACACATTTTACAATCAGAACTAGTCATTTTCGAATCCATATAAGATAAATTCAGAAGCGCGCGTGGTACGTGAAATCAATAATGTGAAACATGTCTGGACATGTTCGGTTATACATTACGCGTGAGTCACACAAACTGAGCGATGTACATGATTAAGTTCCACGAAGCTTATAGTTCCAGTCGCGTTAGTACACATATTGTAAAAGTGGTATGGTTATGATAGTGATATGAACATGATAGGGATAGAGACTCAAATATGTCGATAAAAGCTTTAGTAAACACCTAGATACCCGCTCACCGACAAAATATAATATTTAAAACTAACTGTTAATGGATGCGTGTTTTAGTTAAGTAATAAGTACGTAGATGTTGATAATGTGTTTTGAGTGTAAAGATTAAAGTACTGATAAGGGAGAGCTAGACCGAGAGAGAGAGAGAGAGAGAGAGAGAGAGAGAGATAGAAAGAAAAAAGAAAGAAAGGTAGAGAGAAAGAAAGAAAGAAAGAAATAATCGAAGCATACTGATACAGCATTGGCTGACGGTTAGAGGGAGTTATAATACGATCAGGAAGATGGGCTTTATAACATAACCGCTCACTGATAAAAATATAATTTTTAAAAGTAAGTGTTAATGGATGCATGTTTTATTTAATGAGAATTATGTTCGTTATGTGTTTTGAGTGGAAAGATTAAAGTACTGATAAGGGAGAGCTAGACCGAGAGAGAGAGAGAGAGAGAGAGAGAGAGAGAGAGAGAGAGAGAGAGAGAGAGAGAGAAAGAAAGAGAGAAAGAAAGAAAAGAAAAGAAAGAAAGAAAGAAAGAAAGAAAGAAAGAAAGAAAGAAAGAAAGAAAAGAAAAGAAAGAAAGAAAGATTTGAAACGGTCTGATATAGCGGTGGTAGACGCTGAGAGACAGTTATAGTAAACTAGCGAAAGCGGAGAAATGAGTCATATCTGGCTATAGCGTTAATGATAGTAAGAGCGAAGGATGAGTTTTGAGTTGTACGGGGATGGTGTAAGACATGATAACCGGTGAGGTTAGGTGTGCTAATGAAGTGGTCGATAACTAATAAATGTCTAGTAACATATAGTATGTGTGCGTGCGTACATGTGTGTGTGTGTGCGCGCGCGTGCGTGTGCGAGCGCATGTTATATATGTATACTATTTCAATGTATTTTTGGTACGCACACTAAATGCGTGGTTTTATCTCGTTGACAGATGGCCTCACGTAACGAACTTGTAAGCAGACCACGCCACGTGTGTGAAACGTGTGGGAAAAGCTTTACACGGCGACACGATCTAGCCAGACACGTAGATAGTGCGCACGGCCAACAGAGATATCCGTGTCCTATATGCGGCTGCATCTTTACAAGATCCACAAATCTTACCAAACATGTGGCGAAGAAACACGCAGCATATGCATCTATATCATCGGCACCAGCACCGGCTACATCAAGGGCCCCGATAGTATTCTCTGCAACAGACAACAACGTTGCAGAGACCGGGGATGAAGAACACTCTATAAAGAAACCCCGAGTAGATAACACTCGTGGGGGTGAGCAGTCTAGAGACAGTACAGAACACATATCATCTGTACGCATTAATACTAAATACTCGTGTAAAGACTGCGGGAAAATCTTCAAAAGACAAGACAATCTAGATCGGCATGTAGACACTGTTCACAATAAACAGACATACCAGTGCCCTATATGTGTATGCGAATTTAACAGACAGGACAATCTAAGAACACATATTAAAAACAAACACCAACTACCGATATCAACAAGTACAAGCTCAACATCCTCGACAAGACCATCAACCACCTCCACAACAGCAGTGTCAACCACCTCCACAACAGCAGTGTCAACCTCCTCCTCCTCAACACCGTCAACCTCCTCCGCCACCTCATCAGCTTCGATACCGACGACCTGTTCAAAGTCCAGAGCTGAACCAACAAATAAGAGGAAGCGGAATAATGAACAATCGATAGAGAGTCAACACAGCAAGAAGGCGCGAACGGATCTAGAATTAGACAGTTTAGCTAGTTTACCAGCAGATGTTAGACAGGTCTATGTCGACAACTGGTCTGCAATAAGGTCACATAGTAATAATAATAGGCATCTGTCAGTCCACACGGTCTTCCATAAACCAAATTCACCCCTAAGGGCAAACTGGGCAAATATCCTAAATCCCATCTTTAATAACCAAACACGTAGATTTAAAATAAATTATTCTCACAATTTCATCCTGCGGAATAAAGAAAACAATGATCTTCGGTTTTTCCATAGTAGTTTCAATAATAGTTTAATTCTTGCAACTCCGATGGTTATAAATAACAGAGCAGATTTTGATAGGTTCCTCACACAACTACAAGATAGCGACCCCTTAAACCACGCAAATCATAATAGACCGAGCACTAAATATAGCGTCGAAAACCTTCCCAGCACTTCGTTCTATTTCTATAATTTCGTAGAATATCCTATCGGGTGTCTAACCACCGAACTGCCACAACACATTACAAACAATAAATTCATTTATACATTACAAAATAGCAAGCATGGGCCAGCATATACTGATAATCTCTGTTTCTTTAGATGCGTAGCGTTATTTAGGGGTGGTAATCTCAGTAATTTACACACACCCACCAGCGATCTCCTGAAACAGTGGCATGACCACCAGGGGCTAGATATAGACGACGAGTTCCCGGTGTAACGCTAGCGCAGATTCCCTCACTAGAGAAGTGTTTCGGTATTAACGTGGACGTCTTCGCTTTTGACAAAGACCAAGCCCTGTCCCCAATGCTAAGAGGTAGTACGACTTTTAGCGACACCTTACGAGTTCTATTTTACGAGGAACATTTTATGTATATAGAGGATATAGATAAGGCGGCCCGGGCTTTTTCTTGTCCTAAATGTGGAAAATTGTGGAAAAGTTTACGCCGCATGACAAGACACGAGAAGACATGTACGGGGATAAGCGAAAAGACAAGTATATCGGAGGAGTTTATAAGAACAAAGAGGGTATACTCGAAACGATAGCTAATAGGGGTATAGAAGTTCCTAATAATTACGTGTATCCCTACAGAGCGACGTACGATTATGAATGTTACTTTAGTAATGTACCGACGACAGATGGAAACACTAGTAGTGTGACCGAATATGTAGCCAGGCATATTCCAATGTCTTGTGCCGTAGCCAGTAATATTCCGGGTTATGAGAAACCAGTATGTTTTGTGAGCGAAGGTGATTCTCAAAAATTAGTGAGTAAAATGATAGATTATCTAGAGACATTAGCGAAACGGGCATATATAATCTTACGCGGCAGTTTCAAACAGGTTTTTGACAGTTTAAGAGACAGGGGTGACTGTAGTGACCTCATAGCGAAACTCGAATCATACTTGAAAGAGCTCCCCGTTATAGGGTTCAACTCTGGAAAGTATGACTTAAACGTTATCAAACCCTATTTAATAAGACATTTCGTAGCTGGGGCGAACAAAGTAGAAAAAGCGAACGAAGAAGATGAAGAAGATGATGAAGAAGATGACGTTGAAGAAGAATTGAAAAATGATGACGATGAAGAAGAAGATGACGATGAAGAAGAAGATGATGAAGATGAAAATGAAGAAGAGGAAGAGCCGAAACAAAACAAAACTAAAAAGGGGTGACCTCGCCCTTCAAGTTTATCGTTAAGCGCAATAATAATTTTATGTGCATCTCCACCAGTCGACTAAAGTTCTTAGATATTATAAATTATCTCGCCCCGGGGTTCTCTTATAGTAAATACTTGGCGGCGTACAAGATTAAAGAGACTAAAGGCGTATTTTGTTACGAGTATATTACCGATCTAAAAAAGTTAGACGAAACCTCTCTCCCCCCTCATGAGGCCTTCTTTTCGACGCTTAAAAACTGTAATATTTCAAACGAAGAGTACGAGTATTGTAACAAGATATGGGCGGACAATAACATGTCCACTCTCAGAGATTTTCTTGTTTGGTATAACAACAAGGATGTCGGGCCCTTCCTACTCGCATTAGAGAAACAGATCGAATTTTACGCGGGTTTAGGTGTAGATATGTTTAAGGACGCCATTTCAGTCCCCGGTGTGACGTTAAGATACCTCTTCAACACCATACCTAAAAACGTAGTCTTTTCGTTATGCGGTAAACGCGAGGCAGAGCTTCATAAAACACTTAGAGATAATATAGTGGGTGGTCCGAGCATAATCTTTCATCGCCACCACGAGAAGGACGAGACTCGAATCAGAGGTAATCCTCAAAACGTAGTAGAGAGTCTTAAAGGCTACGACGCAAACGCTCTGTATCTCTGGGCATTGATGCAGAAAATGCCCACTGACTTTCCAATTATACGAAAAGTTGAGGACGGGTTTAGACAACGTAAAGTTAATTATTACGATCAGCAGAGTAGAGAGTGGTTAACGTGGGTAGCTCACAAACACAACATTGAGTTGCGAACTCAATACAACGGGGGTGAGGTACCACTGGGACCTCGTAGGATTAGAGTGGATGGCTTCTGTCAAAAGAGTAACCTATCCGCTAATAATAAAGTCTGGCAGTATCATGGTTGTCTGACGCACGGCCATATCTGTCACCTCACTGAAAAACACAAAGGTGTTAACCCTATAAACAAAAAACCCTTGTCCGAGCTATACGACAAGACCCGGGAAATTCGCGAATATTTAACCAATGACGTTGGAGTTGACGTGGTTGAGATGTGGGAATGTGAGTGGCAAGAGCTAAAGAAAACCGACAGCACAATTATTCCGTTTCTTAAACAAGCCCTCCCCAGAGCAAAACCATCGTATGCCCGGGAAAAATTACCACTAACCATCGCGCAGATCTTGAAAGCTGTTAAAGACGAAACGCTGTTTGGTCTGGTAGAATGCGATATTCATGTCCCCGACTCTCTCAAGGAATATTTTAGCGAAATGACACCCATATTTAAAAACGTAGACGTGTGTAGAGACGATATAGGAGAGCTTATGAAGGAATACGCCGTGAAAAATAAATTATTGACGACCCCTAGACGTACCCTGATAGGTAGTTATATCGGGAAGAAAATTCTTTTGGCCACCCCCTTATTAAAATGGTATTTGGATCACGATCTAGAGGTAACCAACATCTACCAGGTGATCGAATACCACCCTGTTAGTTGTTTCAAACAATTTGGGGATACCGTATCCGACGCCAGACGAAAAGGGGATGTAGATGAGACGCAGTCCATTACGGGGGAGACCATGAAGTTGTTAGGGAATTCGGCGTACGGAAAAACTCTCACAGATAAAGCGAAACACTCGAACGTCGCGTACTGCGAGGGTGAGTCCGCTTCCAAGCTCGTTAACGACCCCCTATTTAAACATATGACAGATTTAGGAGTAGGGAATATATTCGAGGTGGAAATGTTAAAAAAGACGACGAGGTGGGACCTTCCGCTACAAATCGGCTACTTTGTATATCAATACGCCAAGCTACGGATGTTGCAATTTTATTACGATTTTTTAGACCGGTTCGTAGAGAGATCATACTTTCAGTTGTGTGAAATGGACACTGACAGTCTGTATTTGGCGTTAAGTAAACCTAGTTTAGCTGCCGCCGTTAGACCGCCTTTACTCGAAACTTTTTATAACGAGTACGATCAGTGGTTCCCCTCAGAGACCTGTAGCGTTCATCGGGAGGAGTTTGTTAGGAGTAAAGGTAAATTTAAGGTAGATTGTCGAGACTGCGAAAAAACAAAATTGTACCATAAACGTACCCCGGGTTTATTTAAGTTAGAGTACGAAGGGGATGGGATGGTATCGTTATGTAGTAAAACATACCACTGTTTTGGAGATTACTCAAAAACTAGTACTAAGGGGCTTAGCAAACATCACAATAAACTAGACAAAGATATATTTATGAAGGTTCTCAAGACACAACAGGCGCAGGGAGGGAAAAATGTGGGTTTTAAACGATATAAATCGAGTGTCTATACATATACACAGCACAGAAATTCTCTCTCTTATTTCTACATCAAACGCCGTGTGCACAACGACAATGTGACGACTTTTCCGTTAGGTATCTAGAGTATTTATATATATATATTATGTATATACAATGATACTTCTGTGATAGATTTATGTCCAGTGATAATGAACATATGTTTGTGTCGTTGTCACGTTTATATTGTATTAAAATATATCATTAAAAAAAGTATGCAGTTTTTTTCTATTGTATATACATGTCACTTGGTACTGTCTCGTAAGAATAATATGGATACTCTCAGTATCCTTGGTGTACTACCAGTATACCTGTGTGTAAAACAGAAAAAACGAGTTACAACATCTATGACTTTCACACCTATACAATCCATTATATACGTACACATAAATGACAAATAACACGAGGCATGTTTTGTAATTTATATATATTTTATTGATACAACACAACACCGATACTGCTCATGCAGTACATCTAGACACGACATTAAAACACAACATCTAAATGTTCAGCCTCAGCCTCTTTCTTCGTCTAAGATGACCCGGGGCAATCGTTGTTATTGGTTGAATCTTTTCAACGTTGTCAGTATCGTACACGGGAGTCCTGTAAGAACCATTATTTATCGAATAAGGTTCGTTGCATGCTGATGTAGATACTGGAAGTCTATGATCTGCCGTGGTCGATGGCTCGTTCGAGGGAAGAGGCTGTAGTGTTGTTGCATTAGCCTCGAGACGAGCACAATCGGCCAATAACTCGTCCTGCATAGCCACGAGCTCTTCGTTTCTACTAAGATGACCCGGAGATAGTGCTGGTACTGGCTGACTACTTTCGAAGTTGTCAGTATCGTAGAAAGGCGCCATGTAAAAGCCAGTATTTATGGAATATGGCTCGATACTCGGCGACGTGGATGCTGGAAGTTTGTGATCTAGTCTGATGTCGAGTTCGTTCAATGTATGAGTTTCTGGTTTTATTGCATTGGTTTCGAGACGCTCATACTCGGCCAATAACTCGTCCTGCATAGACACGAGGTGTTCAAATTCTGAACGATTCAACGTGATCCCATACTTGGTGGGATATTTTAAATTCGATGTCCCGAAAAATTTTCGAATATGGATCATAGTCGACCCTCTGTATGAAGACACAGACGCTACTTTCAGCCCTGTAGCCAATGGTTTGACCATTTCACGATCTGCTGTAACGTAGACCCAGCTAGTGGGTACATCGACAACTGGTGTAGCCTCGACGTTTGTCAGCATCTTCTGTATCTCAGCACTGAGCGATGTGTGACTGGCGCTTTCTCACCCGCGACTTTTATAGCATAGGTCAGATTATAGATCCGGTTTAGTCCGGATTTTTAAACACTAAAATTCGTGTCCAGACTTGTCTGCGATATTTTTAGCCACTGACGTCATTGCACTAGAAATTTTAAATTTTGCGCCATAAGCTTCGGTGCTACTAGTCGATACACGATTCGATCGTTTATGTGTTGTCTGGTGGATGAGGTAAACGGCATTAAGACCCTTTGCATTGATCCTCCTCGTGTTTTAATCAGTAGAAAATACACAGAGTACAGTCCACACGCGTTACTAACAAGATCTTGTAACTGACGCGAGTTGTAGATGAGAGGTCTGTTCGAATTCCTCTCGATAAAATCGATGATCTCGGTATGTCTGGGAGAAAACCCGAAACTGTCGAAATACTCAAACTGCCCCATAGCGTTGTAGTAGAGGGCGACCCAGTGAGAGCCAGGTAGACAGCTGGGATCTGTATTGATAACGAAGGCTGCTGTTTTAGTTGGATCGATATAGCGAGGTAACCGATTGCGAGCCACTACGCTAACAATGGAACACCGTCTCACAAAAATGTCAGACATAAGTACTTTGAGAATATCTCTCGTATTCATTGTCGAAGTGTTTACGCTGTGTAATCTGTAAGAATCTGTCTCGTTTTAGAGATCTCCACCACGGAATCCAGTTCTGCGTAAACTAGGACCTGTATAGGATTAGGCGTGATCGTCGCAAATTTGAGCTCGATGGCGACGGGCCCTGATTTTGCCAGCTCAAATTGTTCGGTGTTCAAAAGACTTGGGCTGAGATCGAATGCAAAAAGAGTGTAGGCGTTCTTGAAGTCGTTATAATCTATTCCGTTACCAGCGTCTGTTCCCACAAGACCCAACGCCAGCATGGACTTGAAGTAGGCGCGAGCGTACTGACCGCGGTCAAATTCGGTAGATAGAGGTTTACCCCAAATACTATGACCGGCGACGGTGATGTTTAAGTAGGTAAGGCCAAAGTTTTTAAAATTGAAGGGGTTGGTGTCGTAACTTCCATTAAATGCAGCCGAGTCCAGTAAGCCGAGGACTAGTCGCGTTGGTGTTTGAGTCAGGAATAGGTTGTCTTGGGAATGAGATAACATGCCTTTAGGAATGGCAAATGTTTTAATCATAACTCTCTTCATGGGGTATCGCGCATTGCCTCGTAAGAGAGCCTTTTCGTGAGCCAGCGAAATGGCCGGATTAACTGAGGCTTTCCTCACCAACAGCGCGGCGTAGGTGATGACACTTTTATAACCGACAGTTTTGTCGTGAGCTAGATGTTAAATACGTCCTTTGAGGGGGTCAACTTAATTTTCACGTCAACCCTGTTTAGCATGTAACGCTCCTGAGCAAAAATATCAGAGTGAAGTCGCCCTATCATATCCAGCTCATGGCTACCTCGGGCCAGATTTCGACGAGTTTTAAGACCCGCATTGGAGTCACCTTGGGTGTCATCCGCGTGTTTGGGAGTATCGGTGTAGTAGAGCGCGCTCGTGAGATAACTTTTCTTAGATTCCTTGCTATGGTTGAGAGTGGCTTCTAGGTATGCTCGAAAAGGGTAGGTGTTTTCAGAAGCTGAAATCAAAGTATCGTTGAGAGATACGTCGACTTGCGAGATTAGACTGTGCAGAAAATAGTTCACAGGCGCAACATCAACATCATTTGGTATATTGTCACCGTTGGACAGCGTAATTTTTGCTCTCATATGCAGATACGTGTTGGAAAAATCGATGTATTCGTCCGAATTTCCGCTGATGGAAAATTCTATAGGGGCCCCAGATGCCAGAGACGCCAAGGGGGAAACTTCTACAAACTGGGCAGAATCAAGAGATGTCTGAGTCGGTGGAACGCTAAACAAATCTAGTCCAGAATGGAAACACTCGCAAGACTTGGGATGCACTAACGCCATATCGCTTAACCGAATATGTCCGAATAGTTTGTCCTCTTAGCCTTCTTGGATGCGGAATGAGAGTGATCGCGTCGTTTCGTCGTTTTTATTCTTCTTGCCGGCATCCCAGGTGGAGCTGCTCGTCTTTTCCTTCTTCTACCGCTTCCGGTTTGTTGGCCTGTATCGCCACCGGCCAGATGACTGATGGCTCCATGAATTAAACGCTGACCGGATTCTTTAGCTCTTTCTTTAAACGACTCTCCAATGTTTCTTCCCGCCAATGCGTCTTGCGCGACTTGTAGTCCCGTGCCGACACCTTCTCTGAGTAATGCCTTACCTCCTGTTTTTAGCCACGGTAAAATTGCTCTTCCGATACCTCCGAAAAAACTTCCGATACCGCGCCCTCGCTGACTTCTACCTCCGACAAATACCGGGAGGCCGTGGCCGGCTTGATTAAAGCAACACTCTTCGTATAACTTAGCATTTCGATGAAGCGGCGTGTGTCTCACCATTATTCCAGATCGAAGTGCTTCCGCGCTCTGAAATGTAACGTCAGTACCGACGTTCCGGATGTAAATGGGATCGTAACTCCCCTGTCGTTAGTTAAAAGAATTTCTAACCTGTCGAAGGAGAACCTGCTCAGGGGGACATAGTGGGGTTTGTCGTAGATGCGAAAAATGGATGTGGTGGTTTTCTCCAAAATAGGAACTGTCCTCAGTAAGGGTACCAGAACATCCCCCACCACTCTGGGTGACACTAGATCGCAATAGACGTACACGTTTCTAGTTTGAGCTTCCAAATTTATTTCTTTCTCGCCGTGCAGGGCCACGTTAGCGTCTGTCACGCGATTCGATGGGAAGCTTAAGATACTTTTCAATTCCTCGCTTATGGTAACCGAGGCTCCTTGTTCAACGACTTTAAAGATGGCCTTATTTTCGTTTTTTTATAAAAAAATCTCATATTGACGCCGGGTGTTTTTTCCAAAATCACTTTATTTAAAGCATCGATAAAGTTATCCGCTGTCTTGTATAACCCCGGCGCCAGTTCCATTGTTACTGCTGTGATACTAGAGGTTTCATAACGGATCCAGATATCGCCGGGTAGGACGTTGAAATGAGTGTTTGGAAATTGTATCTCGGCCAAACCGACTTCGTAGTTTGCGTTCAGTTCGATAGTTTGAGGGAGTTTGACGAAAAAGTTTCCAGGACTATTTTCAGGATAAATTTGCATCGAAGCGTTGCTGGGGGCTGTGATGTAAAAACTCATCTTCCTTGATTCACCGTCTCGTCTCCAACTTGGGATTTGGAAGCATGTAACCCAGACAACTGCTCAGGAGCGCGATCCAAATCTTTCCGTCCTGACCCTCACCGTTTCCACCCGTCAGATTAAATAAAGCCACGCCGATTACGGCATATATAACGATCATTTGGCAGAGAAAAACGATTTCCATTCGCGGGAGCAGTTTACCGAAAACAGGCCAGAGTGAGGTTCTGCTATCGTGACTGGTCCCTTCGTCGTTCTTCGTTTCTTTTCGTTCAACTACCGTACTCAGAAAAGTTTGCACGTGTTCATCCCCCTCCATTTCGTCAGTCTCTGTATCTCGATACTTGATCGCTCAAAATCCAAGTGTTAAATGCCGAGGTGTAACCGAACCATTTGACTAAGTACTGTTTTTTTCCACCAACTTTCCTCTCTTCTAAGATGGCTTCTATTCGATACACCCGTTTTTCGCCGACTTTCTGAAGCTCTTCTGTATAAAACGACCCTTTCAACTCTTCACCAGAATCATCTTTCACAACGTAGGTTACCGGGTTAGTGTTTTTGTTTACACGACTGATTGTAAACAGTTCTTCCGTCCACGATGGTGTATACCCCTTTTTGAAATTAGCTCTGGCTTGAGCTATCCTAACTCGATCACCTTCTTTATAACGGTTATTGATCGCCACTGACTGTCTATTGTCTCTCCCCGATAGTTTATTATACAACGTGTTCCAGACTTGTTCTTGATTGGCCGAATTTACGTGGACCGGCGCCGTTTTAATGCTCCTGTGATACGAATTATTGTAGTTTCTGAGTAAGGCGGGTAACGCATCCACATATCTCAATTTGTTCGTTTTCGTAAAAAATTTCCACATTTTCTCTTTTAACGTTCGGTTAAATCGTTCTACGATCGCTGCCTTTATATCCTCGTTCTCCGTAGTGAAGAAATGGACTCCATTTTCCTTGAGAAACTTTAGGAAAGTTTTGTTGACGAATTCGGATCCTTTGTCCGTTTGAAGATGTATCGGTTTGCGCTCGGCAAATATTTCGCTCACGGCCTCCACTAGATTTTTTGCGGTTTTCGACCGTATCGGAACTGCCCAAGCATACTTCGCAAAAACGTCGATACACGTAACGAGATACGAGAACGCGTCGTTGTATCTTCTTAATTGTCTCAGATCGATCAGATCAGCCTGGAACTGCTGATTCATACCACCCACGATGATGGGTCGTCTCTTAAATTTTCTAACAACGGGTTTGTGTAGAGTATAAGCATCCTGCAGACTCAGCCATTCTTTAATTTTTGCAGAGCTTAGTTTTGTACTACGCTGTAAACCACCCACACCCCCGTAGGCACCCGGTCGATTCGGATCGTAGTAACGGCTTCTTAACATCTTATCTACTCGTTTGGCCATGACTCCCAGTTTGGTTTTGGAATTTTACTTTTTCTTCTTTTCCTGAGTCTGTACGTGCCCACAACTTCTTTGTGAGTGACCGCTTTCGTTTTCGGCCTAGGCGCGCTTGGCGCTGACTGAGGAATTTTTTCGTCGACTTCATCTTTAAGTACCGCGGTTGGTGGTGTTGTATTCGCGTCGGGGGATGGGGGTGCCTGTTTAATGTCCACTACGCCTAGAGGTTTGTGTCTGTACTGATCGAGACGTTGCAGATACCGTTGCAATGTCTGCTGATACAGTCTGGCTTTGTCGCGTGGTGACATGTCCTCTCTTTCCAGGACTCGTTGCATTTGCGTATCCAGATCTCCTAGGGTGTCTTTTAGTGACTCGGGTGGCGTATACGCGATTTGGTGGTGATTTACAGACTCTACCAGTCGAGGATCTATCAAAATCATTTTCTTGGCCATCGTTCACATGCCCAGAATACCGCTCAGGATACCCAGAACTGGTTTAATCAGAGCGCCGATAAAACCACCCTTTTGTAGAATCTGTTTTCTCTTTTTCACGGTCGTCTTTTTTCGTGCGAGAATCCTCAGGTCGTGTTTATGGCGCTGCAACCGTCTCTTCTGAGCCGGCGTGAGCCGAACGTTACCTTTTAACACGTTGTGGCAGCATTCGCACAGAGTTCTTATGAGATCAGGCGACGCTGTTTTCATCGCGGCCTTTACAGCTGGTGGTTTAGCCGAGCACAGAAAACGCAACATCTCTCCGTGTCTTTTGACCGACTCGCCCATGTTCCTTATTTTGGGATGTAGACTACCTGCTGTTCTTTAGGAAAAATATTTGTGCGCAGCCTTAGATGATCCGGCGTCTCTTGCCGAAGGTCAATTAATAAATACCCGTGTGGAACCGATGTCGCGTCTTTAAAACTTTCTTGCACGTACGACACGCGCCCCGGGTACATTTGTTTGGCCAGATTCGTAATCTGAGACCCGTCTCTCGGGTTTTTAAACAGAACTATGTAATGACTGTTGAGACTTATCGTCCGCTGTTCCTTGTTTTTGCTAAAGAGATTCTGTACTATATACACGACGCTTATATTTCTATGATGACTTCCCTTGGTAAATAGTTTCGTGACCCTATCGTCGGTTTCGTTCATCAGATCGTCTATGACCAACAGACGTGTCCTATCTCCTCGCCATTGGTCCATGTCGGGTAGCCCTTCGTTAAACTGAACACCCTTCATCGTATCGTACATCGATTGCCACTCGCCGTAACAGTAGATTATTTCCTCTGGCGCGGGTCTGATCATTTCTGACACGTGATCGATAAAGCGCCTAACAAACACACTTTTTCCGCATCCCGTCGGTCCTGCGACTAGCGCCGTAAACGGATGATTCCAGGTTGGATCCATACCTACGACTGTCGCGAGGTAGATTTATGTCGTTATTTTATAACTTACGAACCTTATTTGCTAACACGATACGCGTATCGAGATCATAAGTATTGTTATTAACCTATGTCTTATTGTCTGCTAACCGCGTACCGAGACAGATCGCTCATTAGTTTACACTTGTTGCGTTTCGCGCTCGCTGGAGACAATAATCATTAAACTCACGCGAGCGGTTTATTGATTGGGTCATTATGTGCCACGGTGGGAGATATTGAGCTGCCGGTTCATACCGCCAGCAAGATTTGCCAATATATATGTATGTATATATACCTACTTATGGTCCATATCTTAAATACGAGGCCCATTTACGTCCACGTAAATATAATAACTATTACTATTACTATTATATGTATATATACTCACCATAACTATGAAATAACTAACGTATCACTACTCCCTAATATGGTAGTTTCACTTCCGGAGTGGGCGTGGTCTATAGCCGGACAACACACACACACACTAGCTCCTATTGGAAGTCACTTTGGCGGGAAAAACTGATGTCCAATACATGACTCACCCCTTCATGCACTATACAACCCCTATTCATATATACATATATATCATGACATCACTCTGGCTTGCCGCAGCTTGCCGCAGCTTGCCGCGGCTTGCCGTAGTCTCTATATAACTCTTGTACTTGAAGGAGGAAATCTTTCTCCTTTCCTCCTTCTCTTTGGTCAACTAAAAAACCAGGAGCATTGTGTCCACCTCCTACTACTCACAGATTGTAAAGTTCATCCTTTCATTGGCATTCAACATCTGAATATAATGAAAAGGCTGAGATTTTAATCTATTGCAAGATAAAATCAATGTACAAAATGGCCAAATTAATATAGTCAAATTAACTCAGTTATAGCATAGTATGTGGGTTGGTAACGTCTAATGGCGCTACATGAAACTGTACATTGGGAGTAAGGTATTCTTAGAAATTGGATATACATTGAATGTCACTTGTGTATACGGCAAAATCAGTCGTCGCTCTATCCTCTGTATCAGTCACTGAATACAGTTAAAATATATTCGCGGTTTAGAGATTTGTTTATCAGGAGTGGCTTTGACATGGAATTTGAAGTAACAGAGGGTGCATTAAAGCTGACGTGTCGAGCTAGCGGGAACCTTTCATCAAGCATGACGCCTACGCGTGACAATAAAGTGAATTTAAAGATTCCAATTTCTTGATTATGAAGTCGTGCTGCTACGATCCATGTGTCTTCACGTATCACGCCAAGAAATTATTTAATTGATCTCAAACTAAAAAGAAGGTTCTAACATTTAAATAAAAGCTCTCGATATCTAACTTACGAAAACCTTTTCTCCATACAAAAGTAATCGTCATCATTGCAGCCAATGGTTCCCCATCTATGGGATGGATGGACTAACGGGTCTTCTTAAAAAACGAATAAACAGTGCACGATGTCCTACCTGTTCATTGTAATTAATGGTGTTTTGGGAACATTCAGTTGTAAAGTACAAAGAATACATTTGAACGTAAAGTAAATAATTATAGAAATAGTCAAATTATTTTCCTGACGTATGATAGATATGATGAAGCAACAATCATCTGGCAATCATTGTGTGCCGAGGAAAATTTTGAGGAGAAGAGTGTGTTCAGAGTGTAGCAACCATAAAATAAACATCACATATGAAGCAATTAGAGAATCCAAAATAAGATGGAAAGTTGAAACAAGGAGACATCAAATACATTCGACAAGACAACTCAAGCTAGCTCGCGAAGTCAATACATTTACACATTCCTCCGGCCTGCAGCGCTACACACTATATTCTGTATATAGGTAGTGTCAGTGTAGTCATGATGCTCTTATGTCCGCTATTTGCAATTGTTTCTTCAATGATCGTTCTTGTTAAGCGCATACGTCTATTGCCGATCTAAGAAAACATTGTTTGAGTCTCTGAACTAAATTGATGAGCAAGATTTCGTAGGAAAGCTAAACATCAACTTGAACGTCACAAGTGTACCATTGAGTGTTCTAAATGTAGATAACAATTGCATGACTTCACAGGAAAAATCAAAGAGTGCAGTTCCTGGTTGCTTCAGCCAGAAAACAATTGGCTCCCGTTATACCAGGAAGTTGATCTCTGGCACTCCACACTGACCTTTGCACCACATGGAGTAATACTTTTTTCTCAAAACAAACGTCTTTTCTATTTGAGTTTATTAACTTGACCGGCGTTTGGAGTTTTATTGTTATTGTTATCATTTAATGAAGGGAACAAACTCATATTTCTGATAATTTCGACTTTTGGGTTTCTGTTCCCTTATATTTAACCAGGGATGGTGATTGAACGCGAACTGAACAAACAATTTCATGTCACCATGTCAACGGCTGGGATATATATATATATATATGTGTGTGTGTGTGTGTGTGTGTGTGTGTGTATGACCTTTGGCGTCTAGACAGACGGTAGGTAGCACGAAATCATGATAAGTCAGTAGTTTGGTTAAGCATTAGTGTCTGATACTGGGTGCTGCTTTACTGAACATCTTTTCTAGTGGCTGAATTTGAAAATCCTGGACAGACAGATTCATCCACAGAACGAGCAATGTGTACCCGCGGTACCCGGCCTTGTCTCCTTTCTCTTGTGCCTTTGTCTTCTGAATTTGACATCAGCACTGTCTCGAAAGTTGCTGTGCCAATTTTTATGTTTGCTCTCCATGTGCTACGAGCCACGTTTTGCCAGTTCCTTTCACTTATAGAAAATTCCCTTCAAAGAAGCCCTGCAAACATCCTTATATCTCAGCACGTGTCTGCCCTTTGATTCCATGTGCCGAGTATGAGAGATTGTGTCGTCCTTCTACTGTGGCCCAATGAGGATAGAACTGACAATTTCAGCTTGCTTGCTATGCCTGGGCCAATAATATGGAGATAATGCTTTGCTCAAAATGCACTACCCCCCTCTCGTCTCCTCTTTGAA
The DNA here is from genome assembly GCA_032433765.1 of Megaustenia siamemsis. Taxonomy (NCBI): domain Eukaryota; kingdom Metazoa; phylum Mollusca; class Gastropoda; order Stylommatophora; family Ariophantidae; genus Megaustenia; species Megaustenia siamemsis. The sequence goes on from JAVIAB010000126.1 coordinate 12,428,365, forward strand.
GCGTTTCAAAAGAGGGACTAGGTCCTTACGTTTCGAAACAAAGCTGAGCTGCAGAGGATGCCAGAAGATGGATAATACACCATCGACTATCGTAAGGGTCCCTCCCTCCTGATTTTCTGTTTGGGTTTACTCCCGTAGCCTGCTAACTCTCCCGTCTTCTCACGAGGCAGTGAATGAGTTGGACGATAGAACTGCTGTCGAATATAGGCGTTTGCCGAGGTGATTGTGAAATAATAACCTATCACCTATAGGTCTATCCCAATCGAATAGAAGAAAATATCCACTTAACAACAAGCATTTACACCATCCATAAGCCATGTGAGAGGTTAAACAACCACAACAGGCAATAGCAGAACACTAAATCCAAGCAACACACCGTGTGTAACTGGTGTATATGAAACAACATCACACTGTAACGGCAAAAACAGTCCACGTACGGACGCCATCTTGAGGGATATATATATATAATACTATGTATAATCACCGGTGTGTAATCTCCCGTGTGTTACCGGGCCTCATTATGTGGGAAGTAAAGAATAGTGACACTGTGACCTTGCAGGCATGTCGTAAGAGGCGACTAAGGAGGTTGATCGATGGCTTGACAAGCTGTCATTGTAAAAAGTATTGTTATGGAAACAGAACCATAGATTTTAAAAGCAGTGATCTCTGCAATATGTGTCACTTCGGCACGCAGGGGTTTCTGTTTTTGATATTGTAGTTCTGCCCTATGTGCCGTCTTCGGCTCGAAAGGACAATAGATAATCACTGGCAGTTTATAATATTTTTAAAATATATATATTTTTTTAAGAAAAATAGTCGAGGTTGTTCAGTCTTTTTGCGGTAAGAGTTGTTTATTGACTCGCCGACATAGCATGGCACTTGAAGGCCATGACATACATGCATGTCAGTTATAAGTAGTGTCCAGATAGTTAACAGCTCTGGGAAATTAAATAGAGACTCGATATCACGAAGGTTCTTTGGATGACGTCAACAGTGAACGCATCCATGTCACATTTTCTTCGACATTCTCTGCTTATAGCTCACGTGACCAGTGTTGAGGAAAGGAAACGAGGGTTTATGTCAGTCTGAATGTGTAATAGTAAGCGTAGAGCCAGATATTCATGAACTCAAGGACTGTGTGTACCGCGTGTATGAAAGGATCAAATAAAATATGTCTCAGTCAAAAGAAAAAAAAATCCTAGGCCCCATTATAAAATGTGTCTTCCCAAAACCGTAGTGCTCTAGCAATCGTGAGGATTCGGGAAATGAGTGGTTAGTGCGCTTGCTATTGATGAGACTAACCTTGGTTCCATCCCCAGCGATTTTTTTTTTGATCGATATGGTTCCGGAGTCTCACACGGTCTTAAAAGATGGGTACCAGCGGTGTTAATGGAAGTTAAAGGCGGGAGTGGGGATGGCATGACGGGTACCAGCGGTTTTAATGGAAGTTAAAGGCGGGAGTGGGGATGGCATGACGGGTACCAGCGGTTTTAATGGAAGTTAAAGGCGGGAGTGGGGATGGCATGACGGGTACCAGCGGTTTTAATGGAAGTAAAGGCGGGAGTGGGGATGAAATGACGGGTAGCAGAGCTTTTAGCGGAAGTAAAAGGCGGGAGTGGGAATGGCATGACAGGTAGCAGAGGTTTTAGCGGAAGTAAAAGGCGGGAGTGGGGATGGCATGACGGGTAGCAGAGCTTTTAGCGGAAGTAAAAGGCGGGAGTGGGGATGACATGACGGGTAGCAGAGCTTTTAGCGGAAGTAAAAGGCGGGAGTGGGGATGGCATGACAGGTAGCAGAGGTTTTAGCGGAAGTAAAAGGCGGGAGTGGGGATGGCATGACAGGTAGCAGAGGTTTTAGCGGAAGTAAAAGGCGGGGGTGGGGATGGCATGACGGGTAGCAGAGGTTTTAGCGGAAGTAAAAGGCGGGGGTGGGGATGGCATGACGGGTAGCAGAGAATTTAGCGGAAGTAAAAGGCGGGAGTGGGGATGGCATGACGGGTAGCAGAGGTTTTAGCGGAAGTAAAAGGCGGGAGTGGGGATGGCATGACGGGTAGCAGAGAATTTAGCGGAAGTAAAAGGCGAGAGTGGGGATGGCATGACGGGTAGCAGAGAATTTAGCGGAAGTAAAAGGTGGAGTGGGGATGACATGACGGGTAGCAGGGGTTTTAGAAGTAAAATGTGGGAGTAGGAATGGCAAGATGGGTAGCAGAGATTTTAGCGAAAGTAAAAGGGGTGTGGGATATTGTATGCCAGAGGTTTTCGCGGCGGTAAAGGGAGGTTGTCATGATGGATATCAGAGGTTTGAGCGGAAGTAAAGGGGATGCGGGAAAATGGGTGCCAGAGGTTTAATAACGGAATAAAGGGGGTGTGTGCTTTAGCCTAATTTTTTTTAGACAACTCAGTTATTTGCTCTTATTAGAGTTTCTTTTGATCTTCTTTGTTTTCTTTTGTCACCCAGTTTCCACACACAGCAGTTCTAGAGTCTTTTTTCGTGCATTCAGACCCTGTACAAATGTACATTTTAAATTTGCCACTAAAATTGTACTTCCAAAGTTTTTTTCTGTTTATAACGTGAGCCATTTGTTCAACGTATATGTGTACTGGTGGACATTGAGTCAGGGAAGATTGAAAAACAGTAAACTGTAGAACATTCTCTTTCGTTTTCATCACTTTCAACAGCGATCGCAGACAACAAAACTATGTTGTTGAGGCAGGGAGCAGTCCTTGTTTGATGAGAATTCACCTGATGATTAGGCGGTCATTGCCATCAATGAGTCTGTTGTTCGACACATTCGGAGCTCAATGGCTTTCACGGTTCAGGGCAAATGAACAGCAGCAAAGAAGGAGAGTGTGTTTTCGCGATAAACACAAGTAGTTTGATCATGACTCTCATGAAAGCAACTAAAGTCATGGCCTAGCTAGAAACACAGTCATTTACATAAGTATATTTTCTGAGTGACTCCATGAGCATGCTCAAGAGCATCCAAGGCAGCTGACCTCAAAGGCAGTCGTAGAAGTCAACAGGAATTTATACTGACTAGGATATGTCTCTTACTTCCGTCCCTGTATGTTTGGATGTGAAAGTAGACAAACGAGCTGACAGCCTGGCCGTGGATTGCGGACGTGCCGCGGACAGGGTTGACTTTCAGATTGCCCACACAGAGGTGAGGTGAGCCAGTGATTACAAAAATGATCATGAATCTATAGCCTTAATCAGGCTGCGCGACTATCGTGTAAAAGCTGGAGACGTCAGGAACAAACACTATGCGAAGAGACGTAGAAAAATTAATCAAAACAGAGCTCGATTATTCAGTCACCACACACTGGCGGACATACTTGGGAGAAGATGAGAACACTTTTGGGCGTGTTCTATATGTAATGCGGGTTATCCCTTGACCACACAGAGAAAAATATAAAATGTGCACACATTTGTCTTTGGTTTCCTGTAGTAGCTACATTTTGTAGGCAGGGATTAATCAACTGACTACCTTTGAACTGTCTGAAAATGGATTGAGACGATGTGATGGATTTGAAATCCTCACGGTGTCAGATCTAAATGATTCTTTTAGATCAAATGTCAGTTTAACTTTATGTTTAAACTAAATGAGTTTTCTAATGCAAGATCCCATTCTCAGAGTGCATATTTTAATTAATTGTTCAGACAAAATGCAACATTTACATTGTGTTAAAACAGATAACATGTTGCGATGAAGTCTGCCAATCTCTTGTATTAAACACGAATTAAAGTTTTCACGGAAATGAGTAAGGGCACATCTATTAAGACCGAATATTATATTCAAGCAAAATTAGAACATTTTTGTTGCAAGTATGGTCTCACCTGTTGTTTATGTTCCATAGAAGTTATGTTTGAGATCCACTAATTATTGTCAGCTTTCACGTGTCTATACTTCTTTGTGAGATGTCTTACAACTTCTCTTCCAATAAACCTGAGACTTCAGTGCGTGATTGTTACTTTTCTATGCGTTTGGAAATTATAGTTTATGCTATAATATGTTAAAATATAAAGAACATAGTAAATGTGTCGCTTTGGTTGATAAGCCTAATTTTATTTGTGAAAATGTGAGAATATGATTTCCATAATTTTGTGAAGGGAGTTGAAAGTACTTTTATTTTAATAATAATAGAAGGGCTTCACCGCGTATGTTCTTATATTTAATCTGTTTATTTTAAGGATTGAGCCGCTGGTCGACTTGAGGAAAATACGTTATTATTTATATCTGATGGACAATATAGGGTCAAAATATGCTTTCTATCGGGTGAAATTGTTAAAATTAGAAATTGTCAAGAGCACATTCATACGTCTAAAATAGACCAATGGATGTATGCTGCCTTCATTCGCCTTTATTACGTACGTTTAAAATGATTAGATAAATCTCCGTATAAAAAGTTCATATTGTTTATTTTTAAGATTTATATTTGTGTCACTTTATTGTTCTTCTGTTCGGATTGATTTTAAAAACAATAACATTTATTTAAAGTCATTGAAAAATTGTATGGCCAGTGGTTTCCCTTTACAAGAAAAGATTATAAATCTATTATTGTTGTCTTCGGTCTAACGACTGGAGCTATTATTACTCTTGTTGTTGTGTCCATTTCTGTGTGTGTGTGTGTGTGCGTGTGTAACACACGTTTTAATGTATAAGTCTCTTTTGCTTGCTTGTGTGTGTGTGTGTACCTGTGTGATGGCATGTGCACCTGTGTGTGTGTACCTGTGTGATGGCATGTGCACCTGTGTGTGTGTACCTGTGTGATGACATGTGCACCTGTGTGTGTACCTGCGTGATGGCATGTGCGCCTGTGTGTGTGTACCTGTGTGTGTACCTCTGTATGTGCACCTGTGTGTGTGTACCTGTGTGATGGCATGTGCACCTGTGTGTGTGTGTACATCATACACATGATAAAAAAAAAAACCAAGAACACAATCGTGTGTGTACTTGTATTTGTGAGTTCCTGTTGTAACACAACGTTTTAGCTACCTGGTGTCGGTTAGTACATGGTCTCCCAACACATTTCTTGTGGTTGAGGTAATAAGCTGACATTTTGCTGAAGTGCAGGTCTCCCTCTATTTCTCTCTCTCTCTCTCTCTCTTTGTTTATCTCTCTCTCTCTCTCTTTGTTTATCTCTCTCTCTCTCTGTTTATCTCTCTCTCTCTCTCTCTTTGTTTATCTCTCTCTCTCCAGGGCAATCCGATGTGTCAAGTAGCAAAGGTTTAGGTTTTGGTTCAAGGTGTCTATTGTTCCCTATTTTCTTTTTGCTGTATTATGTTTATATTTCTTAGTGCTACACAAATACCCCCTTACCAGCGTGATTTACGTATGTAGACCAGCATTATAAACATTGTAATTAGGCGACAAATTAGTAAGAAGAAAATGATCAGAAAAAAATGAGGGATAAATACATTATTTGATGTAACAACTGATGTGAAAACACATAATGGAATAAAATAAAATATAGGATCCTTAGTTTCTTGCCTCCACAACTATATTAATTATGTTTGTATATCTTTGATAGGTGCAACACATCATCAGACAAATGGCTCCTCACAAACAATCAGCGCGTCATTCACCAAAACACTGGCCTCATCAGTAACTATGCCAGAAGCAACAACAGCGACAATTTATACCTCGACAGTTTCAACAACAGCAACTTCTCGGTGTCTACCACAGATCAACTCAGGTTGTCCTGAGAACTGGCACCCAGTGGATGATCGGAGATGCCTGATTGTGCTTCCTCCATCGTCACGAGTCAATCATGTACAACAGTGCGAGGCTTACAGAGGAATTATACCCAACATTAGTGACGTCACTGAGATGAGATCATGTCTTATTTGTATGTTATATGTTGATTGACACGAATCAAAGATTGAGAGAAACCAAAGGTGTGATAAAAGAGAGAGAGAGAGAGGAGAGAGAGAGAGAGAGGGAGAGAATCAGAAGGAATGACTAAAATATAGATGAATGATATCAAGGAGAGAGACAAATAATTAAATGATAAAAAAGATCGTGAAACACGGTGGTAATATAGAGCGACGTTCATGAGAGAGACCTGGAGAAAAGGTTACCAGAGTAAACAGAGTGAAAATTATTATTTGGACCAATATAGAGCGATACAAATTAAGTGCAAACAAATATAGTTTCAGCGATTAAAGAATAAAACAATAATGCGACAATGATGTAAGCGAGGAAAGCAATTACACTAATTACGGGAGGCACAGTTAGAACATTTCTCAGGAGATCAGGGGCAACTGAAATACTAAGTGAGAGAGATGGGGTTAGAGACGGTTGAGAAGACACAACATCTATTGAGGGTGTTAGGTTAAGAAGGGACGACAATTATTAGAGAGGCGAGGTAAGGTAGATGTAGAAATCATAGTAGAGACTAAACACGAGAGAAAGATGTAAAGGAGATGAAACAACGCATGTAGATACATGTGAAGTGAGAGGGAAACGTGGGACAGAGAGAGAGAGAGAGAGAGAGAGAGAGAGAGAGAGAGAGATGGAAAGAGTTAAAAAGAAAAAGTCAGTAGCTTAGCTTTGAAATCAAATCCCCTAATATAATATTTATTTCTTGGATTCACACTGTCCCAAGACCATCTGTAGCCCATTGTAAAAGCTGTCAATGTCTTCAGCTTCGCTGTTACGTGTTGGTGCATAAGCTTGGATTAGGATAATAATCATTGATCTACCTCTCAATTTTCCTAGCAAAAGTTTACCTGATACTGGCCTAAATCAGTAAATTGATGTGCTTATTAATCTATCTAACATGATGTCTACCTCTCTTTCGTGTGTGGTTTCTATAAAGTAAAGTACATTGCCGCTATCGTGTTGTAACAATCCTGCTTATACCCATCTCATTTCACTCAGTCCTAGGATGATCACTTTCATTCTCTTCATTTCTGCACTGATGTTTTATATCTTGCCAATCTGACATGCTGATCTAAATGTCCGAGTTCCTGTTTGATAGAGTTTCTCTTTTGTTGATCTTGCAAACAGTGATGACGTACAGGTATCACCTGTAGCACTCTGTACTCACGGCTGGACTAGGTTTGTTGCTCTGAAGTCCCCATTAACGTTGTCAGCTGTAGACATTAATATATAAGAGTGAATCTGGTACGTGTATCTTTATGCAGAGTGACCATTGATTAAATCGTGTACGTTCTTGACATGGGATAACTGACAGACTTGTCGTAACATGGAGACAGCAAAAATAAGTACTCGTGTTTATCAGATGTCGGGAGGTTGGCTCCACCTGTCCAGCTTTCCATGAATTATTAGGATAACATATTAACAACAGCAAATTCAAGATTTCTACATTCCACTACTTTTCTTATTCTCGACCTTTTTAATGTCTTACCTCTACAACAACCACTTATCAGTTTCTTCTTACTAATTCTAACGAACATCTAACGTTTCTAACACTGTCCATGACGGACCAATAAATTGTAGTATTCTTAATCTCTCCTGACTAAATAATATCTGCAGCAATTATGTCCGCTATAATATACTATATAAGAGAGAAAATACTGGATAGCTTGGTGTCATGGCATGGAAAACAGTCAACAACAGAACTGATACGATGCACTGTAGATAGAAGATTGTGGAGGGACATGATCGCCTACGCCAACCGGCATGGTACACGATGATGATGATAATATACTGGAATCTACCTATCAAATAATATCTTGACCTTGCAGTTGTCGGCCTTGGAGATATCACCCAATTCTCGTCAGTAAATTATCCTGTCTAAACTAATGTGACATTCATTCTTCGATGGCCGGTACGCAATCCCCAAATATCTAACAACGACAGGCTTTCAGTGATAAACACATGACTAATAGCGTTCATCATGACTCTCAAAAGATGACTCCCATTTTTGTCGGACTGACAAAGCTCCGGGTTCACCCGGCCCCTAAAAATTAATACCAGAGATTTTTCTTGGAAGTAGTAAATGCGGCCTGACTTGATACCGACCACATCACCCAAAAATGTGCCGTGGTCATAGATAAATATGGTCACTAACACCATATTCCCCATACGCCTAGTAATGCGAGGAAGGTACCCTTTACTTTACAATAGATGACATTCAACTGATCACTGGTAACACTTACCATGTCTTACAATTAACACGATCATTCCTCTTCTATGTGTAGTCATACTAAACTAAACTGTGGTACATTGCATTGTTTCTTGACAGATTATTCCTCGGCAATATACGAAGTTAGCGTGTCATTTCTTTCCCTCTTGGCAGTGATTATTGTAGTTAGAGATCGCGGCAATTGTGACCACAGATGAGATCCTCTGACTGCAACCACGGTGTGGGTAATGGCACTATATTTGTGGCTGCTTTCACATTACCATCTACCGTCTCCTCATGTAGCTTCACGTAACCCTGACAAAGAACGGGATGACTCAACTGGTACTCCAACATGCCAAAAGGTATCTCGCAGAGTGGCCTTTTGACATGAAAGATGGCTCCTTACCTCTTCTTAGGTAAAAGAGACCCCAACACCAACCCAAAGTTCACTTTGTCTCAGTCCACGTTGTCTCCCTTAGTTTTAACATAAAATATAAAATTAACAGTTCCCTTAATGAAAGAGACTGCTGCAGTAGAACCACCTTTTATGTTCAGTGCTTTGGAATCGATTATTCTGATCAGTACATCTTGGCTAACACCTTCCATTGATCAAGGGAGATAGATCATGTCATCATTGTCAAAGCCTACGATGTATTTTGATGGAAGGATTTTTAGATATAATATATTAAGTAAGCGCATACACTTACAATATATATATTACACATGTTAAATGATGTTAAGATGTTTGTGAAAACACCTCAGACTAAATTAACCTGCCACATAAAATAGTTTAAGAATAATTACTAGTGTTAACTTTCAGATCTGCTTGAGAACACGACCACCAAGGTTGTACGGACACAAGAAAATCAATATTATAACGTAGAAACTGGTTTAACAGCAACATGGTACAGTTTCATGGTGGTATGTCTTGTCGACAGGTTAACATTTGGTGAGACTTTCTATTTGTATATATATACATTTATTATGTAGGCGCGTTATTTTTCTGTGATTAATTTCCTTATTTTGTGTCCACGACAATCATCAATTACAATCAATATTTACATCTCACAAGGCAGTAATAATTTACATTTTCCGTATTATCCGCCATATATACTCACCTCCTTCTAAACTTGATCTTTTAATTTCGAAATGCGTTGCATCACACCTCTGTACCTTAAATGGGTATAGATCATGCTTTTTAATTGTGATATTTGTTGCGTGTTTCCATCAATGAATACTAAAACATCAATGATTACTAAAGAGACTAATAAATTAATTAAAATTAGCAAGTAACGTTTTGCTTTAAAATTGAAACGCGTGCAAAGAGCAATGATACAATTGTAGTATGATCTGTTCGACAGTAACGATACCATTAACAAATAAGCAAGTATACACGTTGCAATCGGTGTAGTTTCTTTTACTGGAAAACAAAAACGGTCGCATGTGGACGAAAAAAAAGTAGTAATGAATGTTCTTGTGGATCATTTAAAATCATCAGGATGGCCTTATTATCTTCTTCTTTCCTTTCTCATTTGTCTTTCAGCGTCGAGAGGAGATATAATTTGGAGACAAATAATAATACATGAATATTATAATAGAGGGAAACTTCCGAGACAATAATCAGCGAATCAATTCAGAGGAAGAGGTATGTTATCAGCATACCTCTTCTCTGAATGATATATAAATACATATATGCGTGTAAGACACTTCCACGATAGCTAATTTTTTTAGTTAGCTGAATGGTAGTGTTCCCTAACGTTTGGCTTTTCGTGGCAAGGCGCTGTGCCACTGAGTACGGGTTCAATCCTGCTTCGGTCCATATATTGTTCTTTGGTTTTTTTTTCTGTTGTTGATTATTTGTAATTGTTTCCGAGTGCTGTAAACATACCTCTTCCTCTGAATTGATTCGCTGATTATCGCCTCGGAAGTTTCCCTCTATAATAATATTCATGTATTATTGTTTGTCTCCAAAGATATAATTTGCGGTCTTTTGCTCTTCCGTTCATCTCTGCTGCTGTTATAAATCCTAGTTTTTCTAATATTTTGTTAATCCATCTTTTTCATGGTCGGCGATTAGGTCTGGTGTTCTGGCAACATTTATTGAAGCCTCGTTGGTGTTGTGTTTTGATCTTTCTACCGTATCACATGGCCAAACCATGTTATACGTTGTTTCATTATATATTCAAAGCGGATGTTATTCCTAGCGTTTTTCTGAGTTCATCATTTCTGATTTTATCTCTCCTGCAATTTCCTTTCATTAGTCTATCAAATTTCTCCTCGGTAGTGGCTATTTTTTTTAATTGTTCTTGCATCTAGTGTCGAAGTCTGACATTGGTAGCACAACATCGGAATGAAGATTTTATGTTAAGTACTCGTTTTGTCGCTAGAACTATTTCCTTATTGGACAATAGTAATGATAGCTGTCCAATGATTTGACAAGCTTTGTTGCAGCTTGAATCTATTTTGCTGGTTGATAATTGTTATTTATCACTTGACATCCTAGATGTTTAAATTCTTCCTTGTTAAATCCCTCTGTCATCAATCGTTGTGTTGGTGTTCTGTTTATCGTTTGCGATATTCATGATTTATGTTTTGTTGATTTTGATTTTCATGTTCATATAGAGTGCATGTGTTCTTAAGTCTCTTAAAGTTGTCTCACATGCCTTCTATTTGTCCATGCAATAGTGTCTGGTCACCTTTAAATATCCTCTTCTCCGATGGGTTGGCTAACTTACATAAGTAATCATCCAGGTAAAACATTAGGGGAGATTGCACGCACACCTGTCTCACTCCTGATATAAATTCAAAGTGGTTTGTGTAACCTGTTCCTGTTCTGACCCAGCAGCTGCTGTTGGTGTTGAGACTTTTAATTCATTAGGTTGGTTAGATGTTCGTCTTGTTAAGAATTGCGAATATTTGAGGAAAAAAGCGATGACATAATAATTCGTAGGAAATAAACTCTTGGAATCCGTACCAAAAGTAAGGTGTTTGTTGGCAACTAGGGACTGCTTAATGTATGTGTCTGTATATATATATATATATAATATATATATATATATATATATATATATAATATATATATGGAGGAATTGGAATGATATTGTAATGATTAATAAATGAGGAGAAGTACGACTGATATTGTAGAAATATATGGTAATTTATCAGAGGAATTTATATTAATATTGTTGAGAGTTATATGCAGGTTACACGTTCTGATATAAACATACGATAATTGGCAATGAATTAGATTTATGAAATCTAATTCATCAACAAATCCACTCGACAAAACAGCTTTAAATCAAAAAGATATTAAAGATACCTATACAATACAAGTAAAGAAACACATACCAGAAGCTGCTAGAGGAAGGAATTGAACAATACAGAAGAGAAAATCCTGATGAAAAAGTAACAACCAAATGGCAATGCATAAAGAAAAGCATACAAAAAGCCTGCGACACCTTACCCAAAAGAGAAAAGAACAAAAATAAAAATGGATAACTAACACCATCTTAGAAAAAATGGAAGAAAGGAGACAAGCGAAGAACACTGCCCAATACAATAAATAGATAATGAGATACGCAAAATGTGCAAAAAGGCAAAAGAAGACTGGCTCAGCCAAAAATGTATAGAAATAGAAACTATGGAAAGCAAACAAGACCTAAGAGGAATGCACACAGAAATAAAGAGAATGACTAATCAAAATAAAAAAGCCACAGAAGGTGGATGCATTGCAGACAAAAAAGGAAAAATGCTAACAGACAATAAGGATATCATAGATAGATGGCAGGAATATATAACAGAACTATTTCATGATCAAAGGGACAAGAAACCAGTTATAAAATGTACTTCAGGCTATAAAATCTTAAAATCTGAGGTGGAAAAAGCTATAAAAACAATGAAAAGGGGAAAAGCAGCAGGACCTGAAAACATACAGATAGAGATGATACAGGCACTTGAAGATTTTGGCATTGAAGTGATTACAGACATATGCAACGACATATACCACACAGGATACATACCAAATGAACTAAAAACATCAACTTTCATTGCATTGCCTAAAAAGAATGGTGCAGTTGAATGCAGTGACTTTAGAACAATAAGCCTAATGAGCCATGTTACAAAAATCTTGCTAAAAGTTATACACGGAAGGATTCAGAATAAAATCAATACTGAATTAGATGGGCAGCAATTTGGATTTAGGAAAAATAGCGGGTCAAAAGAAGCCATATTCTGCATGAGAACATTAATCAAAAAATACACAGAAGTAAACAAACCAATATATGCCTGCTTCATAGACTACACCAAAGCTTTTGATAGAGTACACCACAAACAACTTATAGAATGCCTAAAAGAGATACATCTAGATGACATGGATATACGACTAATATGCAATCTATACTGGGAGCAAACAGCAATAATAAAATATAACAAAGAGTTCTCTACACCCATTGATATAAAAAGAGGAGTAAGACAAGGATGCATCCTATCACCAAGCTTGTTCAATCTATACACTGAGCAAATCTTTAAAAAACATCATAGAGATGCCAGGCCTACAAATTAATGGAAAGATAATCAATAACCTAAGATATGCTGACGATACTGTACTACTAGCAGAAAATCCTAAAGACCTACAACAATTACTTAATGAAATAAACACGACAAGCAAAAAATATGGACTAGATATGAATATCAAAAAGACTAAAACTATGATCATAAACAAAGAAAATACTCAAAACCCACAAGTGGATATCAAAATTGAAGGAATAGACCTTGAGACAGTTCAGAACTATAACTACCTTGGACATACTATAACCAGTGATGGAAAATGTACAACTGAAATAAACAAAAGAATAGGAATGACAAAAAGTAATTTTAATGTCATGAAGGACATACTAACATCAAAACAAATAACACCAGAGCTAAAACTAAGAATATCAAAATGTTACATCTTCTCAATATTCCTATATGGTGCTGAAACATGGACATTAGACAAGAAAACAGAACAGAGAATTGAAGCCTTTGAAATGTGTATATATTGAAGAATAGGTAGAATTGGATGGAAGGAAAAGAAAACAAACGACAAAGTCTTAAAACAACTAAAAATGAAAAGAGAACTTCTGAACACAATTAGAACAAGACAAATGCGATTCTTAGGCCATGTTAAAAGACACAACAGCCTACTGAAAGTAATCCTAGAGGGGAAAATACAAGGTAAAAGAGGCAGAGGCAGACCAAGATTAACATGGACGAGTAACATCAAAAGATGGACAAATCAACCGATGACAACCTGCACCATCAAAGCAAGAGATAGAGCAGAATGGCGCTCCATGGTAGCCAACCTTCGTTGCGGAGACGGCACTCAATGATGATGATGAATTGGCAATGGCATTATGTTATAAAGGAGTAACATGTAATATCTCACCGTGCTAGAGTAATAGGTTTTGGAGACGAGTGGGTAGTACCCTCCCTGTTATTAATACATGATCTCTGGTTGTTTTCACTTTTCGACTACTGCGTTACACTCTTTTCTAGAACATTGTTAGTTGTGTCTACATGAAGAAAGTCTCTTGCAGGTTCTTGTCATTACACTTGACCGGATCAGTATTGCCGCTCTGAAGAGTTCAAGAGAGTATCGTATCTGGTTGGATGATATAACTGTTATGCAGAGATACACATTCGCTAAAGACTTTAACTAGCGCTGTAATATGTAGCAGTTATTAACTTAAATTGCTCGGGTAAGCTACCGTCTGGATACTACATATTGAGATCATACCGTTGATATGATTCGTTGCCTTCCCCGTCCGCAATGTTAGGTAGTAGATACGTTTTGAACAACTCTACAGGCGAACGATGGAATACTACCATAGCTTGTTCTCTTGCTGAGTTTGTGACTTGATCTAGAAACTAATGCAGACAGTTATTGTCAAAGTTCAAATGGGACTACTCTCTCACCCCTGTACCGCACCTTAAATCAGTTTAGTTCTGCGCAATAGTTCTGCTTGCTTACACTGCCAGGTAGTGACTCACCACCACTGTTGAATACATCCAACAAGAATTGGCAGAACCCTTATCGCCGACTCCAGCTGATCATTTGTATTCTTCAAACAGTGTTAAGCTTATACACGATAAAGATATTCACACAAGACACAACTAACCGTTCTCTATTTTTAGAATTTCCATATCTTACTTGCTTGATACAAAAAGATGACAGGCCATCTACAATCTGACTGTCGTTTTAACTATCTCTACAATACAATTTACTGTACATTTTTGGACGCATAATACAACTATCACTGTTAGAAATTAATCGCTTTACTCTACCACCCATATCTTAACTACTCTAACTGACCGATCTGCCATCACGGCTGTTTTTCTTTTCTCCACGCCACGCGCACATCTTTTCTGATCACTTAAAATCCAGGAGCCGAACTCACGAAAAACATTATCTCTTGATCTTGTACATTTCTCCCGTTCTTGAAATTGACGAGCCATACCTGAGTAGTCGCTCACTTTTCTTTGTTTTGATGCTAGTGAACCCATCAATCGAGATCACTTTGCCTAAAAGTCTATCTCTATAATTTCCTTTTGAATCGTTAACTTTTTCAACACTGTAACATTAATACTTTCTCCCAAACTCTGCAATGCAAAAGGACATTACTCTATCATATATTTATACTCTAAAGCGTCAAATTCCGTTTCAACTGCAGTTAACTGTATCGCCAAGCCAGTATGTTTCAATTTTGTCACTAGCGTTTGCAGTTTCTAATGAAAACAGACCACAAATAATGAAAAACTAAAAATGAAATGCTTGTCTATCTCACAACAGTTGTTTAATTGTGATGAAATAGGCCGCATTTGAGGGGGAGGGGTGGAATCTAAACAGGATATACCCGCGTTCCAGCAGTATCATTAGGACACTGGCGATGAATGATTGGCTAACGTTTTCCGTGTATGGAAAAAACATGTTGTTATTTAAAACTGAAAGTTTGTTGGTTAAACCTCAATAATATGTGAACCAAACATACATCAATTTTAGTTTATAACTTTGTTGTGGCTATATAATTGTTTTAGTAAATTATGAATTTGAATATCCTGGCTCAGACACTGAATGTACTCATTGAACTTATTTATCTCTACAGGAGCTCCGGTCATTACTCATTTCTCTGTATCAATCACTGACGACAGGTTGAGACGCCTGAAGTGGAGCAGAGATTTGTTAATCGGTGGTGGCTCTGAATTGTTACTTGACATAACAGATGATACATTAAACGTGACTTGTCGAGCTAGTGGGACCCCACCACCAAACGTGACGCTTTCACGTGACAATATAACAATAATGGAGTTTAGAGATGGCACTTATTTGATCAGAAACCCGGCCTGCCAAGATTCGGGTGTCTATACTTGTCACGCCACGAACGTTATCAACTCAACTCAAGCCAACAGGAAAGTACAGTTTACACGTAAGTTTAAACTAACGTGTTTGTTCGACTGGCAAGAAGAGTACGGTCACGTACAGCCCAAAAACAAATTGGAAAACTTGTCTTTCTTTTTATAATTCGAATATATTTAGTTCATTATCGCAATTATATTGAAATATCTTATATTGTAACACCGTATTTGATGACTGAAGATAAGAACAACCTAAATGAAAGAAAAATGTAATGTCTCTACACTAGTTTAACAAATAGCACGAAGCAAAGACAAAGTAGCCAACACAATAGATTATAGAAACAACACAAACAAAATAAACACATTATTCTTGCCTTTGATTTTAGAAACAATACAGATTATACATTAAGGCCTCATTGCACAAATAGTTTTCAGATTAACATAAAGGATGAGTTAAACAGAAGCGTATTTAACCATCATGGTTATTTTTTTTTAAAAGCAGAAAGACTAAAAAAGTGAAGCGTTATCAAACATGTTTCGAATTTTAAGACTTCACATCCATGGACAGCAATGTGAAGTCTTAAGAAATAGTTGTCATAAAGAACAACAAAGTAAAATATACGACAACACAATAATTGCTAGAACCAACGCAGAGATTAAAGTGATCATCATTCCAACATATCGGTTTGTAGGTAAAATAGTCAGATACACTTATAATCAAGCAACAGATTGTTCAACAAAAAATAGAGAGACGACGGATTCAATCTAACAGTACGTACAAAAGTAGCAGTAATGAAAATGACGTGCAAATCAAGGTAACAATTTGTAAAAAACAAAACTGACAAGAGAAAAGCCTGTCCCAATAAATGGATTTAGAAACAATATAGACAATGAATAAACGCAAAATACAAAATAACAGAAATAGTGGAAATAAAGAGAGCATAAAAATATTCCGATTCCCACATTGGTTGTTAAACCTGAACTTCTCTTATTATAAGCCATCAATTCATTGGGCACATTCCGAACAGTTTTGTGTGATTGGTTATTGGTTATTGGTTATGGAAGGCCTCGGTATCACAGCAAACGAATTAAAATCCATAATTGCTCAACCGCCCGTGCCAGTGGAATCATCCGAATTACTAAACTCATCTCCCAAACAAAGAAAGGTAACTGTAGTCCCCATCGTAGCAGTCTCAGCACACGCCAACAGACATAAGGCGAAACCGCGCAGAAAGTGAACACAGCCAACTGTTCCCTGTCATACGACATCATCATTCATCGTAAACAAGCGGGATATCGAAGCAGGATCAAAACGGATGAGACACACAGCTCACGGTGTGCACAGAGCACTTAACTCAGTAGCTCCTGCAACAAGCCGGACTTGGAATATGAGGAAACTGCAAGGAAGAACACTTTTCAGGCATAGCCTTCAATGGTTCCTGCCGCCTATCCACCATATACCATGGGAGTTCACGTCCTCCTGAAAATGATGATCGTCATAGCACTTGATGATGTTAGGCCATCATTGATGACTCCAATTCCAAACATATAGACACACAGTGGTGGTAAGTTATCATTTCCAATCCAACAGAAGCACATGACCTGTAGTTAGTAAAACCACAGAGAGAATATGATTTTGTGACCTTCACTGATTCACTCTTAGATGTGAATGTGTAGTTTACACAAGAGGAGAAGTTTTCAACTACAGTGATCCCGTGTGATATTCCTCTTCAATGGTGCTGGAAACCTTGTGGTCCGCGTTCATTACATCAGAAGTGTGGTAGAAGTATCATCATCATCAAGTATCAGGCCTGCTGGCGTAGGTGATCATGTCTCTCCACAACTTTCGATCTCGACAGTTATTTATCATTTCTGTTGTTGACCTTCTGCCAAGCTATTCTCTTAAGCTGTCTGGTTTCTTTTCTCTTTGCTTTCCTCTATCTCTTCGTCTCTCTAATTTCCCAGTTGTTATAATATATTCCAGTTGTTCTCTTCTCATTACATGGCCCCAAAAAAATGATTGTTTCTTCCTAATATTTGAAATTAGCTCTCTTTTTGCTGTGGCCTCTTTCAGAATGTTTTCATTACTCTTCATAGCTGTCCATGGTATTCTCAACATTCTTCTGTAAAACCACAATACTACAGACTACAGGTAGACGTATAGAAGTGGGATATTCATTGCTGGACATCAGTAGCTACCAACAACCTACATTAGACAACTGCGACTTGCTCCTTAGAGTTATCAACTTGCTTCAGACATGGTTTTGGTATCACATGTTACTTTCATGGTGAGTAGGGATGTATTTGTATAATTATTAGCTGCATGAATTGCATCACTTTACTTGTAACACGTTTTAAATAAAACAGTTTTCTTTGTGTTATTGTTTGGGGAAAATAACGATTTACCTGTTGCTTTGTGTACAGGAGCAATAAAACGACGGAATGGGTCGAGTTGAAGAGCAGTAGTGTGTTCGTAGTTTGTTGAAATCTCAGTTTGATGCGTTAATTATGTTCTTGTTCATTGATAATCGGACGGTATTTTGGCATTTGAATTATTATCTTTACAGGGACAAGTGTGCATATATCAGGCAATTTTAATTCTTTTTTTTTAGCAGGTAGGATATTTCAAGATATTTAAATGTAGTGTCTAGTTAGACACACAAATCAAACGAAACCATAATGAAACAAAGCAATTACATCATAAGAATGCAGTTGGTTCTACTAACTCTTGTTTGCATTTTTTAAAAGTATAGATCTAGCAGTTACATTAGAGATCTAGCAGTTAAATTAACCAAAAACTTGCTGCTGTAGATTCCCGATCTGTTCATTCACACGGTCTATATCCACCAGTGGGACACAGCCAGGAGCACGGATCACTTAGTCTCTTCCAGTTTCTGACGCGCCACACACTCCTGAAGATCTATCAATTTGCACAAGCACATCTTGAATGTGTGCACATCTCTCCACAATACAATCATAAACTGTGAACGAAACGTTTGTGAGAACAAGTTTAATTCTGCGAACATTGACTTAGATACAACAGTTGAACAGCGAACAGGCGAAGGAGTACCCCTGGAATCCACATAGACGTGACACCCACTAACACATTCTTCATGTGTGTCATTAAAACTTTGAGAAGGTGCCACTGAAATAACAATGTACAGTATTCAACAACAGATTTTTTTAAATATTATGCTTTCGGTATTACTTTAGCAGTAATCACTTACCTATACTTAGATACGTTTTTATAGTTGCTACGTGATCGTATATGTTATAATACTTTTACAGGTCTCCATCTGGTTAGTAACGCATTCTGGACAATGTTTGTAAATGATAGACAATCACTGACTTGACGAGCACAATATGTGGCGATACATAGACACACATACATCTTTTAGCATGTACGATTGAAAACGTTTTCATTGTTCTCCTAAAATTAAATGATATGCTTATTATTTATCGACTCTTTTCTCTTCTCACTCTTCTCTTTCATCATATCATATACATATTTTACACACTATTCCATATGTGACTGCAATACTAGCTACTATATACTATTGATTAGACTCATATTGTATCAGATATGAAGTTTGGTTTAGTCAACAGGTCATATATTATTGCACATTGGACAAGTCCATGAGTGCTTAGGTCCTTTCATTGTGGGACTGGTTGGTCTCGAGGCAGAACGCCGGCTTCGAGACAGAGAGATTGTAAGTTCAAATCCCGTCAACAACAGTTAAGATGATTATTTGTGATTTCTCTCTGCGGCAACTACGTCTGGTCTCAGCAGGGAGGCCCGGCTTGAAACGTCAATTACTCATAGGCGGAAACAAATATGAAATCTTCCGTAGACGGAGTTTACAGAGTACTTCTGACTGTGAGGCGATGGACCCCTGTACACACGGCTCCCAGGGGTAAACGGATTAACATGCACAATTCAGTTGCTGGTCCTTAGTGACTTCGTTAGAGGTGAAAGCTGACGGATCCAAAACCATCTTTTAACATCATTTCATTAGAATGTTCACCAAAGGAAGTGTAGCGTCTAACGACATCGATGTTGTGTATGCTGATTCTTCTTTGGATGTTTGCCTAGCGCTCTCGTCTGACATCTCCAAAATTTACTAGGTTTTCATGAAATCTATTCATGGCTACTGATTCACCGTTATTTTCGAGACATTTTGTCGTCCACTGTCCCTAAGGACATTCACAATGTCACAGCGGAGCGGTTCCACTGTCCCTAAGGACATTCACAATGTCACAGCGGAGCGGTTCCACTGTCCCTAAGGACATTCACAATGTCACAGCGGAGCGGTTCCACTTTCCCTAAGGACATTCACAATGTCACAGCGGAGCGGTTCCACTGTCCCTAAGGACATTCACAATGTCACAGCGGAGCGGTTCCACTGTCCCTAAGGACATTCACAATGTCACAGCGGAGCGGTTCCACTGTCCCTAAGGACATTCACAATGTCACAGCGGAGCGGTTCCACTGTCCCTAAGGACATTCACAATGTCACAGCGGAGCGGTTCCACTTTCCCTAAGGACATTCACAATGTCACAGCGGAGCGGTTCCACTGTCCCTAAGGACATTCACAATGTCACAGCGGAGCGGTTCCACTGTCCCTAAGGACATTCACAATGTCACAGCGGAGCGGTTCCATTGCTACTCAACATCAGCCAAACTGGCAAGTCTATGACCACGTTCATTACCTCCTACACCCACTCAATGATGATGATATTGATGATTCTTTTGTTTATTTCACTTGTACATTTGCCATCACGGATGTCAGGAAAATGTTATATTACTGTCAATTATAATTTTTACTGGCGCAATAATTACTGCACTGACAAAGACAAAAGGAATAAGCCACTTTAATTAAACTGTAATGCCTACATTATTTACAATTATACATTTGTAGCATCATGGGCAAAGTAAAACTACATTTTAAAAAAAGGAAATCCGAGATATTAGATGAAGTTTGGGACAGGATATTTAGGCGTGGCTTCTCACAAATAATGTTTCTTCCGCCAACTTTCTAAAGGTGAAGCCTACAATCCTCAGTTCTCCATCATGCAGATTTTGAAACTTCAATGCCTTTGATCGTTCTCATCCACATTTTAAATTCCTTAGTGTCACTGTTTCGTTCAGTGCAAATGTTCGACAAGCAAAAAGTATAAGTTCTTTATCGAAAATGTCTAAAACATCCTTCCTTGCCGTCGTATAATCTTTGAATATCAAAATCCATATCCCTGGACCCAGCGATAAAATGACCGTCTACTTAACCATACAATATGCCTTGTTTTGTGATCTCAAGGTTTAATAAAGCGTGATCAAGACTTTCCGTTGACTCACTCTGTAAACATTTTGATAAATCTTCAGATAGTTTGAAGTGTGATGAATTGAATCTATACACACTTATTTTAAAATGCACTCAGTCACGGTACATTTTTCCATCGCCTTTTAAATGAAATAGAACCTGCGTGTAGTTTTTAATATATGTGCGACAGCTGTTAGACCGTGCCACATATTATTGCAATTTTGTGTTCTTTGATTATGCACGTAATGTCGACCAGTAGAAACTGCAAATATTATATTTGACTAGTATGATGTGTATTTGTTTTTATATACCGCAAATAAGACACGAATAAAACCATCAATTTGTTTGCTAGGATTTTTTGTTATACACGTCATGACAATAAACAGTTCACATACACATTTTCAACACTTAAACCAAACGATAGGTCAGTTATAGCATTTTAAAGAGGGGCATGAGTTTCCGAAAGAACTATAACATAATCTATGTACCGAGTGTGTTCTAGAGACGGAAAAAGCGGTCACTCTAGTTGTCCATGTTTGACGCCAAGGAATATTAGTATTAACGTTTTCTGAAGCAACGATTATCTGTTTGTTCAGACATTCGTTGTAATAACTTCATACGCTGATGCTCTTACAAGAATTGCGATGACCTTCACTTCAAGTAACACAAATAGTGGATTGTGTTAGATCAAGAGCTTCTTTCTGTCATTGGCAATAGCCCGTTATAGTTGATGACTCTAGGAGCGACCCGTTATAGCCACGGAAAATTGGTTACTGACAGCCCGCTCAATGACGTCACCATTGTAAGTGAAAGCCAGAGGAGAAAACCAAACATAAACTCCAAGCAGGTTGTTCATGAGATATTGAGGATACACTTTGTAACTTTGTCTCTTTTCAGGTCCCGTGAAAATTAATTCTTTCGACATTAGAAACACGAGAGCAAGTAGGCGAATCCAAGCTGGAGATGATGTGATGCTGAGATGTTCAGTGGCTGGATGTCCAGCTACAGCTGTGCTGACCATCACTAACGACAACAACATGAAGAGGAGCGTTTATCGGAATAATTCCCTAGTCTATGCGATCGATGACGTGAAATGTCCGGACATGGGGGTCTATTACTGTCGAGCTGAAGCTGATAATGTGGAGCAGAAGGTGGAGCTGATGATAGATAGATGTAAGTGGTGCTGTTGGTAGATAGATGTAAGTGGAGCTGTTGATAGATGTAAGTGTAGCTTTTGATAAAAAGATGTCGATTAGCTGCTGATAGATGTAAGTGTAGCTATTGATAGAAAGATGTCAAATTAGTTGCTGATAGATGTAAGTATAGCTGCTGATAGATGTAAGTGTAGCTGTTGATAGAAAGATGTCAAATTAGCTGTTGATAGATGTAAGTGTAGCTGCTGATATATGTAAGTGTAGCTATTGCTAGAAAGATGTCGATTAGCTGCTGATAGATGTAAGTGTAGCTGCAGATAGATGTAAGTGTAGTTGCTGATAGATGTAAGTGTAGCTGTTGATAGAAAGATGTCAAATTAGCTGCTGATAGATGTAAGTGTAGCTGCTGATAGATAGATGTAAGTGGAGCTATTTATATATAGATGTAAGTGGAGCTATTTATATATAGATGTAAGTGGAGCTATTGATATATATATGTAAGTGGAGCTGTTGATAGATAGATGTCAGATTAGCTGCTGATTGATGTAAGTGTAGCTCATCATCATCGAGTGCCTTATCCGCAACGAAGGTTGGCTACCATGGAGCGCCATCCTGCTCTGTCTCTTGCTTTGATGGTGCAGGTTGTCATAGACTGGTCTGTCCATCTTTTAATGTTACTCGTCCATGTTAGTCTTGGTCTGCCTCTGCATCTTTTACCTTGTATTTTCCCCTCCAGGATTACTTTTATTAGGCTGTTGTGTCTTTTATCATGGCCCAAAAATCGCATTTGTCTTCTTTGAATTGTGCTAAGTAGTTCTCTTTTCATTTTTAGTTGTTTTCAGACTTCATCGTTTGTTTTCTTTCCTTCCATTCAATTCTATCTATTCTTCTATATATCCACATTTAAAGGCTTCAATTCTCTGTTCTGTTTTCTTGTCTAATGTCCATGTTTCTGCACCATATAGGAATATTGAAAAGATGTAACATTTGGCTATTCTTAGTGTTAGCACTGCTGTTATTTTTTTTGACGTTAGTATGTTCTTCATGATATTAAAATTACTTTTTGCCATTCCAATTCTTTTGTTTATATCAGTTGTACATTTTCCACCACTGGTTATATTATGTCCAAGGTAGTTGTAGCTCTGAACTGTCTCCAGGTCTATTCCTCCAATTTTGATATCCACTTGTGGGTTTTGAGTATTTTATTTGTTTATGTTCATAGTTTCAGTCTTTTTGATATTCATATCTAGTCCATATATTTTGCTTGCCATGTTTATTTCATTAAGTAACTGTTGCAGATCTTAGTCTAAGTGCAGCTGCTGATAGTGAAATGTAAGTGTAGCTGTTAATAGATAGATGTAAGTGTAGCTGCTGATAGATAAATGTAAATGTAGCTGCTGATAGACAGATGTAAGTTTAGTTGCTGATAGATAGATGTAAGTGTAGCTGCTGATAGATAGATGTAAGTGTAGCTGCTGATAGATAAATGTAAATGTAGCTGCTGATAGATAGATGTAAGTGTAGTTGCTGATAAATATATGTAAGTGTAGTTGCTGATAGATAGATGTAAGTGTAGCTGCTGATAGATAAATGTAAATGTAGATGTTGATATAAAGATGTAAGTGTAGCTGCTGATAGATAAATGTAAGTGTAGCTGCTGATAGATAGATGTAAGTGTAGTTGCTGATAGATAGATGTAAGTGTAGTTGCTGATAGATAGATGTAAGTGTAGATGCTGATAGATAGATGTATGTGTAGTTGCTGATAGATAGATGTAAGTGGAGCTGTTTATTTATAGATGTATATGTGGCTGCTGATAGATAGATATAAGTGTAGTTGTTGTTAGATAGATATAAGTGTAGTTGTTGTTACATAGATATAAGTTTAGTTGTTGTTAGATAGATATAAGTGTAGTTGTTGTTAGATAGATATAAGTGTAGTTGCTGTTAGATAGATGTAAGTGTAGTTGTTAGATAGATATAAGTGTAGTTGTTGTTAGATAGATATAAGTGTAGTTGTTGTTAGATAGATATAAGTGTAGTTGTTGTTACATAGATATAAGTGTAGTTGTTGTTAGATAGATACAAGTGTAGTTGTTGTTAGATAGATGTAAGTGTAGTTGCTGATAGATATATGTAAGTGTAGTTGCTGATAGATAGATGTAAGTGTAGTTGTTGTTAGATAGATATAAGTGTAGTAGCTGATAGATAGATGTAAGTGTAGTTGTTGTTAGATAGATATAAGTGTAGTTGTTGTTAGATAGATATAAGTGTAGTTGTTGTTAGATAGACATAAGTGTAGTTGTTGTTAGATAGATATAAGTGTAGTTGTTGTAAGATAGATATAAGTGTAGTTGTTGTTACATAAATATAAGTGTAGTTGTTGTTAGATAGATGTAAGTGTAGTTGTTGTTAGATAGATGTAAGTGTAGTTGTTGTTAGATAGATGTAAGTGTAGTTGTTGTTAGATATATATAAGTGTATATATTGAGCAGACGGACCAAAGAAATGAGGCTGTAAGAATGAGGATACGGGGATCTTTGTCAAATTTGTGTAAGGATGTAGGACTGGAAGAAGATCTCACAATCACAACCGATACCATTCGCACGACACTTAAAAGGTCACACAACACTGCTCCTGGTCCAGATGGTGTTCGGTATGATGACATAGGCGATTTAGCTGATGACGACTTGACAACACTGGCCAATGAGTTTAATGCCAGTATTCGGAGTGGCCAGATTAAGGAGGAGTGGCTACACAGCTACTTACTACCGCTACCGAAACCAAACAAGGACCATTCTCAGATCAGTGCCTACAGAATCATCACAATGCAGAACACTGTGGGCAAGCTGCTAGAGAAAATAGTTGCCCGTGTCCTCACCTGTCGCCTTGAACAGAAACGCGTATTCCCTTCCACACTCGGAGGTTATAGATATAACAAAGAGACATGGCTCAATGCGGCAGTATTTGCCTATGATGTCTTCGAAGGCTTCCACAGACGAGAGGAGACATGTGCTGCTGCTATAGATCTGGAGGATGCATACAACAGGGTACCATTTGAATATCTCATGCATATGCTTCTCAAACTGGCGGTGAACCACTTCTTCATTAGATGGATCGCCGCGGCACTGTTTCAGAGGAAGGTGATACTCAGATGTGGAAGTTGGTCTTCCGAGCCAACATCCATTTGTCCTGGGCTGCCACAAGGCTCACCATTGTCACCAGTTATATTTAACGTGTACACAATAACGATCACGGCCCAACAGCTGGATGGGAGGGGAAGAACTATGACTTTTGCTGATGATATTCTGGTATATCGACAGGGAAGAGACAGACGGGGAATCGCCTCCACAATGCAAGACGAACTCGATCGCATTTCTTCCTGGTGTGGGGTTTCAGGTGCCTTGGTTAATCCTAATAAAGCATCAGTTTCATGGTTCTCCCTTAACAATCATATCGTTAATACAACCACACCGGTAGTACGAATGGGAGCTGATGAGGTGACCAGGGACAATTTGATGACATACCTCGGAGTTAAGTTTGATCGCAGCCTGTGTTTTCGGGACAACGTCGACCATGTGATAACAAAATCCCGCAAAGGATTAGCCGCCTTGAAGGTCATGGCAGCTGCCAACATCGAGCAGAGGCTACTTACTCTTCTGTTCCAGGGATTAGTCCTCGCACCAATCGAGTATGACCTGGCCATTCTTACTGTCAGTACGACTCAAATTGATAGGCTGGAGAAATACAAAATGAAGCCATGCGCATTATCCTGGGATGTACGAGGGACACTCCCTGTGTAGCAATGAGGTATCTTCTTGACTTTCCAACCATGGATGACAGAATTAAGATCTGGAGAGCACGAGCATATCTGAAGATTAGTACAGATACAGAGCATCCATTGCACCACGTGCTCAACACAGAGAAAGGTACCAGGCTAAAAAGAGGCAAATCATGGGTGGGCCGGGCAGAAGATGTCATCAAACAGGTCTGTGGGCTTACCAATATAAGCGTTGGTGAGGAGTGGATACCGGTGCCTACGTCATTCAAGGGAACTTTCTCATGTATTGTCACACTCGACAGGAAAAGTAGGGAACAGAACCCGGTCGTGGTTAATGCTGAGGTCAACGGTCTCATCTGCGATAATACCGATGAGAAAGATGCAGTCATCTATACAGACGGATCTGTAAGACGACACGAAAGAAGTGCATGGGCATTTACAGCACGCTCAGCAGGCAGAATAGCCAAGGAAGACAGTGGTGCATACGCCATGACCACGAGTAGCATGACAATGGAGGTGATGGCAGTGACCAAGGCATTCAAATGGTTAGAGTCACAAGACTACATCCACGCATGTATACTGAGTGATTCGATGAGCATGATAAAAAAAGTGGAGGCGGGCTATGTACGCATGCAATGGGTAGAGTCGTTGAAGAAATCCAAAATACGTAGGTCACCTTTGTCTATGTCCCTGGACATGCGGGTGTACGGGGAAATGAAAGGGCGGACAGGTTGGCTAGCTGCGCTGTCGTTGAGGACGGGCAACCGATGGATCGGGCGGACATCATCAATGCCCTTCGATATGTTGGAAGAGCACAGGACTTCGACAAACACAAATCAACGTCACTTCTTCGGATGATGGAAATGGGAGTTAAGATGGGCACGGCCAGAAATGAGAAACTTGGTGGCCGTGTAAGAAGACTTATCAACCAACATAGAACTGGAGTCGTCAGTCGCTGGACACTGAGGAATTGCTGAGGAGGGGATCTGAGCACCTATGGACATGTCCGCAGTGCAATGATGATGACCCGCAAATAACTCAATAACTCAATAACTCAATATAAGTGTAGTTGTTGTTAGATAGATATAAGTGTAGTTGTTGTTGTTAGATAGATATAAGTGTAGTTGCTGTTAGATAGATGTAAGTGTAGTTGTTGTTAGATAGATATAAGTGTAGTTGTTGTTAGATAGATGTTAAGTGTAGTTGTTGTTGTTAGATAGATATAAGTGTAGTTGCTGTTAGATAGATGTAAGTGTAGTTGTTGTTAGATAGATATAAGTGTAGTTGTTGTTAGATAGATATAAGTGTAGTTGCTGTTAGATAGATGTAAGTGTAGTTGCTGTTAGATAGATGTAAGTGTAGTTGTTGTTAGATAGATGTAAGTGTAGTTGTTGTTGTTAGATAGATATAAGTGTAGTTGCTGTTAGATAGATGTAAGTGTAGTTGTTGTTAGATAGATATAAGTGTAGTTGTTGTTAGATAGATATAAGTGTAGTTGTTGTTAGATAGATATAAGTGTAGTTGCTGTTAGATAGATGTAAGTGTAGTTGTTGTTAGATAGATATAAGTGTAGTTGTTGTTAGATAGATATAAGTGTAGTTGTTGTTGTTAGATAGATATAAGTGTAGTTGCTGTTAGATAGATATAAGTGTAGTTGTTGTTAGATAGATATAAGTGTAGTTGCTGTTAGATAGATGTAAGTGTAGTTGCTGTTAGATAGATGTAAGTGTTGTTGCTGATAGAAAGATGTAAGTGTAGTTGCTGTTAGATAGATATAAGTGTAGTTGCTGTTAGATAGATGTAAGTGTAGCTGCTGATAGATAGATACAAGTGTAGCCACTTTGGGGGTTTACAGACGCTGTCAAATACACAATACAGACAGTAGAGAAAGAACTAAATAGTTTACGGCAGTCATAATGTTACACAGAAATATGTGATTGTATCTAGATTCATTAATATTTAGACACATTTGTATTTGTGTACACTTCTTCTTTATTATAGTTTTCATGAATTTCTGTTCCGTTAAGCCTGTTTCAGAAACAACAAAATGCTTGATTACTTAGTTGTTATTAAACTCCTTAAAATAATCTTAAAATAAAAGTTTCAATCAGATTGTTATTTTAATAATCACATTATTTCTATACAAATTATTTTTACAATCATATTATTTCTATACAAATTGTTTTTTTTTTTGCAATCACATTATTTCTATGCAAATTGTTATTTTTGCAATCACATTATTTCTATACAAATTGTTATTTTTACATCTCCTTTTATATATATATATATATATATATATATATATATATATATATATATCAGGCTCTCAATGGATCAGGTGGAAAATGAGGAAGATACTATGCAATCCATTTTTGACAATAGAAACAAGAAAAAGAGTTCTTAAATGTTATGTAAAGTCAGTCTTAATACATGGATGCGAATCATGGACAATACGACACCAGACAAGAAATTCACTGGAGTCTGTAGAAATGTGGTTTTACAGAAGAATGTTGAGAGTACCATGGACAGATAAGAAGAGTAATGAAGATGTTCTGAAAGAGGTCAAAGCAAAAAGAGAGCTAATTTCCAATATTCTGAAGAAACAATCATCATTTTTGGCCATGTAATGAGAAGAAAATAACTGGAATATATTGTAATAACTGGAAAAATTGAGGGACGAAGAGATAGAGGGAAGCAAAGAGAAAAAAAAATTACATACAGCTTAAGAGAATGGCTTGGCAGAAGGTCAACAACAGAAATGATAAATAGCTGCCGAGATCGAAAGTTGTGGAGAGACATGATCACCTCCGCCAATAGTCCCAGTACTTGATGATGATGATGATATATATATATATATATATATATATATTGTAATTTTTACAGTCACAGTATATCTACACATATTGTTATGTCTGATTATTTAGAGCTGGAGCTTCCTTCAACAACACGGTATTCTGGTAGGTTCTCTCGTCTCTACTCTCGACGTCTGTTGCTTTCTGGTGGCCGGATTTGTTACCAACTCAGGTGATTGTTTGTGCTTGAACATGGTGATGATGTGGCCCATCTGCTTCCTGTCGAGAAGTTCGTTAGCTAGTTTCTTCAAGCGGCATTAATGTTTTCAGGTTCGATCCATTCTGACTTCCGTATATTATGTATTGGTCCGTCCCATTTATCTTTGCTAATAGAAAGGTTGTTAATCACTTTAATTATATTAAGTTATGTCACACGGACATTCACTTTACTTTTGCGTATCATATTGGTCAGTATCTAACTAGTTGCTCTCTGTCTTCAGTCCCGTTGATTATTAGTGGTGTGGTGCCTCGCATAATATATATATTTTTTTCAATTTTATACTGGACAATATAAGAAGGTAGTTTGCCGTTGTTTTCCTTCTTGGCAGTGACTGTACTAGTCGGAGATCACAGTCATTGTCTCTATACATGAGATCCTCTGCCTGCCATCGCGGTGTGGGGACCATAACCGGCATTACTTGTCTGCTGCTCCCACAACATTATCAATCACATCATGAGAAGATGACAATTTTAATACTTGATTACAACAGGAAACATACAAGGAAAGAGAGATCGCGGACGACAAAGAGATAAAATGCTAGATAGCTTGGTGTCATGACATGGAAAACAGTCAACAACAGAACTGACATAATGCACTGTAGATAGAAGATTGTGGAAGGTCACGATCGCCTACGCCAACATGTATGGCACATGATGATGATGCTGATGGTGCCTCGCACAGGACTCCTGTCCATGCATACGCTGCTCAAACAAAGTAGGACACGCTGGCTTGGCTACGTGTACCGTATGAAAGGTGGCCGCGTACCAAAAGATATACTCTATGGACAACTAGCAGATGCAAAAAAGAACGCAAAACTGCGAGTTATGTAGCCGTGTGTAAATGCGACAAGAAGACTCTGAACACAAACACTGCAGACTGGGAAGAAATAGCTGCAGACCTCAATCTTTGGAAACACATGCCAAGGCTCCAACTCAAACAACGCACAGATAAATTCATAGAAAAAGAGAATACACGCGAAAGGAAAGAGAAAAAAAATAACATTTTTAGGGGCGCTGCAAAATCCATAGTCAACAATGACTGACGAAGGGGCTACTATAATCCACTATGACTGACAAAGGCTACTACAGTCAACTATGACTGACGGAGGCTACTTCAGTCAAACTATTACTGACGGAGGCTACTACAGTCAACTATGATTGACGGAGGCTACTACAGTCAACTATGACTGATGAAGTCTACTATAGTCAACTATGACTGACGAAGGCTACTATAATGGTATGGTGCCGTTTTACCTTTTCTAAGCGCCTGTGTCTCAGTGAGAAGATGGCGTCCTTCACGTTGTTTGTCTTTTCTGCTCCCGGTTTAATACAATGGCCTTCGATGTCTATTATAATCTGGTAGCTGCATCCGACTTTAATCCTTCTTCATTTCCTTTTTTCAATCAATCTTTACATATATCCATCTATCCAATCAAATTCCCAAGCATCCATCATGCATCCAACTGTCTGTCTGTCGATCTATCTGGTTGTCTGTCTGTCGATCTATCTGGTTGCCTGTCTGCCTGTATCTGTCTGAATGTTTCTGTCTGCCTGATTCTGTCTGTTTTTTCTGTTTCTATTTATAAGTATGTCTCTTTGTTTGTCTGTGTCTCAGTATATCTTGTCTTCTTCTTCTAAGTACAAAACTGCAATACAAATTGAATCATTTGGTCACGTGTTTTTATTTTTCGGCTTCTACATTTGGTTATCAAAGTGGCTTCGATCGCAGGAATGGCACATTCAGTTTCGTGGATCTCTTTACTATCAAGTAGATTGCTTGAGAAATGTGTAAAACGCTTGGCGTGCATTACTTTTGACGTTTACGTCCAATTTCGACAAATATATCAGAACTCTGCTTGCTTATTCTTGTCTTATCAAACGGCCAGTAGTAAAACAATCAAATGATACGTGGATTTCACATGACTTTCTAATTACAGCGTCCACACATATCAGTTAGATAACAAAAGCTGGCTAACTATTACAATGACATCATACTGTTAGGTCACAAAAGCTGGCTAACTATTGCAATGACATCATACAGTTAGATCACAAAAGCTGGCTAACTATTACAATGACATCATACTGTTAGGTCACAAAAGCTGGCTAACTATTACAATGACATCATACTGTTAGGTCACAAAAGCTGGCTAACTATTACAATGACATCATACTGTTAGGTCACAAAAGCTGGCTAACTATTACAATGACATCATACTGTTAGGTCACAAAAGCTGGCTAACTATTACAATGACATCATACTGTTAGGTCACAAAAGCTGGCTAACTATTACAATGACATCATACTGTTAGATCACAAAAGCCGGCTAACTATTACAATGACATCATACTGTTAGGTCACAAAGGCTGGCTAACTATTACAATGACATCATATTGTTAGGTCACAAAAGCTGGCTAACTATTACAATGACATCATACTGTTAGGTCACAAAAGCTGGCTAACTATTACAATGACATCATACTGTTAGGTCACAAAGGCTGGCTAACTATTACAATGACATCATATTGTTAGGTCACAAAAGCTGGCTAACTATTACAATGACATCATACTGTTAGGTCACAAAAGCTGGCTAACTATTACAATGACATCATACTGTTAGGTCACAAAAGCTGGCTAACTATTACAATGACATCATACTGTTAGATCACAAAAGCTGGCTAACTATTACAATGACATCATACTGTTAGGTCACAAAAGCTGGCTAACTATTACAATGACATCATACTGTTAGGTCACAAAAGCTGGCTAACTATTACAATGACATCATACTGTTAGGTCACAAAAGCTGGCTAACTATTACAATGACATCATACTGTTAGGTTACAAAAGCTGGCTAACTATTACAATGACATCATACTGTTAGGTCACAAAAGCTGGCTAACTATTACAATGATATCATACTGTTAGGTCACAAAAGCTGACTAAGTAGTACATTGACATCATACAGTTAGGTCACAAAAGCTGGCCAACTATAGCAATGACATCATACTGTTAGGTCACAAATGCTGGTCAACTATAGCAATGACATCATACTGTTAGATCACAAAAGCTGGCTAACTATTACAATGCCGTCATACTGTTAGGTCACAAAAGCTAGCTAACTATTGCAATGACATCATACAATTAGATCACAAAAGCTGGCTAACTATTACATTGACATCATACAGTTAGGTCACAAAAGCTGGCCAACAATAGCAATGACATCATACTGTTAGGTCACAAAAGCTGGCCAACAATTACAATGACATCATACAGTTAGATCACAAAAGCTGGCTAACTATTACATTGACATCATACAGTTAGGTCACAAAAGCTGGCCAACAATAGCAATGACATCATACTGTTAGGTCACAAAAGCTGGCTAACAATTGCAATGACATCATACAGTTAGATCACAAAAGCTGGCTAACTATTACATTGACATCATACAGTTAGGTCACAAAAGCTGGCCAACAATAGCAATGACATCACACAGTTAGGTCACAAAAGCTGGCCAACAATTACAATGACATCATACTGTTGGATCAAAAAATTGTGTTAACTGTAGCTCCGAGTAATACTTTTGAAGGAGAAACACTGGTTGACTAGCATGAATCCAATACAGTTAGAAACCAAACACAAAGTACATTTATCATCGGTACAACTTAGATTCAAACTGTTCATTCCTATGTTCTCCACACAGGTCCTGTACACACTTGCCGAGATCAGAACGAGTCAATTGTTATTTACAGAGGTCTAAATCATTCTGCGAGGTTTTCCGTGTGTCTGGTATCTGATGGGCTGCCCAGTTGGGAGAACGAACATCGAATAAAGAACATTTTTGTCGTCTTTATACAGAGTAAACAAAGTCGTTTCTACTTCTCGGCTGAGATAGGTGTCTTCAATCTAGAGGACATGAACACATCAACACTTGTATTTGGCAACACACATGGCAGTTTGAATTTCAATGTCGTGGTTGTACAACCCAGTACAAGTAAGTACAACCATTGCATCATGCACATTTAACTGTATCATTGTCATTCTCTTTCTCGTGTTTGGCACGTTGTTGAACAGTTTATAACATCGTGAGGCGTTGTTTACTTTTCTCCCAACATACCCGATACCCGACTTCGTTACACTCTGCTAGATAGATGTTTTGTGGCTTAATTTAGAGGTAATCATAATAAAATGTAGTGTAGTCATGGTCAGCTCGGGTTTATCTGCCTCTTATGTCTACCGATATGTATTGACTTCTAACCTCTTCCAGCGTATGGTTATCTCATATTCACCCCTCACAGACGTACATATATTTTAAGCTTGAAGCATATTCGTTAAAGTATTTGAGCTTAAAGTAGTACTTTCTTGAGTTATTGAACACCTTTGTTAAGAATGAACTTGAAAGATTCATGATATTTGCATTTAAACTATTCGAGAAGGTAGAAACGACAAAAAAGGAACATACAGAAAATGTATATTAATCTAAGTTTTAATTGAAACACAAGAATACACACAACATTGAAAGGAAATGATGTCACCAGTAAAAGTTAAGTACGATTCCCTCCCCGCCTTCCTAGGCTAGTGTGAAATATGATGTCCATTATCTTATTTGTCAATGACCAGGGCACAATTTTGGGTCAGGTGGTCGGTTCTTTTCACCTGTTATTATTGTTGTCATCATCATCATGTGCCATACCGTTTTACGTTGGCGATCGTGTCCTTCCACAATCTTCTATCTTCAGTGCATTGTATAGGTATACAATTGTGGTCTGTTTTCCATGCCATGACACCAAACTATCCAGTATTTTCTCTCTTTGTCGTCCGAGATATCTCTTTCCTTTTATTTTGCCAGTTGTAACCACGTATTCCAAATGTCCTATTCTCATGATGTGCCCGAAAATGTTGATTGTTTCTTTCTGATGTTTTTTTAGGAATTCTCTCCTTGTGTTGGCCTATTTTGAGAATTTCCTCATTGGTCTTTTTAGCTGTCCAAGGAACTTTCAACATTCTTCTCAGAAATACCATCTCTGTGGCCTCTAATCATCTTTTCATTTGTTTGTCTACTGTCCATGATTCGCTTCCATACGTTAGAATTGGTTCTATATAACACCGATGAACTCTCTTTTTCTCATTTCTATTGACATAGATTAGTTGTATAAGATATTGTTCATTTTCTGAAATGCTATTTTGGCCTGAACTACATGTATTATGCTTTTTATTTCTGCGGTGCATCTTCCATCTGATGTTATTATTGTGCCCAAGTATTTGACGCTTTGCACATGTTTCATATTTGATTATTGTTGTCGGACTTAAATAAAAATGTAAACAAGTCTCGCAGGAATTGTTGTTTTAATTCATCACGAGTTGTTGCCCTTAAAGAACTCTTGATTACTTTGTTTACAGATCATCATTTGCTAGTCAACAAACCACAAGAGACTCCAGTGACAGAACACGGTAACACACTTCCAATTGTCCTGCCTCTGATATTCATTGTCTGTATTGTTGTGGCAGTTGTTGCTGTTTTCCTGTATAGACGTAGAGGTAATAGCTGTTTGTATTGTTTTTGATATCGCTATTCATAATGTACATATGTGTTATAACCACATGTTTTATAAACTATAATAAGTAGAAAGAAGAAACATTATATATAAAATATGACAAAACCAGAGCAAACTTTTGACATTTTAAACACACTTGACATGCAGAAAGAATAACAAAAACGAGTAACTCAGGAACTTACTGTAATATTTGTAATGTTGCTATTTGTTTTATCTTTAATGTACACAAAAATACACATAACATATTCCCCCTCCCCCCACACCCCAAAAAAAAAAAAACACAATCTCAACACTGCTGTCTATATTAAAGCAGCAACTCGATTACCCATGAAAGAATGATAACCATGAAATGTATCTTAAATTTACAGGATTCCTAAAGAAGAGAAACAATGAAAGGAACACATGTGTTAGTATGTAAGTATTGCTACAAAAATGTAAATTCCTTCACACTGATCACAAATTAGTATTGGTTCATCTATTTTAAAAGTCTGCATTTTGTTGTTTCCTGATTGCATTATACGTAAAACAAATATAGAAGATAGATATACAATTGTCTAATACAAGGGGACAGTGTCAAAGTGAACGTTTTATAATTGGATCTTCATGGGAGGGGATACAAACCAGGACACAATGATTCACATGATAACAAAGTAAGGAAACGATATAATTATATATATATATATATATATATATATATATATATTCGTACATTTGATGCTATTAATGTTGTCTTGCATACATGCATTTATATACATTCCTCAATATAAGTTTGTGTTTTCCAAACTACAATTTCTTTCATTCCTTCATTATTTACATTCTATGTAAAATTGTGCATTTAAAATATAAATATTTCATCTTCAGGAAACAACTTCAAAGAGATGAACATAAAGGTAATTGTTCATATCATTGTGTCTTATTTAGAGTAAACTTTATTTATTTGTTATTTCTTTTTTGGAAACCTGGCTACATTTAGTGTAATACCAGACAAAGATGAAACATGTTATTGTCACCATTTTAAATGCTGCAAATAGGTGTGTCAATGTTAGCTTACAGTTGTAGCTTCGAGATACGCCAAATGACAACATGGTACCCAGTATATGTGGTCACACTGAGTATTTGTTGGAAGTAAAAATTAAGAAGTTTATAACAACTGCCATCTTAGTTTACTCGAGCTTAGTTTACTCGACAGATCATCATCATTGCACATCTGTCACGTCCATCATCATCATTGCACACCTGTAATGTCCATCATCATCATTGCACACCTGTAATGTCCATCATCATCATTGCACACCTGTAATGTCCATTAAGTGTTCATATCTCTTCCAAAATAATATCCATCGACGTGTAGCGACTAATGACATCGCTGTTGTGTAGGTTGATAACTCTTCTTTGGATACCTACGCAACGTTCACGCCTGGGATCTCCCACGTTGCATGTCTCCCACTCTGTGAACAAGTTTAAGTAAAGAAAGTATCAATTTATATTATCCTCAAAATTTAAAACAAGTCAGCCTGATAGGTGATGGTTCCCATTAACGGAAATACAAGGAAGATGTTCACTGTTTAGTTACAATGAGCGGCCGCTGTGGATCAGGCAAGTGGAGTCTCCGATCCTGAGTTTGGAATCAGCCCACCCACAATTCCTGGAAATGGCTCTGTGGACCCGGGACAAAGAAAACATAAATGATTGGTTTTTTTTTTTGTAATATCACCAAATTATAATCCTCAGACCATATTTTAAATGCAGATCTAATCCTCAGATAATATGTTATATACAAGCTATATCATAAAACCATATTGTATATGCAAATCTACTTCCCATACGATATTGTTTATGTAAGTAACAGCCCCAGACCATACACTATCATCATCATCATGTGCCATACCGGGTGACGTTGGTGATCATGTCCCTCTACAATCTTCTATCCACATTGCATCGTATCAATTCTTTTGGTGACTGTTTTCCATGCCATGACACCAAGCTATCTAGTGTTTTCTGTCTTTGTCGTCCACGATTTCTCTTACCCTGAACTTTTCCAGTTGTAACCAAGTATTCCAACATTCATCTTTTCATGATGTGTTCGAAAAATAGTGATTGTTTCTTTCTTATGTTTTTTAGGAGCTCCCTTTTTGTGTTGGCATCTTTGAGAATTTCCTCGTTGGTCTGTTTGGTTGCCATGGGAACTTTCAACATTTTTTTCTGAGAAAACCTTTCTCTGTGGCCTGTAATCGTCTTTTCATTTGTTTGTTTACTATCCATGAATCGCTTCCTTTGGTCAGAATTTTTTTCTATATAGCACCGATGACATCTCTTTCTCACATCTATTGACATAGATTTGTTGCACAAGACATTTTACATTTACGAAATGCTTATATGGCCTGAGCTATATTTTCTTTTTCATTTCCGTGGTGCATGTTCAATTTGATGTTTTTATTGTACCCAAGTATTTGTCGCGTCGCACTTGTTTCAGATTTGTGTCGGTTTATTTTTATGCTGCGTGATACTAATGATTGTTTCTACAATATTTCCATTACTTTTGTTTTCTTACTATTCAGACTTAGACCTTTCTTGTTGCTTTCTTTTAATATTATGCCACTCATTTAATGTAGTTCATTCTCTGTCTCTGTTATAATAAGACTGTATCATTGCATATCGCAAAGTGTTTTATGTTGTTTATAGGAAAGATAGACGTAGGAAAACTTCAAGATAGGAAAGGGAAACGTCAAGATAGGAAAGATACAAGTACGAAAGGTTAAGATAGAAAAGATTTAGACTGGTTTGAACCGGTTTATATAGGTTTGAACTGGTTTGAAACAGTTTAATTAGTTGTAATGGGTTTACATTGGTTTGAACCGGTTTATACTGGTTATAACCGGTTTTGATTGGTTTGATCCAGACCATATTGTATATACATGTCTGATCCTCAGACTCGACAAAGTAATGAAATGTTCATGTCTCTGTAGTGTTTCTCCTGTGTGGTGCTCATTATGATGTCCACTATTTTATTTAAACATCATCTTCTTCGTCCACTAGATGATCGTACAAAAAAACTATTTGCTCTAATCCACCATAACACGCCCCAGTACTAGTGTTACAGTGAATCTTCTATTTTTATACTAAACCTGATTATGTCTCTTTTTGTCACATTCAATAAGTTCCGTGGTCGGTATCTCATTTATGGAAAGTCGTTTTTTCATTCTCTATTTGTTTATTTGACTACTGAAATCCAAGCTCGGCAGTGTTAGTACAGTGATGAGAGGAAGATTATGTAATGCAGTGGAGTGTGTTCTCCTGATCTACAAATGCAAAATGTAATTTGTGATTATACTCAATATACTCCTTCACTTAACTCTCGTAGGACAAACCCATCATCTGAAAAATAAATATATTTGATCTACACGCACGTAATTGATAAGTAACTTGTCTTAACCTAGTACTTTATGGCAGCTGGATTGACTGGAGAGTTTAAGACTGATACCATTCCAAGAATCAGGTTCGGTGTAGCTAACACACACCACATTAGAGCCATTACTTCATTTCGAAAACATAAAATTACAAATAAAAGGAAGTTCTTTCCACACCATTGATAGGCGTTTGATGAAAATGATGATAATTATCAAAATTTAGAAATACGATGTTAGTTATCATAATTTAGAAATACGATGTTAGTTATCATAATTTAGAGATACGATGTTAGTTATCATAATTTAGAAATACGATGTTAGTTATCATAATTTAGAAATACGATGTTAGTTATCATAATTTAGAAATATGACGTTAGTTATCATAATTTAGAAATACGACGTTAGTTATCATAATTTAGAAATACGACGTTAGTTATCATAATTTAGAAATACGACGTTAGTTATCATAATTTAGAAATACGACGTTAGTTATCATAATTTAGAAATATGACGTTAGTTATCATAATTTAGAAATACTATGTTAGTTATCATAATTTAGAAATACGACGTTAGTTATCATAATTTAGAAATACGACGTTAGTTATCATAATTTAGAAATACGATGTTAGTTATCATAATTTAGAAATATGATGATAGTTATCATAAATTAGAAATATGACGTTAGTTATCATAATTTAGAAATACTATGTTAGTTATCATAATTTAGAAATACGACGTTAGTTATCATAATTTAGGAATACGACGTTAGTTATCATAATTTAGAAATACGATGTTAGTTATCATAATTTAGAAATATGATGTTAGTTATCATAAATTAGAAATACGATGTTAGTTATCATAATTTAGAAATACGATGTTATCATAATTTAGAAATACGACGTTAGTTATCATAATTTAGAAATATGACGTTAGTTATCATAATTTAGAAATACTATGTTTGTTATCATAATTTAGAAATACGACGTTAGTTATCATAATTTAGAAATACGACGTTAGTTATCATAATTTAGAAATACGATGTTAGTTATCATAATTTAGAAATATGATATTAGTTATCATAATTAATCGCGATATCCCTGTGACTGGTTTGATCCTGATAGACGGTTTCTGGGTTCACCCACCAATAAATGGGTACCGAATTTTTTCTAGGAAAATAAAGCGTCAGATGCAAACATCAGATGCCGAAGGTCTTTGAAAAAATTATGTTCACTAACACTATATTCATTGTACGGCACTTGGCGTGACGGGGTTTTTACTTCTTTATATTTTTTTTTATCATAATTTAGCCGTGAACAGTCACATATTTTGATCATGTGGTTAGTATCACGTCAGGCAACCTTTATTTCCACCAAAAATATCCAGTATACGTTTATAGAGGAAAAATTGAAAAAAAGGAAAAAATGGTATGTTAGAAGCTTTACATGATTAGTAGACGACACAGATTCGAACGACGTTTCGGCTCAATAGGCCTCATAGGCAACATATAAGAAATATGTTGACTTCCTCAATATTTCGATTATTTTATTTTTGATGTTTCATTACTAGTTAGCTATGTAGGATTAGTTTTATTTATTCACATATCTGTGTGTGTATGTTGTTTGTTTGTTCCTGCTGAAGGCCTATTGAGCCGAAACGTCGTTCGAATCTGTGTCGTCTACTATCACGTAAAGCTTCTAACATACCATTTTTTTCCTTTTTTTTCAATTTTTCCTCGCATTCAGCTTTACTGCAGCTTCGCATTTTTATGCATTGACTTGCATTTCTTTGCCTTAATCCGTTTATAGAGACTGGATTGACTCCCAGGTCTGGTCGATCCAAACAAAAAATGCCACAATAAAGAGATCAAGAACTACACAACCACCTCAGCTGACTCGGTGATCAAAGATAAATGATTAGAGCCCTCAGATGTTTCTATTATTTCTTAGTCACAAAGATATTAACGCTAAAACATGAGAATTGAATCTATCAGACCTCAATAAACAATTATTACATTTCGATATCAAATACTTTCATTCTAGTTCAAGATTATGAGAATTTACCAGCCGGACTTCTTCGAGATGTCACCTCCCACTTTCCTCGTGAAGAGAAAACAAGCGACGGCTATCAAAATGTTTCAACCAAAGAGACAATAGATACCTCGTTACAGTCTCCATATGAAGAGATCAAGAATGTCACCCTACACTGTCATTATGAAGAGATCGGTGGTGTCCCACCCCACACTTCAGATTTAGAAGTAGTTCTTCCAAGCGCCCATTATGAAGAATTAACAGATGGCCCATCGCACTGCCCATATGAAAACGTAAGAGATTTACCCCAAAGCTCTTCATATAGCCAGGTTACAACAGTCAGGTCACTGGCACCAAGGAACACCAGACACATGAAAAGAAATAACAAATCAAAAATGTAAAATAGTGAAGTGTATAAACTCAATGCCTGTTTGTTTAAGTAGAATCCATATATAAAGTAACATTATATGTGTTGTGTATATGATGAGTGGTGTTATAATTGTTGTATTTGTGCAGCATATGCTTTCATCACCGTGGTCCGTATTGCCCTTGTACGGAATGAGTCACCACCTAGTAGAGATATGCAAGAGCCTCTATGAAAGTAGTCGCTGTACAGTAAGATTCTCGGCGGGCTACTCAAAACATTTCATCATTAACTCCGGAGTAAGACAAGGCTGCGTGCTTTCCCCTTTATATTTCATCACATATATGGACAATATATGCAAATCAGCATGCCCAATCAAAGAAAGTATACCAACAAGAATGATAACAAGCGATAACACAAAAGAGAGCGAAATGTACGTACCAGAAAACCGCAGAAGAGAGGAAGGAATAAAGGAAATACCATTTGCAGACGACCAAGTTCTGATACATGAAACAACTGAAGACCTGCAAGAACATATCAACAGGCTAAACAACACTTGTAAACAATACAACATGAAGATCAACATAAACAAAACCGAAGTAATGGCAATAGCGAGAAAGAAAGAAAAAACTACACATCATAATAGATAATACAACACTGACACAAGTAGACAATTTTAAATATCTGGGTAGCACGTTAACACAAGACAATAACCAAAAGACAGAGATAGATATAAGGTGTAAAAAAAACATGCCAAGTTATAGGCCAAGTATCAAAACTATTGAAAAACAAAGCAATAACTACGGAAGCAAAAAGGGCAATATACAAATTAATTTTTATACCAACTCTGTGCTATCAGTGCCAGTATTGGACGCTGGACTCTAGAACAATAAGGAAGGTAACGACCACCGAAATGCAATGTGTCAGAAGAAGGACAGGAAACAGCTTAAGGGACAGAGAAAGAATCACCGACCTGAGGAAGAAACTCGAAATTGAACCAGTCATCGAATAAGTAAAAAAAACAACAGATAAATTGGTTCGGCCTCATAACAAGACAAAAAGAACTAACAATGATTCAAAAAGCCGTAAACAAACGCTAACGGCGAAAACGCCAGATTATGAGGAAGACCGAGAAAGAGATGGATAAAGGGAATACTAGATTCCCTAGGAGGGATAACACCAGAAGAGGCCAACAGAAGAGCAAAGAATCGCAGATTGTATCTCCCCCTCGACGCCAACGGCAAAAGAGGAAGGATAGAAGAAAAAAAGAAAAATAATATGCCTTCATCCAGCCTGGTAACACAATTAGATGTCTGTACAGGTGTGCTATCAGGTAGAGTCTAGCAACAACACAAATAACAATAATAAATCAGTTAAACATTCTTTGAAATGTTATTTTATTTGGTGCTATATTTCATTGTTGAGGCGGCATCGATTAGCTACACTTAGTATCTGTAAAAGAGTTGGTTCAGCTTGTTTTAATTAGAGCATTTAAGGTCAACATTAAAACATGTTTACTTTACTTTCATGTGTGCAGCGTCTTGGTTGTTCTTAACCACGATGGATTTCCAAACAATGTAACTTTATGATCACTAATGGGTTTAGTATAGGACTGCACGATTA
Source organism: Megaustenia siamemsis (assembly GCA_032433765.1). NCBI lineage: Eukaryota > Metazoa > Mollusca > Gastropoda > Stylommatophora > Ariophantidae > Megaustenia > Megaustenia siamemsis. The sequence continues at coordinate 12,470,144 of JAVIAB010000126.1, forward strand.
TATATTTCTATATAGAACATAATGTGAGCAGTCAGTAGAACATTTAATGACACGTCTATTTTTTTTTTATTAGTACAGTCATCAATAACTGGGAAAATTGAGGGACGAAGAGATAGAGGGAAGCAAAGAGAAAAAATACCAGACAGCTTAAGAGAATGGCTTGGCAGAAGGTCAACAACAGAAATGATAAATAACTGTCGAGATCGAAAATTGTGGAGAGACATGATCACATACGCCAGCAGGCCCCGTACTTGATGATGGCAATCATGAATGCGTTGATTATGATTACCATTTACACATATACAACTCTTACACACACACGCATGCACCCACACGTACACTAACGTACATAAGTGCACAGCATACTGGGTAATTAGTAATTACGTTTTTTTTTACAAGTTCTAAGAAATTCTTTATTTCTTAGAATAACAGATAATGATTAAACCATAAACGATGGTATACCAAGTGCTTATGCTGAAGGTAACAAAAACATGTCTCGCTACTTTTAACGTTAAGGCTGATATTGTAAACAAGAGATTCTTGACCTTTCCATCATCACGAACCACATATATCCTTTGTTGCCGCGACTACCCAAGACTTAACTTTAGATGTATTTCTCTCTTAACTAGTATGAATCTATGCAGATTAATAATAATGCTAACAATAATAATAATCTTCCTCTTCTTCTTCCTTCCTTCCTGATCTGCCTTTCAGCGTCGAGGGGAGATATAATTTGCGGTCGTTTGCTCTTCTGTTCGCCTCTGCTGCTGTTATGTTTCATAGTCCTTCTAATATTCCATCGACCCATCTTTTTCGTGGTCGACACTTGGGTCTGGTGTTCTCACAACATTTGTTGAAGGCTCGTTGTGTTGTGTTTTGGTCTTTCTGCATTGTCACGTGCCCAAACCATTTTATCTTTTGTTTCCTTATATATTCTATGGCGGGGGCTATTCCTAGCGTTTTTCTCAGTTCTTCATTTCTGATCTATCTCTCAGACTGTTTCCTGTCATTTGTCTAACACATTTCATCTCTGTAGAGGCTATTTTCTTATTGTTCTTGCATCTAGGGTCTAGGTCTGGCGTTGGTAGCACAACGTTGGGATGAAGATTGTATTGTAGAGTGCTCGTTTTGCCTCCAGAGTTATTTCCTTGTTGGACAATAGTGGTGATAACTGTCCAATAATCTGACAAGCCTTGATGCATCTTGATTCTATCTCTGCTGTTTGAGAATTATCGTTTGTCATTAGACTTCCTAGGTATTTGAATTCCTCTACTTGTTTTAGTTGTCTGCCTTCTATAGTTAAAATAATAATAATGATAATACAAATAGTATTAATAAGAATACCAATAGAAATAAATAATTACATTGTATTCCTTCAAAGAAGCTGAAACCACAGACACGCAATCTTTAATCTGACGCTCTAATACAAAACAACATACGAAAATAAAAGCAAACACAAATAAAATAACGTGAATAATATTTGTACAGAAATGTTTTCTCATTCAATTCACAAATTGAGTAAAGAGAAAGGTAACATGCTATGTTCACATTAATTAATGAGCAATATGGTGCTGCATGCACACACTACGGAAGCCAACTGAGAGTATTACACAACAGGCCTTTTTTTGGAATCCCCAGGGAAAATGACAAAGAGGAAGACCAAGGAATTCTTGAAGAAGACAGATGAAGGCAGAGATGAAGATGATGGGGAAGACATGGAATGATTTTAAAAGAATGGCAAAAAACAGAACGACTTGAAAAGTGTTTGTTGAAGACCTATGTTCCACTCTAGGAGCTAAAAGGTAGAAGGAGAAGAATGGTGCTGTATTGCACACAGAAGCCTTGCTACATCGAGCTCAACTGCTGAAACTTTTGTTCTGAATCACTTTCTCAAAGCTTTCAATTATTTTTTTTTCATTAAGAGAAAGCGAAAGTAGAAAATTTTATTTACTGGCACAAATTTTGTCGTTAGTAAAGGCACCACTCATAGCCTTCTGCTATAAATTTCCAGACAACCCCTTGTAAATGGACCTACAACTTTAACGGGACTTGTCCTTGATCTACAATCACTGAGAAATGTCCGTGGATATTTCTGTGATATTTGTCTCTCCTGCTATCATGTCCTCTAGTTTACACGCATTTAAGTCAGCAGTTTTTCTCTTACATTAGAAACATGGAAATAATCACGGACACGTTAGTTTAGTTTAGTCGACGGATCATACAAACTGCACGTCAGACCATATGTGCTCATATCTCCACCCAGTATGTCCCTCACTATGTGGTGACTGATTACTCCAGTTCTGTGTTGCTTTATTATAATTTGTTGAGAGGGTGTCAGCAGATGGCGCTGTGTGTAACATTTTGAGATATACAGTCATCCCTCGCTACTTCGCGGTTCATTTATCGCGGCCTCAGTACATCGCGGATCGTTCAGATATTCAAAATTTAGAAATTATTATTTAAAAAAAAAACATAATTTTATGTATGTTATTTATACTATTAATATTTTTATTTACATGTTTCAAACTATTCTTCAATGTTCTAATGATAACATATGCACTTATATGGTTTCATATACACTTATTGATATTATACATACACATAAATGTATGTAAGTTAAAAATGAGAGGGTGACACAACTTGGCGGTTTTTCACTTATCGTGGCCGGTTCTGGTCCCTATTAACCACAATAACGGAGGGATTACTGTACACCTAAAGCCGTCCAGGTTATCAAAAGGGTATTCGGGAACAAGACCTTGTGAGTCTGTCCTACGATAGGGTACTTACTTCATGATCTACGTGTAATACAGAAATCTGATATACACAATCATCTGACAACGCTGTCTTAAAATATATATTTATTGTCCAAACGGGCCGACGCAAACAGACAGCAGTGAACTTTTGGATAATATCGATCTTGGTTCAAGCACTCCTGCAATCCCCCAATTCAGATCTCCTGACCATAGAACCTGTGATGACTTCCGGGCTACTGGCATCATATCCTGTTCCTCTGATGACTTCCGGGCTACTGGCATCATATCTTGTTCCACTGATGACTTCCGGGCTACTGGCATCATATCCTGTTCCTCTGATGACTTCCGGGCTACTGGCATCATATCTTGTTCCTCTGATGACTTCCGGGCTACTGGCTTCATATCTTGTTCCTCTGATGACTTCCGGGCTACTGGCATCATATCTTGTTCCTCTGATGACATCCGGGCTACTGGCATCATATCTTATTCCTCTGATGACTTCCAGGTTAATGGCATCATATCTTGTTCCTCTGATGACTTCCGGGCTACTGGCATCATATCTTATTCCTTTGATGACTTCCAGGCTAATGACATCATATCTTGTTCCTCTGATGACTTCCAGGCTAATGGCATCATATCTTGTTCCTCTGATGACATCCAGGCTAATGGCATCATATTTTATTCCTCTGATGACTTCCAGGCTACTGGCATCATATTTTATTCCTCTGATGACTTCCAGGCTAATGGCATCATATCTTATTCCTCTGATGACTTCCAGGCTAATGGCATCATATTTGATTCCTCTGATGACTTCCAGGCTAATGGCATCATATCTTATTCCTCTGATGACTTCCAGGCTAATGGCATCATATCTTATTCCTATGATGACTTCCAGGCTAATGGCATCATATCTTGTTCCTCTGATGACTTCCAGGCTAATGGCATCATATTTTATTCCTCTGATGACTTCCAGGCTAATGGCATCATATTTTATTCCTCTGATGACTTCCAGGCTAATGGCATCATATTTTATTCCTCTGATGACTTCCAGGCTACTGGCATCATATTTTATTCCTCTGATGACTTCCAGGCTAATGGCATCATATTTTATTCCTCTGATGACTTCCGGGCTACTGGTATCATATCTTGTTCCTCTGATGACTTCCGGGCTACTGTCATGATATCTTGTTCCTCTGATGACTTCCGGGCTACTGGCATGATATCTTGTTCCTCTGATGACTTCCGGGCTACTGGCATCATATCTTATTCCTCTGATGACTTCCGGGCTACTGGCATCATATCTTATTCCTCTGATGACTTCCGGGCTACTGGCATCATATCTTATTCCTCTGATGACTTCCGGGCTACTGGCATCATATCTTATTCCTCTGATGACTTCCGGGCTACTGGCATCATATCTTATTCCTCTGATGACTTCCGGCTACTGGCATGATATCTTATTCCTCTGATGACTTCCGGGCTACTGGCATCATATCTTATTCCTCTGATGACTTCCGGGCTACTGGCATCATATCTTATTCCTCTGATGACTTCCGGGCTACTGTCATGATATCTTGTTCCTCTGATGACTTCCGGCTACTGGCATCATATCTTATTCCTCTGATGACTTCCGGGCTACTGGCATCATATCTTATTCCTCTGATGACTTCCAGGCTAATGGCATCATATCTTGTTCCTCTGATGACTTCCAGGCTAATGGCATCATATCTTGTTCCTCTGATGACTTCCAGGCTAATGGCATCATATCTTGTTCCTCTGATGACTTCCAGGCTAATGGCATCATATCTTGTTCCTCTGATGACTTCCAGGCTAATGGCATCATATCTTGTTCCTCTGATGACTTCCAGGCTAATGGCATCATATCTTGTTCCTCTGATGACTTCCGGGCTACTGGCATCATATCTTATTCCTCTGATGACTTCCGGGCTACTGTCATCATATCTTATTCCTCTGATGACTTCCGGGCTACTGGCATCATATCTTATTCCTCTGATGACTTCCGGGCTACTGGCATCATATCTTATTCCTCTGATGACTTCCGGGCTACTGGCATCATATCTTATTCCTCTGATGACTTCCGGGCTACTGGCATCATATCTTATTCCTCTGATGACTTCCGGGCTACTGGCATCATATCTTGTTCCTCTGATGACTTCCGGGCTACTGGCATCATATCTTGTTCCTCTGATGACTTCCGGGCTACTGGCATCATATCTTGTTCCTCTGATGACTTCCGGTCTACTGGCATCATATCTTGTTCCTCTGATGACTTCCGGGCTACTGGCATCATATCTTGTTCCTCTGATGACTTCCGGCTACTGGCATCATATCTTGTTCCTCTGATGACTTCCAGGCTAATGGCATCATATCTTGTTCCTCTGATGACTTCCAGGCTAATGGCATCATATCTTGTTTCATCTGATACCCATAACCAGTCCGAGTTGGCGAACCGATTCATAGCCCGTTCTGACTCTCCAACCGAGAGGTTTAAACTCTGTTTACTCTTTCCTTTAATCGCTTCTCTCCTCCCTATTATTTTCCCGTGTCCTACCCCTATTCCTCCCTGTGATGTCTTTATTATCTCTCTTTCTTTTCTTGCCCCTTTTCCATCCAAATCTTCTCTCTTTTTTCCTCTACTCTTTATCGGGTTCATCGTACCCTATGGGACACCTACTTTCATTCTTCCTCATGAGCCTCACTTTCTATTGTTTCACTGTTAGGTTGTTGTTGTCACATTAAATCCTACCTGCTCTATTATTTATCAATTTTTAAACCAACCTCTACGTAAATTATTACTAATGTGCTTATATGTTTATTTTACTTATGCTAATTTGATTCACTAAAATAAATGAGTGCAACCAACACTGAAGTGAAACTGCTACTCGTGAGAAATAACTGTATGTCGTCTCTCAATTTACTATAAACGAGACAAAATTGTATCTGGTGATTGCCAACAGACTTAACAGTCTAGCGAATTTTAGCGGTGATTAACGCTAATATCGTCTCATTATGCACATACATTTTAAAAATAATTAATTTTCTATCATTCTAATGAAAAATGTTAATGTTATCTGATTCAATTAAGATCTACTCTAATTTTTTTATTGTTCTATCATCTTACCACATGTGTGTAACAATGTCATCAAGTTACTGACCAAGTGGTTTCTGAAATCCGTGGTGCAAGACCAGTAATCTTTACAAACATTGCTCGTACTAACTCTGTAGTTTCCAACAAATTTCAACCAGTCCATGCCACCAAATGCTATAAACTTATTTCAACTCGTCATTTCTTCTTCTACTATTATGTGTACTACCGAGAAGCTGACTCTCCTCTTCATATCTAAGGTAGCTCAGTGAGATCGCTAAGTTTGTAATGTCTGTTCTGTCTGGCATTTACAGAGGACACAAGGGAAACATTAAAGTCAGTCTAATAATTGTTCCTTGGTAATGACAGACAAATTATTGATTCGGTTCATAAATGGGTCATTTGAGAAAAGTAGTAAAGGAAATGTCCTTGACATCTTTCTTGTCTGCGAACACAGAAGCCACGATTTTGCAGGACGTGATTAACGTTCTTCAGTTCTTGGGACGGTTTTCTGGACTTTCAACTTTAGTTGAGAAACATTACAACGAGATTATATTATTATTGTGATGTTTTCTTATTTTAAACGGTTTTATTACCTTCTGCACAATATATATTAATAAAAACACGCTATAATTATTTGCTTCTATTCGGGACCTGTGGATGTAAGGCCAGCCAACATATATTCTTTGTTATGACGGTAACACTTATTTAAACCACTGAAAGAAGCGTCATGTTGCTTTGATCATGACCCACATCTTGGTCTTCAACATTTTTGTCACTTACATTTGTTTGTTTGCGCCTCACATTCAACCATTAATCCATCATCATGCTCAGGCAGATAGTTGTATTACGAGGCTCACAGTGATGATTTAAAAGAAAAAATATTTTCAACAATTGTGCTGTTAGTCGACAACTATAATGGACGATCATTACATGTACTGGGGCAGCTTTATTGGTTTTTCTCCTTAAATAAATATTATTAAAGTTCGATATATAGAAGAGTAAACATATTAAAAGACATCAATAAATTATACAAGTGTGTATGTCCTTATTTTATTATATATGTATGACATTATGTAAATGTGTTGGGCACTTACTTTTGTTTATATTTCACCATATCTACGATTTAATTGTTAAAGTGAATAAAAAGATGAAATGTTAGAACAGATCATTAGAAGATTATGTTCTGACACATCGATCAGCTATGCCGAGACACTACACGTTCAGTGATACAGACAAATACATCAACACTTCGATCAGCTATGCCGAGACACTACACGTTCAGTGATACAGACAAATACATCAACACTTCGATCAGCTATGCCGAGACACTACACGTTCAGTGATACAGACAAATACATCAACACTTCGATCAGCTATGCCGAGACACTACACGTTCAGTGATACAGACAAATACATCAACACTTCGATCAGCTATGCCGAGACACTACACGTTCAGTGATACAGACAAATACATCAACACTTCGATCAGCTATGCCGAGACACTACACGTTCAGTGATACAGACAAATACATCAACACTTCGATCAGCTATGCCGAGACACTACACGTTCAGTGATACAGACAAATACATCAACACTTCGATCAGCTATGCCGAGACACTACACGTTCAGTGATACAGACAAATACATCAACACTTCGATCAGCTATGCCGAGACACTACACGTTCAGTGATACAGACAAATACATCAACACTTCGATCAGCTATGCCGAGACACTACACGTTCAGTGATACAGACAAATACATCAACACTTCGATCAGCTATGCCGAGACACTACACGTTCAGTGATACAGACAAATACATCAACACTTCGATCAGCTATGCCGAGACACTACACGTTCAGTGATACAGACAAATACATCAACACTTCGATCAGCTATGCCGAGACACTACACGTTCAGTGATACAGACAAATACATCAACACTTCGATCAGCTATGCCGAGACACTACACGTTCAGTGATACAGACAAATACATCAACACTTCGATCAGCTATGCCGAGACACTACACGTTCAGTGATACAGACAAATACATCAACACTTCCATTGTTAACGGCCTGAACAGTTTTAGGTGTTGAAGTTGAACTGTAGAAATGGTAGACTGAAAATAAAGCTCTGTTCTGTGTGTGTGTGTGTGTGCGTGCGTGCGTGTGTGCGTGTGTGTGTGTGTGTGTGTGTGTGTGTGTGTGTGTGTTAGGTGCAATTATTGAGCTACACCTCTGTATATAAATTGTAGCAGTTATCTGTTTTTGCTTTATTTTTTTCACGTACAAAGAATATAACAACCATTCCACTGACCAACACAATTTACATTAAAAAGGACATATTCATTCGTTTAATGACAATGTTTTCCAGGAGGAATGATTTATTGAAATGTCTGACGTGAAGTGGGTAAACATGTGTTCCTTGTTGGCCATATATAACACGATATGTGATATTTTGTTAAATTATATTTTATTTGTTTATCTATCAGTTTTTTTTTCTTGGCAATCTCATTTAACAATCAGATTCCATTTTCTTCTGAATCAATTTTAGTATTTACCAAGAAATAATTGATTTGTCGTTTATTATGAGATCATTTTAATGTGTTTTCTGTATCACTGAGCACAACAAGGTAGAATGTATTTAATTATGTCACAGCCAGTTAACGTTCATCACATTTATTTTAAATAAAAATGTGTATTCAAAAGTATAAACATTGGTGTTGTTGGTTTCTAGTTTCTTCAGTTTATTACCGTTTTCTCTTGTCCAGAAACTGATTGCAGTAATTAATATTGTGTTCTTGTAGAATAGTTTATTGATATATCTGAATATTCTCTTGTTTTGTGAATGTTGACACCAAAATGCCGAAGCTGGAGTGCCCTCTTCAGGACGCCAGCTCTGGCAGAATAAAAGCATAAGAGACGAGTTGTTGCCCATGCAACATGTTTCTTCTCTCCACGTAGCGGGGCGATCCAAAGGTCTAGCAGGGCAAGAACTGTTTGGTACCAGCGGCGTCGCTGGAGGTTCCAGTCAACTGTTGAATTCAACACTGATGGAGTTGCCAGTCAATTGTCGAATTCAACACTGATGGAGTTGCCAGTCAATAGTCGAATTCAACACTGATGGAGTTGCCAGTCAATTGTCGAATTTAACACTGATGGAGTTGCCAGTCAATTGTCGAATTTAACACTGATGGAGTTGCCAGTCAATTGTCGAATTTAACACTGATCGAGTTGCCAGTCAATTGTCGAATTTAACACTGATGGAGTTGCCAGTCAATTGTCGAATTCAACACTGAACTGCCTGAATGACTCAATCAGCAGATTTTCCCCAGGATTTCCTCCCTAAGTCTATTCTGTGAACGGGTATTCCCGCTAGACAGCGGAGGTTTATAATTGGAGTTGACCTTCACCTACATGGGTTGCCATTATAATAAGCAGACAGAAATAATAAGTGTAGAAGGAAGTAGATATGGTGGTCAAGAAGGAGTCGGATGGACAGAGAAAATTATCAGAGGAAAGCAGCATCAAATGACAACGTCAAAGTTTACCAGACGGGCATAAACAAGGAGTGTCCATCTACAGTGAAATGATTGTAATCGAAAGCGAAAATAAAGAATTGTCGATTATTAAATTGACAGACATTCACTTCAATAAATGAAAATGAAGGTAACTCTAAAACACTAATAAAACTCACTTCTTTCCACTTGTAAATGATGCGTGATGTAAATAATCAATGTAAATTAGTTCACAAGAGAGTAAATAGTTAACCTGACTCTGTCAACAGTACATAGCATTGGTTTAGAATTGAAACACTTGGACATTTATTTATGGCAGGGTAAAAGACGTAATTGAAACATTGAAACAAGATGCTCCAAATCTAACCTTAGCAGTAAACTCAGGGTTAACGGTATATACAAAATTACATTTTATTGATAGTTGATTCTTACCGTTACTCTGTAACCAATGCCAAGACAAGTCTCTATCTAAGTCGTAGGTGTGACAGATCGCAGAATGCGAGATAGAATGATTGAACTAATAATATCAAGAAGAAATAAACAAGATGAAATAATGAAGTTGATAAATTCCGTTACACACAAAAGTAGAAAGTAGATAAAATGATTCGGCTGTGTCACGAAAACTGGACATGATCTTGATACAAATAAGCGTCCACACAAAGTGATGGTGTTGCGTTGAGTTCAGAAAGATTAATAGAAAATAGAAATTATGAACAAGGAAGGGCCTAATAACTACCATTGAGACACATTTGAACAAGAATAGAAACCTGCAGCTACTCACAGATCTCACCAATGTATGTGTGTGGGTAGATGCTTGTAGTTAAGAAACACGAATACACTGACAATTTATGTGTGTGTGTAGATGCTTGTAGTTAAGAAACATGAATACACTGACAATTTATGTGTGTGTGTGTGTGTAGATGCTTGTAGTTAAGAAGCATGAATACACTGACAATTTATGTGTGTGTGTGTGTAGATGCTTGTAGTTAAGAAACATGAATGTACTGACAATGTATGTGTGTGTGTGTGTGTGTAGATGCTTGTAGTTAAGAAACACGCATACACTGACAATTTATGTGTGTGTGTGTGTAGATGCTTGTAGTTAAGAAGCATGAATACACTGACAATGTATGTGTGTGTGTGTGTGTGTGTGTGTAGATGCTTGTAGTTAAGAAACATGAATACACTGACAATTTATGTGTGTGTGTGTGTAGATGCTTGTAGTTAAGAAACATGAATACACTGACAATTTATGTGTGGGTAGATGCTTGTAGTTAAGAAACATGAATACACTGACAATTTATGTGTGTGTAGATGCTTGTAGTTAAGAAACATGAATACACTAACAATTTATGTGTGGGTAGATGCTTGTAGTTAAGAAACATGAATACACTGACAATTTATGTGTGTGTGTAGATGCTTGTAGTTAAGAAACATGAATACACTGACAATTTATGTGTGGGTAGATGCTTGTAGTTAAGAAACATGAATACACTGACAATTTATGTGTGTGTGTAGATGCTTGTAGTTAAGAAACATGAATACACTGACAATTTATGTGTGTGTGTAGATGCTTGTAGTTAAGAAACATGAATACACTGACAATTTATGTGTGTGTGTAGATGCTTGTAGTTAAGAAACACGAATACACTGACAATTTATGTGTGTGTGTGTGTGTGGGTAGATGCTTGTAGTTAAGAAACACGAATACACTGACAATTTATGTGTGTGTGTGTAGATGCTTGTAGTTAAGAAGCATGAATACACTGACAATTTATGTGTGTGTGTGTAGATGCTTGTAGTTAAGAAGCATGAATACACTGACAATGTATGTGTGTGTGTGTGTGTGTGTAGATGCTTGTAGTTAAGAAACATGAATACACTGACAATTTATGTGTGTGTGTGTGTAGATGCTTGTAGTTAAGAAACATGAATACACTGACAATTTATGTGTGGGTAGATGCTTGTAGTTAAGAAACATGAATACACTGACAATTTATGTGTGTGTAGATGCTTGTAGTTAAGAAACATGAATACACAAACAATTTATGTGTGGGTAGATGCTTGTAGTTAAGAAACATGAATACACTGACAATTTATGTGTGTGTGTAGATGCTTGTAGTTAAGAAACATGAATACACTGACAATTTGTGTGGGTAGATGCTTGTAGTTAAGAAACATGAATACACTGACAATTTATGTGTGTGTGTAGATGCTTGTAGTTAAGAAACATGAATACACTGACAATTTATGTGTGTGTGTAGATGCTTGTAGTTAAGAAACATGAATACACTGACAATTTATGTGTGTGTGTAGATGCTTCTAGTTAAGAAACATGAATACACTGACAATTTATGTGTGTGTGTAGATGCTTGTAGTTAAGAAACATGAATACACTGACAATTTATGTGTGTGTGTAGATGCTTGTAGTTAAGAAACACGAATACACTGACAATTTATGTGTGTGTGTGTGTGTGGGTAGATGCTTGTAGTTAAGAAACACGAATACACTGACAATTTATGTGTGTGTGTGTAGATGCTTGTAGTTAAGAAGCATGAATACACTGACAATTTATGTGTGTGTGTGTAGATGCTTGTAGTTAAGAAGCATGAATACACTGACAATTTATGTGTGTGTGTGTAGATGCTTGTAGTTAAGAAGCATGAATACACTGACAATTTATGTGTGTGTGTGTAGATGCTTGTAGTTAAGAAACACGAACACACAGACAATTTAAGTGTAAGCGTCATCTGGTCTCTCAACACGACAACATATGTTGGACATCATGATTAACTACGATTTTTAAAGACTTGCGTTTATATAAAAAATAGAAATGATTAAACTTTAACGTAATACCATGTGGTACAAGGAGAGAACAGTTTTGAAACATTCAATGTTGTTCCTCGTTCCTTGATTATAAGACCCTGACATAACAAAACACTTAACATGACACTCATTAAGTCGTGCCTATTGTTCCTCGTTCCTTGATTATAAAACCCTGACATAACAAAACACTTAACATGACACTCATTAAGTCGTGCCTATTGTTCCTCGTTCCTTGATTATAAGACCCTGACATAACAAAACACTTAACATGACACTCATTAAGTCGTGCCTATTGTTCCTCGTTCCTTGATTATAAGACCCTGACATAACAAAACACTTAACATGACACTCATTAAGTCGTGCCTATTGTTCCTCGTTCCTTGATTATAAGACCCTGACATAACAAAACACTTAACATGACACTCATTAAGTCGTGCCTATTGTTCCTCGTTCCTTGATTATAAGACCCTGACATAACAAAACACTTAACATGACACTCATTAAGTCGTGCCTATCATTTCCGATAACCATCTAACGCGACGTAGGAGAAATTGTAGATAATATACAACTTTCACGCTACTAAATATTTTCTATTTTTATAAATGAAAGCAGTACAGTAAATTATGATATATTCCCATACACTATAAATGATTAGGGATAATGTTTATTTCTTCCTACATTCTGACGTTTCACTCTAGGACTAACTGCGCCCAAACAAGTGGACATACTTGCTTGTGTTGTAGTTTTCGACAAATATGTAAATTTCGCCCAACCCATCCGACTTCAATATTCTATTTTATACACGGAATCAGTTTCATTGCAGTCAGGAATTCCCCATATACGTTTCCACCACTTGTCGCAGTGCTTCCCAAAAATTATATATATATATAAGAGAAAAGAGACAAACAGAGTGAGAAAAAAAGAAGCATATTATATATATATGTGTGTGTGTGTGTGTGTTTATAAAAAAAAAGGAGTAAGACAAGAGATCATTGATTATGAGATCAATGGGTGATTAAAAAGGAATTAAAGTCAACGGTCACAACATAAATAAGTTTCGATAGGCGGTTTGACACAGTCTTAATAGCAGAGACAGAGAATGAACTACAAGAAATGATATACAGAATAGTAAAAGAAAGCAACAAGAAATGTCTCAGTCTGAATAGTAAGAAAACATAAGTAATGGTCATATCAAGAAACAATCATCACCCTCATGCAGCATAAAAATAAACAGGACAAATCTGAAACAAGTGCAACGTTTGAAATACTTGGGCACAATAATTACATCAGATTGGAGGTGCACTACAAAAATAAAACGCAGAATAGCTCAGGCCAAAATAACTTTTCAGAAAATGAAAATATTTTATACAACAAAGCTATGACAATAGAAATGAGAAAGAGAGTTCATCGATGCTATATAGAACCTATATTCTGACCTATGTTAGCAAATCATGGACAGTAGACAAACAAATGAAAAGACGATTACATGCCACAGAGATGGGATTTCTCAGAAGAATATTTAAAGTTCCCTGGACAGCTAAAAAGACCAATGATGAAGTTCTCAAAGAGGCAAACACAAAAAGGGAGCTCCTAAAAAACATCAGAAAGAACAACCAGTATTTTTCGGGCACATCATGAGAAGAGGAAGTTGCAATACTTGGTTGCAACTTGTAAAATAAAAGGAAAGATATATCCCCGACGACAAAGAGAGAAAATAATAGACAACTTAGTGTCATGGAATAGAAAACAGTCAACACCAGAACTGATACGATGCACTGAAGATAGAAGATTGTGGAAGGACATGATCGCCTACGCCAACCGGTATGTCACATGATGATATATATATATATATATAAAGAGGTAACGTACAATCTCACAGCGTGGATGGAACTTGTGCGTGAATAGTGGAAGCGCATTGGACCGGCCTGACATGTTGAATATCATCGGGGAGGCGGGAGAGGCTAATGACTCTATCACTGATTGTTAATCTGCAACCGCGGTAAGGCTGGATGAGCATCCTGCCAAAGATAAACGTATCAGGAGCGAATGTTGTGGTAGGAGACATGGACGAATAACACGTAAACAGAGACGAGATTCATCAGCTTCCATACACCAAGGACATATTGGAGAGGTGACTGTGCAGTTATGGGCGTCTCCGATGTACGATGACAATGATCTGTGACTAAACTAATCTAAGAAATGTCCAATATCTCTCTGTCTGTCTGTCTGTCTGTCTGCCTGCCTGTCAGTCTGTCTGTCTGGCTGCCTGTATGTATGTCTGGCTGCCTGTCTGCCTGCCGACCTACCTACCTACCTACCTACCTACCTACCTACCTACCTACCTACCTACCTACCTACCTACATAAATACCTACCTACATATCTATCTATCTATCTATCTATCTATCTATCTATCTATCTATCTATCTATCTATCTATCTATCTATCTATCTATCTATCTATCTATCTATCTATCTATCTATCTATCTATCTATCTATCTATCTATCTATCTATCTATCTATCTATCTATCTATCTATTTAAGTTGTTCAGAATTGGCATGTAAAGTTATAATGATTAGAACCCAACAGGAATTAATTTCATTTAAAAAAAAACATTTGGTTATTATTGTTGCTTATTTGATTTATATAAATTTATAACGACCCATTGATGTAGTCAAAACTTAATGTTTACAGTATTTAAGTTAAAATAGCGATTAAAAATCCATACACGGTCAAATTGACGTGTTTGCACGCTTTCAACGTGGTTTTTCTGACACAATTAGACACTTGTAATAAACGCGAGACATTGTGTGTTCCATTTCCGTTCATTCAGCGGCGGAGTTGTGGAACGATGAAATTTATCATGAGTCTTAAAATGAAATTCTGCAGTTTACAAAACATCGCAATAAAAATGTATGACTATTTTTGCAAAGAGGCTAAACGAGGAAGATTATTTCATTCTTTAGAAAACCCTGAGAATAAGACAAGACACATTTTGGATTTATCTAAACGGTCATTTAATCGCTGGATTCAAGCACGTGACCGTCAATGTTCAAAATATACAAAATCACAAGGAAGAGCAAAAATGTTGGATAATTTTCGACAGTGAACTTATTAGAAGTGAAATTCACAAAATGTTGGGTATGAATGAAACTGTTACAATAAGAAAGTTAAAAGTATCGCTGAAAAAGAACAGTATTGAAATATCAAAGTCTACATTATGGAGGAATGTGAGAGCTGCAGGCTTTACGTTTCAGAAAATATTCCAATGGACGAAACATCATCTGTGAGAAGCCACATTTAGTAGTCATGAGAAGCAAGTACTTACGTGAAGTAAAAGAGGTGCGCAAGCAAGGTTATGATATTGTGTACTTGGATGAAACATGGATCAATGCTCACCACACTAACCAAAGGGAATGGCAGTCATCAGATGGAAAGATTAAGAGATTAATACCTAGCAGCAAAGGACAGCGCTTGATAACTGCGCATGCAGGTAGGTAGTCGACAACATGGACTAATACAGAATGCAGACTCATTTTTCTTTCAAAATCCATAGACAATCGGGATTATCACTCTGAGATGAATGGTCACATATTTCGACATTGGATTGAAAATTCTGTTCTCCCATCACTAGATCGACCATCTTGCCTAATAATGGACAATGCAGTGTACCACAACATTGTTGCACTTGAAGATAAAGTCCCGACGTCATCCAGTACAAAAGATGCTATTAAGATATGGCTCACAAAGGAGCACATACAATTTAATAACATGTACTTAAAATATGAATTACTATCTCTAGTAAAGCAAAAACAAAGGACAAAGATTTTTCAAATAGATAAGATTATCCAAGAGCTCGGTCATATAAGTTTGAGGCTGCCACCTTACCATGCTCATTTAAATCCAATAGAACTAATCTGGGCAAAATTAAAAGGACAAGTGGCAGATGAAAATACAACATTCAAAATATGCGATGTAAAGACTCTTGCTAATCTCACTTTATTAATATAGACAAAGATTATTGGGCTAAATGTGAAGACCACGTCTTAAGACGTCTTAGTGTCAGTTCTTTATGTGAAGAAAATCCGGAAAATGCCAACATTGCAAACATCGTGGCTATACCTGTGATGACACTTGTCCTGATGGAAATTCTGGATAACAGTGCGAGCAGACGTGTTCTGATGGCTGTGACATCATATGTGACACAGAAAGAGCAGACTGTACACGCAAGGAAGCGTACTACGGGCCAGACTGCACTCTCAAATGTCCTGACCACTGTTTCAACGACACCTGTGAACAGTCAACCGGGATCTGTTCATGCAATGGAACGTTCTACGGGTCAGACTGCACTCTCAAATCTCCGTACAACTGTTTGGACGATATCTGTTAACAGTTCATGGGGGCCGGCGTCTCGTATGTCGATGATTCCCACGTTAAGAAGAGTCTGCCGACTACAACAAACCCAAGCATATGGATACCTTAATGTGTACTGGATATTTTCTTTCTGTGCTGGACATGGTTCATTTCTTGGCGTGTTTCATTGCTAGCCAAGGCTCATATCTTGGCTTGTGTGTGTGTGTGTGTGTGTGTGTGTGTGCTGACCATGGCTCATATCTTGGTGTGTGTAATGTTGGTCATATCTTATATCTTGGAGTGTCCGTGTTAATCATGTCTCATATCTTTAAGTGTGTATGTGTTTTAGTCATATCTCATATCTTAGTGTGTATCTGTGTTAGTCATGTGTCATATCTTTGTGTGGGTATGTTTGGGCTGGTGATATCTCATATCTCTGTGTGTATGTTTATGTTAGTCATATCTCATATCTTTTTGTGTGAATGTCTGTGTATGTCACATCTCATATCATTGTGTGTGCCTATCTATGTTGGTCATATCTCATATCTTTGTGTGCATGTCCATGTTAGACATGTGTAATTTCTTTGTGGGTGCATGTCTATGTCAGTCATATCTCTTATCTTTGTCTGCATGTTTATGTTAGTCATATCTCATATCTTTGTGTGTACATGTCTGTGTATGTCACATCTCATATCATTGTGTGTGCCTATCTATGTTGGTCATATCTCATATCTTTGTGTGCATGTCCATGTTAGACTTGTGTAATTTCTTTGTGGGTGCATGTCTATGTCAGTCATATCTTTTTGTGCATGTTTATGTTAGTCATGTGTCATATATCTTGATGTATGTCAGTGTTAGTCATGCCTCGTATCGCTATGTGCATGTCTGTGTTTGTCACATCTCATATCTATGTGTGTGCATGTCTGTGTTAGTCACCTCTAGTGACTCGGGCAGATGGTGCTCGTAAACCTGGGAGGGCCGACCATCTAAGGGCAGAATCCCCCTACAGAAAAGATCACCTGCTGCCTTGCAGGAAGATTGGGGACAATCAAAGGCTAGGGAAAGCAAACCTGAATACAATGCTGGCTGAAATCGAATGCACTGGGCCACTGGCGCAGAACACAGTGCAACGTTTTTTTAACGGGTGTTCAATCAGAGTGGATCTGCAGACTCTAATTGTGATGTTCTGTTTGTAACACACCTAACCTGACAGCTGAGTTCATGTGAGGAGCTGGAATCCTACTCTGATTGGGTCCTAATCGCAGAGAGAGAGAGAGAAAACAGGAAGAGGAATATTGGATAAATGATGGTTTGTGGAATGTTCAACCCCAAACAGTTATTAATCTTTTAGACTCGTCTGATTCAGAATGAAAGTATATAGTCCCCACAATGTTGGCCCCTATATTACCTTAAATTAGTTCAACAAACGGTCCTTTTCAGGACCACACAACTATGAAAATTGGACATACAGGTATACCTTGATATTATCGTCCGTCCTCGAACTGAGAAGACAATAATTCTCCTGGTATTTCCCCATTACGGCCACGCCTTTACCTAGTGAAAATTAATCATATACCAGCAACTACGGTAATTTCTATTATTTAGGGGTTCACAATTTACAATTTTGACAAACATCAAAGAAATTCGCCGCTTTAAGAAAACTGCAGCTGCAAGATATTTGTTAAATATACATTTAAAGGGTCTTTTGCATTCTAATAACATTTGGAAAATTTCAACAATTTTTAACAAATGGTTACTGCGTTTTGAAGTTGGGCACATGATTTGAAACGCGCTATAGTTCTTGTGTTCTCCTCCATTATATAGTGCAATGGGTATTAATATCATCAACAAGTGTCACGTGATTTTATTGAATCGTTACCAAATGCCGTAACCTAATGTTTGCGGTGACAACATAGGGCACGTTGACCTAAGAATCTTTTCGTGGGCGGAAACAACGTGCTAACACCTGTGATTGAGCCGATGTGTTCGTGTGTGTTTCGACTGGTTTGTGTGTGCGTGTGCAAGAACGGTTACAATAATACCACTGTTCATGTATAATTATAGGTAAATATAAGAATCAGAACAACACTGAAAGTACAGTGACACAAGATGAGGATGCCAGAAAATACATTAGCAATGGTCAAAAATGAATATAAAGTGATTTGCCTTTTGCCAAATAAAACAAAAAATATTTGGAGATCCACACACTGTAAATCAAGCACCAAACTAATAAATAATAACGTTGTGCTTATCAGTGATGGTATACGGACATCAGTGATAGAAGAGCAGCAGGAAGGAACCACTTTAAGTTCATTTAATGAAACCTTCACGATTAGTTTGATGAAACCAAATAACCAGCCATGAGTTGATACAAAGATTAGGACTGTAACCATGACAACAGAAGTGAATGGGCTCACGTGCTTGGAGGACGTTATGTTGCACAGACTGCAGATGACAGATGTTTAGTGGTAGAGACAAAGAAGGACAATAGTGAAGAACTGTGGAAGCAGAACTAGGCAACATTGTCCAGAATTAGGGCAACCTACACAAATTAGTTATCGTTCTTTGAAAATGGACTAAGGTTGTTGTTTGAAGCGAAACACCATATAAGGTTTGAGCTGACTAAAATGTCAGTTCCTGACTAACATGTTGTCAGTTCCTGACTAACATGTTGTCAGTTCCTGACTAAAATAACAATAATAATGTGTGCATGTGTATGTATGTATACACGCGTGTGCGTGTGTGTTCTTTGGGCTGTTGCTGGAGGTCCATAGTTTTAGTTTAATCGAAAAAAAAAAAATAGTCCCCATTGCACAACAGACAACTTCACAGTCTTGAGATCCCTTCCTACTTACTTTCTCCAGTATCAAGCATGCCCGTTACACGTCAGCAAAATCAGTGGAGATGGCGGCACCTCAGATGCACGAACTTCATAGCATGACGCTGACATTGTCTTCAAATCCCCTAAAAATCGCCACGCAATCTCTCACCGTCCCCGGTAACTACAAGGGCGTTTTGATCTACAATGACTAATACCCATTAACACAACCCTCTTAATTGTTTTAACATCACGTTTTACAGTATTAGTCTGTACAAGTATAACCCTTGGAAAGCTGTACCACTGTTGTATTGTGTTGTATGTCCTTAAGTGTATGTCCAATAGCTGAACACTAGAATATTCATGTACGAAATATTGGCGTTGTTAGATGTACTATAGATAGCTCTTATGTGTAAATTTCCATACACATTTTACTTAGAAATCTTCTCTCCTGTTTGTTTGTTCATTCAGCTGTACGGGTTATGACTGTTCTCTAAATGAGGAAATTAATAATGTTAAATGTGTAGAAGTAATTCCAGGGACTGTGATTTAAACTTGTGAGTCCAGATTTCACCGAAAAGAAATATTTGGAAAACGTTAATGTGAATATAATATAGATTGTTACATTGAAAATTTAATTATTTTAACAAAAGATGGTGCACGTATAACACTTTGATCGAATATATAGTGATTATGTTGGTTAAATCAGTAGGTAAAGCATTTTTATGCAATAAAAATGAAGTAAACACTATTGTAAAATAATTATAACTAGAAACGGTTTTCAAATGTCGTGGAGCCTCGTACTTCGATCGACCCTAACCTCAAACCTGCTATTTTTACGACACCTGTAAATGACATTATGTTTTACACTTATGTCACCTCTTACGTTATGCTTGTTTTCTTTTGTGTTTTAAGCGCTTTTATTGCATTATTTTGGGTGTGTTTGATTAAATATAACAACTATATTAATTCACCCAAGAACATCATTGAAGCAACGAGAGGAAGGTAGTATCGAGGTTTCACGTGACAAAAGAACTTATTTTGAAGCATGGAAACGGTACACGTGTGGTGGATCTAAAATAGAGGAAATGTGAACCAAACCCCTAAACTGGTAGTGCTAGGGTTCAGAAAAGAGAGAGAGAGAGAGAGAGAGAGAGAGAGAGAGAGAGAGAGAGAGAAAGAGAAAGTGAGAATTCAGAATGAGCGAGAACGTCAGTTTTCTAGAAAGACTGTTATTTAATGTGTGTTTACCTTTTCTTGCCCCTTCCACAAGCCACATTGGAGAGCACCTCTCCCCACTAAGATACAATTGCTATGTTTTTCGCAATATTTTATTTATCGTTTTCATATTTTATGTTACTATTTAGTACATTTAGTTGTGTTATATTTATCTTAAATTTTGTGTATTTGGTGTTTCAGTTTTCATATAGGGTCTTGTTTACTGTGTGGGAACGGATTCGTCCAAATTTCTATATTTATATTGAAAACATTTGTTCGGAATTCAAACAATTTACGAGTTTGAACCACCACTAGCCACGAATACACATTACAAGTAGGAGGCATCACTGTAACGTGTGTGTGTGTATCGTTGTGTATGTGTGCTCTAAAAGAGATTTACTTGTGCATTTAAAAAAAAAAATCTACGTTAGTGAACAGATGTTTGGTTATTCAAATTTGCATAGGGACACAAATACGTTGTATAAAGAAGACAAATAAACGGTGTAACAATTGTTAGAATGTGTACAATATTCGTGATCGCAAGTTTTGCTATTCTGCTATCTGTTCCATGTGGTCGCTGCTTAGGTTAAGTTTATGTTGGCTGTTTCATTTAGAACAGCATTTGATGCATTCATTCAAATACACACACACACACATCACACATATTTTTAATGGTTTCATCCAAACATTATCCATACTGAGCGATGTTTGACAACATATTCCCCAGCAGCCATCAATTTTGTGATGTGTACAAAAGTTCCACCGCTGATCTTTTCCATGCAATACTATCAACCAACTAGCCCTTGTTCTCTTTGTCTCTCAGACCTTTTATTTTTTCCTGCTGCTACTAAATTTTCTAATCTAAGAAGAACAATTAACAGAGAGGGCTCAACTTTGGACTCAACAACAAAACAAGACCTACAAGACCCAGCAGTGGATCGCACGATCTGGAGTGTTATTATTTCTGCCTTCTGTGCCGTCTTCGGCCCGAGAGCAACTATTTATTAACACCTATATTTTCTCCACAGCTGCATCACAAATCTGAAGTGTCATTTCCCATTGTTTTTGTCATCGTCTTGTCTTCATCTACCTCATTTAGTACTTCTTCATTGGAATGTTCGGCGTTTTATAGGATCCTTCTAAAACCACATCTAATTTTTGTCATTTGGTGTTAAATTTTCTTTATTTACTGTCTTTGGTTCACAACCATAAAGCAGCATTGTTTAGATTATAACACAGTGACATTTTTTTTTTTATAACTTTCACTGATAATGACGCATTGTACAACACATTTCATGTTTTAATACAAATACATTCTTGCATTGTGTCCACTCAAACATCAATTTCGACCTATTGTTAACTCTGTGCTCAGATAATTACAACAATCTGCTTGTCTGTGGTTTTTACCATTTCTGCACACCATATTCCCTATACGCCACTTGGCGTGACGGGGCTACTTTACTTTTTTATACCCATTTTACTTAAATAAAATGTTCTCTTCTGAGACCACCATTAATCAACTTGATTCTCATTTAAACCTAGTTCTCACTTTCTTTTCTAACTGAGCAGGAATTAATGTGTTTTGTTTCCGCTCGCTGACATAAAAAAAAAGTAAGCAAAGTACCCCCGTCACGCCAAGTGGCGTATAGGAATATGGTGTTAGTGACCATCAATTTTACAGACCTTCAGCACATGATTTTTGGGGTAATGTGGTCGATATTACGCCTGTGCCCGATTTACTTTCCCATTAAAAAAATCCGGTACCCATTAAAGACTGAGTGAACCCGGAAGCCGTCAGTTGGGATCGAACCCTACCTCCTGTCCTTTGTAGCTCAGTTCACTAACCACTGAGTTATAGCGGCTCCCCGCTTGCTGACATAAATAACTAATTTTAAAATTAAGTTCCACCTCATGAAACATGGAGCCTTGGTGGCTGAGTGGTTAGTGTGCTCGCTTCCTGACTAGAAGGGTTCGATTCCCAGCAGTGGCGAATTATTTTCGGACTGACAAGGCTCCGGGGTTCACCCATCCTCTAAAAATGGATACCATATATTTTTTCTGAGAAGTAAAGGTGGCCTGGCGTGATGCCGACCACATCACCCAAAAGTCAAAAATGGGCCGTGGTAATATAAAAATATGGTCACTAACACCATATTCCTCTTACGCCTAGCAAGGCGTGGAGGGAACTTTTACCTTTACATATAATTACAGTATGTTCTCACTGTGCAACGAGAAGAGCTGTGGTAATAGACATATCACCAGTCGAGATTGCCACAGATCCAAGTGATATTCTCATCTCATCACATCAGCTCTAACCAACATTTTTAGAGCAATTCATGACTAATAGAACTGTGTTTCAGAAGAAAAAAAATTGACCCTCACAAAAGAAGGAAAAGAGAATAAAGCAAATGTGAATGAAGCGAAATAGTAATAAATGCAGAAAAAATATGCAAGAGTAGTTAAAACATTGATCAGGAGAGATAAAAAAAACACAATATCATGAATGATTGATGACAATTAAAGAGCTATATACGCAAATGAAGTAACATTAAATGTCCAGAATAGTCAGAACAGTTACATTAGTTTCAGACCATTAGCCCCATTGTTGGCATTGTTAATGTCGTAACACTAGTTGATCATCAAGATATATAGAAAAGATGAAGTGATTGTTGTTTGCATTGTTAATGTCGTAACAATAGTTGATCATCAAGATATATAGAAAAGATGAAGTGATTGTTGTTAGCATTGTTAATATCGTAACAATAGTTGATCATCAAGATATATAGAAAAGATGAAGTGATTGTTGTTGGCATTGTTAATGTCGTAACAAAAGTTGATCATCAAGATATATAGAAAAGATGAAGTGATTGTTGTTTGCATTGTTAATGTCGTAACAATAGTTGATCATCAAGATATATAGAAAAGATGAAGTGATTGTTGTTGGCATTGTTAATGTCGTAACAAAAGTTGATCATCAAGATATATAGAAAAGATGAAGTGATTGTTGTTGGCATTGTTAATGTCGTAACACTAGTTGATCATCAAGATATATAGAAAAGATGAAGTGATTGTTGTTTGCATTGTTAATGTCGTAACACTAGTTGATCATCAAGATATATAGAAAAGATGAAGTGATTGTTGTTTGCATTGTTAATGTCGTAACAATAGTTGATCATCAAGATATATAGAAAAGATGAAGTGATTGATGCAGATGGTTCTGGTAGGCTCCGGTATCAAAGCAAACAAAAGAAAATCAATAATTGCTCAATCGCCCGTGCCAGTGGAATCATCCGAATTAATACCTCTTCATCTCCCGAGCAAAGAAAAGTAGCTGTAGTCCCCATCATAGCAGTCTAACAAAATACTGACGTTTCGGTCTACATGCGAACTTTCTAAGAAAACGAGAACAACACAAACGAACAACGAAATAAAGATTACTGTATCTAAGATATGCCTGACATTTAAATCAAGGAGAAATGAAGATTACTGTATCTAAGATGTGCCTGACATTTAAATCAAGGAGAAATAAAGATTACTGTATCTAAGATGTGCCTGACATTTAAATCAAGGAGAAATAAAGATTACTGTATCTAAGATGTGCCTGACATTTAAATCAAGGAGAAATGAATGCAGGGATAAGAGATGAAATAATGAAACAAAAGACATCGGCATCTCTCTTTCGTCATCCAACATCCTGCGAATACGCCCTTCCCTATCTGCAGTTCATCTGACTTCGTCGCCAAAGCCAAGACGATGAAGATTTCCTTCATAATGCCCACCTGATGCTGGACTTCTTTAGCCTACGTCTCCCTCCTGAAGCAGCTCAATTTCCTGCCCTCTGACGGGATTGTTGCACCTCACGACAATCTACTCTCACTCCCTCTACCCGTGCCCCTTCGATTGGTGGTGCTCGCTATCACCCATCACTCTCACCACTACGGGGTGATTAGAATCATTCATTGTTACCTCCCCATTCTGCGCTCCGCCTCCACTACCCGTCTCATCTTCCCCGACCACCCCGCACCCCCCCCCCAATTAGTGGCCTTCAAACATAATCGTAACCTCCGTGACACGTTTATTAAAGCCGCCTCCTTGCTTCACACCCACAGCCATCAGGAAACGATCTGCTGTAATTGCAGTCTATGTTAAACTTGCAACCACGTCAATCGGACAGATACAGTTCTCTTCTCCAATGGAATTCTTTACATGAGATCAGAGAGGGATTCACTTGCCCATCGCGCAAGAATAATTATGTCATTATATGTAAGGGATGCAAGTTGACATACACTGGTGAATAAGGACGCCGCCTCTTCGAAGATGCTGTGATTATCTATATGACATTACCCAGGATGCATGCACCCCTGTAGCATCCCACTTCAACTCTCAGGCTGATTAAAGTAAGGCTGATATCATAGTCACTGGCCTGACCTTTGTCCTGTCCCTCTGACAGCCGCAACTCGATTCACTTTAGAGAATCGCCTGATCGTCTGTATGGGTTACCTCACTTCCGGGGCATCACTATATCCCTGTCCCTCGGGTGACCCATCTTCTTACTCCCTCCTCCCAATTACGTAATTATTAACCTCTAGTACACCACTTCATTCTTAATCATATTCAATCACACTACTTCTTCTTATATCTACTCCTAGTACACTACCTCTCTATTATCAGCTTCCTGTACACCATTTCTCTGTTATTTATAAGCCACCTTGGTTATTCTTCTTCAGTGCTCAAGTCTTTTGATCAGACGACTTGACTCTGACCCCTCTCACTTTTTCCCTTCCCTGTTCTGATGTTGGCACCCCACCACCAGAAATGTCTTCCTCAGGCCATTTCTGAGTCTGTACTAAAGATAATCTTACATTACCTATCGCTACTGTGTCTACACGATGTATGGCTGGCCCGTTTACATTTACACCTGTCCCTCATTATACCCACTTATCGCTTACGGCCCCTGGTATATGTCAGTGAGTCTGGTTTCTTTTACAACCTAGCTATTACCTGCATCACGCCTGACCCCCTCATAACACAGGCCTCTAGTCTAACCATGTGACTGCGCCTCTATGATGATATTTCATATCTCTACATTTCACCTATCCTCTAACATGTAACACGTCTCTCTCTCTTTCTCATCC
This sequence comes from Megaustenia siamemsis, assembly GCA_032433765.1. Classification (NCBI taxonomy): domain Eukaryota; kingdom Metazoa; phylum Mollusca; class Gastropoda; order Stylommatophora; family Ariophantidae; genus Megaustenia; species Megaustenia siamemsis. The sequence continues at coordinate 12,495,875 of JAVIAB010000126.1, forward strand.
CATCTCTTATCCCTCGATCCCCTTCTCCTTTACTTAATCATCCTAGATGTAGTAATATATATGTACCTCACCTTTTGTTGTCGCTTTTCTCGTTGCGTAAGAAGGTCGCATGTAGGCCGAAACGTCAGTATTTTGATGTGTTCCTTTTTGATAAAGCTGTCACCATACCTTGTGTGAGTGTACGTTACACACCACGACTGGCTCCTTTCTACCATCTTTACTACAGGACTGCAATTGTTTGCTTGTTCCCCATGTAGCTAGAAAAAAAGAGATAACAGTAGATCACGAAGGAATTGCTTTCAAGACATCAACGGAACTTTAGTATGGACAGGAAAGAAATGGGAGATCTGACTAGAGATATATATCCTCTCAGACTGACTGTGATGAACCCCAATGTCTCGCAGAGGGTGCATAACCCTATGAATACCTTAATTCAATTTCTTTCTTATTTTCTCAATTTTAAAAACAATTTCAACATATTTTGTTGTTGCGTCTTTCTGCTTCCGATGATAATGTTTATGTTGTTCCTCAAATTTCACAAATATCATGTTTAACCATTCTTCTGTAGCGCCAATGCATTCATTTTTTATTTCTCTAAATTATTATTTCATCATCATCAAGTACCGGGCCTACTAGAGTAGTTGATCATGTCTCTCCACAACTTTCGATCTCGGCAGTTATTTATCATTTATGTTGTTGACCTTCTGCCAAGCCATTCTCTTAAGCTATCTGTTATTTTTTTCTCTTTGCTTCCCTCTATCTCTTCGTCCCTCAATTTTTCCAGTTGTTACAATATATTCAAGTTGTTCTCTTCTCATTACATGGCCAAAAAATGATGATTGTTTCTTCCTAATATTGCAAATTAGCTCTCTTTTTGCTCTCTCAGAACATCATTACTCTACTTAGTTGTCCATGGTACTCTCAACATTCTTCTGTAAAACCGTATTTCTACAGACTCCAGTGATTTTCTTGTCTGTTGTCCATAATGTCCATTATTCGGATCCATATGTTAAGACTGGCTCTACGTAACATTTAAGAACTCTTTTTTATGTTTCTATTGTCAAAAATGGATTGCATAGTATCTTCCTCATTTTTTGGAAAGCTGCTTTTGCCTGAGCCATTCTGCATCTCACCTCTATTGTACATCTTCCGTCTGAGGACAGCAAAGTTCCCAAATATTTAAATTCATTTACCTGTTTTAATATTGTTCCACTTGTCTTTTTCTTTGTTGTTACCATTACCTCTGTCTTTTTGCTATTAAGGCTGGGTCCTTTTTTTTTTGCTTTCTTTCACTATAATGTCCAACATTTCTTTTAACTCATTTTCACTCTTAGCGATAAAGACTGTATCATCAGTATACCTTAGATTATTTATATTATGACCTCCAATTGTTAAAAAATAAATTATTATTTACGCTATTGTAATCTTCGAAAATATGTTGAGCTAAACTGGTATTGAATCTCGTGTTGTGTGTGTGTTTTTAAATATATGAATAAATTTTTATATGTTATTGTTGTGCTCTCCATGACAAAAATAATTTTTTATTGAAAAAATTGAAAAAAAAATAATGTTTGACTAGATAATGTTTTATCAAATTTATTATCCATTATCTGATATGTTTGGTTTTCGAGGTAAACATAGTAATTTAAGTTGATAACACAGACTATTTAATGAAGGTGATATTTTTAGGGTACATACAAGGGAGCGTCAATATTATATTAATCGTGCAATTAGTAAAGAAAACATCATTTCAAACATATTTGCTTTTGTTCTATTCAGGCTCAATATTTCTGTGCCCCAACAGCGGTGGCTTTTCTCAAAACGGAACATCGGTGTACACGAACATAGGAAGTGATGTCAGTGTCGTTTTTTGTGTGTGGACACTGATTCTGAAGTCAATCCTTTCATTCCCATTCAACATCAGAATAAAATTAGTGGCTGGTATCCACGACCGTCACAAGACAAGATTGATGTGCAAATTGTGAGAAACAGAACGCAGGCGACAATAAACATCACAGTCAATAATGTCCAGGAGCTTGACTTCTTAGATACATTTACTGTGACTGTCTACAAGGAGTCAATTCCCTTGAATGAAAAGCTGACGCTGACGTTCCAGCTGATGAAAGAAAGTATGTACAGGTCACGTCAGTTTTTGTCTTGTCATTTTCGTCTATCATGCTTACAAAAATAATGTTAATATATAATGCCATGTTGCGATTCAAAGTACCTTGAATTGTCAATGTTTTATTTCAGATTTACTGCCACTGGATTCGGTTGTCTCAAACTTAAAAAAAAAATGACTATTAATTTATGGTAAAGGTAAAAGGTAAAGTACGAGACTTGAACCGGCGTCTTAGCACGCGAAATTTATTAATTTATGAAGCACCTGTAGTTCAAAAACCATAATTATTATGAGATAATACATAGGAAGCTATAACGGGCAAGATGTCGACTGTTTCCTTAAGACCAATGATGACTTTTACGTTGGTGGTGTACATATTTGTTAGTGATCAACGGCACATTTGTTTAATGATGTGGTGGGTACCACGGCACGACACCTATTGTTACAAGAAACCTCTGCTATTTAAGTCATAGTTCAAACTAGGAGACGAAGATCTGGACCCAGTAGTCAAGCTAACAAATTAGTTAATTTTCTACTTCTTTTCTCTTTTCGCTGATACCAAAAAGGTGTCGTGGTTTATATCATTTGTCGTTCTTGTGCTGCTCGAATTGTCTGAATTAGTGATTTTCCTTTGTTGTTACATGTCTCTGTCACTGCATCTATCCATCTTCTTCTGGGTCTTCCTCTTGGTCTTTTTCCATGCATTCTCGAGAAGAACGCCCTTGATGGTGATTGGTAATTATATATTTTTTTTCTCTCGGAGTGAAATTAAAAACGTTGCCGAGGGCACTTTTAAGACGGCTGCACATGACATGCAACGATTATTCTCTAGCTCTTTTGTTATCCTACCCAAACCGGTAGATATTAGAAATGGACTAATTGCCGCTACACACTTAAACAAAATGTATGTTAATAATCTGTATCTGCGTTATTTTATTAATCCATTGCTTGAACAAACATGCAAGATGTAAAATGTCTGTATGATTTGATGTTTTCCTTTACAGCCTTGTGTCATTTATTTATTATTTCAGACGTCAGTTGAAACAATGAAAACTACTGTTGTTATTGCTGTTTTTTGTTCCTGGTTTTTGTCAACAACGCAAGTTTTGAAGTAGAACCTGAATTGTAGGTTTATGTATGTGTGTTTCTCTCTGAGTGGGTGATTTCATGTGTGTGTGTGTGTGTGTGTGTGTGTGAAGCATACAGCTGACAATAAAAACTCTGAACACAATTTTCTCTGTAGTTTAATTTCTGAATTTGTGTTGTAATTCAATCCTCTAGTCACGTGGTGACATCGCATATACGACCTGCCAGCATCATAATTTTGTTTCAGTGAACGGGCAGTGTGTTGAAGTGCATGTATGTCTCTCTTTTTTTCTCTCTCTCTCTCACATCCTCTCTCTTAAGTGGCAATACGACATTTCAAAGAGCACGGGTTAAAATCCTGGTTTACGTTGTCCATTTTTTATCTATTTTGCCGCTGTTATTGTTTGTTTATTATTGTTCTTAGTGTAACACAAATGCCTGCGTACCTGCATGATTTACCCGTACAGACCATTACTTTAAACGCTGTAAATAGGCGACAAACTTGTAAGATGACGATTATAAAAATATGTGATAAAAAAACTATATGACCTAATATCTAATGTGAAAATACATCGTCGACAAACTCTATTATATCCTTGGTTTCCTATATCAACACCTTGTATAATACATGAATTGTGGTCTGTCTTTGTTAGGTGAAGAGGAGTCTACTAGCCAATCACATCAGACAACCCTCGATGTCTACCACAGATCAACTCGGGCTGTCCCACGAACTGGCACCCAGTGGATGATCGGAGATGTCTGATTGTGCTTCTACCATCGTCACGAGTCAATCCTGTAGACCAGTGCAGGGCTCTCAGCGGAATTCTGCCCACAATTAATGACGTCATTGGGGTTAGATCATGCCTTATTTGTAGGTTATATGTTTATTGACTGGAATAAATGAATGAAAGAGAGAGAGAGAGAAAAGAGAGAGAGAGAGTCACGGAGAGAGTAAGGTAGGGAGGAGAAAGAACACACAGAAAAAGGACAGTGTGAATCGAAAAAAGAGATTGACAAACTATGTGATATATGGAGAGAGAGAGACTGCAAGGCAGCAGATTGTCTTTTCTGTAGGGGGATTCTGCCCTTAGATGGTCTGCCCTCCCAGGTTTACGAGCACCATCTGCCCGAGTCACTAGAGGTGACTAACACAGACATGCACACACAAAGATATGAGATGTGACTAACACATACATGCACACAGCGATACGAGACATGACTAACACCGACACACATCACGATATATGACACACGACTAACATAGACATGCACACACAAAGATATGAGATGTGACTAACATAACCATGCACACACAAGGATATGAGATGTAACAAACACAGACATGCACACACAAAGATATGAGATATGACTAACATAAACATGCAAACAAAGATATGAGATATCCCTAACCCAGACATGCACACACAAAGATATGACACATAAGTAACATAGATACACACTAAGATATGAGATATTACTAAACTCAGACGCACATAAAGATATGAGACATGACTAACACGGACACACCAAGATATGAGATATGACTAACCTTACACACACCAAGATATGAGCCATGGCTAGCACACACACACGCTAATATTTGAGCCATGGCTAGCACAGAAACACACCAAGATATGAGCCATGACTAGCACAGAAACACATTAAGATATGAGCCATGGCTTCACGGAAAAACACTAAGAAATGAACCAAGTCTAGCACAGAAACACATAGAGGTATGTATCCATATGCCTGGTTAGTCTGCAGACTCTTCTTAACGTGGGAATCATCGACGTACGAGACGCAGGCTTCGATTAACTGTTCACAGGTTTCGTTCAAACAGTTGTCCGGAGATTTAAGATCAGTCGGAGAACGTTTCCTTGCACGTACAATCTGCACTTTCCGGGTCACATATGATGTCACAGCCATCAGAACACGTCTGTTCGCACTGTAGCCCAAAATTACCATCGGGACAAGTGTCATTACAGGTGTAGCCAGGATGGTTACATTATAGGCATTTTCCGGATTTTTTTTACATAAAAGACAGACACTAAGACAAGACCTGGAGAAGTCGTGTCCATAGATCCCATGTGAACATATGCCGTGACATGTACCGATGATGACGTCGCAGCTTTTGCTACACCTACTACACACTGCACAAAACGACCAAGAATACTCGACCAGACAATAGGTGTCTGTAAATGTTTGCACCTCACACACCATCAGTGCACTGCCGGTCTGCGAAATGATCGGTGAGAACTCAATCTTAATGTGTGCCATTGGTGTTTGTGTGTTGACTACAATAGTGTTCACAGAAACATTAGTGTATGATATATCATTATACTGGAACACTACGCCGCCACTGGCAGAGAAAGCCTTTAGAGTGGCATTCTTTACCCGAATCATAGTGCTAGCTCTATGATAGTTTCGAATGGTGTGAATCTTCTGGGGCGTGGCAAAGTTCAGATACCAGTAAACAGGGCTATAGCTCATTTCAAATCACTTGCCCAACTTCAAAACGCTATTGCTCAGTAACCGTTTGTTAAAAACTGTTGAAATTTTCCAAATGTTATTAGAATGCAAAAGACCCTTTAAATGTATATTTAACAAATATCTTGCAGCTGCAGTTTTCTTAAAGCGGTGAATTTCTTTGATGTTTGTCAAAATTGTAAATTGTGAACCCCTAAATAATAGAAATTACCGTAGTTGCTGGTCTATGATTAATTTTCACTAGGTAAAGGCGTGGCCGTAATGGGGAAATACCAGGAGAATTATTGTCTTCTCAGTTCGAGGACGGACGATAATATCAAGGTATACCTGTATGTCCAATTTTCATAGTTTTGTGGTCCTGAAAAGGACCGTTTGTTGAACTAATTTAAGGTAATATAGGGGCCAACATTGTGGGGGCTATATACTTTCATTCTGAATCAGACGAGTCTAAAAGATTAATAACTGTTTGGGGTTGAACATTCCACAAACCATCATTTTTCCAATATTCCTCTTCCTGTTTTAAGACGTGGTCTTCACATTTAGCCCAATAATCTTTGTCTATATTTAATAAAGCGAGATTAGCAAGAGTCTCTACATCGCATATTGTGAATGTTGTATTTTCATCTGCCACTTGTCCTTTTAATTTTGCCCAGATTAGTTCTATTGGATTTAAATGAGCATGGTAAGGTGGCAGCCTCAAACTTATATGACCGTGCTCTTGGATAATCTTATCTATTTGAAAAATCTTTGTCCTTTGTTTTTGCTTTACTAGAGATAGTAATTCAGGTTTTAAGTACATGTTATTAAATTAAATGTGCTCCTTTGTGAGCCATATCTTAATAGCATCTTTTGTACTGGATGACGTCGGGACTTTATCTTCAAGTGCAACAATGTTGTGGTACGCTGCATTGTCCATTATTAGGCAAGATGGTCGATCTAGTGATGGGAGAACAGAATTTTCAATCCAATGTCTAAATATGTGACCATTCATCTCAGAGTGATAATCCCGATTGTCTATAGATTTTGAAAGAAAAATGAGCTCTGCATTCTGTATTAGTCCATGTTGTCGACTACCTGCACGAGCAATTATCAAGCGCTGTCCTTTGCTGCTAGGTATTAATCTCTTAATCTTTCCATCTGATGACTGCCATTCCCTTTGGTTAGTGTGGTGAGCTTTGATCCATGTTTCATCCAAGTACACAATATCATAACCTTGCTTGCGCACCTCTTTTACTTCACGTAAGTACTTGCTTCACATGACTACTATATGTGGCTTCTCACAGATGATGTTTCGTCCATTGGAATACTTTCTGAATGTAAAGCCTGCAGCTCTCACATTTCTCCATAATGTAGACTTTGATATTCCAATACTGTTGTTCTTTTTCAGCGATACTTTTAATTTTCTTATTGTAACAGTTTCATTCATACCCAACATTTTGCGAATTTCATTTCTAATAAGTTCACTGTCGAAATTATCCAACATTTTTGCTCTTCCTTGTGATTTTGTATATTTTGAGCATTGACGGTCACGTGCTTGAATCCAGCGATTAAATGACCGTTTAGATAAATCCAAAATGTGTCTTGTCCTATTCTCAGGGTTTTCTAAAGAATGAAATAATCTTCCTCGTTTAGCCTCTTTGCAAAAATAGTCATACATTTTTATTGCGATGTTTTGTAAACTGCAGAATTTCATTTTAAGACTCATGATAAATGTTATCGTTCCACGTCTACACCTATGAATGAACGGAAATGGAACACACAATTTCTCAAGTGTCTAATTGTGTCAAAAAAACCAAGGCGAAAGCGTGCAAACACGTCAATTTTACCGCGTATGGATTTTTACTCTCTATTTTAACTTAAAATACTGTAAACATTAAGTTTTGACTACATCAATGGGTCGTTATAAATTTATATAAATCAAATAAGCAACAATAATAACCAAATGTTTTTTTTTAAATGAAATTAATTCCCTGTTGGGTTCTAATCATTATAACTTTACATGCAAATTATGAACAACTTACAACAAGCGGTTTAAAAAGCTATCGATTTTAAAAGTTGAGCACGAGTTATGAAACAAGCTATAGTTCCACTTCTCAATTGTGTGTGTGTGAAGTCATTGTCAAAGAGATTGGTCTTTTTTCGGTCATTAACTGCGGCCTCTGGTCCACATTCGTCTCCTGTATAACAAGCATTAAATAAGTCCGTCTGGTTTGTGTTTTGTTTGAGAGCCACATTCCGACCGCCGCCAATGTAGATAGAGCAGATATTTGCAACTATCGCCCCTTCAATCCATAACTTGTTGATCAGACCAGCCCCAGAGCAAAAGACATCAATCTCGTGCTGACGTACTACAAACCTTGATTCATTGTTACATAAGGCAGAACCATTTGGTTTTACCGTGAAACTGTACGGATTGTTAAGTCATTTACATAAATCCTAAACCTGGAGAACAGCAAAGATTGGTTGAGAGTTGCCTCAGCTGATGTAGAATCTGTGTCCGAATTACATGTGTTGTCGTTGTTATCAAACATGAAATTCGGTTCAGATTTTGGCGTATTTGTACACGTGAATCAAGTACTGACACTGGGGTCCCAAATATTCGTGCTGTCAACTGTCATTGTTTGGGCATGTCCCTGTAGTTTTGTCACAGACTCTCTCTCTCTTTCTCTCTCTGCGATCAAGACTCAATCAGAGTAGGATTCCAGACTCTCTCATGAAGTCAGGTGTCAGTTTAAGCGAATTGATCGCCCCATATAATTTCTCCTCCAGGGAGGTGGGTGTGGACCACATTGCTCGTCTCAGGTCCGTGTACTGGGGCAATCCTGTAGAACATGATTTGTAGTCATATCGTCCAGTGTACAGTGGCATAGGCTGGTAGTTCCTATTTGGTGAACATGTGATTTCTCATTCTATTGTGCCAGTGCGTAGGCGAAGTATGATGACTTGATCCCTCCTTGATAGTTGATGGTATCCGCCCCTCTCGTTATGCTTTGGGTGTTCACGTTTCCATTTTTCATGGAACCGACCCTTGAGGATGGATTTGGCTTCATGATAACTGAGCGGATGGTTCTCTTGTGGTGATCTCCCTCCCTCTGTAGCTAATTTGTCTGCGCGTTCGTTCCCGTGTATATTACAATGTTATGGTATCCACTTAATGACTACTCTCTGGAAGTTATTGCATGAGGTGAGTTATAGTAATATAGAGTGACTACAACTAAGGGAGAAAACAGTTTGACAAGAGTCAAAAGCAGAAAACAATTAAGATAATGGGAAAGAACCTTTGATAATAATTTTAAGGGACACAAATAGAAAACTAAGTAAAAAATGCAGAGATAAATGATGATTGAAGAGAAGGACATAACAAACAACTAAGAGTGTGTTTTATGTTTTCGTTGTTCACTTCATCTTGTACCCGTTGGGGTGTCGAGGGAGACATAAAGTTCTAGTTCTCCCAATTTGACAGTTTCATTCATTGTCAAATGATGTTGTTGTAGCGATCCACTGGTGTTGTTGTAGCGTTTTTTTATGTTGTAGCGATTCTCTGATGTTGTCGGTCCGTCTTACTCTGGGGCCGCCACTTCCTATTCTCTTTTCTCCTCGTTTGATATAAGCTTCGTATAGTCACTTGGCATTCTTACTAGACGGGTAAACCAGAACAAAGAGTGTTAGAGGCAGAAAAAAAATTATTAGAGCGGTAAATGATGTATATTTTGAAAACCTAAGAGGTAACTAAGTGAAACAGAAAGAAATAAAACAGACTAGATGGTAAAAAAGTAGGGGTAGAAAATGATGCATTTGATAAAGAGGTGCTTCAAAGTGAGAATACGTTTTTTTGCTGAGAGTACAGATTATAAAATAATGGTAATGTATACTAGAATGGCAAAACAGAATGTAAATAAGAATGCACTTAATTCAAATATTTCAATTGCATCAATGATTAATAATACAAGGTATCATACAAAAATAGCGTAAGTTCAACAGACGTTTGCTAATTAAAATTAAAACTCATAATACAATCACATGGGTAAACGAGACATCGATTTAAATAATGTTTAGTTTGATAGAATGTTCTTTACACATCTCACACAGACTTGTAACGCGCTACAATTTCGACAACGGAACCGCCCTATGTGTTGAACTGACTTGTAATAAATTGACCAGTCTCATAAAATCTTGTAAGAGGAATCACTTGTATGTGTTTACTTTCAGATCTGCTTGAGAACACGACGGCCACAGTTGTACGAACACGAGAAAGACAAAATTATAACGTAGAAACTGGTACGAGAGTGGTTGGGAACAATTACATGGTGGGTTGTCTTACGGACAAGCTGGCAATGGGTGAGGATAGATAATTTAATTTATTTGCATGCATGCACGTTATTTGTTTTTTTATGAGACGGCAACTCTTCATTATAGGCACTCTTTACATCTCAGACGACAACCCTTCATTACAGACACTCTCTACATCTCAGACAACATTCCTTCATTACAGACACTCTCTACATCTCAGACGACAACCCTTCATTACAGACACTCTCTACATCTCAGACGACAACCCTTCATTACAGACACTCTCTACATCTCAGACGACAACACTTCATTACAGACACTCTCTACATCTCAGACGACAACCCTTCATTACAGACACTCTCTACATCTCAGACGACAACCCTTCATTACAGACACTCTCTACATCTCAGACGACAACCCTTCATTACAGACACTCTCTACATCTCAGACGACAACCCTTCATTACAGACACTCTCTACATCTCAGACGACAACCCTTCATTACAGACACTTTCTACATCTCAGACAACAACGCTCCATTACAGATACTCTCTACATCTCAGACGACAACGCTCCATTACAGATTCCCTCTACATCTCAGACGACAACGCTCCATTACAGACACTCTCTACATCTCAGACGAAAACCCTTCATTACAGACACTCTCTACATCTCAGACGAAAACCCTTCATTACAGACACTCTCTACGTCTCAGACGAAAACCCTTCATTACAGACACTCTCTACATCTCAGACGACAACCCTTCATTACAGACACTCTCTACATCTCAGACAACAACGCTCCATTACAGATACTCTCTACATCTCAGACGACAACGCTCCATTACAGATTCTCTCTACATCTCAGACGACAACGCTCCATTACAGATACTCTCTACATCTCAGACGACAACGCTCCATTACAGATACTCTCTACATCTCAGACAACAACGCTCCATTACAGATACTCTCTACATCTCAGACAACAACGCTCCATTACATATACTCTCTACATCTCAGACAACAACACTCCATTACAGATTCTCTCTACATCCCAGACGACAACCCTCCATTACAGATTCTCTCTACATCTCAGACGACAACGCTCCATTACAGATTCTCTCTACATCTCAGACAACAACGCTCCATAACAGATACTCTCTACATCTCAGACGACAACGCTCCATAACAGATTCTCTCTACATCTCAGACGACAACGCTCCATTACAGATTCTCTCTACATCTCAGACAACAACGCTCCATTACAGATTCTCTCTACATCTCAGACGACAACGCTCCATTACAGATACTCTCTACATCTCAGACAACAACGCTCCATAACAGATACTCTCTACATCTCAGACGACAACGCTCCATTACAGATACTTTCTACATCTCAGACGACAACGCTCCATTACAGATTCTCTCTACATCTCAGACGACAACGCTCCATTACAGATACTCTCTACATCTCAGACGACAACGCTCCATTACAGATTCTCTCTACATCTCAGACGACAACGCTCCATTACAGATTCTCTCTACATCTCAGACGACAACGCTCCATTACAGATACTCTCTACATCCCAGACGACAACGCTCCATAACAGATACTCTCTACATCTCAGACGACAACGCTCCATTACAGATACTCTCTACATCCCAGACGACAACGCTCCATTACAGATTCTCTCTACATCTCAGACGACAACGCTCCATTACAGATTCTCTCTACATCTCAGACGACAACGCTCCATTACAGATTCTCTCTACATCTCAGAAGACAGTTCGATGATAACCCTTCAGTGTTATAACGATAACGTTTACATAATGTCCCCTCCAGATTGTTATCTTCTTCCAAATAACACACAACACGGTATAAAGTAACACACAACACGGTATCAAGTAACACACAACACGGTATGAAGTAACACACAACACGGTATCAAGTAACACACAACACGGTATGAAGTAACACACAACACGGTATCAAGTAACACACAACACGGTATCAAGTAACACACAACACGGTATGAAGTAACACACAACACGGTATGAAGTAACACACAACACGGTATCAAGTAACACACAACACGGTATGAAGTAACACACAACACGGTATCAAGTAACACACAACACGGTATGAAGTAACACACAACACGGTATCAAGTAACACACAACACGGTATCAAGTAACACACAACACGGTATGAAGTAACACACAACACGGTATCAAGTAACACACAACACGGTATGAAGTAACACACAACACGGTATCAAGTAACACACAACACGGTATCAAGTAACACACAACACGGTATCAAGTAACACACAACACGGTATGAAGTAACACACAACACGGTATCAAGTAACACACAACACGGTATCAAGTAACACACAACACGGTATGAAGTAACACACAACACGGTATGAAGTAACACACAACACGGTATCAAGTAACACACAACACGGTATCAAGTAACACACAACACGGTATGAAGTAACACACAACACGGTATGAAGTAACACACAACACGGTATCAAGTAACACACAACACGGTATCAAGTAACACATTTAACTCTAAAATATGAAGAGTTCCTTATATTCGTCCTTGAAATGTTACACAAATTATGAACATTAATATCCACATGTTAAGTTCCACAAGTACGGAAATACCGTTTAATTTTAATCTTACATTGATCCTTTAAAGTCTCAATAGCATTCACGATACACAATTTGCTTGGGCTTCATACAATCCGACATGTAAAGCCAGAATATGTTTACATACATCAAGATTAGGAGGCACAAACTGACCAAAAAGTATCTTAATCAAACTTGCTACACTTATGACAGTAAGTAGAAAATAGCTCTATTCCTATTATATATACTATCACGTGCTCAGTTCCTGCTAAGTTTTCAGGGCACTTGAGGGCACTAACACAGGTTTTTTAGAGTTTAGCTAAGTGCTTAATTATAGTATTTCATTATGTTGATATAAATTTAGAAATGTTTCAAACAAAACATGAACATTTATTCATATTTCTCAGTAATATATATATATATATTATTATATATTTATTCATTGTCCCTTTTCCTGTCAGGCCGAAGACGGCACAGAAGGCGGAGGCAATACTACGAGTAGTAATTTTCAAAGATTGAAGATTTACTTCTAGTTCTTTGTTATTTCTTAGATCATGGCTGAGTCTTACCAAATATGTGTCCTGCGTGGAGCTTCTCTGGTTCAGCCTTGCTTTATTTTACCAAATTGTTTCTATCTGACGGTAAAGTCTTTTTTCATTCTCAGCACAAGACCGATGTATTTCCAAAGCCTACTTCTTATAAAGCTCGACCCGTGTTCTTGTTTGGACTCATTTCTTTTTTGTTCGTTTGAACTATAATCTTTCCAGCTTATGTTTGAGATCCTACGAAGACATTTTTTTGTTCACATAAATTAAATTTAATTTTTTACGTTTTGGTGGATTTCAACTTTCACACACATATGTTAGCACTGGTATCACATCCATATGTTAGCACTGGTATCTCATCCATATGTTAGCACTGGTATCACATCCATATGTTAGCACTGGTATCTCATCCATATGTTAGCACTGGTATCACATCCATATGTTAGCACTGGTATCACATCCATATGTTAGCACTGGTATCTCATCCATATGTTAGCACTGGTATCACATTCATATGTTAGCACTGGTATCACATCCATATGTTAGCACTGGTATCACATCCATATGTTAGCACTGGTATCACATCCATATGTTAGCACTGGTATCTCATCCATATGTTACCACTGGTATCACATTCATATGTTAGCACTGGTATCACATCCATATGTTAGCTAAAAGCTTAATCATGCACGTTTTCTGTTACTTATCATTTTTCTCGCATATACCTGACTTACCTTCGTGGGATAAACGATAATTAAGAATTGCAAATGTTTTCGCATAACATTGTACATGTTCAGTTATATCTATACCACTATTTTATCTATGCCAACTGTTTTATCTATCATCATCATCATGTGGCATACCGGTTGGCGTAGGTGATCATGTCCCTCCACAATCTTCTATCCACAGTGCATCGTATCAGTTCTGTTGTTGGCTGTTTTCCTTGCGATGACACCAAGCTATCCAGTATTTTCTCTCTTTGTCGTCCACGATCTCTCTTTCCTTTTATTTTACCAGTTGTAACCAAGTATTCCAACTTTCCTCTTCTCATGATGTGCCCAAAAATGATGTTTGCTTCTTTCTGATGTTTTTTAAGAGCTCCCTTTTTGTGTTGGCTTCTTTGAGAACTTCCTCCTAATTGGTCTTTTTAGCTGTCCAGTGAACTTTCAACATTCTTCTGAGAAATCCCATCTCTGTGACCTCTATTCGTCTTTTCATTTGTTTGTCTACTGTCCATGATTCGCTTCCATAGGTCAGAATTGGTTCTATATAGCACCGATGAACTCTCTTTCTCATTTTTATTGACATAGATTTGTTGCATAAGATATTTTTCATTTTCTGAAATGCTATTTTGGCCTGAGCTATTCTGCTTTTTATTTATGTGGTGCATCTTCCAACTGATGTTATTATTGTGCCCAAGTATTTGAAACGTTGCACTTGTTTCAGATTTGTCTCGTTTATTTTGATGCTGCATGATGGTGATGGTTGTTTCTTCGATATAACCATTACTTCTGTTTCTTACTATTCAGACTGAGACCTTTCTTATTGCTTTCTTTTACTATTATGTCTATCATTGTTAGCAGGGTAGAGTTCTGTCCTACCAAAGGAGGAGTAAGACGTCTCCATTCCTCCGCTAGTCTTCGGGACACCCCTGGGCAAGGTGGAGCTCCCCGTTCAGCCCCCCTATCAGGGTTATTTGAAGCCATTGGAGCAGGTGGTGGATGGTGTTGTGGGAGCAGCCGACAAATAGTGCCGGTTATGGTCCCCACACCGCGATGGCAGGCAGAGGATCTCATGTATAGAGACAATGGCTGCGATCTCCGACTAGTACAGTCACTGCCAAGAAGGAAAGGAATGGCAAACTACCTTCTTAAATTGCCTGGAATAATCATGACAAATGACAACCTTATATTTACAGCTAACGACGTTAATGGTTTTATCTGTACAAACTGTTTTAACTATACCACTGTTTTATCTATACCAACTGTTTTATATATACCAACTGTTTTATCTATACCACTGTTTTATCTATGCCAACTGTTTTATCTATACCACTAATTTATCTGGGAGCCAAAATAGCCCAGTGCTTAGTGAACTGGACTACAAAGGACAAGAGGTAGGGTTCGATCAGAACCGGAGGCTTTCGGTTCACCCAGCCTTAAATGGGTATATGTTTTTTTCTGGGAAAGTAAAGCGACACGGACGTAATACTGACCATATTACCCCAAAAATCATGTGCTGAAGGTCTGTAAAATTTATGGTCACTAACAGCATATTCCCTATACGCCACTTGGCGTGACGGGGATACTTTACTCCTTTTACTGTTTTATCAATGCCAACTGTTTTATCTATGCCAACTGTTTTATCTATACCAACTGTTTTATCTATGCCAACTGTTTTATCTATGCCAACTGTTTTATCTATGCCAACTGTTTTATCTATGCCAACTGTTTTATCAATGCCAACTGTTTTATCTATGCCAACTGTTTTATCAATGCTAACTGTTTTATCTATGCCAACTGTTTTATCTATGCCAACTGTTTTATCTATGCTAACTGTTTTATCTATGCCAACTGTTTTATCTATGCCAGTGTTTTATCTATGCTAACTGTTTTATCTATAAAGTAAAGTAAAGTACCCCCCGTCACGCCAAGTGGCGTATAGGGAAATATGGTGTTAGTGACCCTATATTTTACAGACCTTCAGCACATGATTTTTGGGGTAATGTGGTCGGTATTACGCCCGTGCTGCTTTTACTTTCCCAGAAAAAATCCGGTACCCATTTAAGGCTGGGTGAACCCGGAGCCGTCGGTTGGGATCGAACCCTACCCCTTGTCCGTAGTAGTCCAGTTCACTAACCACTGAGCTATCGCGGCTCCTACTAATTTTTAGGGAATTAGTAAAACCCAGGTGTCCTCGCCAGGGTACGAACCCCGGCTGTTGCCGTGGAAAGCCAACCGCCTATCGATTGCGCTAACCGGACACTTTGTTTTATCTATACCAACTGTTTT
This sequence comes from Megaustenia siamemsis, assembly GCA_032433765.1. Classification (NCBI taxonomy): domain Eukaryota; kingdom Metazoa; phylum Mollusca; class Gastropoda; order Stylommatophora; family Ariophantidae; genus Megaustenia; species Megaustenia siamemsis. The sequence continues at coordinate 12,512,054 of JAVIAB010000126.1, forward strand.
ATCTATGCCAACTGTTTTATCTATACCACTGTTTTATCTATGCCAATTGTATTATCTATACCACTGATTTGTCTATACCACTGTTATATCTCTGCCACAGCTGTATCTATACCACTGTTTTATCTATGGGAACTGTTTTATCTATACCACTGTTTTATCTATACCACTGTTATATTTATACCACTGTTGTATCTATACCACTGCTATATCTATGCCACTGTTATACATATATATATATATATATATACCATTGTTTTATCTATATCACTGTTATATCTATACCACTGTTATATTTATACCACTGTTATATCTATGCCACTGTTATATATATATATATATATATATATATATATATATATATATATATATATTTATATACCATTGTTTTATCTATATCACTGTTTTATCTATACCACTGTTTTATCTATGTCAACTGATGATGAATCTTCATTGTTATAATTGAACAAATCTGTTAGCAGTGTTTTCATTCTGAAACTTTTTCTGGTGAACTATCTCTGTCTAATGTTTATTTTAACATATTTATTGTCTGTGTCTTGTCCTACATTATTAGGTAAATATAATATTACTTCCGCCTTGTAATCTTACAATGTTACTAATATTGCAATTGGTGTTAAACTTTTTAAATTTGAAATTTAAAAAAAATGAAAATCAAAATAATATAGCGGGGTTACCGCTAGAGGAATGCAGTTTCATGGGTTATTTTTATTGTCCCTCAATTTTTCCAGTTGTTCTCTTCTCATTACATGGCCAAGAAATGATGATTGTTTCTTCCTAATATTGGAAATTAGCTCTCTTTTGCTTTGGCTTCCTTCAGAACGTTTTCATTACTCTTCTTAGCTGTCCATAGTTTTCTCAACATTCTTCTGTAAACCAAATTTCTACAGCCCCCAGTGATTTTCTAGTCTGTTGTCCTATTGCCCATGATTCACATCCAAATGTGATGACTGGCTCTACATAACATTTAAGAACTCTTTTTCTTCTTTCTATTGTCAAAAATGGATTGCATAGTATATTCCTCATTTTTTGGAAAGCTCTTTTTGCCTGAGCCATTCTGCATCTCTCCTCTGTTGTACACCGATCATCTGACGTTAATAACGTTCCAAATATTTAAATTTATTTACCTGTTTTAATATTGTTCCACTTCTTTTTAATTTGCACTGTGGTGATGTCTTTTTTTTTTTTGTTACCATTACTTCTGTATTTTTGCTATTAAGGCTGAGTCCTTTTTTTTGCGTTCTTTCACAATAATGTCTAACATTTCATGTAACTCATTTTCACTCTTAGCGATTAAGTAGTAAAGCCATCTTTAATGTCGTCATTCTGCCATTTTTTACTTCGTTTTTCTTGTGGTTTATTTCCGCTGATATAATTTGATGTTCATGCTGAATTGTATCACATTTGCATGCATTCTTTGTTGTGGTCAGAGCATTTTAATTATTGTCTTTTATTGCACGATCGGCTCAGTGCCCAAAGGTTTTTTTTTATATTTTTTCTCGTTTTTGTGTGAGAACATGGTTTTAATACACAAGAACATACCTTCACCACTCAGAAGCAATTATCTAGCATGCTTCAGTTTGAGCAACGCTTCCATGATTTCTACTTTAAGACTTTAAACACAAAATGATACACCCAATGTTTAATGGCACTACGGTCACGTGTACTTGAGTTCGATTCTCCTGCTATTATTTGTTTACAATTGTTAAGTTGCAATTTAAACAAGTGTTCTAATTATGTTTTCTTTTAATCTTGTAGTTTGTTGTCGTTAAGAATTATTGATTACTTGTTTACAGATAATGATATGATAGGAAATAGTCCACAAGAGAATCCAGAGACAGAACAGAATAACATACTTCCAATTATCCTGCCTCTGATGTTCATTGTATGTATTATCGTGGGAGTTTCTGCTTTTTTCGTGGGTAGACGCAGAGGTAATTGTTGTTTGTATTGTTATCGATTTCAATATTTATAATTGTATCTTCCTTAGAGATAATTCTATTATAAAATATGATGAGTAAAAATAGCATACATTATACACGAAACATAATCATGGCACTTTGAAACACTTATAATATGTCTCTTGTTTATTTATTTTACCACTTCTACGGTGGTTATCTATTGTAGCAAGCATTTGTTTACAATAAAAAATGACAAGTTTTGTTCCCAACACAATCTCATTACTGCTGTCTATATTAAAGCAACAACTTGATGACATTTTAAACGCACGATAACCATGAAAGACATCTTTACTTTTCAGCATTGCTAAACAACGAAAGTAATGATAGGAACTCACAAGTTAATATGTAAGTACAAAATAATAGATGACATTTTTGTCGTAGTTTCCTTCATTTTGATGAAACACTTTCATTCATCTATTTGACAAATCTACATCCATTATTTCATGATAACATTATATCTAGAAAAATGCAATTATTTAAATACAACAAAGACATCAAATCTCGAGGTAAATGTGTTGTATTGTAGAAATGTAAACTGCAGTTGGACCTTCAAGTTAGTGCAGGATTTCATAAAAGTAAACACGGTTACACTGGTTCACATAACAAAGAGAGAAGGATACAATGGTATTTACTTGATACAATAATACATGTTTTACAATTATACCATTGCAGATATTCTTCTTTATGTGTTTGTCAATGTTTAACTATAATTTAGTTTTATTATTGATTGTTTTCATTCTACGTACACAATAGTGTTACAGTGCAGCAATCCTGTGATTAAAAATCAAAATTATTTTATCGGCAGGAAAAGAATTCAGAGTGTCAAACATGAAGGTAATATTATATATTATCGTCTCGTATTCAGAGTACAAAACATATTTTGTTCTGCTTTACTTTATAACTTAGTTCTTTTTAATTCATTACCGGATAATGTGACAACAATAGAAAGTCAACATTTCAATGATGCAAGTAAGTGACCTAGTTTTATATGTAATTTCAACTTCCGTTCAAAATACAAACTCATACCTCTATAAGTTTAGTCTTGAAATGTTGAAGATTCTGCTGCTATTTAAACAAAGTTGGTTTGTTTACCTTCTAGAACAAGACTGGATCAAATTATTTTTCTATAGATTTCTACATTTTATATTTTTGTAATTTAGAAAAGTTAACTCATTGCCTAAAAACTTTCAAATGAAAAGCTGAGTCCGTGCTAATTTGTGCTTAATCCCGTGTAGTGCAGAACAGAAGACTCAACATAAATAAATTACACAAAAAAACAAATTGGCCAAATTAAAATATTAAATGTTAATAATATCATTAGATAAACTATCCTGACGAGTGTGTCGACTTTTCTAATGTTCCTCTGGAAGTCTCTCGTTGTTTTGCTGTGTTATATATCTCAGTGAGCGTAATCTATAAAAAAAACAGTGGCGTATTCTCTATGATACCGCAGCTACCCCCGGTAGCCTGAACATATTAACGAAATACAAAAGGAAATGTTAATTTATTATATTTTTTATAAATAATTATATTACAAATTTTCGAATGTTCTATTACACATTTCGTAGGCCAATATGATTTACTTGCTTTTATTTGCATTTATTAAAGCAAGGTTTTCCTCTGGCCACTATAACGTTTGTGAATGAAACCAAAACTATTCTACATTGAAACCTCTGGTAGCCAGCGGTACATTTTTCCTCTAAACGGACCTAGTATTAACGACCTTGACATAAAAAAAATGGAAGTCAAAATAATAAAGCGTTGTTACCGCTAGAGGAATACGGTTTCATGGGTTATTTTTAGCTCTAGCCAATCAGAATCTTCACAAAGTGAAAGTGAAACTATGTCTGATTACCGGATCTTCCTTAGCTATTTATAACTACGTTATGCGCGTCAGCATCTGTAGAAAGAACTTTTATGCTCTCAAGAGAATTAAATACAAATTTTTAACTCCAATGTTAAGTCGGTTCTATTATATGGCTGTGAAACATGGAGAATAACAAAATTGACAATCACGAAGGTACAGACTTTCATTAATGGATGCTTGCGCAGAATAAAGGGATGGAAATGGCAGGACAAAGTCACTAACGTGGAATTATGGAAATGTACCGGTCAAATACCAGTGGATAAAGAAATACAGCGAAGACGATGGCGATGGATAGGACACACACTACGGAAACCAACTGAGAGTATTACACAACAGGCCCTTTTTTGGAATCCCCAGGGGAAAAGACAAAGAGGAAGACCAAGGAATTCTTGGAGAAGACAGATTGAAGCAGAGATGAAGATGATGGGGAAGACATGGAATGATCTTAAAAGAATTGCAAAAAACAGAACGACTTGGAAAGTGTTTGTTGAAGACCTATGCTCCACTGGGAGCTAAAAGGTAGAAGAAGAAGAAGAGAATTAAATCTTATTGTCGCTCAAATCATACACAAGAACGCTTATCTGGCTTGGCAATAATGTCCATTGAAAAAGCATTCCCTCAGAAACTCCGAAACCAACTCAACAGTACTTTCATTGACAAAGTCATCAATACATTTTTGTCTCAAACAAGACGGATATAATTAACATAAATAAGTAAGTAATTTAAAAATGTAGTGATGTTATTAGAAAATATTACTTTATGTTACCCTACTGAATATAATGTATGTTTTTATTTATTATGTCAGCGGTAGCTCAGACCCCAAAACCAATATACGCCACTGATAAAAACTATTATTTATGTCTTTCTTCCTTTCGTCATTTAGTGTAAATCCTTTCTATTGACAATAAATAAATCCCTACCGATTACTTTAATTCATTCAAGACTTTTACCGGTTTTCTTTGTGGTCAATGTTCCCCAGCTGTTTTCATTACTTTAGCTCTAATGTGGTTGTTGATTCTTTTATCTAATCAGAATATTTTAGCATTGGGGGAGGGAAGGGGCATCGTTGTTGTTGTTCATCTCAAATTGTGACTTGATCTTTCCAGCAGCTCAAAGAACGTTACACCAAGTTTCAAGTCCATAATTCCAATTGATACAAAGTACAAGACCAGTAACCGAAGCGTCACCTACCGGTGTGTTCTTAAGAAATTGTACCTCAAATAAATGTCTTGTAAAATATAAATTTTCTCTCAAGACCTACAATTAAATATCACAGTTGAGGGAACACATCTGGAGACAGTCCAGAGTTACAACTACCTAGGACATACAATAACCAATGATGGAAAATGCAAAACTGAAATAAACAAAAGAATAGGTATGGCAAAAGTAATTTTAATGCCCTGAAAAATATACTAACAACAAAACAAATATCAACAGGGCTGAAACTAAGAATGGCAAAATGTTACATCTTCTCAATATTCCTGTATGGTGCAGAAACATGGACATTGGACAAGAAAACAGAACAGAAAATTGAAGCCTTTGAAATGTGGATTTATAGAAGAATAGGTAGAATTGGATGGAAACAAAAGATAACAAACGATGAAGTTTTAAAACAACTGAAAATAAAAAGAGAACTGCTGAACACAATTAAGACAAGACAAATGAAATTTGTGGGGCATGTTAAAAGACACAACAGCCTACTAAAAGTAATATTGGAAGGAAAAATACAAGGCAAAAGATGCAGAGGCAGACCAAGACTAACATGGACGAGTAACATCAAAAGTTGGACAAGTCAATCGATGTCAGCCTGCACCATCAAAACAAGAAACAGAGTAGAATGGCGATCCATGGTAGCCAACCTTCGTTGCGGAGAGGGCACACGATGATGAAAATATAAAATGTTGCAGGGGAAGGAGGGGAGTGAAGTTTTAAACTTCAATATTGAGACCATTTAACATGGTGATGATGGGATCAGTGCTCTCCTACTCTATCATTACTTTCTCTAGATCATTGGGCCGAGTGATCTCTATCTCTATCATTACTTTCTCCAGATCATTGGGCTGGTGCTCACTTTCTCTATCATTACTTTTTCAACTCGGGGAGTGGGGGGGGGGGAGTGGGGCGGTGTCCTCCTTCTTTATATTACTCTCCCCAAATCAGAGAGTCACTGTTCTCCTTCTCTATCATGACTTTCCCCAACATAGTGGGTCATTGCTCTCCTTCTCTATCATGACTTTCCCCAACATAGTGGGTCATTGCTCTCCTTCTCTATCATGACTTTCCCCAACATAGTGGGTCATTGCTCTCCTTCTCTATCATGACTTTCCCCAACATGGGTTGCCAGTGTTCTCCTTCTCTATCATGACTTTCCCCAACATAGTGGGTCATTGCTCTCCTTCTCTATCATGACTTTTCCCAACATAGTGGGGTGGGTCATTGCTCTCCTTCTCTATCATGACTTTCCCCAACATGGGTTGCCAGTGTTCTCCTTCTCTATCATGACTTTCCCCAACATAGTGGGGTGGGTCATTGCTCTCCTTCTCTATCATGACTTTCCCCAACATGGTTTGCCAGTGTTCTCCTTCTCTATCATGACTTTCCACAACATAGTGGGTTATTGCTCTCCTTCTCTATCATGACTTTCCCCAACATGGGTTGCCAGTGTTCTCCTTCTCTATCATGACTTTACCCAACATGGGTTGCCAGTGTTCTCCTTCTCTATCATGACTTTCCCCAACATGGGTTGCCAGTGTTCTCCTTTTTTATCATGACTTTCCCCAACATGGGTTGCCAGTGTTCTCCTCTATCATGACTTTCCCCAACATGGGTTGCCATTGTTCTCCTTCTCTATCATGACTTTCCCCAACATAGGTTGCCAGTGTTCTCCTTCTCTATCATGACTTTCCCCAACATGGGTTGCCAGTGTTCTCCTTCTCTATCATGACTTTCCCCAACATAGGTTGCCAGTGTTCTCCTTCTCTATCATGACTTTCCCCAACATGGGTTGCCAGTGTTCTCCTTCTCTATCATGACTTTCCCAACATAGGCTGCCAGTGTTCTCCTTCTCTATCATGACTTTCTCCAATATAGTGGGTCATTGATCCTAAATCTAGAGTACACTGAGATCATACTAAACATATAGAGCTGTTTTTGCTAATAAATAAAAAAATTAAGTAAAGTACCCCCGTCACTCCAAGTGGCCTATAGAGAATATGGTGTTAGTGACCATACATTTACAGACCTTCAGCACATGATTTTTGGGGTAATATGGTCGGTATTACGCCTGTGCCGCTTTACTTTCCCAGAAAATTCATGTAGCCATTAAAGCTGGGCACACCCGGAAGTCGTCGGTTGGGATCAAACCCTACCTCTTGTCCTTTGTTTTTCTAATAAACATCACAATAAAGACTATTTTTCCTGCATATCAAAAATCACCACAAATGAAAGTAAAGGTTCTCTCCATTCCCATAATAGGCGTATGTATAATTTTATGTTACTTGTCATAATTCACCTTGACCAGCGACATATTTTTTCATGTAGTCGGTATCAAGCCAAACCGCCGTTATTCCTATTAAAAAATGTGGTATCCTTTTGTAGAGTTTGAGTGAACTCAGAATACAAAAAAACCGCTACAGGTGAGAACTAAACTGAGAACAATCACCAACTCAGTTTGCTCAAAAGGTTTAAGAGAAATAATTGGACTCTTCAGATGTTTCAATTATTTTTTTATTTACAAAAAAACATTAACGCTAAAACATGAGAATTAAATCTATCAGACCTCAAACAACAATTATAACATTTTTATATCAAACATTTTCATTATAGTTCAAGATTATGAGAATTCACCAGCCGGACTTCTTCGAGATGTCACCTCCCACTTTCCTCGTGAAGAAAAAACAAGCGGCTATCAAAATGTTTCACCTGAAGAGACAAGAGGAATCTCGTCACAGTCTCCGTATGAAGAGATTAAGAATGTCACCCTACACACTCAGTATGAAGAAATGGGAGATGGCCCACCCCACTCTCCATATGAAGAATTAGTAGATGTTCCTCCGAGCACTCAATATGAAGAGTTAACAAATGTCCATATGCACTGACCATATGACAACATACAAGATGTATCACAAAGGGTCTTCAGATAGCGAGTTTTACACAGTCAGGTCAGCGACACAAACAAACACCAGACACAAGAAGAGAAATAACAAATCCAAACTGTGAAATAGTGGAGTGTATACACTCAATGTCTGCCGGTTAAGTAGAAACTGTATATATAGTAAGTGGAGTTATATTTGTTATGTATACGATGAGTGGAGTTATATGTGTTGTATGTATATATGATGAGTGTAGTTATATGTGTTGTATGTATGATGAGTGGAGTTATATGTGTTGTTTGTATATATGATGAGTGGAGTTATATGTGTTGTATGTATATATGATGAGTGTAGTTATATGTGTTGTATATATGATGAGTGAAGTTAGTTATATGTGTTGTATGTATATACGATGAGTGGAGTTATATGTGTTGTATATATGATGAGTGGAGTTATATGTGTTGTATATATGATGCGTGGAGTTATATGTGTTGTATATATGATGAGTGGAGTTATATATGTTGTATATATGATGAGTGGAGATATATTTGTTTTATATATGATAAGTGGATGTATATGTGTTGTGTATGATGAGTGAGAGTTACATTGTGTTGCTACAATCTACTCGATAGCACTCTGCAGACCTCTAACCTATCAACAACAAATAACAACTCAGTGAAGTATTCTCTAGACTTTGGAGCTTTCATTATTTTCTGTGACAACATCAGTTATCTATAAATATTAAAAGTAAGAGATGTGGTTCTGCTTGAAGTAATAATTTTAGCATTTAATTAAGGGACACATTTGAAGCACCACATATTTTACTTTATTAATTGAGGAATTGGAATTGCCCATAACAATTCCCCAAAAATTTGTAAATATCAGATCACTATTGAATTTATGATTGGACTATGTATATACATATATATATATATATATATATATATATATATATATAAATATACATTTTAACAGTCAGTAGAAAAGCTAATGATACGCCATTTAATTTTAAAATCATCAAGTTTTTGATCAGTGTCCACTGGATTCCATTTCTGTGTTTTGAGTTATTTTCATAATCCAATATATGGCCAGTAGAAAGAGAAATGGAGACAAAAGGCAAATTTTATCTAATAGTTTATGTAGCATCTTTGTAGAGGTGTTAATATCTGCTTTGATGGCTTCCGAAGGAATTTCATCTGGTCCTGTGACTTTACCATCTTTTAATAGTTTGATGGCATTCATTATTTCTTCTTTACTTGGTTTTCCACAGTTAACGTGTAACTCTTGTTCTGCTGGTAGTATATCTGGAGGATTATTTGAGCCGGGTCTATTCAAAAGTTCTTCAAAGTGCTCTTTCCATCTCTCCATTTATTCCCTTATATTACTAAGCAGATTTCCTTCCTTATCTTTAATTAAGGCATTGATCTGTTTGTATTCTCCACTTAATTTATTTGTGCTGTTGTACAGTTCTTTCATATTCCTTTTATTTGCTGCTTCTGCTGCCTCTTTAGCTAGTTCACCTATATATTTCCTCTTATCCCTTGTAATGCATCTTCTCACGTCTTTGTTCACCTATGTGTAAGCTTCCTGTGTCTTGGCTTTATTACTTCTCGTTTTGCTTTTATTTATGTCTTCTTTCTTGTTCTTTCTTTCTTTAATTTTATCCAGGGTCTCTGCTGTCATCCATGCCTTATTCTTCTCTTTTCCCTAGTGTTTCTTTGCATGTCTCTTTCCATATATGTTTTACCTGTTTCCAATGATCTTCTATATTTATTGTATTTTCTAGTTGTTTTCTTCCACTAGAAAGATTGAAATATTCACAAAAACATGTTAACATTTCCAAACCAAAGGTCGCGAGGTGATACTCCTCCGACAACTCTAGAAATGTGTGAAGTTTGATTATGTTGAATAATTTATGTTCAATATGTCACAATATAACTTTTTAAAATATTTCTGATATCTTGTCTTTATGTTTGAAAATCTGTAACTTGTACTACTTGAATGTTTAAGTAAAGCAAGGTTATCTAATTATGATGGAAATGTCAGACACGTTTGCTAATTTGATTGACCAGGACAAATGTGTTTAACCAACGCTGAGGCGAAACTGCTACTCGTGAGAAATAATCGTATATAGCCTCTCAAATCCATAAACGAGACACAACTATATCTCGTCATAGCCAGCGAACTCAAGTCTAGCCACATTTACTGGTCACCGACGCTAATATCGTCTCAGGAGGTTCATACAATTTTGCAATATTTGTTTTCCTTTTATTTTAATTAACTATGTAAATGTTAACTGATTCGTTTAAGATCACATCTGACTTTTTTTCATGTTGTAAATCTTTTAACAAATAGAACTTCCCTATGTATACAGCAATGACAGCAACGATGTGGTTCCTGTAATCGGTGTTGGAGTCCAATAATCTCTCCAGACTTTGCTCGTGCTTCCTCTTTGTTAACTCCAATACATTTCAGCCAGTCCAATCCATGAAATGCTATACGCTTATTGAAGCTGCTCAATGCTTCATCAGCCATAATGTGCACTGACTAGAAGATGTCTCTCGTGTTCCTATCTCAGGTAGCACATTTAGGTTGCGGTGTTTGTAATGTATGTGATGTTTTCAATTACAGAGGAACAAACGAGGGGAAATAATACATTCTTCCTCTTCTTCTTCTATCCTTCCTCTATTGCCGTTGGCGTCGAGGGGAGAAACAATCTGCGATTCTTTGCTCTTCTGTTGGCCTCTTCTGATGTTATTCCTCCTAGTGACTCTAGTATTCCCTTTATCCATCTCTTTCTCGGTCTTCCTCTTAATCTGACGTTTTCGTAGCGTTTGTTTATGGCTCTTTGATTCATTGTTAGTTCTTTCTGTCTTGTTATGTGGCCGAACTAATTTATCTGTTGTTTCTTTATGTATTCGATGGCTGGTTCAATTTCGAGTTTCTTCCTCAGGTCAGTGTTTCTTACTCTGTCCATTAAGCTGTTTCCTGTCATTCTTCTGACACATTTCATTTCGGTGGTCGTTATCTTTCTTATTGTTCTAGAGTCCAGCGTCGAATTCTGGCACTGATAGCTCAGAGTTGGTAGAAAAATTGATTTGTATATTGCCCTTTTTGCTTCCGTAGTTATTGCTTTCTTTTTCAATAGTGTTGATACTTGGCCTATAACTTGGCATGCTTTAATACATTGATATAATAATCCATTGATTCTAATAATTCTTCCTTTGTAATGGCTGACAAAATGTCGATTCGCTTCATAAATGTATCATTTGACAAAAGTATTAAAGGAAATGTCCTTGGCAGCTCTCTTGTTGGTCAGTGCCGAAACCCTGTCAGCAGATGATGAAAATTAACATATGGATGTGAATTATGGACAATAGGACAATAAACAAGAAAATAACAGGAGTCTGTAGAAATGTGGTTTTACAGAAAAATGTTGAGAATACCATGGACAGCTAAGAAGAGTAATGAAAACGTTCTGAAAGAGGGCAAAGCAAAAAGAGAGCTAATTTCCAATATTAGGAAGAAACAATCATCAATTTTTGGCCATCTAATGAGAAGAGAACAACTGGGGTATATTGTAACAACTGGGAAAATTGAGGGACGAAGAAATAGAGGGAAGCAAAGAGAAAAAAAATACCAGACAGCTAAGAGAATGGCTTTGCAGTAGGTCAACAACAGAAAGGACAAACAACTATCGAGATCGAAAATTGTGGAGTAGCATGATCACCTACCCCAGCAGGCTCGGTACTTGAGGATGATGATGATGCAAGTTCCTCATTTCTTGGTACGGTTTCCTGGACATTGCTTCGGTTGAGAAACACGTATTATATTATTATCTAGATGTTTTCACATTTTAAAGGTTTTATTTCGTTGTGCACGATACATCTGAGCACAAAACACAATGTGGTTAGTTGCTTCTCTTCGCGACCTGCACATGTCAATCCTTGTTATAACGGCGGCACGCTCTTATCCTACTGATAGAAGCTTTTATTTTGCTTTAACCAGCTTTCATCAATGTCATCAACATTTTCACGCTCCATATTCAACCATTAATCCATCATGATGCTCAGTCAAACCTTCCTGTTACGAGACTCACTGTGGTTATATAGAAACATTATTTGGCAGTTTGTATTTAAAAAGATTATGTTTGTAGTTATGTTTAAGTTTGTAGGTTGTAGTTTTGCCCAGAATGTACGATCATTACATGCACTGTTGCAGAGTAGACGTTTTTTCTTCTTTAAATATAAATAAAGTCCGATATTTGGAATAGTTTAAATACTTAGAGAGTAAGATACAAAATACAAGTTTATATGTACTTATATTATTATATGTTAATTTATATGTAATGTGCATTTTTGTTTATAAATCACCATCGCAATGATAGGACGCTTACAAGAGTTTAGATGTTGGTAACACATGTCCAGCCATGTCGATTACTAAGGGCATGGAGTGGTGTTTATAGTGTTTGAGGAGAATGTGTACCTATACTAAATTATGTCGGTCTCAAATTGTAGTATAGGTAGAATCACATCCATGTTGTATTCAATTGTCTGTGGGTATGTGTTTGTTAGTGTGTGTGTGTGTGAACTGTGCACAAATTATATTATATCACTTAATATAAATTATCTTTTCTTTCCTTTACTATTGTTCATGTGCAAAGAAATTAAGCATCCATAACTCTTCCACTGAATGTTCACAAATTCTTCTTTTGATAAAAAAAAAGTATACATTATATATTATTTTTATTTTTGCTTTTTCATGTCATGAAATTCAAGTGCATTGTTTTCCTTATCACTGGGCACAAGAAGTTAGAATTCATTAAATTATGTCACAGCTAATATTCATCCCATTATATTTTTCCATTGTTAATAAAAGTACGTATTGTAAAGAACAAACATTAGTGTTGTTGATTTCTAGGTTTCTACAGGTTATTACATTTTTTCTTTTGGGAAACAATTTTTACTAATTATTATTTATGTTTAAAATTTAATTGCGTTAAATACGTTATCGGACATACATTCATTGATTTGTAAGCGATGAAGCAAAAATGAATGGTTTATGTTACATACAAGATTAATAACAATTGTTTTGATTGCTCAAATGTGGCAAGGGCTGCGAGTGTCTAAAAAAGTAAATAATATCATTCAACAAAGTGGTAGTGTTGTGAGAGACAAGGATTCTGCTTCAAGAACACTTACTAATGCACACACCCACACTCATATACACGTATGTATAGTAGCCTCCGTCAGTCATAGTTGACTATGGATTTTTCAGCGCCCCTAGAAATGTTATTTTTTCCTTTCTTTTCTTTCGCCGCGTATTCTCTTTCTCTATGAATCTGTCTGCTTCTTCTTTGAGGTTAACCTTTAGAGTGTGTTTCCAGAGATTTCGGTCTGCAGCTATGTCTTCCCATGCTGCAGAGTTTATGTTCAGATTCTTCATGTCACGTTTACACACATCTACAAATCGAAGATTTGGGCGCCCCCTAGTTCTTTTACCATATGCCAGTTGTCCGTAGAGTATATCTTTTCCGTATGTATATATGGACATATATATATACATATATATATATATATATATATATATATGTTGACCTGTATCTTCTTCTTCTATCCTTCCTCTGTTGCCGTTAGCGTCGAGGGGAGAAACAATCTGCGATTCTTTGCTTTGCTCTACTGCTGGCCTCTTCTGATGTTATTATCACTGTTGACCTGTATACAATTATATATATATATATATATATATATATATATATATATATATATGGGAGTACGGAAAAATGAAAGATTGGACGGGTTGGCTAGCTGCGCTGTCGTTGAGGACGGGCAACCAATGGATCGGTCGGACATCATCAATGCCCTCCGAGATGTGGGAAGAACACAGGGCTTCGACAAACACAGATCCCCGTCACTTCTTCGGATGATGGAGATGGGAGTTAAGATGGGCACGGCCAGAAATGAGAAACTTAGTGGCCGTGTAAGAAGACTTATCAACCAACATAGAACTGGAGTCGTCAGTCGCTGGACACTGCGGGACTTGCTGAGTAGGGGATCTGAACACCTATGGACATGTTCGGAGTGCAATGATGATGACCCGCAAATAACTCAATAACTCTCTCTATATATATATATATGGTGTGTGTATTGTTATTGTCACTCAAGTATGTCTATGGCGAGCCTACGGTCTGTGCCATGTGAACCTGCCATCAACCACCTGTCACTTCCTGACGCAGGCTCTCATCTTTCTCAGCCTATCACCTCTGTCTGTCTGAAATAAGGCTGCAGGTAAGCGTGGTACTCAATACACTAGGCCTACATTGATCAAACAAAATTATAATGCAATAAGGAAATACAGACATTCGGAGGTGCATCATGCACGCTAATTAGATTACACAGTGGCTAACAGGGGGGCCTCGGTAGCCGAGTTGGGAAAACCACCCGACTGGACTACCGACGTTTGGACAACCCATGTTCGATTCAACCACCCGACTGGACTACCGACGTTCGGACAACCCGTGTTCGATTCAACCACCCGACTGGACTACCGACGTTTGGACAACCCATGTTCGATTCAACCACCCGACTGGACTACCGACGTTCGGACAACCCATGTTCGATTCAACCACCCGACTGGACTACCGACGTTCGGACAACCGATGTTCGATTCAACCACCCGATTAGACTACCGACATTCGGACAACCCGTGTTCGATTCAACCACCCGACTAGACTACCGACATTCGGACAACCCGTGTTCGATTCAACCATCCGACTGGACTACCGACGTTCGGACAACCCATGTTCGATTCAACCACCCGACTAGACTACCGACGTTCGGACAACCCGTGTTCGATTCAACCATCCGACTGGACTACCGACGTTCGGACAACCCGTGTTCGATTCAACCATCCGACTGGACTACCGACGTTCGGACAACCCATGTTCGATTCAACCACCCGACTAGACTACCGACATTCGGACAACCCGTGTTCGATTCAACCATCCGACTGGACTACCGACGTTCGGACAACCCATGTTCGATTCAACCACCCGACTAGACTACCGACGTTCGGACAACCCATGTTCGATTCAACCACCCGACTAGACTACCGACGTTCGGACAACCCATGTTCGATTCAACCACCCGACTAGACTACCGACATTCGGACAACCCGTGTTTGATTCCCGCTGGGAGCAGTGTGAGTTGTACTCGTGGTTGGATAAAATAAAAATACCCCCACGGTCGACCCAGCCGTTGGCAGAAATAGGTACCAGGGTATTACTCTGGGAAGGAGATGAATGTTGCTTCGCATCTGAGTTTCGATGCTTGAAGCGACGCTATACAGAAATTTCCGAACATTTCTGGATAGGCGGCCTAGCACATATGGGTGGAAACTCGCGTGCTAAGACGCCGGTTCAAGTCTCGTACTTTACCTTTACAGTGGTTAAATTATTGAATATCTGGGAAGGAAGATCTTAAAATTGAATGGGAAATAAGTGAATTCCCTGATCTGGATCTTCAGTACAAGTCTAACTTCGAAACAGACCTGCCCACACCTGAGGGATTGAACAAAAGCGACCACAGACAAAGGATCAAAAGGTAAGAGTCTTCTAAGGATGGTTGTAAAATATGTGGGGATGTGCACTAGCTTGCTTAAATGTGTCCCTAGAGGTGAAACATAACCTGGAAGAGATTAAAACATCAATATCAACAGGGAAAACAACTATAAAGCTGAAACTGGGGTCATAAAGATTTTGCGAATCTTGCTATCCAGCACGCATATAAAGTACACAAGAAACTGATGATATTGGCCGATGCAGTGTCAGTTCTCTTGTCTTGATGCTATCCATAGCTTGTGTCTCTTGCCTAGATGTTATCAATATAGCTTGTTTCATAACTCGTGCCCAACTTTTAAAATCGATAGCTTTTTAACCACTTGTTGTAAGTTATTCATAATTTGCATGTAAAGTTATAATGATTAGAACCCAACAGGGAATTAATTTCATAAAAAAAAACATTTGGTTTTTATTGTTGCTTATTTGATTTATATAAATTTATAACGACCCATTGATGTAGTCAAAACTTAATGTTTACAGTATTTTAAGTTAAAAATAGCGAGTAAAATCCATACACGGTACAACTGACGTGTTTGCACGCTTTCGCCGTGGTTTTTTTGACACAATTAGACACTTGAGAAATTGTGTGTTCCATTTCCGTTCATTCAGAGGTGTAGACGTGAAATTCGCAAAATGTTGGGTATGAATGAAACTGTTACAATAAGAAAATTAAAAGTTTCGCTGAAAAAGAACAACAGTATTGAAATATCAAAGTCTACATTATGGAGGAATGTGAGAGCTGCAGGCTTTACATTCAGAAAGTATTCCAATGGACGAAACATCATCTGCGAGAAGCCAAATATAGTAGTCATGAGAAGCAAGTACTTACGTGAAGTAAAAGAGGTGCGCAAGCAAGGTTATGATATTGTGTACTTGGATGAAACATTTATCAATGCTCATCACACTAACCAAAGGGAATGGCAGTCATCAGATGGGAAGATTAAGAGATTAATACCTAGCAGCAAAGGACAGCGCTTGATAATTGCTCATGCAGGTAGTCGACAACATGGACTAATACAGAATGCAGAGCTCATTTTTCTTTCAAAATCCATAGACAATCGGGATTATCACTCTGAGAAAAATGGTCACATATTTAGACATTGGATTGAAAATTGTGTTCTCCCATCACTAGATCGACCATCTTGCCTAATAATGGACAATGCAGCGTACCACAACATTGTTGCACTTGAAGATAAAGTCCCGACGTCATCCAGTACAAAAGATGCTATTAAGATATGGCTCACAAAGGAGCACATACAATTTAATAACATGTACTTAAAACCTGAATTACTATCTCTAGTAAAGCAAAAACAAAGGACAAAGATTTTTCAAATATATAAGATTATCCAAGAGCACGGTCATATAAGTTTGAGGCTGCCACCTTGCCATGCTCATTTAAATCCAATAGAACTAATCTGGGCAAAATTAAAAGGACAAGTGGCAGATGAAAATACAATATTCAAAATATGCGATGTAAAGACTCTTGCTAATCTCGCTTTATTAAATATAGACAAAGATTATTGGGCTAAATGTGAAGACCACGTCTTAAAACAGGAAGAGGAATATTGGAAAAATGATGGTTTGTGGAATATTCAACCCCAAACAGTTATTAATCTTTTAGACTCGTCTGATTCAGAATGAAAGTATATAGCCCCCACAATGTTGGCCCCTATATTACCTTAAATTAGTTCAACAAACGGTCCTTATCAGGACCACACAACTATGAAAATTGGACATACAGGTATACCTTGATATTATTATATATAATAAATTAAATATTATATCATATAATTATGAAATTTGGAAAATTTCAAAAGTTTTTAACAAACGGTTAGAGAGTAATAGCGTTTTGAAGTTGGGCACATGATTTGAAACGAGCTATAGCTTGTCTCTCTTGTCTAGATGATATCACTAGCTTGTCTCTCTTGTCTTGATGATATCACTAGTTTGTCTCTCTTGTCTTGGTGATATCACTAGCTTGTCTCTCTTTCCTAGATGTTATCACTAGCTTGTTTCTCTTGTATTGATGCTATCACTAGCTTGTCTCTCTTACCTAGATGTTATCACTAGCTTGTCTCTCTTACCTAGATGTTATCACTAGCTTGTCTCTTTTACCTAGATGTTATCACAAGCTTGTCTCTCTTGTATTGATGCTATCACTAGCTTGTCTCTCTTGTATTGATCCTATCACTAGCTTGTCTCTCTTTTCTAGATGTTATCACTAGCTTGTCTCTCTTGTATTGATGCTATCACTAGCTTGTCTCTATTTCCTAGATGTTATCACTAGCTTGTCTGTCTTGTATTGATGCTATCACTAGCTTGTCTGTCTTGTATTGATGCTATCACTAGCTTGTCTCTCTTACCTAGATATTATCACTAGCTTGGTTCTCATACCTAGATGTTATCACTAGCTTGTCTCTCTTGTCTTGATGCTATCACTAGCTTGTCTCTCTTGTATTGATGATATCACTAGCTTGTCTCTCTTGTATTGATGATATCACTAGCTTGTCTCTCTTTCCTAGATGTTATCACTAGCTTGTCTCTCTTGTATTGATGATATCACTAGCTTGTCTCTCTTTCCTAGATGTTATCACTAGCTTGTCTCTCTTGTATTGATGCTATCACTAGCTTGTCTCTCTTACCTAGATGTTATCACTAGCTTGTCTCTCTTACCTAGATGTTATCACTAGCTTGTCTCTTTTACCTAGATGTTATCACAAGCTTGTCTCTCTTGTATTGATGCTATCACTAGCTCGTCTCTCTTGTCTTGATGCTATCACTAGCTCGTCTCTCTTGTCTTGATGCTATCACTAGCTTGTCTCCCTTGTCTTGATGCTATCACTAGCTCGTCTCTCTTGTCTTGATGCTATTACTAGCTTGTCTCCCTTGTCTTGATGTTATCACTAGCTCGTCCCTCTTGTCTAGATGCTATCACTAGCTTGTCTCTCTTGTATTGATGCTATCACTAGCTTGTCTCTCTTTCCTAGATGTTATCACTAGCTTGTCTGTCTTGTATTGATGCTATCACTAGCTTGTCTGTCTTGTATTGATGCTATCACTAGCTTGTCTCTCTTACCTAGATATTATCACTAGCTTGGTTCTCATACCTAGATGTTATCACTAGCTTGTCTCTCTTGTATTGATGATATCACTAGCTTGTCTCTCTTTCCTAGATGTTATCACTAGATTGTCTCTCTTGTATTGATGATATCACTAGCTTGTCTCTCTTTCCTAGATGTTATCACTAGCTTGTCTCTCTTGTATTGATGCTATCACTAGCTTGTCTCTCTTACCTAGATGTTATCACTAGCTTGTCTCTCTTACCTAGATGTTATCACTAGCTTGTCTCTTTTACCTAGATGTTATCACAAGCTTGTCTCTCTTGTATTGATGCTATCACTAGCTCGTCTCTCTTGTCTTGATGCTATCACTAGCTCGTCTCTCTTGTCTTGATGCTATCACTAGCTTGTCTCCCTTGTCTTGATGCTATCACTAGCTCGTCTCTCTTGTCTTGATGCTATTACTAGCTTGTCTCCCTTGTCTTGATGTTATCACTAGGTCGTCTCTCTTGTCTTGATGCTATCACTAGCTCGTCCCTCTTGTCTAGATGCTATCACTAGCTTGTCTCCCTCGTTTAAATGTTATCACAAGCTTCCCTCTCTCAAATAAATGTTATCACTAGCTTGTCTCTCTTGTAAAGGTGTTATCACTAGCTTGTCTCTCTCTCGTTTTAATGTTATCACTAGCTTGTCTCTCTCGTTTAGATGGTATCACTAGCATTTCTCTCTCGTCTAGATGTTATCACTAGCTTGTCTCTCTCGTCTAGATGTTATCGCTAGCTTGTCTCTCTTGTTTCAATGTTATCATTAGCTTGTGTCTCTCGTCTAGATTTGATCACTAGCTTGTGTCTCTCGTCTACATTTGATCACTAGCTTGTGTCTCTCGTCTAGATGTTATCACTAGCTTGTGTCTCTCGTCTAGATGTTATCACTAGCTTGTCTCTCTCGTTTAAATGTTATCACTAGATTTTCTCTTGTGCCTTTTCTTGGGACCTTCCTCTCTTCGACGGCGCTTCAATTCTTCAAAAAATTACGGTACATTTATCATGTGTTTTCCAATCATAAAACATATTTTAAAAATATTTTCAACATGTATCATACAACCATACAGAAACACACAATGTCTCTTTGCTTCATTCAATCTAGAATCATGTTGCAGCTGACTGATAATGTGACAGCTCTGTTCTAAACACATCATCATCATTGAGTGCCGTGTCTGCATCAAAGGTTGGCTACCAATGGAGCGCCATTCCACACTGTACTTTGCTTTGATAGTGCAGATCGTCATAAGCTGACTTGTCTATCTTTTGATGGTGCTCGTTAATGCTAGTCTTTGTCTGCCCCTGCGTCTCTTACTTTGTATTTTCCCTTTTAAGATACGTTTAGTAGACTGCTGTGTTTTTAACATGCTCCAAAAATGTCATTTGTCTTGTTTGAATTTTGTTTAGTAGTACTCTTTTAATTGTTAATTGTTTTAAGACTTCATCGCATGTTTTTTTTCCTTCCATCCAATTCTTCCTATTCTTCTATAAATCCACATTACAAAGGTGTCAAATTTTTGTTCTGTGTTATTATCTAATGCACTTTCTTTTTTTCAGTTGTACATTTTCCATCACTGGTTATAGTTTGTCCAAGGTAGTTGTAGCTCTGAACTGTTTCCCTGTCCATTCCTTCAACTTTGATATCCACTTGTAGGTTTTGAGTATTATCTTTGTTTATGATAATAGTTTTAGTCTTTTTGATATTCATATCTAGTCCATATTATTTGCTTGTCGTGTTTATTTCATTAAGTAATTGTTGCAGATCTTTAGGATTTTCTGCTGGTAGTACAAAATCGTCAGCATATCTTAGGTTGTTAATTATCTTTCCATTCATGTTTAGGCCTAGCTCTAAACTGCCCTACGGTTAACATCGGACTAGTGGACACGATTTGTTTCACTTTAACTCTCAAATAACGTCGTCCTTTTAGATCAAAATCCAGATATTTTTAGCCAAAAATATTTTACGTATCACCCCAGTCGAGCGATACTTCACGTCCATAGACTCGATCCTCTCAGCGCTTAAACTCGGTCCTCTCATCCCTTAAACTCGATCCTTTCAACGCATAAACTCGAGATACATAAAACATCATATTGTTAACATCCCCATAATAAAACAGTCTCAACAAAGAACACCAGGAATAGACAATCGTTTCACAAAATAAAAAGGAAGTATCCCCTCAACACATATAATAAACAAAGAATAAACAAAGTTTCTACTTGACGTACAACAGTCACATCCGGAAGCAGGGATTGGGTTATATCCACCAAAATAGATTATCAAAGCTTCCTACGCATAGACAGCGTGTGCGATTACTTAGTAAATGTTTATTGCGCTGATTACTTCCCTGACTGACTCAAATACCTACCTCTTGTGAACACTAAAGCGTTGTCCGCTGTTAAGAAAAATCTTTCGATTAAATTAAACTCAACAACTGCAAGCACTTAAGAGTTTATTGTTCAGTTGTGACCACTCTGGAGTGCATTACGATATTTTTATGTTATTAGTCAAATGTCTACTGTAGCCACTATCAATTGTGTATCAAGTTAGGAGCCAGTAGACGGGTGTGTTATACACTATACGGTATTGTGACAGCTTTACAAAAAAGGAACACAACAAAATACTGACCTTTCGGCCGGCGGGCCTTCTTCAGAAGACGGGAACAACGACAACAAACAGTGAGACACAGATACCTAGAGCTACATGTCGGATGATGAGGTTAGGGAGAGGTGGGCAGAGGAATGAGAGATGGTATAGTGAGACGAGATAGAGATGGTATATAGAGATGAGACAGAGATCGTATAGTGAGACGAGGCAGAGATTGTATAGTAAGACGAGACAGAGATGGTATAGAGATACGAGACACAGATGGTATAGTGAGACGAGACAGAGATGGTATAGAGAGACGAGACCGAGATGATATAGTGAGACGAGGCAGAGATGGTATAGTGAGACGAGACAGAGATGGTATAATGAGACGAGGCAGAGATGGTATAGTGAGACGAGACAGAGATGGTGTAGTGAGACGAGACAGAGATGGTATAGTGAGACGAGGCAGAGATGGTATAGTGAGACGAGACAGAGATGGTGTAGTGAGACGAGACAGAGATGGTATAGAGAGTCGAGACAGAGATGGTATAGTGAGACGAGGCAGAGATGGTATAGTGAGACGAGGCAGAGATGGTATAGAGAGACGAGACAGAGATGGTATAGTGAGACGAGACAGAGATGGTATAGAGAGACGAGGCATAGATGGTATAGTGAGACGAGACAGAGATGGTATAGTGAGACGAGGCAGAGATGGTATAGAGAGACGAGACAGAGATGGTATAGAGAGACGAGACACAGATGGTATAGTGAGACGAGACAGAGATGTTATAGTAAGACGAGACAGAGATGGTATAGAGAGACGAGACAGAGATGGTATAGTGAGACGAGACAGAGATGGTATAGAGAGATGAGACAGAGATGGTATAGTGAGACGAGGCAGAGATAGTATAGTAAGACGAGACAGAGATTGTATAGAGAGACGAGACACAGATGGCATAGTGAGACGAGACAGAGATTGTATAGAGAGACGAGACAGAGATGGTATAGTGAGACGAGGCAGAAATGGTATAGTCAGACGAGACAGAGATGGTATAGTGAGATGAGACAGAGATGGTATTGTGAAACGAGGCAGAGATAGTATAGTGTGATGAGCCAGAGATGGTATAGTAAGACGAGACAGAGATGGTATAGTGAGACGAGACAGAGATGTGTCACATGTTGAAGTATAGGTGAAATGTAGAGATATAAAATTATAAATAAAGACAAATAATGTCGAACTTAAAATTTTAAAAATTGAAGAATAAAATGTATAAAATGAATAAAGTATATTATATATTAAAGTTTATATATATATATATATATATATATATATATATATATATATATATATATATATATAGTAAATATATGACTTAGCTGGAGTGACTTGTGTATGAGTGCCCCGGGTACTCAAATGAATCCAAATGTTAGGGAAAGAAACAAACCACGTGGAAAAAACAGTGACGTGGTAAGACTGTGGGCCGTCAGGTGAGACAAAGACCGTGGGTCATAAAACAAGGCCCGAGTACTAAATGAGATACGTCGGTGAAAAGAAGAAGAGGTGACTTGACAGGGACCGTGAACAAATGAGGTGGCTATAGAGGAGGCAGCAGTACATAACAATAGCGCAAGTGAAACATGTCGGGGGGAGGGGGGGGTGGGACGGAGGGGGAAGGGAGAGGGGCCAAAGTTAAGTCGTCTAATCAAAGACTGACTTCTCTGAGGGGAGATAACCCAAGTGGAGATAAATGTCGGAGTAATGGATATAAGTTCGAAGAGAAGCTATAGACAAGTAGCTACTAAATACCTGAGGAAAATAAGAAGTGGTATACTAGGAGTAGATAAAGAGAGGTGGTCAGCTAAGAATGGAAATGCTAAAGTAGATAAATGGAGAGGTGAATATTTATTTATAAGAAAAAAGAGAAAGAAAAGGAAGGGGGCGGGGGGGGGGGGGTAGAGCAAAGGAGAAATTAAATAGAGGAGTGGTGTCATAGAAGTGGATACATATAGATGTAGTGAACTAGAGAAGATATTAGAGAGGCGGTGTAAAATGAGAAGTGGTGTTCTAGGAGTAGATAAAGAGAGGTAGTATGCTAAGAATGGAAATACAGAAGTAGATAAATATAAAATGATAGATTAAATAGAGGAGTGGTGTCATAGAAGTGGATCAATATAGATATATTGAACTAGAGTTAAATTAAGAGAGGTGGTGTACTAGCTAGATAGCAACGGAGGTGTACTATGGGTGGATATAGAGAGAAGGATTGTACTGGAAGTAGATAAACAAAGAATAGTGAATAGAAGATAATATAGAGGTATACTAGGGGTAGTGGGGTACAGAGGTGGGAGTGAGATGAAGAGGGGTCATCAGAGGGACAGGAATACATTGATGCCACAAGGGGTGAGGCAACCCAAACGGGTTTTGAGGCGATTATCTAGAGAATCGACTGTGGCTGTCAGATGAGCATGACAACAGGCCATTGACCATGACATCAGCCTTTCGACGATGACCCCTAGAGTTAAAGTGGGATGCTATAGGGGTGCCTGCATCACGTGTGGATGCCATATAGATGTTCACGGCATCTAGCTCCGAGAGGGCGTCTCATCACCTAATGATTTTGATTGTGCACAGTCCAATATCAGTTATGATGTTCTCTCTCCCAGAAAGCAACGCGAGTGACTTTTCTTTTGTTTTAGTCAGTATCAGTATCGACGATTTATTTAAATTAACTGGTTCCCTAGGTAATACTTAAGAAAGGATTCTCTGCTACGAAAGACTTTACATCACCACATACGTAATGATTCTCTCCAAACTATTGCGAGAGATAGACAACAGAAGGACCACCATTACACTCATCATAACCACCTTCATTTAACTATCGTGAGATGTCACCACTAACATCATGTGCAATTATGGGCTTGAGTTAGCGATCGTGTCCTTTGAAAATCTCTGTCCATAGAGAATCGTTTATTTTAAGTTGTTTGCTGATTACCGTGCCACAAAGCCAGGCTCACTAGTGTCTTTTCTCTTTGTCATCCTCAATTATTTCTTTGCCCGAATGTTGACAGTTGTAACCAAGTATTTAACTTTCTTCTTCTCATTATGTGCCCGATACATCGATTGTTTCTTTCTATCTTTATTTTTTTAGAACCTCTCTTTTTGTATTGGTTTCCTCTAGAATTTCCTCTTTGGTCTATTTAGCTGTACCCGAAATATAGACAAGGGTTTTCCATATATACCTACTAAACTAATGTCAATAATTTATTCAGAGAACAGGTTAGGCAATATAGAGGTTTTTCCCCGTCAATTTAATAAACGATAACTAACCACATGACTGGGAGCCGCGGTAGCTCAGTGGTTAGTGAACTAGACTACAAAGGACAAGAGGTAGAGTTCGATCCCAACCGACGGCTTCCGGGTTTACCCAACCTTAAATGGGTACTATAGCTTGTTTCATAACTCGTGCAAAACTTTTAAAATCGATAGCTTTTTAACCGCTTGTTGTAAGTTGTTCAAAATTTGCATGTAAAGATATAATGATTAGAACCCAACAGGGAATTAATTTCATTTAAAAAAACATTTGGTTATTATTGTTATTTATTTGATTATATAAATTTATAACGACCCATTGATGTAGTAAAAACTTAATGTTTACAGTATTTTAAGTTAAAAATAGCGAGTAAAAATCCATACACGGTAAAATTGACGTGTTTGCATGCTTTTACGGTGGTTTTTTGACACAATTAGACACTTGTAAAAATCACGAGAAATTGTGTGTTCCATTTCCGTTCATTCATAGGTAAGACGTGGAACGATAACATTTATCATGAGTCTTAAAATGAAATTCTGCAGTTTACAAAACATCGCAATAAAAATGTATGACTATTTTTGCAAAGAGGCTAAACGAGGAAGATTATTTCATTCTTTAGAAAACCCTTAGAATAGGACAAGACACATTTTGGATTTATCTAAACGGTCATTTAATCGCTGGATTCAAGCACGTGACCGTCAATGTTCCAAATATACAAAATCACAAGGAAGAGCAAAAATGTTGGATAATTTCGACAGTGAACTTATTAGAAGTGAAATTCGCAAAATGTTGGGTATGAATGAAACTGTTACAATAAGAAAATTAAAAGTATCGCTGAAAAAGAACAACAGTATTGAAATATCAAAGTCTACATTATGGAGGAATGTGAGAGCTGCAGGCTTTACATTCAGAAAGTATTTCAATGGGCGAAACATCATCTGTGAGAAGCCACATATAGTAGTCATGAAAAGCAAGTACTTACGTGAAGTAAAAGAGGTGCGCAAGCAAGGTTATGATATTGTTTACTTGGATGAAACATGGATCAATGCTCACCACACTAACTAAAGGGAATGGCAGTCATCAGATGGAAAGATTAAGAGATTAATACCTAACAGCAAAGGACAGCGCTTAATAATTGCTCATGCAGGTAGTCGACAACATGGACTAATACAGAATGCAGAGCTCATTTTTCTTTCAAAATCCATAGACAATCGGCATTATCACTCTGAGATGAATGGTCACATATTTAGACATTGGATTGCAAATTCTGTTCTCCCATCACTAGATCGACCATCTTGCCTAATAATGGACAATGCAGCGTACCACAACATTGTTGCACTTGAAGATAAAGTCCCGACGTCATCCAGTACAAAAGATGCTATTAAGATATGGCTCACAAAGGAGCACATACAATTTCAAATAGATAAGATTATTCAAGAGCACGGTCATATAAGTTTGAGGCTGCCACCTTACCATGCTCATTTAATTTCAATAGAGCTAATCTGGGCAAAATTAAAAGGACAAGTGGCAGATGAAAATACAACATTCACAATATGCGATGTAAAGACTCTTGCTAATCTCGCTTTATTAAATATAGACAAAGATTATTGGGCTAAATGTGAAGTCCACGTCTTAAAACAGGAAGAGGAATATTGGAAAAATGATGGTTTGTGGAATGTTCAACCCCAAACAGTTATTAATCTTTTACACTCGTCAGATTCGGAATGAAAGTATATAGCCCTCACAATGTTGGCCCCTATATTACCTTAAATTAGTTCAACAAACGGTCCTTATCAGGACCACACAACTATGAAAATTGGACATACAGGTATACCTTGATATTATCGTCCGTCCTCGAACTGAGAAGACAATAATTCTCCTGGTGTTTTGTCTTATTAGGATATTTCCCTATTACGGCCACGCCTTTACCTAGTGAAAATTAATCATAGACCAGCAACTACGGTAATTTCTATTATTTAGGGTTCACAATTTACAATTTTGACAAACATCAAAGAAATTCGCCGCTTTAAGAAAACTGCAGCTGCAAGATATTTGTAAAATATACATTTAAAGGGTCTTTTGCATTCTAATAACATTTGGAAAATTTCAACAGTTTTTAACAAACGGTTACTGAGTAATAGCGTTTTGAAGTTGGGCACGTAATTTGAAACGAGCTATAGATTTTTTCTGGGAAAGTAAAGCGGCACGGGCGTAATACCCACCACATTACCATAAAAACCATGTGCCGAACGTCAGTACAAATTATCGAATCACTAACACCATATTCCTTATACACCAACTGGCGTGAAGTGGGTACTTTTTTTTTTCTACCCACAGGACTATTGGTCCCACATATACACAGATGGCTCTGCTACAAATGCCACCAGAAATGGAGGAGGAGGTGTGTTCTTGAGGCTGAATAACCAGGAAGAAGTCACCTAATCAATAGCTAGTGGGAAATTCTCAAACAACTTTAAAGGAGAAAATGAGGCCCTCGGAGATTCTGCTAAACTGGCTATTCAACACAAAAATAACATGCACAATCAATTGGTGATATTGACTGATGCACTGTCAGTACTAAAAGCTCTAAAAAGCCTCAAGAGCAATTAACTAAATGACTTGTGAACAGCACTAGACCAACTATGCAATAACTTCCAGAGAGTAATCATTCAATGGATACCTTCACACCGAATATACACGAAAATGAATGCGCTGATAAATTAGCTAAAGAGGAATGGAGATTACCACAAGAGAACTATCCGCTCAGTTATGTTGAAGCCAAATCCATTATCAAAGGTCAGTTCCATGAAAAATGGAAACGAGAACACCCAAAGCATAACGAGAGTGACGGATACCACCAACTATCAAGGAAGGATCAAGTCATCATACTTCACCTACGCACTGGCCACAATAGACAATAGAATGAGAAACCATATGGTCACCAAATTCAATATAGGTACAATCAGCCAATGCCACTGTACACTGGATAATATGACTACAAAACATGTTCTACAGGATTGCCCCCAGTACACAGACTTAAAAAGAGCAATATGGTCCACACCCACCTCCCTGGAAAAGAAACTATATGGGGCAATCGATTCCCTTAAACAGACAGCTGACATCATGAGAGAGTCTGGAATCCTACTCTGATTGAGAATTCATCGCAGAGAGAGAGAGAGAGAGAGAGATAATCTACTAAACTAATGTCAGTAATTGATTCAGAGAACAGGTTAGACTGCTCATACATTCAACTTCTTTAGAATTTTGAGAAAATGAACATCCAAAAGATAATCAAATTATGAATACATTCACATCAACCCAATTTTGAAGTCATTCAGTCATTCATTTATTCTACTTCTAATCAATTATTTATTTTACTCACGCTCATTCATTCATCATCATCATCATCGAGTGCCGTCTCCGCAACGAAGGTTGGCTACAATAGATCGCCATTCCACTCTATTTCTTGGTTTGATGATGCAGGTTGTCTTAGATTGACTTGCCCCTCTGTTGATGTTACTCGTCCATGTTAGTCTTGGTCTGCCTCTACCTCTTTTACCTTGTATTTTACCTTCCAATATCACTTTTAGTAGGCTGTTGTGTCTTTTAACGTGATCTAAAAATGTCGTTTGTCTTGTCTTAATTCCATTTAGTAGTTTTCTTTTTTTTTTTAAAAGTTGTTTAAAAATTAATCGTTTGCTGTCTTTTCTTTCCATCCAATTCTACCTATTCTTCTATAAATCCACATTTCAAAGGCTTCAATTTTCTGTTCCGTTTTCTTGTCTAATGTTCCTTTTTCTTCTCCATACAGGAATATAGATAAGATGTAACATTTTGCTATTCTTAGTTTCAGCCCTGCTGTTATTGCTCATTCATTCATTTATTTTAATCTGGGGCCCAAATTGGCACATATGGTGTTTCATAGTTCTTCTCATTTAACGAGTTGCTGTTAGTTCTTATATTCTTGTGAGTTTCTTGCTATCATGGCTGAACCATCCATAGTAATTGGTGGATTTTTCAATTCTCTTTGTCTGTCTTGTTTTATGTTACCAGATGGTTTCACTATGAAGGAATCGGGAAGTCTTCCTTCTTTCATTTTCAACACATAACATATTTATTTACTTCTTCTTATAGAGCTCGACATGTATCCTTATTTTTATTAGTCTCTTAGTTCGTTTAATATGTAACATTTTAGTTAGTGTTCAAAAATTATTGGAATTAAGGAAGAATACAGTTAACACACTCATCATATTATATGTTAAACATATGTTCTTCCTTGATTGACTCATCCCCTTTTTTACTTTCAGTTTCACAATGGAAGTCATTGGACAACACAAAAGTGTTATTGAGTTTACTCAAGGTATAAAAGGGTCACCTCTACCAAAGCGTGTCAAAGACAGGTTTTAGAGAGAGAAATAAACACTTAATATTAATACGAAAAGTAAACGTATTATCAGTTGTCAGAATGTATGCGACACTGAGTATCACTAGTTTTGTTATTCTGCTGCACGTTTTGACTCCGTGCAACCGTTGTTTTGGTAATTTTATGTTTTATTCTTTAGAAATTAGAAAATGATTATTTCAATTACAAGCATAACATGTAACTTTATTAAGGCACATTTATGATATTTTGATCATCAAATGCAATAGGCTTCATTATAACTTGATCTCGTTTGTGTTTTTTGCATTTTAAATTTGTTGTTTAATTTAATTATTTATTTTTTCTAAGGAAATTCAATTACCATTCATAACCATTTATATTTAGATATGTTGTCAAACTTGATGCGTCTTGCTATTGTCACACTATGGTTGTCATGTCATATTTCCTATCTATCTTTAAATGGTAATTTCCTAGTTTGATCAGATATATTATTTCAGTTTGGAAGAGTGATGTCCCCTAAAATATGTCTGCCAAAATACAGTGGTTCTACGCATTCTTGGCGTTGGGGTCATTACGCTGGCATGTGTCACTCACACTGGCGTTTGGGTCAGCGTGGCGTTCGGGTCAGCGTCTGCGTCCAAATCGAGATGTTAATTAATAATTGGCTGAACCCCTATCCTTTCTTATGCTTCTTCTTACTAATTATCCGCCTATATATATAGGCTAGTTTGTCTAATATTTAAAAACCAGCTAGTTAGTTGATTGGTAATCAACCGCACAATTCCCTTCGATCAGAAGATCATAATTAGGCCGAGTGGCGTCGTTTTTGTCACGCGTTATAATATATTTATAAATATTTAACACTAAAGCTAAACCTAACCCCTGGACCCAACGCCCAATCAACAGATACTCCGAAATGATTACATGCCAGCGTAATGACCCCAACGCCAAGAATGCGTAGAACCACTGTATTTTGGCAGACATATTTTAGGGGACATCACTCTTCCAAACTGAAATAATATATCTGATCAAACTAGGAAATTACCCTTTAAATATATATATATATATATATATATATATATATATATATATATATATGTATACAACAGGCTGTCAGGAAGATTTCACAATCCTTTACAGAACCGTATAAGACGCAAGCCATTTATAAATCTCAATGAAGGCAGCATTATGGAGAATCTCAAGTAATTTATGTAAAAAATAAAGTAAAAGAAACAAATAATAATTGTACGTCATTATCCTTCATCTATTCTCCACAGTCTCAGCGGAAGATGAAACTCCTCGATGTCAACCACAACTCAACTCAGGCTGTCCCAAGAACTGGCACCCAGTGGATGATCGAAGATGCCTGACTGTGCTTCCACCATCACCACGGGTCCATCCTGTTCGACAGTGCGAGGCTTACAGCGGAAGTCTGGCCACAATCAATGACGTCACTGAGATGAGATCATGCCTTAAATGTAGGTTTATATGTGTATTGACACGTTTGAGAGTTTGAGGCAGAGAGAGAAAGAGAGAGAAAGTCAGAGAAAGTCAGAGAGAATGACCAAAATATTTAGAAGAGAAATGGATGGTGAATTGAGAAAAGAATAAATAGTAAATATATCGAGAATCACATTTTAACGTAAAATGACATAGACTCGTAAGTGAGAAAGACACGGGGGAAAATGTGATTAGTTGTAAAAATGCAGCGTGAAAAAGATAAAGAAGTTAGCATATAGAGCGGTAACATTTAAGTGAGAAAATAACAGAGTGGTAATGACAAATAAAGAAACATTATATGACATATTTGAGAACATTTGAAAGGAGATCAAGTGAACTAGCTTCCATCAACTGATCAGGTCGTATTAGTTGGAGTTGGCAAGGGAGACAAGTAGTGACTCATTAGTAGTAAATGAATCTCTTTCCAATTTAAAATTATCTCAAGTGCCAAGGTTCTCCATCTAATTATAATTAATCAAAAAGGTAAAATTGAATGTTAATTTTTAGAGACGGTTGAGAGAAAGCAAATCTAAGTGTTAAAGATAGGAATAGTTGACGTTTGAGAGAAAGTAAATCTAAGTGTTAAAGATAGGAATAGTTAACGTTTGAGAGAAAGTAAATCTAAGTGTTAAAGATAGGAATAGTTGACGTTTGAGAGAAAGTAAATCTAAGTGTTAAAGATAGGAATAGTTAACGTTTGAGAGAAAGTAAATCTAAGTGTTAAAGATAGGAATAGTTAACGTTTGAGAGAAAGAAAATCTAAGTGTTAGAAATAGGGATAGTTGACGTTTGAGAGAAAGTAAATCTAAATGTTAGAAATAGGGATAGTTGACGTGTGAGAGAAAGTAAATCTAAGTGTTAGAAACGGTGATAGTTGACGGCTGAGAGAAAATAAATCTAAGTGTTACAGATAGGGATAGTTAACGTTTGAGAGAAAGTAAATCTAAGTGTTAAAGATAGGAATAGTTAACGTTTGAGAGAAAGTAAATCTAAGTGTTAAAGATAGGAATAGTTAACGTTTGAGAGAAAGTAAATCTAAGTGTTAGAAACGGTGATAGTTAACAGTTGAGAGAAAGTAAATCTACGTGTTAGAGAGAGAGATAGTTGACTTTGAGAGAAAGTAAATCTAACTGTTAGAGAGAGAGAGATAGTTGACTTTGAGAGAAAGTAAATCTAAGTTTTAGAAACGGTGATAGTTAACGGTTGAGAGAAAGTAAATCTACGTGTTAGAAAGAGAGATAGTTGACTTTGAGAGAAAGTAAATCTACGTGTTAGAGAGAGAGATAGTTGACTTTGAGAGAAAGTAAATCTAACTGTTAGAGAGAGAGAGATAGTTGACTTTGAGAGAAAGTAAATCTAAGTTTTAGAAACGGTGATAGTTAACGGTTGAGAGAAAGTAAATCTACGTGTTAGAAAGAGAGATAGTTGACTTTGAGAGAAAGTAAATCTACGTGTTAGAGAGAGAGATAGTTGACTTTGAGAGAAAGTAAATCTACGTGTTAGAGAGAGAGATAGTTGACTTTGAGAGAAAGTAAATCTAAGTGTTAGAAACGGTGATAGTTAACGGTTGAGAGAAAGTAAGTCTACGTGTTAGAGAGAGAGATAGTTGACCTTGAGAGAAAGTAAATCTAAGTGTTAGAAACGGTGATAGTCAACGGTTGAGAGAAAGTAAATCTACGTGTTAGAGATAGAGATAGTTGACTTTGGGAGAAAGTAAATATAAGTGTTATAGACGGTGATAGGTGACGGCTGAGAGAAAGTAAGTCTATGTGTTAGGAGACGGTGATAGGTGACGGTTGAGAGAAAGTAAATCTAAGTGTTATAGACGGTGATAGGTGACGGCTGAGAGAAAGTAAATCTAAGTGTTATAGACGGTGATAGTTGACGGTTGAGAGAAAGTAAATCTAAGTGTTATAGACGGTGATAGGTGACGGTTGAGAGAAAGTAAATCTAAGTGTTATAGACGGTGATAGGTGACGGCTGAGAGAAAGTAAATCTAAGTGTTATAGACGGTGATAGGTGACGGCTGAGAGAAAGAAAGTCTATGTGTTAGGAGACGGTGATAGGTGATGGCTGAGAGAAAGTAAATCTAAGTGTTATAGACGGTGATAGGTGACGGCTGAGAGAAAGTAAATCTAAGTGTTATAGACGGTGATAGTTGATGGCTGAGAGAAAGTAAATCTAAGTGTTATAGACGGTGA
Organism: Megaustenia siamemsis; assembly: GCA_032433765.1. NCBI lineage: Eukaryota > Metazoa > Mollusca > Gastropoda > Stylommatophora > Ariophantidae > Megaustenia > Megaustenia siamemsis. The sequence goes on from JAVIAB010000126.1 coordinate 12,544,686, forward strand.
TAGGTGACGGCTGAGAGAAAGTAAATCTAAGTGTTATAGACGGTGATAGGTGACGGCTGAGAGAAAGTAAGTCTATGTGTTAGGAGACGGTGATAGTTGACGGCTGAGAGAAAGTAAATCTAAGTGTTATAGACGGTGATAGTTGATGGCTGAGAGAAAGTAAATCTAAGTGTTATAGACGGTGATAGTTGATGGCTGAGAGAAAGTAAATCTAAGTGTTATAGACGGTGATAGTTGACGGCTGAGAGAAAGTAAATCTAAGTGTTATAGACGGTGATAGTTGACGGCTGAGAGAAAGTAAATCTAAGTGTTAGAGGTTGTAATAGTTGATAGTTGAGAGACAGTAAATAAAGTGTCAAAGATAGGGATAGTTGATTGTTGAGAGACAGTAAATCTAAGTGTTAGAGATAGGGTTAGTTGATAGCTGAGAGAAAGTAATTTAAGGGTGAAATACATTGAAATGTCTTTTAACTTTGAGAGAAGTGAGGTTTGATTATGTAAATAGGAAAATAATGTGGACATTAAATAAATAAGAAAGATAGAGGGAGTGGTGATTAAACAGTAAAAGTAGATATAAGTGAATGATTGGAGACAAGAAGATGAATCAAATAGATAATGATAAAAGAAAGGTTCCGTAACAGCGAAAAGAAAGCCAAAACCTACCCAGAAGCAGATATTAATTCAGATCACAATCCTGTAATGATTAAAATGAAAATCAAACTAAAGTGAAACAAGCAAAAGTCTAATTCATCAACAAATCCGCTAGATATAACAGCTTTAAATCAAAAAGATACCTATACAATACAAGTAAAGAATACATACCAGAAGCTGCTAGAAGAAGGAATTGAACAATACAGAAGAGAACATCCTGATGAAAAAGTAACAACCAAATGACAATGCAGAAAGAAAAGCATACAAGAAACATGCGACACCTTACAAAAAAGAGAAAAGAACAAATAACAAAAATGGATAACTAACACAATCTTAGAAAAAATGGAAGAAAGAAGACAAGCGAAGAACACTGCCCAATACAATAAAATAGATAATGAAATACGCAATATGTGCAAAAAGGCAAAAGAAGTCTGGTTCAGCCAAAAATGTTTAGAAATAGAAACTATGGAAAGCAAACAAGGCTTAAAAGGAATGCACACAGAAATAAAGAGAATGACTAATACAAATAAAAAAAGCCACAGAACGTGGATGCATTGCTGACAAAATAGGAAAAATAATAACAGACAATAAAGATATAATAGATATATGGCAGGAATATATAACAGAACTATTTCATGATCAAAGGTTCAAGAAACCAGTTATAAAATGTACATCAGGCTATAAAATCTTAAAATCTGAGGTGGAAAAAGCTATAAAAACAATTTAAAAGGGAAAAACAGCAGGACCTGACAGCATACTGATAGAGATGATACAGGCACTAGCAGATTTTGGCATTGAAGTGATTACAGATATATGCAACGACATATACCATACAGGATACATATCAAATGAACTAAAAACATCGACTTTCATTGCATTGCCTAAAAAGAATGGTGCAGTTGAATGCAGTGACTTTAGAACAATAAGCCTAATGAGCCATATTACAAAAATCTTGCTAAAAGTTATACAAGGAAGGATTCAGAATAAAATCAATACTGAATTAGATGAGCAGCAATTTGGTTTTAGGAAAAAAAGCGGAACAAAAGAAGCCATATTCTGTATGAGAACATTAATCGAAAAGTACACAGAAGTAAACAAAGCAATATATGCCTGCTTCATAGACTACATCAAAGCTTTTGATAGAGTACACCACAAACAACTTATAGAATGCCTAAAGGAGATACATCTAGATGCCATGGACATACGAATAATATGTAATCTATACTGGGAGCAAACAAGAAAAATAAAATATAACAAAGAGAACTCTACACCCATTTATATAAAAAGAGGAGTAAGACAGGGATGCATCCTCCTATCACCAAGCTTGTTCAATCTATACACTGAGCAAATCTTTAAAAACATCATAGAGATACCAGGCCTACAAATTAATGGAAAGATAATCAATAACCTAAGATATGCTGACGATACTGTACTACTAGCAGAAAATCCTAAAGATCTACAACAATTACTTAATGTAATAAATATGACAAGCACAAAATATGGACTACATATGCATATAACAAATACTAAAACTATGATCATAAACAAAGAAAATACTCAAAACCCACAAGTGGATATCAAAGTTGAAGTAATAGACCTGGAGACAGTTCAGAACTACAACTACCTTGGACATACTATAACCAGTGATGGAAAATGTACAACTGAAATAAACAAAATGATAAGAATGACAAATAGTAATTTTAAAGTCATGAAGAACGAACTAAGATCACAATAAATAACACCAGGGCTAAAACTAAGAATAGCAAAATGTTACATCTTCTCAATATTCCTATATGGTGCAGAAACATGGACATTAGACAAGAAAATAGAACAGAGAATTGAAGCCTTTGAAATGTGAATATACAGAAGAATAGGTAGAATTAGATGGAAGGAAAATAAAACAAACGATGAAGTTTTAAAACAACTAAAAATAAAAAGAGAACTACTAAGCATAATTCAAACAAGAGAAGTGCGATTTTTGGGCCATGTTAAAAGACACAACAGCCTACTAAAAGTAATCCTGGAGGGGGGAATACAAAGTAAAAGAGGCAGGGGCAGAGGCAGACTAAGCTTAACATGAATGAGTAACATCAAAAGATGGACAAATCAGCCTATGACAACCTGCACCATCAAAGCAAGAGACACAACAGAATGGCGCTCCATGTTAGCCAACATTCGTTGCGGAGACGGCACTCGATGATGATGATGATGGTGACTATAATTAAATCATCTTTGGTCAAACAACTGCTGAACACAATGCATACTGTGAGTACTTACTTCAATAATAAACATCAATTATATTTAATGTATCGTTCAGATGATAAATATTTGAATAAATAATGGCCGTGAAGTCTGATGGAGTCTTCCCGAGTGTTGAAACAACTATTTAAAACAATCTTGATAAAAATTAAGGACAATTTCATATGCAATGAGGAAATAAACAAAGAAAACAAAATATTGTTTCCTCACAATAATATTAATTATTATCTTGCAGGGAACCGAACTCGTTAAGTCTCCATCGCTAAGCAAACTGCTAAAACTTGTGGTCCGCACAAATGCTTTTGAAGTTAACTGGGTTGCATTAATAAATCCTAAAGATATCAAAACATATCATAAATCACTACAGTAATAGGAAACTCTTTATACAGAGCTTCGCAGCAGAAGGTTTTCTGATCATCAGAAGTAGAAATCCTTCGTGTAAGTGTTTCGGCCCTTTAGCTTCTTGGCACTCTAGGGAAGATGAACACGCCTGGGTCATGACTCCCAGACGTCGGTCTTCTGCTACATTCAACTTAAAGGCTCCCACTGGAAATGCCATATACGAAATAAACTTATTCTACGCAATACTTCTGATGAAATATACTTGCCATAAATGGGTAAACGCATAAAGATGCATCAGCATGAATAGATGTGAGAACCTTATGCAAAGCTGATGATAATAATAATAACAAAAATATGGTATGGTAACAGCTGTACATAGGTGCCTGACAAAGCTCTGGACAACAGGGTAGTGACTTGTTTTCGTTTTTTGAGAGTCTAGCCAATTATCATCCTGTAGTTAGATTTTTGTGTATATCCTTATGCGTGTATATGTTGTTGTTTGTTGTTCCAGGTGAAGGTCTTTTGACCGAAACGTCGTTCTACTTTTGTTTTGCTTCTCACCTACGTAAAGCTGTTACAATACATTTCCCTTTTTTTAAAATTTAAATCCTTCTACTGCTCTTATTCGGTTACACTACTGTGTTAGCTGTAATTTAGAACATTGATACCGCTCGTGGTGGTGGCATTATAAAATTGTTTGTACTCTGCGTGACTTTCCTATATACTCACATGGCTAACTCTCCCCTGAAACTAATCATCTTAACATGCAGTAACTCTGCACGGCGGAGCGGTTCAGAAATTGATAACAGCTAACAACAATATGTCGGGCTGGGAGCTAGATTCACCTAAACTATCTGTACTGCAAACGTGGTGGATGTGACCTATACGGACATTGAAGTAACCAACTTTATTTATATATATATATATATATATATATACATATATATATATATATATATATATATACTGTACGCTCGCATTAAACTCCTTTAGCGCTCAATGGTGTGAAACAACCGTAACCATCACTGTGAGATAGACACAGAAGGACATTCTAGGTAAATTTTTATTTAAGTACCACTTATGCTCACAACATATTTTATTTATATATTCAAAGACATGTGATACTTGTAATAAAATTGTGTGTTTTTTTATATTTATTGTATTAAGAACGTTGTCAGTCTAAATGCTTGAGGTCTAGGAATTCCTAGCAGAGGTCACGTCACCAATACCGGGAATCGTTGGCTCGGAGACAGGAAGTTATCGTGTTTCGGTTTCTGACGACATCAAGACGAAATGTGCTGACTAAAATATAATAGCATTTAAGATATCATCATCATCAAGTACCGGGCTTACTGGCGCAGGTGATCATGTCTCTCCACAACTATCGATCTCGGCAGCTATTTATCATTTCTATTGTTGACCTTCTGCCAAGCCATTTTCTTACTGTTATTTTTTTCTCTTTGTTTCCCTCTATCTTTTCGTCCTTCAATTTTTTCCAGTTGTTACAATATATTACAGTTGTTCTCTTCTCATTACATGGCTAAAATTAAATGATGATTGTCTCTTCCTAAAATTGAAAATTAGCTCTCTTTTTTGCTTTGACCTCTCTCAGAATATCTTCATTACTCTTCTTAGCTGTCCATGGTATTCTCAACATTCTTCTGTAAAACCACATTCTTCTCTGTTGTCCTATTGTCCATGATTCGCAACCATATGTTAACACTGGCTCTACGTAACATTTAAGAACTCTTTTTCTTGTTTCTATTGTCAAAAATGGATTGTATAGTATCTTCCTCATTTTTTGGAAAGCTGATTTTGCCTGAGCCATTCTGCATCTCACCTCTTTTGCACATCTTCCATCTGAGGTTATCAATGTTCCCAAATATTTAAATTAATTTACCTGTTTTAATATTGTTCCATTTGTGTTTAGGAAATAATGACAACTTAAAGTGTAGAACATATCTACATTATAATAATTTCATGCTTAAAATGCAGATTAGAATGTAATGAAAACTTATAAATAATAACAGCATCATCACCAGGAACTATGCGTGCTGGCGTAGGTGATCATGTCTCTTCACAACATTCGATCTCGACAGTTATTTATCATTTCTGTTTTTGACCTTCTGTCAAGCCATTCTCTTATTTATCTGGTATATTTTCTCATTGCTTCCCTCTGTATCTTCGTCCATCCATTTTTTTCGAGCTGTTACCTTCTCATTATATGGCCAAAAAATGATGATTGTCTCTTAAAATAAAATGGCATAGCAGAACGTAAACAAGAATATAATTAATTTAAAAATGTCAAATGCAGAAAGAGTTAATCATTTTTATGGGCTCATATAAACATATGAAGAATGCATCGCGTAAATGCTAAATAAAATCAAATAATGCAATCTCATAATGCAAAAAAAAGTAAATGAGACATTGGTTTAAGTGTTATACAACATATAAATGCATGTAATATGGAAGAGATCTCACCCAGACTTGTGTGACTCTGTCGTCCTGAGAAAGTCGTCGTTGTTTGTGTGGAACTAGCTTGTAATCAATGGATCTGCCTCTGGGAATAACTGATGATGTGTTTACTTTCAGACCTGGTTGAGAACGCGACGACCAAGGTTGTACGAACACAAGGACCAAGTTATTATTATAACGTTGAAACTGGTATGGTAGTCAGGTCCAGCTATTACATGGTGGTTTGTCTTATGGACAAGCAGGCAATCGGTGAGAATTTCTAAATTAAGTTATTTAAAAATGTATGCACGTTTTTCATGTTTGATTATTTTGTTAGTTATTTCCCCCTGACAATCCTTTATTTCAATCACATATTACATTTCAGAAGACATCAATATTTTATTGTCTGCCAGATTTTCTGCACCTACTTCTAACCTTGGTATTTTAACTTCTAAAACCGTTGGTGGTGTGTTATATCGCTTTTGTTAATTGTCCTATTTGATGCGTATCTCAATTAACCTTAATTAAATAGACAAACGAATTAATTTAGATTAAATTGTGACGTTTTACTTGCCAACTGAAACACGTGCAACGGAAATGTACCGACTGTAAGTATGACCTGTTCAGCCGTATCAATATCATAACAAAAAAAGCCAACACACACTTTACAAAATGTGTAATTTTGTCTACTGTAAAATAAAATGGTTGCGTGTTGATAAATAAATGGTAACAGATGTAAATGTGCAGTATTCATAATTATTAAGCAGGAGTTTAGAATCGAAAACTTGCGGGAAAAAATCAGTTACACGTTAGGTCTTAGGAAATATACTATTGGAGCCAGTAGCAAAGTAACGTGGCTGGTTCATTTATTGTCCTCTCCGGTCAAAGATGATTCATTTGGGCGGAAGTCGTATTTCTTATCGATAACTGGTTGTGCTTCAGACCTGCAGGAGAAACCTGGTTCGAGTTAAAAGATTGTTTCTATGTCGAGGGTGAAATAAAAAAAAAAAACTCAGACCCGAACACCTCGCGGTGACTGCCCTGGACAGGCAACCTTTATTCTCCAGACCTTAAGTCCCCCTAGCGGTCACCGAGGTAAATAAGTAAAGCTATGTAAATGCAACAAACATAGTTTTTTTTTTTTTTTTAAATAAGTTGTCATTATTAAGTGTGATATCAGTGAGGAACATCCAGGAACTTTGTTTTGATCATGTTGATCTGGATGTTTATTTGACCAGAAATGTTTTGGTGTTGCTCTATTTTTTCTCGAGCATTGAACACATTCTTCAAGAACAGGCTTAAGAAAAAATGATGCTAACGCCAGTGAGCCCTGTAACGAAATAAACACATTGACAGGCAGTAGTGAATAATAGAACACGCGTTCAAGGTTTGAATTATATTTTCAAACTGAGCAAGGTGGACTGTTTTCTCAGCATTTGAGAACGTCTTATAATTGTGTTGACTAAACCTATCTCAGGCAGACAAATGAAGTCATCACTTTCAGCAAAAATAAACCTAATTGAAACATATCTGTATCTTACAAAGAGCCGGTAACAATTGTCAACTCTAGTAGGTACCTCAATTGAGAATGAAGCTTGGTAATCAATAATATAAAGGAGACGCACCAAGATGGACGCTTGTTTACGTTTGAACAAAGCCCAACGGCCAAGATCTAAATTTGCAGAATTTCGTTCATTCTCAACGTAGGTCGTTATAGTTTAGCTTTTACTAGCACAATGCCTTGAGTATAAGCTCAGAACACAATCTTGTCGTGCTTTCTCACTGCATCGAAGGTTGGCGACAATGGAGATCCATTTCACTCTGACTCTTGTGGACGCTGTCTTAAATGAACCAAATTAGTAAACAACAATGCGTCCACTAACGCAGGAGGAGATCAACACCTTCTTTGACCTTCTTTGCGAAAGCTCTGATTAACTATTTACTACATCAAGCCTGGGCAGATAGTGCTCGTAAGCCTGGGAGTGCCGACCATCTAAGGGCAGAATCCCCCTACAGAAAAAAACAATCTTCTGCCTTACAGGATAATTGGGGACAATCAAAGGCTGAGGAAAGCAAACCTGAATAAAATACTGGCTGAAATCGGATGTACTGGGCCACTGGCGCAGAACACAGTGCAACGTTTTAACAAGTAATCAATCAGACTGGATCTAACAGACTCTAATTATGATAGAAACTACCGCTGACCGGAAATGCTTAAAGAAACAGCTGAATACAATACACTGGAATGCGGAGGGCATATATCACAAAAAACAAGCTCTAACAATCAGACTAGCAGAGGAGGAGATAAACGTTGCCTGCATACAGGAAACTCATCTTAATCCTCTGCACAGATTTATGATTAGGGGCTACCAAACATTTAGACAGGGCAGGGAAGGTCACACGGGTGGAATTCTTATACTTATTAAAAATTCCATCCCAGCAAAACTGATAGATGTAGTCACAAACGGAGAGGAAGCGATCATTGGTACAGACCTACACATTAACTCCACTAGTATAAGGATATATAATATATACTGTCCAAATGACAAATTACTGAAGCTGGAGTCAATGGAAATAACACCATCACAGTGTCTGGTAGTAGGAGACTTTAACAGCCACTCTGAAAGATGGGGATATAAGGAGTCCAACGTTCGAGGTGAAGAAGTGGATAAATGGGAAATAGACAACAACCTATTCCTCATAAACTCTAGGGAGGAACCCCCCCCCCCAACCTTCTACTCAAGAAGATGGAAAACAACTTCCACTCCCGACCTAGCATATGCAACTGTAGACATATCTATCAAAATAACCAGAAAAGTGATGGAACCAACTTGGAGATAGTGACCATAGGCCAGACAAACTTTCAGTGGATCTTGCTCGCAAACAGGTGTTGCAAATACCTCTTCTCCGCTGGAACTATAAGAGAGCAGATTGGGCAAAGTTTGCAATGATCACTGATGCATATACTGCGCCTATCAACACCCACGAAAAGAAGGTCAATAATATGATAGAGCGGTTAACAGATGGAATCCTGGGAGCTGCTAAAGAATCCATTCCTAGAGGAGCAAGAAGAAACTACAAGCCATACTGGAGCAAGGAAATACAAAGACAAGAAGAGGAACTGGACTCTGCCAGAGAACTAGCGGAAACATCACGCAGCACAGAAAGAAACATTGCCTTCAAAGCAGGCTCGGCCAAATACAGACGTGAGGTCGTGATATCAGCAAGACAGAGCTGGATAGACAAAACAGAGAGCCTTAATCTAGAAAAAAATGGTCATAAACTATGGAAACTTGCGGAAGCTCTGAGCGACGAAAACAGCTGCCGACCTCCAATATCATTAACACACAATCAGAAAATCCTCAAAGGCAAAAGGGCAGCAAATCTACTGATAGAGACATACAAAAACATTAGTAGAATAAACAGTCAAACAGGCAAACAGAAAGCTGCAAGACGGGAAAACCAAAATGCAAAAAACATGCCTTTAGCACCAGAAGAGCATCAGACGACCATCTTTACCCCAACTGAATTAGATGTTGCCCTGAAAGGATTGAAGCTCAAAAGTTCCCCTGGTAAAGATGGAATCTCCAACGAAATGCTCCTAAATCTGGGGCAGAAAGCCAAGAATCAGCTTCTAAGGATAATAAATGCTAGCTGGAAGAGAGGTCATGTGCCGGCAATCTAGAAACTATTATGTTGCCCATCCTAAAGCGTGGAAAAGACCAACTAGACCCAAGTAGCTATAGACCAATTAGATTACTGAGCTGCATGAGTAAACTCATGGAAAGGCTGGTTAACAGAAGACTTATGTGGTATTTGGAGACAAAACAAGAAATCGTACCACAACAAATTGGCTTCCGTCAGTAGAGATCAACTGAATACCTGGTTACCTACATTGTACAGAAAATAGAAGATGCTCTACAAGAAAATAAACACACACTGGCAGTGTGGGTCGACATGGAGAAGGCTTTTGATAGGGTTAGGCGAGAAGGTTTAAAGAATAAGCTTTTTAGACTTGGCATCCAGGGTCGTTTATTCAATTGGGTCTCTCAATACCTTCAGGATAGAACGGCCAGAGTACAAGTTCAATGTCAACTAAGTACGAAGGTCTCTATCGAACAATGTGTCCCACAAGGCGGAGTCTTGTCTCCAACACTCTATTTAATTTTCATATATGACATCGTAATGGACATTCCATCCAGAATACAATCAGCAATATACGCAGATGATCTGGCGTTATGGGCTCGCGAGGAAAGCGTATATCAGTGGCTGGATCCAGGATGCAAGATGCCCAAGGAGAACTTGAAAAAAGGACGAACACCTGGTTATTACCAATCAACAGGAAAAAACTACATATACAATTTTCAGCCTATCGAGAAACACACTCTCTGCAAACTTGAAGATAATAGACCATACACTCCCTATTGACCAGAATCAAACATTTCTTGGTGTCTCCATGAATCGCAGAATGACTTTGAAAAATCAGATAGACAGGGCAAGGAAAAAAGCCAGAAAACGAACAAATATTATGAAGAAATTGGCAGGAACGGACTGGAGGGCAGACAGAAATATTTTGAAAAAATTTTACGTACGAATAGTCAGACCAGTTCTGGAGTATGGAGTCACAGCCTGGGCTATGGCTTCCAAATCACACCTTAGCAAAATTAACAGAACACAGAACCAAGCTGCCCGTATGATCACTGTTGCTATGAAATCTACACCTATCAAGACTCTAGAAACAGTAACAGGTTTACAACCCTTAGATGACAGACGGGTCACTAAAGTATTGCAACAAGCGGAAAAATATAGAAGGCTCCTTAGCCACCCCATGCACAAAAGAATATCTGGTTCCGGAATTGTACGACTAAAGAGGATCAACTTCGCTGCAATCGCCAATGAACTAACTACTGGAGACCCAGTAATTTCCCAAACAATATCGAAATCCCTGGGCCCATTTAATATGTTTACTCATGGAAAGCATAAAATACCAGAACTTAAGGAAAATATAAAAGGAATCATGAAAACAGGCACCCAATCAGACACAGAAAGAAAACACGTAGCAGAAAAACACATACACGATACCTACGCACAGGTCTCTTGGTCCCACATATACACACATGGCTCTGCTACAAATGCCACCAGAAATGGAGGGGGCGGTGTGTTCTTGACGCTGAATAATGAGGACGAGATCACCAAGTCAATAGCTACTGGAATATTCTCAAACAACTTTAAAGCAGAAACTGAGGCCATCAGAGATGCTGCAACACTGACTACTCAACACAAAAATAACATGCACAATAAATTGGTGATTCTGTCTGATGCACTGTCAGTATTAACAGCTCTAAAAAAACCCAAGAACAATGAACTAGATGAATTAAGAACAACCCTGGAACTACTAAGCAATAACTTCCAGAGAGTAGTCATTCAGTGGATACCATCATACTGTAATATACACAGGAACGAACGTGCAGACAAATTAGCTAAAGAGGGAGGGAGATTACCACAAGAGAACCATCCGCTCAGTTATAATGAAGCCAAATCCATCTTCAAGGGTCTGTTTCGTGAAAAATGGAAACGAGAACACCCAAAGCATAACGAGAGAGACGGATACCACCAACTATCAAGGAGAGATCAAGTCAGCATTCTTCAAATGTACACTGGCCACAATAGAATCAGAAATCACATGTTCACCAAATGCAACATAGATTCAACCAGCTTATGCCACAGTACACTGGACAATATGACTACAAAACATGTTCTACAGGATTGCCCCCAGTACACAGACCTGAGAAGAGCAATGTGGTCCACGCCCACCTCCCTGGAAGAAAAAATATATGGGGCAACTGATTCGCTTAAACAGACAGCTGACTTCATGAGAGAGTATGGAATCCTACTCTGATTGAGCCTTGAACGTGAAGAGCGAGAGAGAGAGAATTGAGAATGAAATCAAAACACGGATCTCTCTGAAATGATAAAAGTGTGCAGCAAGCGAGGTAACATGCGAGAAACGTGTGTGAAGATATATGATAGGTTATTTTTGTAGTGCACTAAACGTGTCTCTTCAACATTTTTTTCCGTTTTCTATCTATCTATCTATCTATCTATCTATCTATCTATCTATCTATCTATCTATCTATCTATCTATCTATCTATCTATCTATCTATCTATCTATCTATCTATCTATCTATCTATCTATCTATCTATCTATCTATCTATCTATCTATCTATCTATCTATCTATCTATCTATCTATCTATCTATCTATCTATCTATCTATCTATCTATCTATCTATCTATCTATCTATCTATCTATCTATCTATCTATCTATCTATCTATCTATCTATCTATCTATCTATCTATCTATCTATCTATCTATCTATCTATCTATCTATCTATCTATCTATCTATCTATCTATCTATCTATCTATCTATCTATCTATCTATCTATCTATCTATCTATCTATCTATCTATCTATCTATCTATCTATCTATCTATCTACCTACCTACCTACCTACCTACCTATCTATCTATCTATCTATCTATCTATCTATCTATCTATCTATCTATCTATCTATCTATCTATCTATCTATCTATCTATCTATCTATCTATCTATCTATCTGTCTATCTATCTATCTATCTATCTATCTATCTATCTATCTATCTATTTTTGTTCGCGCGAAGTATTGTCTATATCTGCAATGTCGTTTCCTGAATAAATGTTACTGTCTTTTGTAATTCTTACAGTGGCCCATATAGTTTTGTCTGTAGTGTTGTATCTATGGGCCAATTGATTTTTCTCAGTCTACTATATTCAGTGCAATCTTGAAGTATGTGTTCAGCAGTCTGGGGTGCTTGTCCACATGTACAAGTAGTCGATGTGCTGATCTTGAATTATGCACTGCTCCCCCATTCTTTATTGCATCCTGTGCTGATCCATCTGTGTACAGAAGAATCCATAGGTCTTGTGGGTATTCTTCATCCAGGAAACTGAGAGTTACTCTGTTGGTAAACTTTACTGAGTATTTTCTCATTCGCACCCCATGTGGTTCCACATAGCTTTCTTAGAATAGCCAATTTCCTCCTTGCTTTTTGGGTTGCCTTATTTATCTGCTGTTTCCAAGATAGTTTGTTATCAAATGTAACTCCGAGATATGTAGCTTGTATGTCTTCTTTCAGAGGCTCATTGTTTATATAGATGGCTCCTGCTTCTTGTTTTTGGAAGAGAGTGAAAAGTGTAGTATTGCATTTGTCTGTATTGATGTGATGCTGATACACCATCTATTTGTCCATGAATTCAGTGCATCCATAGCTCTTTGTAGCAATTTGGTGGCCACAGTTGCATACTCCTCTGTGCACCACATTACCAAGTCATCTGCATACATTGCCACTTTGATGTCATGTGGTACTTCAGTAACTAGGTCATTGATGTAGATCAGAAAAAGTGGTTGAGATAGTACCCCTCCTTGTGGAACGCCCTGGCGCAGTAAGACTTTCTGACTCTTAAGACCATCCAGTTGCACTCTGGCTCTCCTGTTATGCAGGTATGCTTTGACCAATTTGTACATCCTGCCATTTACTCCATAATTTCTCAGTTTCTTCAAAAGCCCTTCCTTCCATACCTTATCAAATGCTTTCTTTAGGTCTATCCATGCTGCTAGTACCAGTTTCTTTTCTTGAAACGCATCCTCAATTTCCTGGGAAAGGTAGGTTGCTTGATCTTCAGTAGAGTAACACTGTCTAAAGCCTGCTTGTTGTGGGACAAGGAGATTTTCACTTTCCAGGTACCACTGCAGTCTGAGATTGATTATACGTTTCATTGTTTTACACAGACAGCTTGTAAGGCTGATTGGTCTATAGTTGGATGTCGTTGAACCATCTTTTCCTGGCTTTAGTAATGGTATCATAATTGCTTCTCTCCATGCTGTGGCACTCTACCTGTAATCCAGCAAATGTTGTAGTTCTGCAGTAGTTTTGCTTTAGCTGCAGTTCCCAAGTTCTGGTGACTTTCACTTTTAAATTAGATATTGCCAGCTATAGCTCTCTTTGTGTAATGGGTATTTCCATGACTTCATGTGCTGTCTCTTTTTTTCTTGCATTTTATTGTTTTAAACGGGTCTCTTGTCGTTTCTCTAGACTAATTTCAATATTATTGTCATTTGCAAAATAGTCTGCAAAGTGATTTGCTGCATGCTTACCTGTTAGAATGTCTCCATCCTTCTTCGGTGTAATTTTGTTGTTCCTTTTTGTACCATCATCATTCAGCTGTTTTACAAGCTTCCACACTTTTCTTGTGTCTTGTCTAAGATTCAAGGACTCTGTTTTCTCTTTCCAGTTTCTCCGTCTGGCTTGTAGTTTAGCCCGTTGAAATTTGGCTTTAGCATGCTGGTAATTATTGTGGTGTTCCTGGCAAGGGTGATTTTCTACTTGCTTTCGAGATGTTTCCATGTCATTGTGCAGTTGCTCTAGTTCACTACTCCAGTATGGGTTGTAGTGTTTCCGTGCCTGCCCCTCTAGGTATTGTTTCACTGGCAGCTTGTATTATTAGTCTACTGAATTCATCAACTATTTTGTTGATGTCTCTGTCTGTATTTATATATTTAGTAACTACACTGGTGTAGTGTTGATAAATTTTCCAGTCTGCCTTTTTGTAATTCCATCTGGAGAGAGTGCTGCTCTCCCTGATGGCCTTATTTTGTACCACTAAAAAGACTGGTCGGTGGTAGCTGCCTACAAGTTGTTTCCCCACAATACGTGTGATATTCCAATCCAGGTCTGGTTAATGGAAAGCAAGGTCTGGTGTAGATGTGGTATGCCATGATCTGGAGTAGAATGTTGGTGATCTGTTGTCTGGTTTAATAGTATAAGGCCAATGTCATCCTGCAAATTTTCAAGTTCTTTACCTCTCTTGTCCATATCTTCATAGCCCCAGCTCTGTGAATGGCTGTTAAAGTCTCCACATACAATTATTTTGTTTTTTAATGTAATTGTGTCTAGTGCTAGTGGGCGGTCACTCGGACAGTAGTAGTTAAGTAGGTGAAAGGCTGTATTTGCTGTCATGAGGTGCAATATTTGATATTCCGCCCCATCCACATACACTTCAATCTGACATGCATTGATGTTTTTCTTTACAAGTGTCAGTATTGCGCCATTTTGTCTGTTTTTCTGTCAGATCGGTAGCACTGGTATCCCATAATCTTCAAGGCTATGTCGTTGTTTATATGGGCTTCCTGCAAACATCATATGCTTACTTGTTCTTCACGCAGGATATTTTCTAACTCTATCTTTTTACTGTATCCATCTCTTTTGCTGTTAATGCCTTCAACATTCCAGTGCATTATTTTGAGTGGTTTTATTTTGTATTGGCCAGTAGCTCTATTCTCTCGCCCCCTGACTCCACAGAGCGGTTGAGAAGGACATCCAGTAATAGAGGTTGGGCCCTTTCGAGGCTGAGGGCCCGGTGCTGCACCTGCCTGAGTGTCCATCACAAGTCGAGTGCCATATCAATTTGCGGTTATAGCCATACTTGCCATTGGTGTGCGTGCGTGGTATCCTGATTGTTTTAGTGCCCCTTTTGGCTGGTTGCCTCCGACTTCAGCACTTAAACTTGCGAGAGCAGACTGTGGTCTTGCTCGGTTGTAGGAATGCCTGGCCAGACTTGGTTTTCAGTTCCTGGTGACTGTTAAGCCCCATCCCCAAGACAAGGAGCTGGCCTTGATGAGGTGAACTAATGTAAACTAGAGGTCAGAATGAAGGTTTGAAGGTAGCACCACATAAGTGGTTTAAAACCCTCGAAATGCAGTCGACTCCAGTGAAACAGAGTAGCAGAAACATAGATTTGGGCCGTTGATGTGACAGGACGACTCGAGTGAAGTAAAGTAGCATCAGCATAGATTTGGACCGTTGATGTGGCTTGATGACTCAAGTGAAGTAGAGTAGCATCAGCATAGATTTGGACCGTTGATGTGGCAGGATGACTCAAGTGAAGTAGAGTAGCATCAGCATAGATTTGGACCGTGCATGTTGCAGGATGAATCGAGTGAGGTAGAGAAGCATCAGCATAGAATTGGATCGTTGATGTGGCTTGATGACTCAAGTGAAGTAGATTAACATCAGCATAGATTTGACCGTTGATGTGGCAGGATGACTCGAGTGAAGTAGAGAAGCATCAGCATAGATTTGGACCGTTGATGTGGCTTGATGACTCGAGTGAAGTAAAGTAGCATCAGCATAGATTTGGACCATGCATGTGGCAGGACGACTCGAGTTAAGTAGAGTAGCATCAGCATATATTTGGACCGTTGATGTGGCAGGATGATTTGAATAAAGTTGAGCAGCATCAACTTATATTTGGACCGTGCATGTGGCAGGATGACTCGAGTGAAGTAGAGAAGCATCAACATAGATTTCAACCGTTGATGTGGCAGGATGACTCGAGTGAAGTAGAGAAGCATCAGCATAGATTTGGACCGTTGATGTGGCTTGATGACTCGAGTGAAGTAGAGTAGCATCAGCATAGAATTGGACCGTGCATGTGGCAGGATGACTCGAGTGAAGTAGAGTAGCATCAGCATATATATGAACCTTGCATGTGGTAGGATGACTCATATGAAGTAGAGTAGCATCAGCATAGATTTGGACCGTGCATGTGGCTGGATGACTCGAGTGAAGTAGAGTAGCATCAGCATAGATTTGGACCGTTGATGTGGCAGGATGACTCGAGTGAAGTAGAGTAGCATCAGCATAGATTTGGACCGTTGATGTGGCAGGATGACTCAGGTGAAGTAGAGTAGCATCAGCATAGATTCGGACCGTTGATGTGGCAGGATGACTCATGTAAAGTAGAGTAGCATCAGCATAGATTTGGACCGTTGATGTGGCAGGATGGCTCGAGTGAAGTAGAGTAGCATCAGCATAGATTTGGACCGTTGATGTGGCAGGATGACTCGAGTGAAGTAGAGTAGCATCAGCATAGATTTGGACCGTTGATGTGGCAGGATGACTCGAGTGAAGTAGAGTAGCATCAGCATAGATTTGGACCGTTGATGTGGCAGGATGACTCGAGTGAAGTAGAGTAGCATCAGCATAGATTTGGACCGTTGATGTGGCAGGATGACTCGAGTGAAGTAGATTAACATCAGCATAGATTTGACCGTTGATGTGGCAGGATGACTCGAGTGAAGTAGAGAAGCATCAGCATAGATTTGGACCGTTGATGTGGCTTGATGACTCGAGTGAAGTAAAGTAGCATCAGCATAGATTTGGACCATGCATGTGGCAGCACGACTCGAGTTAAGTAGAGTAGCATCAGCATATATTTGGACCGTTGATGTGGCAGGATGATTTGAATAAAGTTGAGCAGCATCAACTTATATTTGGACCGTGCATGTGGCAGGATGACTCGAGTGAAGTAGAGAAGCATCAACATAGATTTCAACCGTTGATGTGGCAGGATGACTCGAGTGAAGTAGAGAAGCATCAGCATAGATTTGGACCGTTGATGTGGCTTGATGACTCGAGTGAAGTAGAGTAGCATCAGCATAGAATTGGACCGTGCATGTGGCAGGATGACTCGAGTGAAGTAGAGAAGCATCAGCATAGATTTGGACCGTTGATGTGGCTTGATGACTCGAGTGAAGTAAAGTAGCATCAGCATAGATTTGGACCATGCATGTGGCAGCACGACTCGAGTTAAGTAGAGTAGCATCAGCATATATTTGGACCGTTGATGTGGCAGGATGATTTGAATAAAGTTGAGCAGCATCAACTTATATTTGGACCGTGCATGTGGCAGGATGACTCGAGTGAAGTAAAGTAGCATCAGCATATATATGAACCTTGCATGTGGTAGGATGACTCATATGAAGTAGAGTAGCATCAGCATAGATTTGGACCGTGCATGTGGCTGGATGACTCGAGTGAAGTAGAGTAGCATCAGCATAGATTTGGACCGTTGATGTGGCAGGATGACTCGAGTGAAGTAGAGTAGCATCAGCATAGATTTGGACCGTTGATGTGGCAGGATGACTCAGGTGAAGTAGAGTAGCATCAGCATAGATTCGGACCGTTGATGTGGCAGGATGACTCATGTAAAGTAGAGTAGCATCAGCATAGATTTGGACCGTTGATGTGGCAGGATGGCTCGAGTGAAGTAGAGTAGCATCAGCATAGATTTGGACCGTTGATGTGGCAGGATGACTCGAGTGAAGTAGAGTAGCATCAGCATAGATTTGGACCGTTGATGTGGCAGGATGACTCGAGTGAAGTAGAGTAGCATCAGCATAGATTTGGACCGTTGATGTGGCAGGATGACTCGAGTGAAGTAGAGTAGCATCAGCATAGATTTGGACCGTTGATGTGGCAGGATGACTCGAGTGAAGTAGATTAACATCAGCATAGATTTGACCGTTGATGTGGCAGGATGACTCGAGTGAAGTAGAGAAGCATCAGCATAGATTTGGACCGTTGATGTGGCTTGATGACTCGAGTGAAGTAAAGTAGCATCAGCATAGATTTGGACCATGCATGTGGCAGCACGACTCGAGTTAAGTAGAGTAGCATCAGCATATATTTGGACCGTTGATGTGGCAGGATGATTTGAATAAAGTTGAGCAGCATCAACTTATATTTGGACCGTGCATGTGGCAGGATGACTCGAGTGAAGTAGAGAAGCATCAACATAGATTTCAACCGTTGATGTGGCAGGATGACTCGAGTGAAGTAGAGAAGCATCAGCATAGATTTGGACCGTTGATGTGGCTTGATGACTCGAGTGAAGTAGAGTAGCATCAGCATAGAATTGGACCGTGCATGTGGCAGGATGACTCGAGTGAAGTAGAGAAGCATCAGCATAGATTTGGACCGTTGATGTGGCTTGATGACTCGAGTGAAGTAAAGTAGCATCAGCATAGATTTGGACCATGCATGTGGCAGCACGACTCGAGTTAAGTAGAGTAGCATCAGCATATATTTGGACCGTTGATGTGGCAGGATGATTTGAATAAAGTTGAGCAGCATCAACTTATATTTGGACCGTGCATGTGGCAGGATGACTCGAGTGAAGTAGAGAAGCATCAACATAGATTTCAACCGTTGATGTGGCAGGATGACTCGAGTGAAGTAGAGAAGCATCAGCATAGATTTGGACCGTTGATGTGGCTTGATGACTCGAGTGAAGTAGAGTAGCATCAGCATAGAATTGGACCGTGCATGTGGCAGGATGACTCGAGTGAAGTAGAGTAGCATCAGCATATATATGAACCTTGCATGTGGTAGGATGACTCATATGAAGTAGAGTAGCATCAGCATAGATTTGGACCGTGCATGTGGCTGGATGACTCGAGTGAAGTAGAGTAGCATCAGCATAGATTTGGACCGTTGATGTGGCAGGATGACTCGAGTGAAGTAGAGTAGCATCAGCATAGATTTGGACCGTTGATGTGGCAGGATGACCCGAGTGAAGTAGAGTAGCATCAGCATAGATTTGGACCGTTGATGTGGCAGGATGACTCAGGTGAAGTAGAGTAGCATCAGCATAGATTCGGACCGTTGATGTGGCAGGATGACTCATGTAAAGTAGAGTAGCATCAGCATAGATTTGGACCGTTGATGTGGCAGGATGGCTCGAGTGAAGTAGAGTAGCATCATCATAGATTTGGACCGTTGATGTGGCAGGATGACTCGAGTGAAGTAGAGTAGCATCAGCATAGATTTGGACCGTTGATGTGGCAGGATGACTCGAGTGAAGTAGAGTAGCATCAGCATAGATTTGGACCGTTGATGTGGCAGGATGACTCGAGTGAAGTAGAGTAGCATCAGCATAGATTTGGACCGTTGATGTGGCAGGATGACTCGAGTGAAGTAGAGTAGCATCAGCATAGATTTGGACCGTTGATGTGGCAGGATGACTCGAGTGAAGTAGAGTAGCATCAGCATATATATGAACCTTGCATGTGGTAGGATGACTCATATGAAGTAAAGTAGCATCAGCATAGATTTGGACTGTTGATGTGGCAGGATGAAGTCCATCAACATATTAAGATCATGACTATATAATCATGAATTATTTAACCTGCAGCGTTAAAGAGACTCAACTTAACAAGTACCTGGGGATGCGGGGGCACTAATATCATAAGTGGCCCTATGTAAGTACATTGTTTTTACGGGCCTTATTTTTACCATTTAGATATACTATTTTAATCTTATTATTATACTATTCTTGTGTAAATCATGAATTTGATTCTGCCTCGGAAACCGAATAAATTCATTGAACTTATTGATCTCAACAGAAGCCCCAGTCATCACTGATTTCTCTGTATCAGCCACTGACGACAGGTTGAAGCGTCCCAAGTGGAGCAGAAATTTGTTAGTGGGTGGTGGCAACGTGGAGGTGGAGGTTAA
The DNA here is from genome assembly GCA_032433765.1 of Megaustenia siamemsis. Taxonomy (NCBI): domain Eukaryota; kingdom Metazoa; phylum Mollusca; class Gastropoda; order Stylommatophora; family Ariophantidae; genus Megaustenia; species Megaustenia siamemsis. The sequence continues at coordinate 12,564,793 of JAVIAB010000126.1, forward strand.
CGTAACACAGGAAGACGAATTAAGCGTGACTTGTCAAGCTAGTGGGAATCCTCCAGCACAGGTGACGCTGACACGTGACAATGTAAAATTACAGGGGATCGTAGATGGCACTTATTTGATTAGAAATTCAGACTGTCCAGATTCAGGTGTCTACAGGTGTCACGCCATGAACTTGGTCAGTTCTATTCAAGTCGAAGGAAAAATACAGTTTACCCGTAAGTATAGACCAACATCTATCGTTCTGTTAGCATGGAAGGAATGACCACATGCAGGTAAACAACATTGAAATAATATCTTTCTTGCTTTTATAATTTGATTATGCTGATTATTTTTACGATTACATTTTAGTTACCTTAAGTCTAAATAGTTTGATTATTCAAGATACAAACATGTTTAGAAACTAAATTCAATGTTTTTATAATTTGAGACATAACGGCGAGTAAAGCCAAGAAAAGCAATATAATTCAAAAGTAGCACACACAATACATACACCATAATCGTTTCTAATTAGATATATCACAGATAGTAATGTAAGAGGTATCATTCTAAATAACGGTTTTGAGAGGAAATAAAAAGAAGGGAATTCATTGAAGGACCATTCATTATAATATGGTTGTTTAGAAGAAAACGCCCCCCCCCCCATATCGACATTAGAAACAAAGGAGGAAATGGAAGAACCAAAGCTGGCGATTATGTGGCAGTGGAATGTTCAGTGACCGGATGTCAGGATCATGCTGTGCTGACACGTAACAACGACGCCAACACGAGATGGAGCGATGTCGGTAACAGTTCTCTGGTTCATGAGATTGATAACGTGAAATGTCAGGGCTTGGGCATCTATTATTATCAGTCTGTAGAGGAAAATGTGAAGGAACAAGCGCTGGTAGAAGGATGTAAGAGTTTCCTCGGATACGATAGTAAGACATTACAGATGTAGACACATACGGTCTGTAGCCAGATAGGCTTAGGGCAATAAAATCGGCAAACAAGCAGAACTAACGAGACAATAAAGTAGACCACAGACATAAAAAACAAAACACTGAGACAGACAAGCAGGTAGATAGAACAATATTTTAGAAATGATAGTGTCAGTCAGATCCGCAGGCACGTGCATGTGTACCAGCTCATCTCCGAGATCTTCACGGGGAGAATAGCCTGACAATTCAAAGCTGTGAAGGTCACTCTATGAAGAACCTACGTTGTCATGCTGGTAGCATGGTCAATAAGACCCTGGACTGCATTGTCATGCTGGTAGACTCCGAGGCTACAAGACCATGGAATGCGTTGTCTTGCTGGTAGCACGGTTAAGACCATTAACTGCGTTGTCTTGCTGGTATGACTTCGGGGCAACAAGACCATGAGCTGCGTTGTCTTGCTGGTGAGACTTCGGGCTTCGGGTCAACAAGACCATGGACTGCGTTGTCTTGCTGGCAGCATGGTTAAGACCATTAACTGCGTTGTCTTGCTGGTATGACTTCGGGGCAACAAGACCATGAGCTGCGTTGTCTTGCTGGTGAGACTTCGGGTCAACAAGACCATGGACTGCGTTGTCTTGCTGGTAGACTGCAAGTCAATAAGACCATGAACTGCGTTGTCTTGCTGGCAGCATGGTTAAGACCATTAACTGCGTTGTCTTGCTGGTATGACTTCGGGGCAACAAGACCATGAGCTGCGTTGTCTTGCTGGTGAGACTTCGGGCTTCGGGTCAACAAGACCATGGACTGCGTTGTCTTGCTGGTAGACTGCAAGTCAATAAGACCATGAACTGCGTTGTCTTGCTGGCAGCATGGTTAAGACCATGAACTGCGTTGTCTTGCTGGTAGACTCCAGGTCAACAAGACCATGGACTGCGTTGTCTTGCTGGCAGCATGGTTAAGACCATGGACTGCGTTATCTTGCTATTAAGACTTCGGGTCAACAAGACCATGGACTACGTGTCTTGCTGGCAGCATGGTTAAGATCATGGACTGCGTTGTCTTGCTATTAAAAATTCGTGTCAACAAGACCATGGACTACGTGTCTTGCTGGTAAGACTTCGGGTCAACAAGACCATGGACTGCGTTGTCTTGCTGGTAAGACTTCGGGTCAACAAGACCATGGACTACACTGTCTTGCTGGTAAGACTTCGGGTCAACAAGACCATGGACTACGCTGTCTTGCTGGTAAGACTTCGGGTCAACAAGACCATGGACTACGTGTCTTGCTGGTAAGACTTCGGGTCAACAAGACCATGGACTGCGTTGTCTTGCTGGTAAGACTTCTGGTCAACAAGACCATGGACTACGTTGTCTTGCTGGTAAGACTTCGGGTCAACAAGACCATGGACTACGCTGTCTTGCTGGTAAGACTTCGGGTCAACAAGACCATGGACTACGTGTCTTGCTGGTAAGACTTTGGGTCAACAAGACCATGGGCTGCGTTGTCTTGCTGGTAAGACTTCGGGTCAACAAGACCATGGACTACGCTGTCTTGCTGGTAAGACTTCGGATCAACAAGACTATGGACTACGCTGTCTTGCTGGTAAGACTTCGGATCAACAAGACCATGGACTGCGTTGTCTTGCTGGTAAGACTTCGGGTCAACAAGACCATGGATTGCGTTGTCTTGCTGGTAAGACTTCGGGTCAACAAGACCATGGACTGCGTTGTCTTGCTGGTAAGACTTCGGGTCAACAAGACCATGGACTGCGTTGTCTTGCTGATAAGACTTCGGGTCAACAAGACCATGGATTGCGTTGTCTTGCTGGTAAGACTTCGGGTCAACAAGACCATGGACTGCGTTGTATTGCTGGTAAGACTTCGGGTCAACAAGACCATGGACTACGCTGTCTTGCTGGTAAGACTTCGGGTCAACAAGACCATGGATTGGGTTGTCTTGCTGGTAAGACTTCGGGTCAACAAGACCATGGACTGCGTTGTCTTGCTGGTAAGACTTCGGGTCAACAAGACCATGGATTGCGTTGTCTTGCTGGTAAGACTTCAGGTTAACAAGACCATGGACTGCGTTGTCTTCCTGGTAGACGTCAAGTCAATAAGAACATGGACTGCGTTGCGTTGTCTTGCGGTAGACTCCGGGTTTACACGATTATCGACTGCGTTGTCTTGATGGTAGACCCAGGGTCTACAATACCATGGACTGTGTTGTTTTGCTGGTAGACTCCGGGTCGACAAGACCACGGATTTAGAAATTCAATTAAATCCCCCCTTCCACGCTTCTCTGAAGATAGAACGTGATGGCCTGATAGCGAGAAGACCCATATAATTTTAATCGGACATATACGCAGCGACAATTAATGAACATGAATGATGATACTATTAGTCGACAGTTCCACAACATGTCCTACAAATGAAAACTGTAGAGAGCTAAAATCTGAATTCAGACACCACGACAGACAGACTCATTAAAGCGATTCATGATCTCGAGCAATTTGCTGAGTATTTGATTGAAAACTGAACACCAAGACAGAAGAGAAGAAAACGAAGGGAACAAAAAAAAACACACACACAATAGAATTGTGTACGAATTATTTACGAATATTGCGAACAGACATGTAAACACTTAAAACAATAAATTGTCAGATTTACAGACAATAAAAAATTTACAAGAGAAATATGTCAAATCCACATATGGTCAAGCACATCCAGATAGGTGTGTCTAGATTGTTTAATTCCGATTTCTTCTCTGATGTTAACATGCATTACTTTATCTTGCCCTTATGTTGCTTTGTTATTTTCCTCAAGCATTTCATATCGGATGTCGTAATTTTCTGTTTTTGGGCTATTTTCAAAGGTTATGTTTAACGTTGCCACACTATCATTGTTTAGTCTTGTTGGTTGGTTGCGTTCGCCCGATAACTAAAGTATTCTAGAGTATCGTGGTAGGCTAGAATATTCCTCTTCATCATCTGCCCTTACAAGGACGTAGTGGACGTGTCTGCGTTGTGTTGTGGTTTGAAGTATTACTGTTATATTTGCGCCATTCGGCCCAACACATTCGACTTCAGCACATTTTTGAGTACTGGGTTGTCTTCCCTCTTCGATCCCTGCACGCTTGGCCAGACTAGACAGGTTAGTCTGTTACTGGAGGCACCACGGAGAGGTGGAGCAGGGTCTGCATGATTTTGGTTCACCGATCCTGGCGCAAGCCATCAGCTGTGGGTCGCTGACAACTTCCAGCTGTGGTGCTTAGTTTAGTCTAATGTTACATAAACAACAAGCCACCTTTTCATATTTTAGTCCAAATTTACATAAACCATAAGCCACATTTTCATATTTTAGTGTATTGTTACATAAACAACAAGCCACATTTTCATATTTTAGTCCATTGTTACATAAACCATAAGCCACATTTTCATATTTAGTCCATTGTTACATAAACCATAAGCCACATTTTCATATTTTAGTCCATTGTTACATAAACCATAAGCCACATTTTCATATTTTAGTCCATTTTTACATAAACCATAAGCCACATTTTCATCTTGCAGACTAATGTTACATAAACACAAGCCACCCTTTCATCTTACAGACCAATGTTACAAAAACCATAAGCTACACTTTCATCTTACAGACTAATGTTACATAAACACAGACCACACGTACATCCTGCAGACTACTGTTACATAAACAACAAGTCACACTTTCATCTTACATACTACTGTTACATAAACAACAAGCCACACTTTCATCTTACAGACTACTGTTACATAAACAACAAGTCACACTTTCATCTTACAGACTACTGTTACGTAAACAACAAGTCACACTTTCATCTTACAGACTACAGTTACATAAACAAAAAGCCACACTTTCATCTTACATACTAATGTTGCATAAACAACATGTCACACTTTCATCTTACAGACTATTGTTACATAATAACAAGTCACACTTTAATCTAACAAACTAATGTTACATAAACAACAAGCCACCCATCCTGATCTATGTCTTTCACGCAGGTCCTGTACAACTGTGCCCAGGTCAGAACGAGTCTATGGCCATATCCATTGGTCGAAACTCATTCAAGAACTTCTCTGTGTGCCTGACATCAGACAAGATGCCCGAGTTCAAGGTCAAAGGTGAAGTGAAGATCTCAGTAAACTTCACTCGCAGAAGTGACAGCTGCAGACACTTCTTGGCAACGATAACTATCTTTAAAACTGAGAAATTGTTGGAAACATTAAAGCTTACATTTTTTAACGAACACGGCAGTTTGGATTTCAACGTTGCAGTACAACCTGATTCACTTACCAAACAACCTGATCCACGTACGTCTTTACCATAAACGCCTTTATTCTTAATTCAATATTCATTCACTGTAGTTTCTTTCATTGACTAACATGACAATGGAGGGACATAACTCTTGATTATCTACTCACGATTTCGAAATATATTTATCGACCCATGACCATCATTATTATGTACCATATCGGCTGGCGTAGTTGAATAAGAAAACATTCAATATATAAAATTCATATTTATAGTTACACTATAATGAAGTAAATATGTTACAGTAATTGATGCAAGTTTCCATTTTTTCCATTCGTGTTTGAATAGTGTTTACGTTTTTACACTTGTTTATTTATCGTGTCGAACAAATAAGCAGAATCATTACAGAAAGGATGTTTACAAGCTGCAGAATTCTACTTTCTAATCTTGTTTTACTTCTACCTGAGTATGTGGGTGTGTTATTCTCAATGTTTGTGAATCTATGCAACATGGACCCACCCTTTCACCAATGCTGCCTGCATTCACACTTCTTGCTTTAGATGTAGCTGCTGACTTATCCTCGTTTGACAACGGGAAGTTTTCTCCTCGTCAATGTCGCATTTGATAGAGAATCTTGTTATGGCTTCTCTTGTGGCTTCTTGTACTTGTGTGATTGCAAGGAATCTATAATGTCGTCATCCTGCAATCTTGAATGTCGTCATCTTGCCATCTTTAATGTCGTCATCCTGTCACCGTTAATGTCGTAACCCTGTCATCTTTAATGTCGTAACCCTGCCATCATGGATGTCGTCATCCTGTCATCTTTAATGTCTTCATCCTGCCAACTTTAATGTCGTAACGCTGCCATCTTTAATGTCGTAACCCTGCCATCATGGATGTCGTCATCTTGCCATCATTAATGTCTTCATCCTGCCAACTTTAATGTCGTAACCCTGCCATCTTTAAAATCGTAACCCTGCCATCATGGATGTCGTCATCCTGCCATCTTTAATGTCGTAACCCTGCCATCATGGATGTCGTCATCCTGTCATCATTAATGTCTTCATCCTGCCAACTTTAATGTCGTAACCCTGCCATCTTTAATATCGTAACCCTGCCATCATGGATGTCGTCATCCTGCCATCTTTAATGTCGTAACCCTGCCATCATGGATGTCGTCATCCTGCCATCTTTAATGTCGTAACCCTGCCATCATGGATGTCGTCATCTTGCCATCTTTAATGTCGTAACCCTGCCATCATGGATGTCGTCATCCTGTCATCATTAATGTCTTCATCCTGCCAACTTTAATGTCGTAACCCTGCCATCTTTAATGTCGTAACCCTGCCATCATGGATGTCGTCATCCTGCCATCTTTAATGTCGTAACCCTGCCATCATGGATGTCGTCATCTTGCCATCTTTAATGTCGTAACCCTGCCATCATGGATGTCGTCATCCTGCCATCTTTAATGTCGTAACCCTGCCATCATGGATGTCGTCATCTTGCCATCTTTAATGTCGAAACCCTGCCATCATGAATGTCTTCACCTTGCCAACTTTAATGTCGTAACCCTGCCATCTTTCATGTCTTCATCCTGTCATCATGGATGTCGTCATCCTGCCATCTTGAATGCCGTCATCCTGTCATCTTCAATGTCGTCATCCTGTCATCTTTAATGTCGTAACCCTGCCATCTTGAATGTCGTCATCCTGTCATATTTAATGTCTTCATCCTGCCATCTTGAATTACGTCATCCTGTCATCTTTAATGTCGTCATCCTATATCTGGAATGTCGTCATCATGTCATATTGAATGCCGTCATCCTACCATCTATAATGTCTTCATCCTGCCATGAATAATGTCTTCATCCTGCCATCTTAATGCCTTCATCCTGCCATGAATAATGTCTTCATCCTGCCATGAATAATGTCTTCATTCTGCCATGTTTAATGTCTTCCTCCTGCCATGAATAATGTCTTCATCCTGCCATCTCTAATGTCTTCATCCTGCCATCTCTAATGTCTTCATTCTGCCATGTTTAATGTCTTCATCCTGCCATCTTGAATGTCGTCATCTTGCTATCTAGAATGTCGTCATCCTGCCACGAATAATGTCTTCATCCTGCCATCATGGATGTCTTCATCCTGCCATCTTTAATGCCTTCATCTTGCCATCTTAAATGTCGTCATCCTGCCATATATTATTTCGTCTGCCTCACGACTTATAACCGATTATTAAACTTTTGTGTGACCTAATAGTTCACCAATTTCAAGCTTACCATTGATGTGGTGAAATCATTTCAGCTGTTTTCTTTGTGAATAATTCAAAATTGGTGTAATTGCCAAACATACTTTTATCTTCTCGTTTCGTTTCATCAGAACATGGTTTGAATACCCCGGAACATACTCTCGTCAATTCCTCCAACTATCTAGCATAGATTTCATGAAATACGGCTCCCATGATTGCTAATCTCAATTTTTAAACAGGCTGATACACCCACTGTTGAAGGGAACTTCTGTCACGTGTGCTTGTGTTCTATTCTCCTGTTATTATTTGTTTCCAACTGTTAGGCTGCAATTTAAACACGTCTTGTAATTATGTTTTTTTCATTTAAAAATCATGATTACTTTGTTTACAGGTTCAGGTGGGATAGTGAACCTCCCACCACTGATACCAGAGAAACCAGCGATACTAGAGATAGATTACACTAAAGCAGCTGAGAGTGTCGGGGCGGCGGCCATTGCTGCAGCAGTTTTTCGTTTTTTTTATACTTTGTTATTTTAGATGAGGTGATAATTGTTTGTATATCGATATCGTTATTTGTAATGTTATATTTGTTATAAACAAGTGTATCATCATCATCATGTGCCATACTAGTTGGCATTGGCGATCATGTCCTTCCATAATCTTCTATCCACAGTGCATTGTATCAGTTCTGTTGTTGACTATTTCCATGCCATGACACCAAGCTATCCAGTATTTTCTCTCTTTGCCACCTCGATCTCTCTTTCCTTTTATTTTGCCAGTTGTAACCAAGTATTCCAACTTTCCTCTTCTCATGATGTGCCCGAAAAATGTTGATTGTTTCTTTCTGATGTTTTTTTAGGAGCTCCTTTTTTTGTTTTGGCTTCTTTGAGAACTTCCTCATTGGTCTTTTTAGCTGTCCAAGAAACTTTCAACATTCTTCTGAAAAATCTCATCTCTGTGGCCTCAAATCGCCTTTTCATGTGTTTGTCTATTGTCCATGATTCGCTTCCATAGGTCAGAATTGGTTCTATATATCACCGATGAACTCTCTTTCTTATTTCTATTGACATAGATTTATTGCATAATATATTATTCATTTTCTGAAATGCTATTTTGGCCTGAGCTATTCTGCTTTTTACTTCTGTGGTGCATCTTCCATCTGATGTTATTATTGTGCTCAATTATTTCAGACGTTGTACTTGTTTCAAGTTGGTCCTGTTTATTTTTATGCTGCATGATGGTGATGATTGTTTCTTCGACATGACCACTACTTCTGTTTTCTTACTATTCAGACTGAGACATTTCTTGTTGATTTCTTTTAATATAATGTCTATAATTTCTTGTAGTTCATTCACTGTCTCTGCTATTAAGACTGTGTCATCCATATATCGCAAATTATTTATAAAAAAAAAGTGTATAAACAAGTGTATTATAAACTATGATGAGTAAAACGAACATACGTTATATAACAAATATTATAACTTTGGAACATTTTTTTTTAAATTATGTTTCTCGTTTATTTAATTTACCACTTTTTCTGTGGTTGTCTATTTTGGCAAGCATAAGTTTACACATAAATACTGACAAGTATTTTCTCTACACGATGCCATCACTGCTGTCTACATTAAATCAACAACTTAATAACATTATGACTATGAACGTGTGATAACCGTGGAAGGTATCTTTATTTTTCAGGATTCCTAAAGAACAGAAATAAGTAAAAGAGCACACGTTTCAGTATTGCTGTAATAAAGAAATTACATTTTTATTCTCCCAACTGATTCATCAGCTTCATCGTGTGCCATACCGGTTTCAGTAGGCGATCTTGCCCTTCCAAAATTCTCTATCCACCGTACATCGTATTACTTCTGCTGTTGACTTGTTCCGTGCCATGACACCAAGCTATCTAATATCTTCATTCTTTCCATGTATTTTGCCAACTGTAACCAAGTATTACAACTATCATCTTTTTATCTTGTGCCCGAAAATTGTTGATTGTTTCTTTCTGATGTTCCGTAAGAGCTCACTTTTTCTGTTGGCGTCTTTGAGAATTTTCCCTTGGTATTTTTAGTTGTCCAGTGAACTCTTTACATTCTTCTGTGAGATCCCATCTCTATGGTCTCTAATCGTCTTTATATTTGTTTTCTACAGTCGATGAGCCACTTCCATATGCTAGAAATGGCTCTAAATAGCACCGATGAATTCTCTTTCTCACTCTTTTGACATAGGCTCATTTCGCAATATGTTTTTTTTTCACTTTCTGAAAGGCTATATTGTCATAGGTTATTCTGTTTTTTACGTATGTGGTGCATCAACAGTCTGGTGTTTTTATTGTGCTCCAATATTTGACGCTCTGCACTTGTTTTATTTTTGTCCCGTTTATTTTTATATTGCATAGTGGTGATGATTGTTTCTTCGATATTACCATTATGTCTGTTTTCTTACTGTTCAGACTGAGACCTTTCTTATTGATTTCTTTCACTATTATGTCTATCATTTATTGTAGCTCATTCATCAACTCGTCTATTAAGACTGTAATCCGTATATCGCAAATTATGTATGGTGTGACCGTTGACTTTCTCTTCTGTCTACTATTAATCCCATAATAGTTTCGCTGAAAGTGGGAACAAATCCAGCGACAGAATACAGCTTTGTCTAACTCCCTGTATTATTTTGGAAATATCCTGTTTGTTGCCAATTCATGTTTTTATGATTCTCAATTCCTTGCCATCAATGTTTAATTTATCCAACATATTGATTATTTCCACATGCTTTACTTTTTCAAATGTCTTTGTGTAGTCTATAAAGCACATATATAGATATGTCTGTACCTCTATAGCTCTTTCTATCAATGTTCTTTGGTTGAATTTTGCTTTATTGGTGCCCTTTCCTTCCACAAATCCACATTGTTCCACAATTATTTCTGGTTTATTTTGTTCCTTACACATCTCATGATGATTCGTAGTAATGTGTTGGTCATATGACTCATGAGACTAATAGTGTGATGGTCTTCACAATTAGTAACGACTGACTTTTTCTGGATGGTTACAACAAAATAATGTTAGTAGATCTTCGGGTATATGTCCACTATTATATATGTCATTGAGTAGTTTTGTTATGATTTGTGCTCCACAGCTCTCCTAATCTCTTTGATTTTATTATATTGGGACCTGGAGCTTTGCCTCATTTCACCTGTTGAATTGCCTCTTGCACTTCACTCTGCATTATTCGTGGTTCTTCGCCCCTGTTTGAATTGTCTAGCTCTGGTGTTTCATCATCATAGAGTTGACTGATATATTATGTTCATCTTTCAATAATCTTCACTTTTCCCATTATTATATTTCCTTACTTTGATTTCACACGTCCTGAAACTTTTACTTCTTTTCCCTCCGGTTATTTCGTTACTAATTGTACATAACGTGTGTGTCTTTTGTTGTTGTTTTTTTCATTTCTTCACTTGTCTGCTTTATCCTTCATCTGCTTCTCTGCATTTGTGTTGGAATTAATTGTGCAGTCATTTGTATGCCAGTTTGTTTTTTCGTATGTCTTCGTCTTTTGTCCCTTAGTTCTAGTATTTTTTTTCTGTCACCCATTTCCTCTTCTTAATGCTTTTAATAACTGGTATTACTTCTTTTGATGTTTATTGAATCGATTACCTGAATATTTTCCTCTGCTCCTTAATGCTCGGTACATTTTTCTCAATAGCATTATATCTATTCTGTACTATCGTACTGTATGTATCACTCATCTGTTATCTACTCTACGCATATCTAGTCCTAATTTTATATTTTTTGAGGATTTTTGTGTCTTCTTCAGTTTTATTCTCAATTTTCCAACTACTGGTACATGCTCACTATTGCAATCTGCTCCTGGTCTAGTTTTAACAGATAGTAGGTCATTCTTGAATCTTCTCTGTACCAGTATAAATAGATTTGATTGTGTACTTTTCTGTCTGGGCTGTGCATGTCTATGACCCTCTACTGTTTTACTCGAAATAGGTGTTATCTATAATCATTACATGTCTCTTTGCCAAATCTATCAATCTATCTCCTCTCTCATGTGAATCTCCATGGCCATGTCATCCAGACACATTTTGTACGTTAGCTGTTCCTACCTTTGCATTAAGATACCTAATATAAAAGTTACATCTTGGATTTACTGTGTTCCTTAGCCATCTCTAGTTCGTTGTGAAAGGTGTCAATTTTTTCTTCTTTACTGTTACTTGTTGGTGCATAAACTAAAGTACGTTGATATCATTGATCTTCCTCTAAATTTCACTAGCAAAATTCGATATGGAAGCAGAATTCATGTTGGCTAATCATATTTATTCATCCGTTTGAAACGTTTACATCAATTATTTCATAGTTTTTTTTTTTTTTTATATGAAGATACATTAATTTTAAATACAAAATAGGCATCAAATCTCAAGGTAAATGTGTTGTATTTTAGAAACGTACATTGAAGTTAGACCTTCAAGATAGGGCAGGATTTCATACAAATAAATACGCTTGTAATGGGTCAAATAAGAATGAGAGAAGGAAAATATATAAGTATAAAAGCATGGGACAAGTATACATGTTTTTACATTCATACCATTGCAGATATTCTTCTATATGTGTTTGATATTTCTTAACTATCATTTCGTTTCCTTTATTTATTGTTTGTATTCTACGCAAAACATTGTACTAACGCAGCAATCCTGTGATTACAAATCTAAATTATTTCTTTTGTACAACAGATTTCAAAGACCCAAATATAAAGAGAATTGTCCAAATTATTATCTCTCGTTCAGAGTACAGCGCATATATATATATATTTTATGCTTTACTTTATAACTTAGTTCCTTTTAATTTATTACCATATAATGAGACAACAATAGAATATCAGCATTTCAAGTGCTGCAAATAAGTGTTTCATTTATCTCTCTCTCTCTCTCTCTCTCTCTCTCTCTGCGATCAGGACTCAATCAGAGTAGGATTCCAGACTCTCACATGAAGTCAGCTGTCAGGCTAAGTGTGTTGATCGCCCCCACAGACAGAACATCACATTTAGAGTCTGCCAGATCCACTCTGATTGAACACCCGTTAATACGTTGCACAGTGTTCTGCGCCAGTGGCCCAGTGCATCCGATTTCAGCCAGAATTTTATTAAAGTTTGCTTTCCTTAGCCTTTGATTGTCCCCAATCTTCCTGCAAGGCAGCAGATTGTATTTTCTGTTGGGGGATTCTGCCCTTAGATAGTCGGCCCTCCCAGGTTTACGAGCACCATCTGCCCGAGTCACTAGAGGTGACTAACACAGACATGCACACACTTTACATTTTATATGTAATTTCTAATTCCGTTCAATATAAATTCCAAATTGCTGTTTTGTACACACTATGTATCATAGGACGTTATACTAAATGTGTTAAGCATAAAGTGAGAATTTTCTAAATTCTGTCATCTTACAGATAAAAGACCTTATGAACAAGTTCAAGTACAGATCACAGCTCTTTGTTTTCATCTCGATGCGACATTTTAGTTCCTGGAAATACTGCTGCCTTTATTCATGAAGATGTCCGGAGCCTGGTTCAATCCACTCATTTTTAAGTTTGGTATTTTATGGAAGAGGTTTCAAGTTGTGACATCAAAACCAAAACATAAAATTGTTAGACAAAGTAAATATTTGTGTATGAATGTTATTCTGGTAGTTAATGCTCCCAGCAAAAATGATCAAAGATTGGCAAATCTGATAGTTTTGGAAGATGCATTATTCTTTATTTAGCCAGATACATCATCATCATCATCATCATCATCATCATCATCATCATCATAATCATCATCATCGTGTGCCCTCTCCGCAACGAAGGTTGGCTACCATGGATCGCCATTCTACTCTGTTTCTTGCTTTGATGGTGCAGGCTGACATAGATTGATTTGTCCATCTTTTGATGTTACTCGTCCATGTTAGTCTTGGTCTGCCTCTGCCTCTTTTGCCTTGTATTTTTCCTTTCAATACTACTTTTAGTAGGCTGTTGTGTCTTTTAACATGCCCCAAAAATGTAATTTGTCTTGTCTTAATTGAGTTCAGCAGTTCTCTTTTTATTTTCAGTTGTTTTAAAACTTCATCGTTTGTTATCTTTTGTTTCCATCCAATTCTACCTATTCTTCTATAAATCCACATTTCAAAGGCTTCATTTTCTGTTCTGTTTTCTTGTCTAGTGTCCATGTTTCTGCACCTTACAGGAATATTGAGAAGATGTAACTTGTTGCCATTCTTAGTTTCAGCCCTGCTGATATTTGTTTTGTTGTTAGTATATTTTTCATGGCATTACAATTACTTTTTGCCATACCTATTCTTTTGTTTATTTCAGTTTTGCATTTTCATCATTGGTTATAGTATGTCTGTCCTAGGTAGTTGTAACTCTGGACTGTCTCCAGATGTATTCCCTCAACTGTGATATTTAATTGTAGTCTTGAGAATTTTCTTTGTTTATGATCATAGGTTTAGTCTTTTTTATATTCATTTCTAGTTCATATTTTTTGCTTGTTGTGTTTATCACATTAAGCAATTGTTGTAGTACCCAGATACAGTAGCCACTAATTAACTAGATGCAGTGTCCACTATTTAGTCAATTACAGTAGTCACTATTTAACCAGATTCAGTATTCGCAGTTTAGCCAGATACAGCATTCACCATTTAGCCACAAGTTTTTAAAAAATGTCAGATATAGCTTCCATCTGTTTATTTCTGACCACGCCGTTATCTGTCATGATCTCACTGTTACATTAAGTAATCACTCAAATTATATTCATTAGTTTTTTTAATGTTATTTTCTCTCTTTATGTCTCATCATGTGTGTATTCTTCCTGCTCCTTATATTGTTTATTAGCTCGTGACTTCGTTATACATCCTTCTATGTCTCGTGAGTATAAATATTATCATCAAGTTACGTCAATGATCATATACCGTCTTCTGTCTGAAACTATCGGAGAGTAACTAACACCTTTGAACGTAAAATATATTTTTGTTACATGTTTCAGCAACAATATGTAACTAATATAACATATATAAATATAATTGTTCTCAAATATTTCCCGTAACAATGACTGGCGCCCTGTCACTCACTCTAGGATATCTGCTTCACTCTCGATCCTGCAAATATGATATTAATCTAATACACGGCATTTGTTACAATTTCAGTCATTTTAGATTCTTCTACTTGTCGCTGCAACGTAATTTATCCATGTTTTTTCATTGCCTATGTTAATTTATTTTCTATAACTAGTCCCTGTCTTTTGGACTCGATGTTAACAATACTACCATCTTGTTCATCTCGACCTATCTTCTCCACGAGCCGCCGGTCACTTTCCACTTTGCTCCGAACTAAAAATTTCCGATTCTCTCTCTCTCCCTCCTGCGATCAAGACTCAATCAGAGTAGAATTCCAGACTCTCTCATGAAGTCAGCTGTCTGTTTAAGTGAATCGATTGCCCCATATAGCTATTTCCGATTCTAGCACTCATATCTAACGTCATTGAACGTACTATCCGCTTTGAGACCACTCTCTCAATATTATTATCCCCTTCTCACTTCATTATTTGATCCTAGTTTTATACATCATAAACCATTACCTTTACATTACCCTCCTTACACTTTTACATATTGAGACTCTACTATATTTACTCAACTCTCTCATTACTCAACATCCAGAAAGAGTCATTTGATTGGAGATGTTACCCAGTAACTGAAATAGAAGGAACATGTTCACTGTTACACCCAAATTGGTCTACCTCTGTGGATCAGCAAATGGAGGATTCGATCCTGGTTTGGAAGCAGCTCACCAAAGACAGCTGGAAATGGCTCTGCAGACCAGGGAACAAAAAGACAGAAATGACTGGACTTTTTAAATCACACACTTATCATTACTTGGCCTTTTCATTTATCAGTTTAATATCCCCAGGTTCTGTCAAGGGAAAATGGAGCGTTCATGTCTCTGTAGCGTTTGAGGTGCGAATGGGGTCGGGTCTGCTTTTTCACTATTCCAGATCTGCTTCTGAATCTACCTGTGATGGTCGTGTTACATGTGTACACCGTTTGCTAGTTCAATCTTTTACTCCCATTTCTCTGAACTGTATTTTATTGATTTTTAAGAGGAAGCGAAAGCAGAAAATATTTTAGCCTCAACGTCTTCACTACAAAAGGCATCAACATTGTCATTAAAATGTTGCGATCCTTCTGGGAAATAACTTTAAATGGATCCAGTGATATAAATGGAACTTCTGTCATTTAACTACAATTTCTGAGAGCTTTTCATGCGCATTTCTACGGGCGTAAATTCTTCTGCTCCTAACATGCCTCTTTAGCTTATATAGGGAGGTCAAAAAGTAATGCACACCAATTTTTTTCTCGGAAACTATTCGGGCAAAATGTGTGAAATTTTCACAGATTGTAGCTGAACATCCCCTTTACACTACCTATTTTTCAACATAATCTCCGTCCAAGCGTATTGCCTTACGCCAACACGAAACTAGGTCATGAATGCCTCGTTTGTACCAAGTTTTGTCCTGCTCGCGTAGCCATTTTTTAACTGCACGGATCACATCCTCATCATTGTCAAAGTGTGTCCCACGCAGGAATTTTTTGAGTGGTCCAAACAGATGGAAATCTGAGGGAGCCAGATCAGGGCTGTAAGGAGGATGGGGCAGTACAGTCCAACCTAATTTGTTGATTGCTTCCCGTGTTACCAGACTTGTGTGAGGGCGTGCATTGTCATGTTGAAGCAACAAATCTGCAGATGGCTTATTAGGCCGAACTCTGTGGAACCGATGTTTGAGTTTTGTCAGTGTATTGATGTAAGCTGTCGAGTTGATTGTCTCACCTCTTGTCATTACATCAACAAGAATCACACCATCAATGTCCCAGAAGACAGTGATCATCACCTTTCCGGCTGATGGAGATGTTTTGAATTTTTTTCTTTTTGGTGACTGCGCGATGATGCCATTCCATTGACTGCATTTTTGTTTCAGGCTCATAATAATGTGCCCACGTTTCGTCACCGGTAACAATTTTTGACAAAAACATTTCTCCTTCAACACCGAAACGCTCCAACAATTCAGAACAGAATGTTTTCCTTTGAACTCTGTGATCATTTGTTAGGCACCGAGGAACCCATCTAGCGCAAATCTTTGAATATCCGAGAGTTTTAAAAATTGCGATTGCACTTCCCTTGCTGACTGTAAGCTGCAATGCCAATTGCTGACTAGTGATACGCCTATCCTTACGAATAATGGCATCAGCCCGGTTTAACATGTCTGTGCTGGTAGCCGAGGCAACACGTCCAGAACGCGGTATATCATGCAGCTCCACTCGTACACTTTCTGCAGCTTTAATACTCTGAACCCAGCGACTAACTGTGCTCCTATCGACTGCAGAACATTTGTACACTGCACACAGTCGTTTATGAATGTTTGCCACAGTTTCTTTTTCCGCAACCAGAAATTCTATGACAATTCGCTGTTTGTAACGGACATTGTTGACAAGCTCCATTTTAACGGTTCATAGATTGCGTAATATTTATCATAATGCTGTGCAATTTGGTGCACATAGTTGGAACATGTCATATTCCAAGTGTGCAAAATTTCATATTCCTATCTTTATTATTAGCCGAGAAAAAAATGGGTGTGCATTACTTTTTGACCTCCCTTCAGTATATCTATTTCAACATTGTTTTCTTGCATCAGAAACGTTGGAGTATTCAAGGGGATGTAAATCTTTATCTATCAAAGGTCATGAAACAAGCGGTAGTCCCCGATTGACAATCTTTCATTAATTGAATTAAGGAACCAGGTAAATTTGTAAACGTTTGGTTATGTTTAAAAGTTTATGTTCAATACGTCACAATTATTACATGTTTAAACGTTGTTTACATCTTGTCTTTAAATTGAAATATGTTGTAACATTTTCTAATTGAAGATTTCTGTAAGCTCAACATAAGTATTTAATAACAGTCTGAGAGGTTGGCACATTTGCCTCACCAAAAAAAAAACAGGAATCTGTGAAACCAACGCTGAGGTGAAACTGCTTCTCATCAGTAATAATCATATCTCACCTCCCATTTCCCATAAAAGAGACAAAATTACATCGCGTGGTAGTCACCGACCTTCAAAGTGTAAGGAGTTTTGTTGGTGATCAACGTCCGTATCGTCTTAGGTGTTCATAAAGTAGTGACATCAATTCTTTGCTCTAGTTTTAGCGGCAAATTAAAATTGTGACTGCTCCATTTAAGATCTCATCTGTTTTATTTTTGTTTTGTAATTTGTAATATTGCAATCATCGTAACAAATTGAGATTTCCTTTGAGTGCAACAATGTCACCTCCACATGGTTTCTGAGATCCGTGCTGCAAGCCCACTACACCTTGAGGACATTGTTCGTGCTTCCTGTGAGCGAATCCCTGCACAATACACCAAGTCCATGCCACGAAATGCTTCCAACTTATTGAAGCTGTTTAATGTTTCTTCAGCTATAATATGTAGTGACGAAAAGGTGTTTATTTCTCTCTTGGCCATATCAATGTTAGCACAGTTGGGTTGCTTTGTTTTTAATGCCTGTGCTGTGAAACAATTACAGAGGACACAACAAGGGAATCATTAAGGTCATTCTAATCATTATTCCTTGGTAATATCTGACAAGTTGTCGATTCGCTTTATAAATATCTCATTTGACAAAGTATTAAAGGAAATGTCCTTGGCAGCTCTTTTGTTGCCCAAAGCAGAAACTATGATTTTGCTGCATGTTATTAAAGTTTTACAGTCCTTGTTACGGTTTTCTGGACTTTATATTATTATCGAGATTTTTTCTCATTTTTAACGGTTTCATTCATTTCTGCACAATATACTCGTATATGAACACAAAAAAACGCTGTGATTAATTGCTTCTTTTCGAGACATGTACATAGAAGGCTAACCGACAGATAAGGAAGGAAATGAGAAGAAAGAAGTAACGCTTAATATGAAAACATCAAATGTCAAAACAAAGCTTAGATGTTATTTTACAAGCTCATGTCCTGACACGTCGATTAGTTAGGCTGAGACAATGCACGTACAGCGATCCAAATACATCAACACTTCGATTGTTAACTGCTTCAACAATGTTAGGCGGTGACGTTGATTTGTAGAAATGGCAGACTGAAAACTAAGCTTTCTACGAGTCCATGGGTGTGTTAAACATGCCAAAAATGTATTACATAAATATACAGGGTGTTTTTAAAGTTGCAGTGCAGTGAATTTCTACTCTCGGAAGAAAAAAACGTCACCAGAAATGCGGCTAACTAATGCGTCACACAAATTGTAAAATAAATGGTATTATTCAAATATACTTGACTGCTATCGGCGAGCTTATAATGGGTAATGTTGGTATTAACACAATAAAGTTGTGCCTAAAGCATATGTTGAAAATGTCCACCACGGGCCTCAAGACATGTCGTGATTCGTCTTTCCATATTCGCGAAAACCTTCAGAATAATGCCTGGTGATATTTGTTAATCTTGTCTACTATTTCAGTCTTTAGGTCATTAATTGTCTGCGGATTATTTTCATAAACTTTCCCCTTCAATGCCCCCCACAGATAATAATCTGGGGGTGTTAGATCTGGTGAACGAGCAGGCCAGATTCCACGTGAAATAATGCGATTTGCAAATATGCTTTCTAAATAATTGAGTGTTGTTGTGGCTGTGTGTGCTGTTGCCCCATCCTGCTGAAACCAGGATTCCATAATTTCCCGTTCTGTAAGGTGTGCTATGAACGGTTCCAGAATTAAAGTACGGTAACGTTCTGCATTTATTGTTTCATAAAAAAATATAGGTTCTATTATCCGCATACGACTATAGCGCACCACACTCCGACTTTTTGATCGTAAAGCGGCACTTGATGAAATTCATGGGGTTTTCACTGCTCCACAGCCGATTGTTCTGACTGTTCACATAACCGGATAAATGAAACCAGGCCTCATCAGTGAAAAAAGCGACGTCAAGGATGGCAGCGCCATGTTCATAAATAAAATTCTGAAACCACATGCAGTAGTTTAAACGGGATCATATTCTCTTTCTTGGAGTTGAGACAATTCAGTTAATTTGTATGGACTATAGTGTAGTTCACTTCTTAAAACCTTGTAAACAGAACTCTTAGATATTTGCACCTGTTGAGACAAGTGGTTTAAAGATGCATTTGGACTCATTGTAATTCTGTCTTGGAGTTCCATAATTTGGTCTTGTGAAATTGAAGGTCTTCCAGATCGGTATGCATCTACCACACTACCGGTTTCACGAAACTTTTTGATCAATTTTGTAACAGAATTTCGGTGAGGGACTTGTGAGTCTGGAAATTTCCTCACGAATTGTCTAATGACCTCATCCGTATATTTACCGCCATTACGAAAGACATGCTCAACCAGAAATACCTGTTTTCAATCGTCAACACCATTTCCTTCAAGCAATGAGACAGTGAAAGTAGCGTAGTGCCCGTCCTTTACGTAAATAAAACCTTAAAGGAAGCAGCGGTTTGTTCATAAATGTGGTTTACAAAATTGTGGTACGTAGATGATGATTACGTCATTTACTGAATATTAGAAATATTCACTGCACTGCAACTTTAAAAACACCCTGTATCTCTATGCATGGTTTGATTGGCTATCATTTTGGACCGAATACTGCGCATAGAAAGAAAATCATATTTGTCCAGGTCTGACGACCACCCGTGACCTGTTCTAATTGTTGGTTGTTTCTGAGACACTTACCTGCGCTCTCTTTGATAATGGTTCTACATTCATGGGTTTCTTTCCATCTTCATCGTTTTCGTTTACTTTCTGGTCTCTATATAAAAACATCTTAATATAAATTACGGAAGGTGTCAGTTTTTGTTATACTTATTCACGTACAAATAAGATAAACATCAAGGCTCTTCCACTGAACATACAACAAACTACATTTACAAATATATGCATTCAACAACAATGGTTTCCTGGAATTTCGAACGCTAAAGGGTGCAGATGTTTTCTTTCTGGTCTACATACAACGCGGTATATGGTATTTTGTTTAATTGTATGTTTTTGTTATCTATTGGCTTTTTCTCTTTGCCATCTCCTCTTGCAATTGGATTACATTTTTCAGAATCAATTTTAGTATTTCACAAAAAATATACTTTATTTTTTTCGTCTCATGTGAGATTCAATTTAATTTGTTTTCAAGATCACTTGGCACAACAAGCTAGAATTTATTAAATTATTGCACAGCCAATTAATAATCGTCACATAATATTATTCAATTTTAAATAAAAATATGTATTCTAGAGTACACAAATTGATGTTGTTGGTTTGTTGGCTTATACAATTTTTTTTTTAAATACATTTTTTTCTTGTTCAGAAACGAGTTTGACTATTTTGTTTATGTTCAATAGCGTATCCAAACATAGTAAATGTGTGGTAATAAACAGTCAAGCAATAATAATAGGTTAATGGTTGGTGCAGCATTTATATAATTGCCTTGATTATTCAAATGTGGCGTGGACTGCAAGTTTGTAATCAGTATAATTCATCTAACGTACACAACCACACATACCCATACATGCATACATACATATATATATATATATATATATATATATATATATATATATATATATATACACACATGTGTCTGTTGTTAAAACATGCATTCTCACATGCGAATGAAGTATGCTAACTGCATGCTAGATCTGATGGTCGGTTGTCCAGTCTCTCAAGACTAAAGGCAAGGTCTAAGGTCAGACATATCTCTATTAGAGATCTGTTATTTGCTGACGACGCTGCACTTGTCACGCAAAGTCAGGAAGAACTCCAGAGCATGGTACATCGCTTTTCACATGCCTGCCGAGACTTCTGTCTAACAATAAGTTTGCAGAAAACTAACATACTCGGTCAGGACGTCGAAGTAACACCTGAAATCTCTGTCGACAACTATAAACTTGATATCGTGCGGCAGTATAACTACCTGGGGTCCATCATCAGCGACAGACTATCTTTAGATAAAGAAATTAACACTCGTATTGGTAAGCTGCTACCACCTTTGCCGTCTTTTTAGGCGTTTCTGGCAAAACAGCAAACTGACAATTAAAACAAAGGCAACAGTGTACAATGTCTGCATAATTAGTATCCTCCTGTATGACAGAAAATCTTGGACAACCTATGTAAAGCAGGAGAGAAGGCTAAATGCATTCCATATGCGATGTCTACGCCGTATTCTTGGTATTACCTGGAAGGATAAAGTGACAAATGTGGAGGTCATGATTTCCACAGGCCTCCCGAATATCTACACGCTGCTCAAACAACGTAGGTTAAGCTGGCTTGGCCATGTACACCGTATGAAAAATGGCCGCATACCGAAAGATATATTCTACGGACAACTGGCAGATGGTAAAACAACTAGGAGCATCCAAAACGTCGATAGTAGATGTGTGTAAACGCGACATGAAGACTCTGAACATAAACCCTGCAGCATGGGAAGACATAGCTGCAGACCAAAATCTATGGAAACACACTCTAAATGTTCACCTCAAAATAAAGAAGCAGATATATTCATAGAGAAAGCGAATATACGACGAAAGAAAAAATATTTCTAGAGGTGCTGAAAAATCCATAGTCCACTATGACTGATTGAGGCTACTATATGTGTCTGTGTGGATCGGTATGTATATATGAACTTTGAAATTGTCACAAGAGTATGCCTGTCTAAGATGAGCTTACGGTTCATGCCATGTAAACGCGACGAAACACTTGTCACTTCCTGTCACAGGCCCATGTCTCTTTCAGCCATCAACTCATTAATTCAAAGTAAGTCTACAGTAAGTATTGTGCCCAATCCACAGGTGCTACATTGAGGAAGTAATCAGGATGTGAGAATGAAACATAGACAATGCCACCTGTAAGGGCCATATGGTAGTTAATTAACATAGCCATAACTCAAACGTCACAATGGACCTCACGCCTTTTAGGGTCATGCGTCAAGGATGACAATAATATTGATCTGATCTTGACAGACAATTAAAGCTAAGTTTTCTGACATTGTTTCCAAGTGGGCACTTAGGTGGAAGGTAAACCTCCGGTATTTAATTGTTTGTTTATTCTCGGATTTTTTGGTCAAGTACAATTTGATGCACGAAGTCGTAGTCATGTCTTTTTTGTGTTCTTGGTTTGAAAGAGACTGATACCGACTCACAGAGAGGGTATTAATAATACTCAAATGTCCACACACATTATTAGAAACGTAATTTAGATTTAAGAATTTGTGTAATAAAATAAAGCAGAGAATATCTAATTCTCGAAGGTAGCAACAATAGAGTTGACACTGAAGCATCTTTGATGAAAAGCAGGAACACCAGAGCTAGAACGATCCTAAATTTAAAAAAGTTATTGAACGAACAGAGGCACAATTCGAACACTTGCTACGAGCTCGATTTAACATGTGTCAAGGATGAAGAAATCTTCTGTTTATTCTCTCATTCGTCATTTAAAATTTAGCAATCATGATCATATATAACGTACTCGAATCGTATGCCCAAAATTCACATTCTACAATAAGGCACGGCTTGAATATTTAGATGATTACCTCCCCTTACATGATACAATTCTATTCATTGAAAATACTTGACTGCACAGACTAGTATTATCATAACAAGTTAAAATAATAATCACACAACTTCAGCATTTAGTGGGGAATTTAGCAATGGCCAGAAATGCATGCAATACACAATGTGCTGTTATAGTTTGTCTGTTCTTGTTCTTAACTATTATTTTGTGTGTTCAAAAAGGCTTTGTTATCTTCTAAAGCTAGATCTTTCATGAACTCAATTATCGCTCCATAAAGTCCATGTTATCAGTAGCGGAAACGTGCAAAAATCCATGGTATCTGTTGCGGCGACGTGGTAAAGTCCATGCTATCAGTAGCGGCGACGTTGTAAAGTATATGGTATCTGTAGAGGTGACGTGGTAAAGTCATGGTATCTGTAGCGGTGACATCGTAAAGTCATGGTATCTGTAGCGGCGACGTGGTAAGGTCATGGTATCTGTAGCGGCGACGCGGGTAAGGTCATGGTATCTGTAGCGGCGACGTGGTTATAGTCCATAGTATCTGTAGATGTGACGTGGTAAAGTTCATGGTATCTGTAGCGTCGACGTGGGTAAAGTCCATAGTATCTGTAGATGTGACGTGGTAAAGTCATGGCATACGAGTATGTAGCGGTGACGTGGTAAAGTCCATGGTATCTGTAGAGGTGACGTGGCAAAATCCATGGTATTTTTAACGGTAACGTGGTAAAGTCCATGGTATCTGTAGAGGTGACGTGGCAAAATCCATGGTATCTTTAACGATAACGTGGTAAAGTCCATGGTATCTGTAGAGGTGGCATGGTAAAGTCCACGATATCGGAAGAGATGTGGTTAGGTCATACACCAGAACAAATTACAAATTGATGATGGTAGGAAGTTCATTGTTAAGATTTAGTACACTCCCGTTGACACTTATTGACTTTCAACATAAATATATACTTCATCCGTGTCATAAAATTGCAGGTTATAAACCTTTTGACAAGATATGTAGATATAATCATCAATCAGGTCGCAGGTCCTTTGCAGAACGTTACATTAATCACCTACCGCCTGAAAAGAATCTCTGTCTCTAGCCAAATCTCCAACACTTCTATTGTCATATCCAACGTCTCCTTGATTTTTTTAAACCACCTTCTCCCTGATGCGTCGCCTGGAACCATAAAAATGTAAAGTAAAGTACCCCGTCACGCCAAGTGGCGTACAGGGAATATGGTGTTAGTGATCATAAATTTTACAGACCTTCAGCACATGATTTTTGGGGTAACGTGGTCGGTATTAAGCCCGTGCGGTTTTACTTTCCCAGAAAAAACCGGTACCCATAAAAGGTTGGGTGAACCTTGAAGCCGTCGATTGGGATCGAACCCTACCTCTTGTCCTTTTTAGTCCAGTTCACTGACCACTGAGCTATCGCGGCTCCCGCCTGGAACCATACCCTCCATTATTTATTCTTTCCAACTCACTTTGTCTTTTGACATAGCCATATTATTTTAATTTCCTCTGCAGAATGGTGTCTATATGCTAATCGTTTTAATTATTAAATCTTATAATATGTCTTATCGTTCTTTCATTATCCTAGGTATTGTAAGGATTTATATGTAGCATTATGTTTTGAATGAATCAATTTTCTTCCTTGCTGTTTGCGAGATTGTCATTAATTCACATCCGTATGTTGCTATATCAGGAAGATACATGTCCTTAGTAATGTTAATGTTGCTGTGTTCCTGGTATTGCTGCAGACGTTTAATTTGTATGTTGCTACTGCTAATCTCCTTTTGGTCTCTTACTGACAGACCCCATTGTTAATTACTATAGATCTCAGATACTCGTAGTTTGTTACAATTGTACATACAATACGATGTGTAAATTAGTATATTACACTGATACAAAATAGCCACGATATTTGATCGTTATGATACCGGTTTCACAATCAGGCGAACGTTCGGTCATTACAAACAGTGACAAGGAACTGTATTACTTTCATTGGTTTGACAAT
This sequence comes from Megaustenia siamemsis, assembly GCA_032433765.1. Lineage (NCBI taxonomy): Eukaryota > Metazoa > Mollusca > Gastropoda > Stylommatophora > Ariophantidae > Megaustenia > Megaustenia siamemsis. Next base: position 12,589,861 of record JAVIAB010000126.1, read on the forward strand.
AAACAAACTTATAATTTGTAAAATATATATATATATATATATGTAAATGAAACCCTTAAACTTTACATTAGGTAACAAATTAATGGGGAAGTTAATTATGATGAATTGTTTAAAATGTTGTTGCACTTGCACTTATAGGGTGCGCACTTTAGACTAAGTAAATAATTCAAGTGGATAAATCTTAACCAACAACTCCAGCGCATATACCATCCCTATTATGTCAAAATTCTTCTTCTGCTTCCTTCCAACTCCCTGTTGAGTATAAGTCTTCAACAATCACTTTCCAAGGCGTTCTCTTTCTTGCCATTCGTTCAAGATCATTCCATGTTTTCCCCATCATCTTCATCTCTACTTCCATCTGTCTTCTCCAAGAATAATTTAGTCTTCGTCTTTGTGTTTGTCTTTGGGGATTTCAATAAAGAGCATGTCGTGTAATACTGTAAGTTGGCTTCCGCATTGTATGTCCTATCCAGTGTCATCGTCTTCGCTGTATCTCTTTATCCACTGGTATTTGACTGGTGAAAAAAAAAAAAGTAAAGTGCCCCCGTCACGCCAAGTGGCGTATAGGGAATATGGTGTTAGTGACCATACATTTTACAGACCTTCAGCACATGACTTTTGGGGTAATGTGGTCAGCATTATGCCCGTGCCGCTTTACTTTCTCAAAAAAAAAATCCGGTATCCATTTAAGGTTGTTTGAACCCGGAAGTTCACTAACCACTGAGCTATCGCGGCTCCCATTTGACTGGTACTTTCCATAATTTTACGTTGGTGATTTTGTCATGCCATTTCCATCCTTTTATTGTGCTTAGATCTCCATTAATGAAAGTCTGTATCTTTATGATTGTCATTTTTGTTGTTTTCTATGTATCAAAGCCATGTAATAGTATTGACGTAACATTGAAATGGAATTTTTATTTTTTTTTTTTAATTTAAACTAATTTCTTTGAATTTCCATTTGTTTCCTAGTACAACGAAAGTTCCCCTTGCTTTTTGCATCGTTATTTTGCCTCATTCTCAATTCCTCCTGCTTTATTTAAATTACTACCCTGATCTATGTGAGATTGTACGTTAAGAAGATGTGTATCTCTTATTTGTACGTTAAGTAGATGCATATCTCTTTTTTTTTGTTTATTGCCAACTGCATTAATTGTCTAATTTTGGACTTATCTCTTATTTATTTTGAGTCCCAGCTGTGGTGATCTCACTTCAAGCATGTTTATTTTATCTCGCATCTGTTGATGATTATATGATACCCTTTCGACATTGTGGAACATGTAGTAGCCTTAAGATATAAAGGCAGTACACATTTATTTTATAAACATCAATGGGCAACACATTATGTGGGGTATTACTTCAAATATGTCAGCTATATAATATGTGGCACATTATCCCAACTATATGTCGGCAACACATTATGTGGGACATTATCACAACCGTTTCCCAACAACACATTATGTGGGACATTATCACAACCGTTTCCCAGCAACACATTATGTGGGACATTATCACAACCATCTCTCAGCAACACATTATGTGGGACATTATCACAACCGTCTCTCAGCAAAACCTTATGTGGGACATTATTCCAACTATCTATCAGCAGCACCATATATGTGACATTATTACAACTATATGTCAATAATAACAAGCTTACAACCTTCACAGACTGATATAGCTCCCAAACATTGAATATTTTGCTTCACCTGACTACTAGACAGACATACATGGATGGATACAATGGTGGGGACCGCAATCATCTTTACAGACAGCCAGCAATGAACACAGTATTACAGCTGCGTTATTGCGATACAATACTTGCAATTATTATCACTTTCAGATACTTATTTAGTTCATTTCTCTGCTCGTATCTATATTGGAAGGAGTAAATACACTTTTTAATCTGAATACACGAAACAAATTTAGTAAATGTGGATCAAACGTTAGTAGCTATTTCAATTAAATGGATACATAAATGGTAATAAATACATGGATAGTATATATATATATATACACACAAACACACACAGAGACACATGCACATTTAAATGTCAGAAGCCTGAAAAGTCTAGTTAAAACATAAGGAATGTAACTTATATATTTTTGGTAAGGAGATTTGTTTAGACAGAGCATTGTTCATCTTGTAATTTAGATATTTGTTACAGCTCTCTTCTCTCTCTCTCTCCATCCATCCATCCATCCATCCATCCATCCATCCATCCATCCATCCATCCATCCATCTATCCGTCCGTCTTTCTGTCTGTATGTCTTTTTAATTAAATCTGTAGAATTTCGCGCGTCTGACGTCTGAATAAATGTGAGTATTTAGGATATGTATCACCTCTGACGGAAGATGTACAACAGAGGTGAGACGCAGAATGGCTTAGGCAAATGCAATTTTTTTTTAAAATGCGGAAGATACTATGCAATCCATTTTGACAATAGAAACAAGAAAAAGACTTTTTAAATGTTTTTTAGAGAAAGTCTTTTAACATATGGATGTGAATCATAGACAATAGGACAAGAGACAAGAAAATCACTGGAGTCTGTAGAAATGTGGTTTTACAGAAGAATGTTGAGAATACCGTGGACAGTTAAGAAGAGTAATGAAAACGTTCTGGAAGAGGTCAAAGCAAAAAGAGAGCTGATTTCCAATATTAGGAAGAAAAAAATCATCATTTTTTAACCATGTAATGACAAGAGAACAGCTGGAATATATTGTAACAACTGGGAAAATTGATGGACGAAGAGATAGAGGGAAGCAAAGAGGAAAGATACCAAACAGCTTAAGTGAATGGCTTGGCAGAAGGTCAACAACAGAAGTGATAAATAACTGTCGTGATCGAAAGTTGTGGAGAGACATGATCATCTACGCCAGCAGGCCCGGTATTTGATGATGATGATGATCTTACGCAGAGAATGAACTATTGTCTCTTCAACATAACTTCAATTAGATCAGAACCTGGCTATTTTTACTTGAAAAGTCACGTGTGTCACTCTGGTTGAGTTCTATTCCTTGTGCATAAACAAGATCACCTCAACGCCCACACTCCAGATAAAGACAACATTAGATGTGTCACCCCCAAACAATAAACCCGTCTTAACAAATGGGCACCGAGAACAGACACTCATATCACAGAGTTAAAAAAAAGTCTCCTCTCAAAGCTCTATATCACAGAGTTAAACAAGTCTCCTCTCAAAGCTCTATATCACAGGGTTAAATAAGTCTCCACTCAAAGCTCTATATTACAGAGCTAAATAAGTCTCCTCTCATTGCTCTAACATTTGATAAGGATGATCAAATCTCTACACAATTCAACCCTCAGACTATAATGCAGGGATTGTGTTACATCCGTCCACGTTATGATTATCAAATGGCCTATCACCTTAGTGATCTGGTTCGGTCCTAGTAGTGTCGGATTTTTTTTCTTTTGTCGAACCTACAGAACTCCGGGGTTCAAAAATCCTCTAAAAATAGGTACCAGAATTTTTCTGTAAAGTAAAGACGACCTAGTGTGATGCCGGCTACATCGCCCAAAAATGTGTCGTGGTCTTAGAAAAATGTAGTCACTAACACCACACTCATACCATACACACTACGGAAGCCAACTGAGAGTATTACACAACAGGCCCTTTTTGGAATCCCCAGGGAAAAAGACAAAGGGGAAGACCACGGAATTCTTGGAGAAGACAGATAGAAGCTAAGATGAAGATGACGGGAAAGACATGGAATGATCTTAAGAGAAAGGCAAGAAACAGAACGGCTTGGAAAGTGTTTGTTGAAGACCCATGCTCCACAGGGAGCTGAAAGGTAGAAGAATACCATACTCCTCAGAGGATTAGAAAATCGTGGAGGGAACTTTTATTGACTATGATCCTATGTGTTGAACTTGCCCAGTTTCTGAGAAATGTTTATTGTTAAACTCTTCCTTGATTGACTCAACCGCTGCAAGCACATCACAGTGAATTGTTTCAAGTGCGACCACTCTGGATTGTTCTGTTTAAATTAAAGGTCATGCACGTACTGTATACCCTCTCAAATGTGGTTTCTGTTTTTGTGTAAATGGGGAAATATGCTAGTGCTCTAGGACGGGTTACATGTGCCTTACATTCTGACTTTGTAGCTCTCATAACAAAAGAGTGTTTATTTCATTCCCTCAAAATAAGAGCCATTAATTAAGTGATGTTGTTGAGTGTGCACATACCAAACACCAGTTCTGGTCTACTACCTCCCACCATCAACAATACGCTTTCCTGAGTGACATTTCTCTTGTTTTCCTCTGTATCTGTAGCACTGCAGATGTTTTCAACTCGACAATGACAACTCATATTATCTTATTACTGTATGGCGGAATTATCTAATTAGCTCACTAGTACATAACGGCCAATTACCAACTTTACTAGCTCTTTTTATTGAGTGTATTTAAGGTTATCTCTTCATCTGAACATAACACGATTCTATCTATCTATCTATCTATCTATCTATCTATCTATCTATCTATCTATCTATCTATCTATCTATCTATCTATCTATCTATCTATCTATCTATCTATCTATCTATCTATCTATCTATCTATCTATCTATCTATCTATCTATCTATCTATCTATCTATCTATCTATCTATCTATCTATCTATCTATCTATCATCTATCTATCTATCTATCTATCTATCTATCTATCTATCTATCTATCTATCTATCTATCTATCTATCTATCTATCTATCTATCTATCTATCTATCTATCTATCTATCTGTCTGTCTGTCTATCTGTCTGTCTATCTGTCTGTCTATCTGTATATCTGTCTATCTATCTATCTATCTATTATCTATCTATCTATCTATCTATCTATCTATCTATCTATCTATCTATCTATCTATCTATCTATCTATCTATCTATCTATCTATCTATCTATCTATCTATCTATCTATCTATCTATCTATCTATCTATCTATCTATCTATCGATCTATCTATCTATCTATCAATTGACCTTCCGAGCAGTAGCCGGCCCATAGGTCTTTTATCAAATCTCGCCATTTGTCTATGTTCTGTGCAAGCAACAAATTGAGTGTATTGAAGATTACCTCTTCATCTGAACATAACATGATTGTATAATGCAGCTTTAATCATTGTTGAAAGATTAAAAACACAGTTTCTAACTTATCACCTCAAACTCGTTTATGTTCTCATTTCTCTGTTGCCTGCAACGACGTGATTCTGATCCTTCCTCTATTTCGCTAATTTCTTTTGGAAATTGTAGCTTTTTAAAAAAAATTTGCTTGATTTAAAGTTCTGAAAATGATCAGATATCCACCACGATCAAAAGAATAATGACTTGAAATTGCACAAACTATCGTTAAGACTATACTGTAGTGAGTACATGCAGCGTTATTATATGAAATGGTTTGTCGGCAGGATAGACTGCCTTGTCATCTCATACGTATAAGACATAAATAATGAAAGGAGAAAGAAGCAGAGCTCGAGTCAGACAAACAATGTTTTGTGAAGATAACGCCAGTAGCAAACAACAGCAGCATCAAGCGACAATGGTGGATGTGACCAGATATGGATGATATACGGTTTTCTCTCCACATTTAAACAATAATAATTAGCCGTGACAACATAAACAATCAGCGAAATGTGGATGCCTCAGTCTTAATATCAGGGACGGAGAATGGATTACAAGAAATAATAGACATAATAGTGAAATAAAGCAATAATATTAGTTGCAATATGAATTGTAAGAAAACAGAAGTAATGGTAATATCGAAGAAACAACCATCACCTTCATGCAACATACAAATAAATGGGTCCAATCTGAAGCAAGTGTAGGCGTCAAATACTTAGACACAATAAATGATACATGATGATAAATGAAACATCAGATGGAAGATACACCATATAAATAGAAAGTAGAATAACTCAGGTCAATATAACATTTCATACATTGAAAAACATATGGTGAAACAATTCTATGTCAATAGAAGTGAGAAAGAGAATTCATCGGTGCTACCTAGAGCCAATTCTGCCCAATGGGCGAGAACCATGGACAACAAACACACAGTTGAAAAGACGGTTAGAAGCCACATAGACGGGATTTCTCCGAAGAAAGTTGGGAGTTTCCTGGACAAATGAAAAGACCAATGTGAATATTCTCAAAGAGACCGACACAAAAAGGGAGCTCCTAAGAAACGTCAGAAAGAAATAATCAACATTTTTGAGCACATTAAGAGAAGTGGAAAGTTGGAATAATTGGTTACAACTGGCAAAATACAGGGAAAGACATATTGTGGATGACAAAGAGAGAAGATAATAGATAGCTTGGTGTTATGGCACGGAAAACATTCAGTAGAATTGATACGATGTATTGTGGATAGAGAATTGGGGAAGGACATGTTCGTCTAAATAACCGGTATGACACATGATTATGATGATTATGAATCACAAGTGGTTTTTTAATGTTCTTTTCATTAATGAAAATATAAATATATATTTGAAAAAATGAAAATGCAGATATGTCTAACATCACTCAAATGCAATAATTTTCGACTGTGAAAGATAGATATGATAAAAATGTCAAATTAAAAAAAAATAAATAATGAAAGTTATTGCACACAAAACGATAAACATGTAGTCTGACCCTGTCGATACTTCAAATAACTGGCATATTTTAGAATTTAAGTGCGTGGAAAACATGTTATCACGGGTCTAAAAAGTGATGGAATTTTAACAAACTATCAGAAATATAGCCTCAATAGTAAAATGGAAAGTACCCCGGTCACGCCAAGTGGCGTATAGGGAATATGGTGTTAGTGGCCATACATTTTACACACATTCGGCACATGATTTTGGGGTAATGTGGTCGGTATTACGCCCGTGCGGCTTTACTTTCCCAGAAAAAAATCCGATACCCCTTAAAGGCTGGGTGAACCGGAAGCCATCGATTGGGATCGAACCCTACCTCTTGTCCTTTGTAGTCTAGTTCACTAACCACTGAGCTATCGCGGCTCCCCATAGCCTCAATAGAATACCAACAATTATATTAAACATCACAATATTGTGTTATTAATAGTTGATTCTTCCCATTACTATATAGCTAATTCTAAGAAATGTCGCTACCAAAGACCCAAGCGTAAATGATCGAAACATGTTAAATGTGACGCTTGAGCTATTATCAGTAGAAAAAAAAACATGAAGAAATGATGGCATTATGAGCTCTCCTTAGACACAAAGAGAGTCAGCAAATAAAATGATTCGGCTATAGCATATGAGAACTGAGTACAATCTAGATTCATTGTTATTGTTATTGTTATTGGTTATGGTAGGCCTCGGCATCACAGCAAACGAATTAAAATCCATAATTGCTCAACCGCCCGTGCCAGTGGAATCATCCGAATTAATAACACATCTCCCAAACAAAGAAAGGTAACTGTAGTCCCCATCGTTGCAGTCTCAGCACACGCCAAAAGACATAAGGCAAAACCGCGCGGAAAGTGAACACAGCCAACTGTTCCCTGTCATACGACATCATCATTCATCGTAAACAAGCGGGATATCGAAGCAGGATCAAAACGGATGAGACACACAGCTCACGGTGTGCACAGAGAACTTAACTCAGTAGCTCCTGCAACAAGCCGGACTTGGAATATGAGGAAACTGCAAGAAGGAAACACTTTTCAGACATAGCCTTCAATGGTTCCCTCCGCCTATCCACCATATACCATGGGAGTTCGCGTCCTCCCGAAAACGATGATCGTCGTAGCACTCGATGATGTTAGGCCATCCCTGATGACTCCAATTCCAAACACATAGACACACAGTGGTGGTAAGTTATCATTTCCAATCCAACAGAAGCCACCTGACCTGTAGTTAGTAAAACCACAGAGAGAATATGATTTTGTGACCTTCACTGATTCACTCTTGGATGTGAATGTGTAGTTTACACAAGAGGAGAAGTTTTCAACTACAGTCATCCCATTTAAGGCAATTCTGTGATAGCAAAACAAGTCTCCTTTATAGCAGCAGAAATTGATGTTCTCTGCTCCCTTCTAGTAGCTGCCGCCACACGATTCTGATGTCTCATTAACTTGGATATCATTCAAGAACAATGTCAGATTAACATTCCATAGATCTGGCACTGCTGATGAAGTGCTTGGTGCAACAGTTGTATCAATCATACTGGAGGCTCCTGGTTTGTGGTCATTAATATCACAGACGGCATATGATGTTGTTATATTCAGTATTTCTTTCTGGGGTGTAAATATGTGGCACACACATGGAGAGTGGTTTGTGGTCACAGTAATCCCATTAAAGGCAATTCTAGGGTAGCATGGCATAGCTGTTTCAGAACAGCACAATCCTATGATGTTTTCTGTGTTCGCTATAAAGCTGCTGCTGCTACACAATCCTGACCAATTATAGGTGTGGACATTATTCACTTGCAATGACAAAACTGCTTTGTTTACATCATAAACCTCTGGAATCGAATCATTTATGGGACTAATAATACAATTTATTCTTCCATCGGGGATATCTTCCTTGAGGTCCCCCCCCAAAAAAAAAAAAAAAGTCTTTGGTTAAAACGCACATATAATATAGATTCATGTATTTGTTCACGACAAGCAGCGACCTAACTGCAGGGTTCGAGAAAGATTGATTAGGGCTAGATTATTAGAAAACAGAAATCGTGTAGATGTAAGGCTTAACAACTCAAACTGAATCACACTTGAACAAGGACAGACATCTCTGTGAACGTGTTTCTTTATCATGAGTGCAGCTACGAAATTAAAACACACAAATAATATAAAAGTACCTGCTTCGAAAGGTAGTGAGACAAAACCTCAATAATAACAAAGTTGTTTAGGAAATCATTAGTAGATGGAGCTGAACAAAGTTCCTTTGTTTCAAGGGAAAAAGGAAAAAAAAAAAAAAAAAAAAAAAAAAACACACCAAAAACACTTCTATGTGGCAACTTCTTACAATGTATTTTTGTTGTTGGTGAGAATTTTGATTTTATTTTCATTTTTAAATTAAAACATACTGATAAAAGAACACCATCATCAATAAGTGACAGCACAACAATTTGACATGACTATCAATAAATCGAGCTTATTTTTGTTTTCCCAAAAAAATCTAAATTGATTCAGGCGTTGGAAAAAAATAGTTGATAATTTACCACCTTCATTCTACTCACATTTACTATTCTTTTTTCAATAATTTAAAGTAAAGATCCCCCCCCCCCCAACGCCTTATAAAATGTATGAGGGGATATGGTGTTAGTGACCATATTTGTCTAATACCGTGGAACATTTTAGGTCATATCAGTATCACGCCAGGTCGCCTTTACTTCCCAGAAAAATCTTGTGTACCCATTTTTGAGGCTCGGTGAACCCCCATAGCATTGGTCAAAAAAGAATAAATGAAAGCAGTACAGCAATGGTTGGATAATATGTTCCACGAGGAATCGTTAAGTATAATATTTGTATCACTTTTTCTGAGGTTTATTCCAATTCTTCGCCAGATCTAACACAAGGACTAGAAGTACACATACATGCCTTGTGTTGTAGCTTACAGTCATGATGCGATATCTGAGCCTTGCGGTCCAACACATTCGACTCTAACCCTGCAATTTTCATAAATTGGTTGCCTTCCCTCTTCGACCCCAGTCGCTGGACCACACTATAGTCCGTTCAGAAATTCATAATCACACCTGAATTAGTTTTGTGTGATAACCGCTTGTTATTTTGGTTTCAAAATTTGCATGCAATCTTAGAATATTAATGACGCAAAGACTTTGGTATTTTTTATTCCACAATTACAACAGATTTTGCACATCAGCGAATTCCTTCGATCTTTATGACGATATCACACAAGTTGATTCAAATTTTAGAGTTTACAGTAATCGTGTTAATTGTCCACGTTACTGCAATTCTTGTCAGAGGCGTATCTACATAGTGCTTAATTGTGGGTGTTGTTCGTTATGTGTATTTGCAAACATGAATTCAATTGGTTACAATTAGTCTTGTCCTTCGGTCACCATTAGACCCCAGGACGTCCTAACTACAGCTGGAATTGAGTTCATCTTAAATTTAATCATTCCGAATCTGACGATTCCAAGAGGTTGATAATCATTACTGGCTGGACAAATAGTAATCCATCTCGTTTCCAGAACTCATCTTCCACCAGCAGCACATGCTCAACACACTTCTTCCAGAACGGAATGTCTATTTTTGAGAGAGACTCGCGTGTCAGAACTTCAACATCACACATTTTAAACGTCCTGTTCTGTTCTGCAACTTGTCCTTTGACGTGAGCCCAGACAAGTTCGATTAGATTAAGGTGCGCATGATATGCAGGGAGTCGAAGAGAGGTGTGGCCGTATTTCTCAATGATTTTGTCAACATGGTACACCTTTTTCTGATTCGTATTCTTCACAAGTTGTAACAATTCGTGTTTTAAATATGTGTCGTCAAATTTGCCACTTTCATTCGCAAGCCATGTCCTAATTTGCTCTTTTATATTTGATGCAGAATTCACTTTGTCTTCCTTTAATACGACATTGTGGTATGATGCATTATCCATGACTATGCATGAAGGTCTCTCCAGGATTGGTAAAAGATCGTTCTCCAACCAGTGCCTGAAAATGTTTCCATTCATTTCAGTATGGTAGTCCCTACCGTTGGTACTTTTTGATTGAAAAATAAGTCCCGCATCATGGACAACGCCGTTTTCAGTGCTTCCAGCATGCGTTAATATAATGCGCTGGCCTTTGCTGCTCGGAATTGTTCTTTTGAGTTTGCCATTTACTGACTGCCATTCTTTAGCATTAGGTGTGGTGTGCGTTGACCCATGATTCATCCAAATATGACGATCTATTAAGACCAAGCGCGAGTTGCGTTCGTCTCTCTGGGTCATGAATATCACAATATAAATGCCCCATCTTGGATTCCCTAAGGAAGTGCTGATATTGTAAAAAAGTAACCTTTTGCATAGTTATAAATTTGCATTTCAAACTCATTGTAATTTAGATATAAATGTTGGTATTAAAGTCAACAAATTGTCTACTGAGTCTTCACAAAATTAATAAAGATACGCCTTCCCTTCGGTAATTAATGCTAAGGCCGTGGTGCGTCATGTCGTTCAATATTCAGTTTTGTGCACTGGATTTTTCTGAAGTTAGTGTTTCTGCAATAGCCAAACTATTTTACGTGAACGACCGCACCAAATTAATGTATATATCCTAAAATGGTGTCAAATTCGAACAGGGTGAATTTAATATAGCCTAAAGAAGAAAACTTTTAAACTAGATCAAATTTCTCAGAGCAAAAAATATTTCTATAACGTCATCAATATTCTAAGATTGCATGCAAATTTTGAAAGCAAAATAATAAACGGTTATCACGCAAAACTAAATCAGGTGTGATTATGAATTTCTGAACGGACTATAATTATTCTGATTTCTGGAGTACCCCTGGTGATCGGGTTAGGGTCTGCATCAGCTCTTTTGTTCGTCGACCCTGACGAGAGTCCGCCAACTGTGGGCCAGTTACAGCTCTCAGCTTAGGTTACTTGTGTGTGCCGTTAGGATTAATTATAGTTTTGTATAACCCATTGGGAGCTGCAATAGCTCAGTGGTTAGTGAACTGGACTACAAAGGACAAGAGGTAGGGTTCGATCCCAACCCACGGCTTCCGGGTTCATCCAGCCTTTAATGTGTATCGGATTATTTTTCTGGGAAAGTAAAGCGGTACGGGCGTAATACCGACCACATTACCCCGAAATCACGTGCTGAAGGTCTGTAAAGTTTATGGTCACAAACACCATATTCCCTATACGCCACTTGGCGTTACGTGGCACTTTACTTTTTTTTTATAAAACATTAAAATGAGCATTAGCTCTGATGACACCGGGTTACTGGCATCATCTCGTGCGTCTCTTATCTCATATACCAGCAGAATGTTGGGAGAACCGACTCATAGCCCTTTTGGGAACTCTCCTACCGAACTCATTATTAAACTCATTTAACTCTTTTCTTTAATCATTGGTCTCGTCTCATTTCCTTCCCTGTGTCCTATCCCTGTTCCCCCCGGCATTATTTTTATTACCTCACTTGTTCTTCTACCCCATTCCCACTTCTATCTTCTCTCTCTCTCTCTCTGTCTCTCTCTGTGTCCTTCTTTTTCTCTTTGTCATAGTACCCTATGTATTCATGCTCTTTATTGAACCGTCTTTGCCTGTTCCTCGTTATCTTATATTATGCATATCCTAAATGATGTCATGTTGTAGTCATTGTGACACCATTACAAATTTTGCAAAAACATGTTTCTGTCGTTAATAGATATTGAAACAAGATTTAAACAAAATTCCTTGTTGCATGTTCTTTGCAGCTCTACTCGCGACCCCGCAGTGTATGTAATATGTGTGCTTATCTCCAAAGAGAGGTTGATAAACCTGGGCTAATAGTTAAACTGATTGTTGCAGGACTCCCAACACAGGCTGAATCATCAGGGTCAATATCACATTGGACTGTGTTGTCAGCTCTGACAGTTAAAGGGCTTAAGAACAAAGCTAAAGTCAGTAATGGTGATGATGAACTTATACTTTTTAGTTCTTGAAATTGGAATGTTTAGCTTTCAAATGTATTCACATTGTAGAAATCAAATGTGACCCTCTCCCTCAGGTTATTATATCACAACACAGATTGCAATTCGCAGTGAGATAAGCACAAATATAACATATACAACACATTAAATAGTACGCAGAGTCGCGCGCTAAGCTGCAAAGAGCATGTACAATAATAATACAGTGGAGTTAAGCAGATAAACTTGTAGACAGACCAGACAAACCGCGACGTTTCAGAAAAAGCCTTTATCAGGTACAAATCAAATATTCTAAAGCAACAAATGTGAATGATATAAGTTTTAAAGATTTTAAAACGGTGAAATGGATAAGAGGCCTGATTTACACTATCAGTTAGTCACCATGATAAAAAGTCAATAGAGCAGAAAGTTTCTCAAGCATTGAAAATTAGCTAAAATAGTGACACATAAGATAGAAGAGATCTCATAGGGATGGTAGAAAGAAGGGGTCCTAGAGGGCATAGAGAATACGTGAAATAGAGAAAAACAAAAAGAGAGAAACCAGGGGTGGCAAGTGGAAAGAAGAGAAGGAGAGGCGAAAAGCATAGTAGAGATTGGAAGAGATGGTCAATGGTTAAATAAAATAGTGAAAAGAGTTTAACCCTCTCGGATGGAGAGTGTAAGTGAGACGATATGGGGAGTTGAGTAGAACTAGAAACGCTGAACTATAGGCTGAGTTGGGCCCAATAGTTCAGTTTGTAGCCAACATGAAGCATGTGCAATGTATATTATATATCTTCGTTTTGTGTTTTTGTCATTTCAATGTTGCATGCCAAATTAGCCAATGAAAGTTTAATTTTCCATAGAATACACTAACATGCACCGAATTTCTGAACCCAATTCGAAAAGTTGAATTAGAAGTTCCCAGGTAGTTATTAACTTCGATGACTTCAACTCATGTATTTTGAATTAGTAATTCCATTTTTCGTGAATATTTTCTTTTTTGTAGAAGTGTTTGTTAGTGTATGTTAATTCCATTGACTCTATAAACAATTTACACGTGAAGATTATCATACGATTAGGTTAATAAAATGTGAACCTAGCAGAATAGTTTCTTCACTTTATGAATGTTCAGTTGCAAAGACAACAAGAAGCGCATTTGTTCTTGCTAGGATCACGCCTGGACTAACTATCATTATGGGTTTACCTTCTATATTGGTCACTAATACGTATACCACTTTAAATCTTTAAGATATATATTGTTGTTGTTGACGGATTGCTACGAGTTGATGCGAGCATGTTGCCCTTTGACTCATAAGATGTGGTGGGTCGTACTGGCTTTCTTGTCATTCCAGGCTCTTACTGAAATGGCACGTGTTAACTGTCTCATAATCATATAAATACGACATATCATAACTATATTTACTAATGATACGTTTAATAATATATTATTTGTTTTAGCTTATCTAACTCTGAACTGAACAAAGTAATTCAGTTACGTTAACATAATCGTGCAGTCACACTAGCCGAATACAACTATCCACCTGCACAACCATACAGAGACAAACACAACATAGCCAACTACAACACAACCCACCACATCATAGCCAACCACTCAACCATAAACAGTCAACCACTCTTGAGCTAGACGTAGTGACTTGCAAATTTCCCACATCCGCGTTAAGGTCGCCGAGAACAGTCATTTCACACATTTGACCACACTCAACACACTCACTTAGATTGGGGAGAAAATGAAACTCTTTTAAAACACATCACAGGGTTAGTCATACACAAGTTCAAGGAAGTGTGTAACATTACAGTTAATATAGCAATATTGTTCTTTTTTTTCTATTTTGCCATGTTACACATATTCCGTTCTTTTCTTCCTTGACTGACTCATACACTGTTAAGGCAGGGAGTGGTAATAAATTAAGAATAATTTAACTAAATGATTTAATGAATTTATTTTATTTTTATTTTTTTTAAATATTTATCATGATATGATATGATATGATAATACTAGGAACTGTGAATGAAAAAAAGTGCTATGTATTCCTTCTAGCAGTATCCGTTGCTATGGTAACCACGATAAACAGCCGCCATGTTGGAATTATGTGAACTGATATTTTATATGCTAATTGATACACATCACATCAACACAAGCACTTTATGTATTTCGGGAGAGTAATGTCTTTTCCACATACATATTTTACAAGTGGATACAGTGTGACTATATATTAGGTTTGAACATTCAAAATATATTACGCATTATGTGTTATAAGATATTGTCTCTGTTTTGATAATATCAGACGCCCATACTCGCTAGCATCATTTCTAGTCTGCCATGAGAGTACAACTCTGTGCAAAAGTACTTTAATAGAACATATATATATATATATATATATATATATATATATATATATGTGTGTGAAGAGAGAGAGAGAGAGAGAGAGAGAGAGAGAGAAAGAAAGAAAGAAAGAATGAAAGAAAAAAGTAAAGAAAGAAGGAGAGAAAAAAAGGAAGAGACAGGATCATTCATTATTCATTAAAATTGTATCTTCAAGTGACTACGTCTGATTGTATAAAGACAGTTAGCGGTTCTGCTCTAAGCCACACGAACAACACATTTTTGCATCATCTTCATGCTTGTTTTCGTTCGGACTGAGCTTTCACGACATCTGTTTTGAACTTTCTGCATCCCGTGGATGGCCAGCGTCTACAGCAGTCAATCCCAGCTCATAATCAATATCTTGAACCCATCCTCTTTTAGGTCTTCATCTCATCCGACTTTTAAAAATAAAACGATGCCCTCTAACTATCTTCACAAGAACAAAATATCGTTTAAATGACGAGGTTATTTATCTTCATAAATTTCCTTATCTTTTACTAACCATTTTTTATAGAAAATTAAGTTTTTGCATGGCTGATGATATTTTCATGTGTTTGTGGACAGTAAAAAAGTAGCTTGAAGTTGCTTCCCTTCATGGCAGTAACCATTACCATAGCTCGTTTCAAATCACTTGCCCAACTTCAAAACGCTATTGCTCAGTAACCGTTTGTTAAATACTGTTGAAATTTTCCAAATGTTATTAGAAAGCAAAAGACCCTTTAAATGTATGTTTAACAAATATCTTGCAGCTGCAGTTTTCTTAAAGCGGGAAATTTCTTTGATGTTTGTCAAAATTGTAAATTGTGAACCTCTAAAAAAAAGAAATTACCGTAGTTGCTGGTCTATGATTAATTTTCACTAGGTAAAGGCGTGGCCGTAATGGGGAAATACCAGGAGAATTATTGTCTTCTCAGTTCGAGGACGGACGATATCATCAAGGTATACATGTATGTCCAATTTTCATAGTTATGTGGTCCTGAAAAGGACCGTTTGTTGAACTAATTTAAGGTAATATAGGGGCCAACATTGTGGGGGCAATATACTTTCATTCTGAATCAGACGAGTCTAAAAGATTAATAACTGTTTGGGGTTGAACATTCCACAAACCATCATTTTTCCAATATTCCTCTCCTGTTTTAAGACGTGGTCTTCACATTTAGCCCAATAATCTTTGTCTATATTTAATAAAGCGAGATTAGCAAGAGTCTTTACATCGCATATTTTGAATGTTGTATTTTCATCTGCCACTTGTCCTTTTAATTTTGCCCGGATTAGTTCTATTGGATTTAAATGAGCATGGTAAGGTGGCAGCCTCAAACTTATATGACCGTGCTCTTGGATAATCTTATCTATTTGAAAAATCTTTGTCCTTTGTTTTTGCTTTACTAGAGATAGTAATTCAGGTTTTAAGTACATGTTATTAAATTGTATGTGCTCCTTTGTGAGCCATATCTTAATAGCATCTTTTGTACTGGATGACGTCAGGACTTTATCTTCCAGTGCAACAATGTTGTGGTACGCTGCATTGTCCATTATTAGGCAAGATGGTCGATCTAGTGATGGGAGAAGAGAATTTTCAATCCAATGTCTAAATATGTGACCATTCATCTCAGAGTGATAATCCCGATTGTCTATGGATTTTGAAAGAAAAATGAGCTCTGCATTCTGTATTAGTCCATGTTGTCGACTACCTGCATGAGCAATTATCAAGCGCTGTCCTTTGCTGCTAGGTATTAATCTCTTAATCTTTCCATCTGATGACTGTCATCCCCTTTGGTTAGTGTGGTGAGCATTGATCCATGTTTCATCCAAGTACACAATATCATAACTTGCTTGCGCACCTCTTTTACTTCACGTAAGTACTTGCTTCTCATGACTACTATATGTGGCTTCTCACAGATGATGTTTCGTCCATTGGAATACTTTCTGAATGTAAAGCCTGCAGCTCTCACATTCCTCCATAATGTAGACTTTGATATTTCAATACTGTTGTTCTTTTTCAGCGAAATTTTTAATTGTCTTATTGTAACAGTTTCATTCATACCCAACATTTTGCGAATTTCACTTCTAATAAGTTCACTGTCGAAATTATCCAACATTTTTGCTCTTCCTTGTGATTTTGTATATTTTGAACATTGACGGTCACGTGCTTGAATCCAGCGATTAAATGACCGTTTAGATAAATCCAAAATGTGTCTTGTCCTATTCTCAGTGTTTTCTAAAGAATGAAATAATCTTCCTCGTTTAGCCTCTTTGCAGAAATAGTCATACATTTTTATTGCGATGTTTTGTAAACTGCAGAATTTCATTTTAAGACTCATAATAAATGTTATCGTTCCACGTCTACACCTATGAATGAACGGAAATGGAACACACAATTTCTCAAGTGTCTAATTGTGTCAAAAAAACCACGGCGAAAGCGTGCAAACACGTCAATTTTACCGTGTATGGATTTTTACTCGCTATTTTTAACTTAAAATGCTGTAAACATTAAGTTTAGACTACATCAATGGGTCGTTATAAATTTATATAAATCAAATAAGCAATAATAATAACCAAATGTTTTTTTTTATGAAATTAATTCCTTGTTGGGTTCTAATCATTATAACTTTATATGCAAATTTTGAGCAACTTACAACAAGCGGTTACAAAGCTATCGATTTTAAAAGTTGGGCACGAGTTATGAAACAAGCTATAGTCGGTGATTAGAAGCATTGCTACCACGCATAGTACGTGTCTGCCATCAGTTAGTGAGGAATATGACAACTTCCGGCTGCATATAACGCTCCATCCATAGCCTGCTCTCGTGGCTTGTGGTATCCCTGTATGGGGAAAAGGGGGAGGCGGCGGTGAACGAGCACTGGCCTGAAGCGAATCAATTCAGAGGAAGAGGTATGTTTACAGCACTCGGAAAAATTGACAAATAATCAACAACAGAAAAAAATATGGACCAAAGCTAGATCCAACCCGAACTCAGTGGCACAGCGTCTTGCCACGAAAAGCCAAACGCTAGGGAACACCGCCACTCAGCTAGCTAAACTTACTGGCCTGAAGACCTACAGTAGATTTACGAATGGAACGGGTCGTGTTACTTCTCTTGCTGAAAGGAGTTATCTTTCCTATTTTATCTGCATTATTTAGGATCATTATTTTATTTGTCTTCCATTTCTATGAAGTAAAATAAATATACAAATATATATACTGGGTTAGGAGCCTTGCTTTTGCCAAGAATGTAGACCAAGTGGTAATGAAAGCCAGCAAGAACTTTTAAACAATGAGGGTAACTTCAACAACTCAAACTGAGTTGTGTTATCTTGTTCTCTTATACCAGGGGCTTGTTCTGTCGCTGACTGAGAATGCACTGGCGATCCTGACTCAGAAACACGCGAATGGAATGACTGGAAATAATAACATAAAATAAGCAATACACATCATCACTGCGCGCTCAAAAGATAGTAAGTGTAGGGCGATTCACTAATATAAGCAGCATTGAGTTGTCGGTTTAGTCATGAACACAATATGTCAACACAATTTAAATTAAATTTAATTTAATTAAATTAATCTAAACTAAAATTAATGTAAACTAAATTAAACAAAACTAAACTAATGTAAACAAACTAAACTAAACTAAACTAATTTAAACTAAACTAAACTAAACTAAAGTAAATTAATCTAACCTAAGTTAAACTAAATTAAGCTAATCTGAACTAAACTGAAGTAAATTAAAATAAATTAAACTAAACTATACTAAACTAGCATATCGGGTTCTTTAGAAATAAAAACAGAACATATCGTATTGTCACATAATGTGAACAAATCAGGAAAGCGTACACGTTTTAACTTTAATTTAGAACTCACTAAATAGATTTTCTTAGAATAAAATGAATATACACAAATGTGATAGTGTTCTGCGCTTGCTTACTCTCCAGTAGAAGACGACTGAAACGCGACCTTCTAGTTATTGTGACAAATGTTGTTTTCTTCAGAGCCTCCTGAACCCCACGTGAAGTGAAATAGTATATGTACGGGATGACTGGGGACAACACTTGAAATTGCAATAAGTGTTTTTATGTGTTTCTTGTAATGGTCTCGAAGGACAGAGGTCAGGTTTAACCATAGCATAGAGATCAGTTTAAAGGCTGGCACTTGGACATGCCTAGATGAGTACTCATTATCATGATCTATGCTTCCAGGTAAAGCTGCTTGTTTCACTGGAGGAATACAATCAGAGATCTATGCTGATTTATTACAGTGAATCTAGTGATCGGGAATAGTATGGCATCTACAGGAAATAGTATTCCCAATTACGGTCTTCAATCTTGAAACATTTCCCAGTTTACAGTAATGAGATCACCATCATCATCATCAGCATCACTACCATCAACATCATCATCAGCATCACCACCATCACCATCATGATCACCATCATCATCACCACCATCATCATCACCATCATCGCATCATCATCACATTATCATCATCATCACCATCAACATCATCATTATCATCATCATCATCATCACCACCATTATCATCATAATCCGCATCATAAGCTCATCATCATCATCATCATCATTACCATCATTATCATCATCATTACCATCATCTTCATCACCTCATCATCATAAGCTCATCATCATCACCATCATCATCATCTTCATAAGCTCATCATCACCATCATTATCATCATCATCTGACCATCATAGGCTCATCATCATCATCACCATCATCATCATTACCATCATTATCTCATTATCTGTACCGTTTTGGAGAGATAACCGTTAGAATGTAACTTACACTTTGTCTGGTGGTAAATCAAAAGAAACAATTACTACTAACTGGAGTTAAAACCTGAACAGAATTGACACTAACAACCCTGACTTTTTAAAAGGAATTTTGGTTAAATCTTGTTTCAAAATCTATTAACGACAGAAACATGTTTTTGCAAAATTTGAAATGGCGTCACAATGACTACAACATGACATCATTTAGGATATGCATAATATAAGATAACGAGGAACAGGCAAAGACGGTTCAATAAAGAGTATGAATGTCCGCTAGTTACACGGAGACAAAACAATGTCGACTATCTACGAAGAGAGTCACTTAGTAATTTTGTCATAAACACACTGATGTCATTATGTTGATTATGAAAGACGCCATTTGATTCAGTGAGTTGTCAGGGACAGTTTTTTTTTATTTTCGCAAAAAGAATGATGCGGGGGACGTGAACCATGACGGCCAGGTAGCATTAAGCTCCAAATCTCGCTAGGTAGTCTGTCCAGTAAAAATATCCCTTGATATCTGGACATGGGTACTCACAAATAGATCCACAACTGAAGCATCAAAGAAGAAAGACAAAGGTATCTACGTAAGCTCCCCTTATTGTAAGGACAGAATCGCACCCACTTCCAATAGATAAAAGGTTTATACATTTCAGAGCACAGGCATCTGACACTCTATGCAAACATTCAAACGCTAAGAAAAAAACAAGAGTCTCTAACTCTAAAAAAAGGACTGTCATCCCTAGCAGCGATACAAGGTCAGTCATTTAAAGGAAGCAAGTACAAAACAGGACAGACTCATTCAGGAAAAACGGAAAATCGTATGTTTGTTGTCAGATAAGATAAGTGTGGCCTTGCAGTGGATACTTGCACACTTTTTGTATATCTGGAAAAGAGAAAGCACGAACTCGTAAAAAGAGGTGGGAATCGCCTACATTCCAACAACGTCCAGGGACTCAAAGAAGTAAACAAGGTAGGAACAAAGAAAGGAGAGAGTTGTATTTAAAAATGTGAGCCATAACAAAGAAGCTTAAATAAGCTCAGCAGACAGGTGAAGACCAAGACCTTAGGACACAGAACGGATCACTGTTGTCTCAAAGCACACCTACACTAGATATAATTCAGCGACATTCAAACAGGCGATCGATTTCAAACCGTCCTGACAGACCCAGGTGTAAATCTTACAGGACTACAGCTCTCTTAACAGTCTATGGTCACAAACATGTTCATAGAAACAAGACTGCGTAGCAAACTATGATGATCCTGGGACGACTTAAAGTGCAATCTCTTGTTCGTGACTTAAGCTGGTCTAAACGTCTCAATCTATAGCAGTAAATGATTGCTTGAGAGGGAAACGTTAGGTAGTCTACATTAGGTCGTGCAGATTAAGCGCTGAGTTTGTCTAAGATCAACAGAATGGAAGAGAAGTTGATACTCGTCAATTTCAGTATAGTAAAACAAGGTAATACAGCCATGTAAAGCAAGTTGATCAGGTGATTGATGAACCAAGAGTTTTTTCCAATTCAGAGAGAAATGTAGTCGTACTAGAGGCTGTACAAATGTGGTTTTACAGAAGAATGTTGAGAATACCATGGACAGCTAAGAGAGTAATGAGACGTTCTGAAAGAGGCCAAAGCAAAAAGAGAGCTAATATCCAATAGTAGGAAGAAACAATAATCATGTGTTTGTCATGTAATAAGAAGGGGATAGCTGAGATATAGTGTAATAACTGAGGAAATTGAGGGACGAAGAGATAGGAGGGAAGCAAAGAGAAAAGATACCGGACAGCTTAAGAGTATGGCTTGGCAGAAGGTCAAAACCAGAAATGATAAATAACTGTCGAGATCGAAAGTTGTGGAGAAACATGATCACCTAAGGCAGCAGGCATGATTCTCGATGATAATGATGATGATGATGATGATGATGATGATAATGATGATGTAGACATGTCTTTGTCAGAAACAACTACACGGACTGTGTCAACTAAGCACGAAGATGACAATTTCTAGGACTAGAATAAACTGGACAACATTCGCAATGCTCATAATGATAATAATAATCATAATCATAATAAGGACCTCCTAAATATTACCAGAACAGCTTTGAATATATAAAATATGATAAGGAAGTCAATAAATACATAACAGATTCATGAAATGAAGACAATTTGATTTTTTTCTAAGATATTAAAATAAAGTGTGTAAACATCAATACATTACAAATGAAGCATCGAACTAAGAAAGTTAAGTCTTGTATTTTCAGTGCATCTATATGAACTTGTGTGACAGAAGAGCAACATGTAAGACACACTTAAATCAACTACCATCATTTCGGTTGAAACGCCAAGAATATGTTGATCAGAACAAAAAATAAGCTGATCATAAAATGGTGGAAAGCTCACCGTGGTAATAGGCAAATGATGGAGGCACGTGCTTAAATAAAGACAGAAGTACGACTTGAAGCATAATGGCAACAGATGTAAGCAGTGCGGACTTGACTTGCGACAATGTGTGAAGAATAGTCACTGTTCCTGGAAAACGGATCAACTTTCTTGTTTATTGATGTGATAACTATACACGATTTGCACTGACTGAACTGTTATCAGATTTTGATTTACGATAATAACGTTACTATGTGCACGCATATGACTGTGTGTTTGTGTTAGCGGTTGTTGGCATCTATTATTACTAGCACACATTAAATCCCTTAGTCGTATCAACTGAGAGTTTTACAGTATTATTTTGTACACGTCCTGCTGTGTGCTATGTCCGGAAGTGGCTGTCTAATTTTGGACGTTCTTAAATTATCTATTTATTTCGCTTTTGTGGGCATGGTCCATCCGTTTGGATTATGTCAGTATCTTTGGTATTCTAATGATAAAATGAATAACTAGAAATGTGCAAATTAAAGTCGAGTGATTATAGTCTAATCTTGTTATAATTGCAAATTTCATTATGGATGCTATTTTTAAAAGAGTTGCGTTACAATGTGAATATGTTAACGATATCAAATGTCAGCGTGTAAATGTTAGAGAAGATAGTGCTGATATACAACATGGACTGAAGTTATAGAGACAGTATAAGTTTCAAGTCCATTAGTGTTAACATAAATATCCAATATAAAAGGAAACTATTATAACAATGAACTACAAATGATTTTTTGTTAATACTATGGATCCTCGTACTTCGAAAGACGATATGTTCAAAATGTTCCAGATTTCGAACGCTAAATACAAAACAAATGTTTATCCCGTGTTCGATTGTAAATCATCATCATTGAGTACCGTCTGCGCATCGAAGGTTGGCTACCAATGGAGAGCCATTCCACTCTGTTTCTTGCTTTGATGGTGCAGATTGTCATAGGTTGACTTGTCCATCTTTTGATGCTACTCGTCCTTGTTAGTCTTGGTCTGCCTCTGCCTCTTTTCCCTTGTATTTTCCATTCCAATATTAATTTTAGTAGGCTGTTGTGTCTTTAACATGTCCCACAGATTTCTTTTGTCTTGTTAGACGGTAAATAGTAATACATAAATATGTGTTGGTGTTGTTGTAGACCTCAAATCTTTATAGATTTTTCAAGATTCGAAAGGATGAGAAGTGACTTGATGAATGTGTTACAGTAAAAGACGGCCTAATAATAATAACAATATGAGTACGAACGAACACAAGGCGAAGAAATTAAAATAACTGATTAGGTTCAAGATCGAATCTCTCTATTCGAAGTTTATTCAACCAAAGCCATAAATCGTCAAGAGGTAACAGTCTTTACTCGAGCGATGAATTTCTGTTCTAACGGCGACAGCACAAGCACAGTTTAAACAATACATCTTATCTGTAAATTATTCTGGTGTGCTCTCAAGCCATTTCTAATGCTTTTGTTATTATACTTTGCGTGCGGATGGTTATGTAGCTATATATAAGAATTATTTCTTCTGTAATTTCCAAAAAGGTGTTGAAGCAAAGAAGAGTGAGAGGAAGGTTTTAGTATCAACGATTGTCATGGAAAAAACGACCATATCGTGAACCATGGAAGTGTGGCGAATCTGGAATAGAGTGAAAGTAAATCAGGAACTCACACACCGTCTTCCCAACCGGCTGTGCTAATAGTCAGAACTGAGAGACGGGATGGGGTGGGAGGGAGATCATTAATAGTACAGTTATTTCATGTTTTCCTTCATTCTTTCTCTCTTTCATTCACAAGTGACATCAGTAATCCTCAATAAATTTCAGTAAATGCAGTTTTTTATTTTAAAATTGAATATTTACGTATTTCATATATTGTTCAAATGTTTTGATTTACTATTTATGATATTTAATTGTTTTACCTTCACGTTAAGTTAAGTGTATTTGCTGGTTATATTTCTCAGAACAGTTGTTTGTTTAAGGTCTTGGGAACGAATTCAGTCATAGTACATGTAATGAGAGAAACAATCACCTCGAACACTCAGAGTTTGAACGATCTCTAGGAACGAAATAAATTCGAAGTACGAGGCATCATTGGGATATATATATATATATAGGCGCCAAGTGCTATATGTATACATACATATGTACTAGAATGGATATTTAGAGATTCAATAAAACGGGCATTACATAGAAACAATTTGTTTTTATTATTTACAGAGGAAATTTTTAAAATGTTATATTTAAAAAATATAAATTAACGTTGCGTGAATTTTTATAATGTATACACAAGGCAATGTCACTAGTTTCCTTATATTGTTATATATTTCATGTCAGAGTTGCCTAGGTAAGTTTAAATCGCAAATTTACTTAGAATAATCTTTACTATTTGCACAATATTATATATATCATCATCATGTGCCATACCGTTTGGCGTGGGCGATCATGTCCTTCCACAATCTTTTATCTACAGTGCATTATATTAGTTCTGTCATTGACTGTTTTTCATGCCATGACACCAAGCTATCCAGTATTTTCTCTCTTTGTCGTCCGCGATCTCTCTTTCCTTGTATGTTGTCAATTGTAATAAAGTATTCCAACATTCCTCTTCTCATGATGTGCCCAAAAAATGTTGGTTGTTTCTTTCTGATATTGTTATGAGTTCCTTTTTTGTATTGGTCTCTTTGAGAACTTCCTGATTGGTCATTTTAGCTGTCCAGGAAACTTTCAACATTCTTCTGAGAAATCCCGTCTTTGTGACCTCTATTCGTTTTTTCATTTGTTTCTCACTGTCCATGATTCGCTCCCATATTTCAGAATTGGTTCTATATGGCACCGATGAACTTTCTTTTTCACTTCTATTGACATATATTTGTTGCATACGAGATTTTTCATTTTCTGAAATGCGGTTTTGACCTGAGATATTCTGCATTTAATTTATGTGGTGCATCTTCCATCTGATGCTATTATTGGTCCCAAGTATTTTAAACGTTGCACCTGTTTCAGATTTGTCCTGTTTATTTCTATGCTACATGATGGTGATGATTGTTTCCTTGATATGACCATTACTTCTGTTTTCTTACTATTCAGACTGAGACCTTTTGTGTTGCTTTCTTTTACTATTATGTTTATCATTTCGCATAGTTCGTTCTCTGTCTCTGCTATTAAGACTGTGCCATCCGCAAATTATTTATGTTGTGACCGTTGACTTCAATTCCTTTTTTGTCTCTATTGATCTCATAATATGTTTGCTGTAAAGTGAAAACAAATTCGGCGACAGAACACAGCCTTGTCTAACTCCGTGTTTTATATATTGGAATTGTCCTGTTTTGTTGCTAATTCGTATAGCTGTTGTTTGTTGCTAGCAAATGTTTTTTTTATGATTCGCAGATCCTTGCCATCAATGTTTAATTTCTCCACCAAATTGATTATTCCCACATGCTTTCCTCTGTCAAATGCTTGTGTATAGTCTATAAAGCACGTATCTAGATCTTTCTTTACCTATATAGATCTTTCTATCAATGTTCTTAAGATGTATATTGCATTATTGGTGCCCTTTCCTTCCAAAAATCCACATTGTTCCTCCCTTATTTCTGGTTTTATTTGTACCTTACACGTCTCATGATGATTCTTAGTAATATTTTATTTTACACATTTACACACAAACACACACACACACACACATATATATATATATATATATAAACGTACACAGACACATGCTCCTACACATATACACATGCATAGCAAATTACTTTTTTAATGAATATAAATAACCGCATTCACTAATAGTCTGAGTCGAGAGGCTCTAGAAGTCGCGCTCCCTCATAGCCCTCGATTGTGTGCGTCATACATTAGTTCTATTGATAATTATTCTCCTGTTCCATACCGTCAACAATCCATCATTTTTTTCCCTCTGTCTAACTCTCTCTATCTTTCTGTTTCTCTCTATCTCTCTCTGTTTGTCTGTATCTCTCTCTGTCTATATATATCGCTATATCTCTCTATCTCTCTGTTTCTCTCAATCTCACTCTGTGTCTCTCTGTTTCTCTATATCTCTATATATCTCTCTGTTTCTCTTTATCTATCTCTATCTCTTCTGTTTCTGTCTATCTCTATCTATTTCTCTATGTTTCTCCCTCTGTTTCTCTCTATCTCTCTCTGTTTCTCTATATCTCTCTCTGTTCCTTTCTATCTTTCTCTGTTTCTCTCTATCTCTATCTATCTTTGTTTCTTACTATCTCTCTCTTTTTATCTCTCTCTCTCTCTATATATATATATCGTTGATTCTCTGTATGTCTCTATATATATATCCTTTTCTCTTTGTTTCTCTCTATCTTTCTCTGTTTCTCTCTAACTCTCCCAATCTCTCTAAGTTTCTCGCTATCTCTCTCTATCTTTCTCTGTTCCACTCAATACTTTCTATCTCTCACAGTTTTCTCTCTATATCTCAATGTTTCTCTCCCTTTCTCTCTATCTATCTCTCTATATTTCCCTATATCTCTATATATCTATCTCTATTTCTATCTCTCTGTTTCTCGCTATCTCTCTTTTTCTCTCTATCGCTCTATCTCTCTGCCTCATTTTGTTTCTTTCTAACTCTCTATATATCTCTCTGTTTCTTTCTTTTGCTCTATATTTCTCTCTAACACTCTCAGTGTCTCTTTATATCTCTCTGTTTCTCTCTTTTTCTGTCTATTTCTGTCTATCTCTCTCTATCTCTCTGGTTTTTTCTATCTCTCTGTTTCTCTCTGTCTCTCTCTATCTCTCTCTGTCTTTCTCTATCTCTCACTTCCTATCTCTTGCTTTCTTTATGTCTGTATCTCCTACATTTTGTTTGTCCTACTTTACTTGAACCATCATCCTCTCCACACAAGCTCACACATCTGGACTGTCTTTTCCTTTTTTGTTTTATAATCCTCGTCACTTCATCTGCTTTCATTAATACTTTTCGGTTGTCTTATCTGATTCTGTTTGGAGTTTCATATGTCTTTCTGTCCACGATTTACAACCATTAAGCAACACTGTTTATATGCAGCATTGCAAAACTTATTTCTAACTTTAATTATAAATGTTAGTTGCATAAGATACGTCTCATTTTATTAATAATATTCTGGGTATGTGCAATAAACAATTTTGCACATCTTCAATCTGATGCTTACTCTGTGCGCAAGTCTTTAAAACAATAAACTTTTCTCAGATTTGTATAATTTGTATACACATTACACTTCAATGAAACCTTTATATAGAGAGAACCATTACTTATGTTTTCTGTTCATTTAGATCTATTCGCATTTCCTCCATTTAACAATAATAGTAGGGATTGGGATTTTCCTTGTAAGTCTTCCCACCCCACCCACACCCTGCTCTTGGATATCAACTATCCTATCAACTGTCCTATCAACTGTCCTATCAACTGTCCTATCAACTATCCTATCAACTGTCCTATCAACTATCCTATCAACTATCCTATCAACTGTCCTATCAACTATCCTATCAACTATCCTATCAACTATCCTATCAACTATCCTATCAACTATCCTATCAACTATCCTATCAACTATCCTATCAACTATCCTATCAACTATCCTATCAACTATCCTATCAACTGTCCTATCAACTATCCTATCAACTGTCCTATCAACTATCCTATCAACTATCCTATCAACTATCCTATCAACTATCCTATCAACTGTCCTATCAACTGTCCTATCAACTATCCTATCAACTATCCTATCAACTATCCTATCAACTATCCTATCAACTGTCCTATCAACTGTCCTATCAACTATCCTATCAACTGTCCTATCAACTATCCTATCAACTGTCCTATCAACTGTCCTATCAACTGTCCTATCATATTAACATAACTCATGAGGCAAATAGTTCTATGATACATTCAAATACTTGTTTCTTTTTCAGGACAATGGGGTCGGATTTTATATGTCACTGAAGATACATTTTACATTATAGATGACATTCAGTAGTTTTGTAAATTTTCAGATGCTTCTAGTACCGTCTTAGCCAAATCATCTGGGATTGGAAAATAACCGATTTCTACAGTTTCTCCTTCTTATCTAATGTTTATAAATGCCATTCTCTATGGTTTCCCATGCCAGTATCATCTCATTCAACATAACATAACTACTTGATATGTTTATTCCATATCTTCAATATTTCCTTGATCTCATAACCTCTTCTTCTTTTATTTTATTGACATGTTCTTTCTCTCTTTTTGTGAGTTCTCTTAATTACCATTTTGCACTATTATTTCTGAGTTGTTCCTAATTTTGTTTTTGTACATTGTGTGCCTAGTCTCTCTACTATAATTCCATTGTATTCAGTCTTTACTTCTGTAAACGTTCAGTTAGGGCCTCAATATATATGCAACTTTTTTTTTTTTTGGGGGGGGGGGGGGGCGCTGAACTATTGTTAATTCATGTGTGCTTTAATTTGTAACGTTTACATTCACTTTAATATATTGTTTGTGTGTTCTGTCTGAGGAAAATAATGTATTATTGAGACACTGTTTTTGTTATTGAGATGTATACCGGTCATCATCATTGCACTCCGAGCATGTTCACAGGTGCTCAGATCCCCTCCTCAGAAAGTCCCGCAGTGTTCAGCAACTGACGACGCCATTTCTGTACAGAAACTGTTTTTGTTTACTTAATCTGCTGTAAATGTCAATATTAAAGCATTACTTGCCATCATATATGCGATTTTTCATTGGATGTTGTATCAAGACTAATTTTTTAAATATAAATTAAGCGACTTCTGTTATCAACGCCGAACATGTAAATAAAAAATATAGTTGTTTACGACACGGACAAACAAATGTAAGTGCCGTATTAATAATACAGATGTTAAAAAACGTTCTATTTCTTTTATTTTTTCTATTCAGGCGCAATATTTCTGTGCCCCAACAGCGGTGGCTTTTCTCAAAGCGGAACATCGGTGTACACGAACTTAGGAAGTGATGCCAGTGTCGTTTTTTGTGTGGACACAGATTTTAGAGTTAATTCTTTCATCTACATTCAACATCCGAATAAAAATAGAGACTGGTATCCACAATGGTCACAAGACAAGATTGATGTACAAATTGTGAGAAACAGAACACAGGCGACAATAAACATCACAGTCAATAATGTCCAGGAGCTTGACTTCTTAGATACATTTACCGTGACTGTCTACAAGGAGTCAAGTCCCTTGAATGAAAAGCTTACGCTGACGTTCCAGCTCAAGGAAGAAAGTATGTTCACGTTACGTCACTTTTATTTATTGTCCTTTTCGTTTAAACATTTTTAAAAAATTACTTTATTATTAAAGGCCACTTTGCAAGTATTTGGATCTTGAACTATAACTGTTGTATGTTAGCTTTAATAAAAAAAAAAACTTTCTGCTTCTATTTATCAAATATGAATTTCATTGCCATAAAAAACGCAACTATTTTCCTCTTTGTATCAGAGAGAAAAGACGTAAATTAAAAGATCCATTCCTTAAGACATGTTAGTGCCCATGTTAGCCAACGCCCAACGGCACAATTCATGGTTATGTGGTTGGTAGCACGCCATATCCCTATTTTTTTTTCCTTTTTATACAAATTCATTATCCATTTACATTTATTTAGGTGTGAAACTAGTAGCTAAAGATCGATATCGAACCCACTCTATGTCCCTAGTAGTAAGGTTAACTAGATAAACGCCTAAACAGTTCCCGATAAAACAGATGTACAAACCGATATGTGTACACGTTGTATTCATTTATCGAGTTGTGTGCACTTTTGCATCATATCCCGTCTGTAAGTTTCTCTGTCTCTAGTCGTAGGTGTCTTGTTTTCAGTCTTCAAGGTTTCTTTCTTCCTCTTCTTTTCTCTTTTCACTGATATCTAAAAGGTGTCGTGGTTATATCATTTTTCGTTCTTGAGCAACTCGAACTGTCTGAATTAGTGATTTTCCTCTGTTGTTACATGTCTCTGTCACTGCATCTATCCATCTTCTTCTGAGTCTTCCTCTTGGTTTTTTTCCATGCATTCTTGAGAAGAACACCCTGATGATGATAGGTGAGGATTCATTCTGATCAGGTGGCCAAACCATTTAAGTTGTTGTTCTTTATATTCCTGGCAAGGTTTTGTTTCTACCATTTTTCTTATGTTTTCATTTGGTATTCTATCTCTTCTTGTGTTGTTTGTTACTTTTCTCAAGCATCGCGTCATACATGTATTGATCTTTCTTAATTGTGATTTAGAAAGGGTCCACGTTTGAGTTTCATAGCACAAAGTTGGTATGAAAATGCTATTTATCATTTGTTGTTTAACTGGCATAGAAATGTGTGGATGTCTTAGCAATGGTTTCTTTGATGTCTTGAAATCACTTTCTTCTTGGCTTCTACCGGTGCGTTGTCCTAGAACCATTACTTCTATTATTGTGCTTCCAGGACCGCTATATCTTTGACTTAAACTACGATATAGATATATATGTAAATAATCTCTGAATGACTTCTGCATCTGTGAACATCACTGGAAACATCTGGCAAGTGATCGCACATCATGGAGAGCACGTATGAGGAATGGTATAACATTATTTGAGACTGTGCTAAGGCAAAAGTTAGAAGAGAAAATACTAATGAAAAAGGATGAAAAACCCTGTGGATCAGTGGGCCTGACTTGTTCATTCTGTGGCTGTGTGTGTTTGTCAAACCTTGGTAGAATTAGTCACGAGAGAAACTGTTCGACAAAAGCCAAACCTCATAAAGAAATACACAATAGCCTCCACTACACCGTCTGACAAGACGAAAAGGGTCATAATATATATCATTGATGTGGCATTAGTATTCCATTTTCCTTTGCAAGATGATGTTATGAAACACATGTATTTTTTTTTAATTCTAAGAGTAAACAATTGTGAATATCTTGATTCATTACTAACAAACGCCAAAGAAGATTGAAGACAGCTGTAAATGAACAAAAAAAGCACACCAATAGGCAGGAATTGACCTAACCATCTCTAGATTTCCTCGTTAGTACATTTTAACTACCATTAGTATTATCAATATTCACTTGCATACCATAACTTGGCGCTAATGTTTTCTGTTTTCTGTTGTTTGTTGCACCATGATTTCTAACAACACGTCATGACTGAGTATAAATGAAATATATTAAATTTATTTTATTATTCCCATCAACAAAAATGTTTCCGATATTTGTTCATGCACGAGCTATTTTGTACCTCAACTCTGCTCTACATCTAAAATTTACAAATAGCTCATCATTCCAGGCGCATGCCTTTATTTATCTGTTTTTTAACTGTTTAAATTACAAATAGTGATTTCATATCATTTAAATCATTGCTGGGTGTATTATTATCATCTGAGCCTAATATCTTTCTCTTGGTCTCGGAAGCAAATTCCGAGATATACGGAGTTATCTGCTTATTCCAACGCATTTCCTTCCAGGCTATAATATATATATATATAGGCCTATATATATGACCCGAATAAACAAATTATATAAAGTGTTAGCAGTGCTCTTTTTCTGCTGACCATCTTGTTTTATCAGTTGAGGCATCACCAGTTTGTTGCCAGTTCTTATGACCACCGTCTGGTGTCGTAATTTGTTAGCATTTATATGAAGAAGGAGATTCATTTGATAAACGTGAAGGTAAAGTCTCATACATTCATTATTATGACTCGTCATTTAAGGCAAGACCGAAACGGACGTTTATTACAACAAAAATATGATGTTTTGGAAAAATGGTGGGAGTGACAACAAGAGTGAATATTAGGATTAAGACAATATGTGAAAAGTGATGGGCATTAACACACTATTGATACACCTACAAGGTGGTGGACATTAATACAATATTGATACACGTACAAGGTGGTGGACATTAATACAATATTGATACACCTACAAGGTGGTGGACATTAATACAATATTGATACACGTACAAGGTGGTGGACATTAATACAATATTGATACACCTACAAGGTGGTGGACATTAATACAATATTGATAAACCTACAAAATGATCGACATTAACACAATATTGATACACGTACAAAGTGATGGGCATTAACACAATATTGATACATCTACAAAGTGATGGACATTAACACAATATTGATACATCTACAAAGTGATGGGCATTAACACAATATTCATACATCTACAAAGTGATGGACATTAACACAATATTGATACACCTACAAAGTGATGGACATTAACACAATATTGATACACCTACAAAGTGATGGACATTAACACAATATTGATACATCTAAAAGTGATGGACATTAACATAATATTGATACATCTAAAAGTGATGGACATTAACATAATATTGATACACCTACAAAGTGATGGACATTAACATAATATTGATACATCTAAAAGTGATGGACATTAACACAATATTGAACTTCCTACAAAGTGATTGGCATTAACACGATATTGATACACCTACAAAGTGATGGACATTAACACAATATTGATACACCTACAAAGTGATGGACATTAACACAATACTGATACATCTACAAAGTGATGGACATTAACACAATATTGATACACGTACAAAGTGATGGACAGTAACACAATATTGATACACGTACAAAGTGATGGACATTAACACAATATTGATACATCTACAAAGTGATGGACATTAACACAATATTGATACACGTACAAAGTGATCGACATTAACACAATATTGATACACGTACAAAGTGATGGACAGTAACACAATATTGATACACGTACAAAGTGATGGACATTAACACAATATTGATACATCTACAAAGTGATGGACATTAACACAATATTGATACACGTACAAAGTGATCGACATTAACACAATATTGATACATCTACAAAGTGATGGACATTAACACAATATTGATACATCTACAAAGTGATCGACATTAACACAATATTGATACATCTACAAAGTGATCGACATTAACACAATATTGATACACGTACAAAGTGATGGACATTAACACAATATTGATACACGTACAAAGTGATCGACATTAACACAATATTGATACATCTACAAAGTGATCGACATTAACACAATATTGATACACGTACAAAGTGATGGACATTAACACAATATTGATACACGTACAAAGTGATGGACATTAACACAATATTGATACATCTACAAAGTGATCGACATTAACACAATATTGATACATCTACAAAGTGATGGACATTAACACAATATTGATACACGTACAAAGTGATGGACATTAACACAATATTGATACACGTACAAAGTGATCGACATTAACACAATATTGATACACGTACAAAGTGATCGACATTAACACAATATTGATACATCTACAAAGTGATGGACATTAACACAATATTGATACACGTACAAAGTCATGGACATTAACACAATATTGATACACGTACAAAGTGATGGACATTAACACAATATTGATACACGTACAAAGTGATGGACATTAACACAATATTGATACATCTACAAAGTGATCGACATTAACACAATATTGATACACGTACAAAGTGATGGACATTAACACAATATTGATACATCTACAAAGTGATCGACATTAACACAATATTGATACACGTACAAAGTGATGTACATTAACACAATATTGATACACGTACAAAGTGATGGACATTAACACAATATTGATACATCTACAAAGTGATCGACATTAACACAATATTGATACACGTACAAAGTGATGTACATTAACACAATATTGATACATCTACAAAGTGATCGACATTAACACAATATTGATACACGTACAAAGTGATGGACATTAACACAATATTGATACACGTACAAAGTGATGGACATTAACACAATATTGATACATCTACAAAGTGATGGACATTAACACAATATTGATACACCTACAAAGTGATGGACATTAACACAATATTGATACATCTACAAAGTGATGGACATTAACACAATATTGATACATCTACAAAGTGATGTACATTAACACAATATTGATACATCTACAAAGTGATCGACATTAACACAATATTGATACACGTACAAAGTGATGGACATTAACACAATATTGATACATCTACAAAGTGATGGACATTAACACAATATTGATACACCTACAAAGTGATGGACATTAACACAATATTGATACATCTACAAAGTGATGGACATTAACACAATATTGATACATCTACAAAGTGATGGACATTAACACAATATTGATACATCTACAAAGTGATCGACATGAACACAATATTGATACACGTACAAAGTGATGGACATTAACACAATATTGATACATCTACAAAGTGATCGACATGAACACAATATTGATACACGTACAGAGTGATGGACATTAACACAATATTGATACATCTACAAAGTGATGGACATTAACACAATATTGATACACGTACAAAGTGATGGACATTAACACAATATTGATACATCTACAAAGACAGCAAGATCAAGGAGGGAACCGATGTGTATTCAATTACTGTTTTCCTCATTCCCTCTTGTACATTTCGGCTGTCTAGGGAGATACATAGAGTTCTCACCTTGACGGCTGCTATAAACATTACCATTTGATGTTGTGGCAGCGTTTCTTTGACGTTGCCTGTCCATCTTACTTTGGACATGCCCCTTACTCTTCTCCCTTCTCTTCTTTTAATTTATGACTTATTTGGTAACGGGGTTGCATGACATGCTTTCTAGATGGATAAACCGTTTCATTTATCGTTTCTATATGTAGCCTCAAAGTGTATGTATAATATGCAGTCGTCATGTTATCATATGACCAGAACATAAATATTTCGTTGTGCGATCATGTCCGTCTGAAAAGCCAAAGGTTATAATGTGTCGTCCTTGTCAGAGACTATTATATTTTTTTCCGAAACAAAATTTGACACATTTTAGAAAGGTTTAGGCCTGTCTCAAGATGAATCATTAGCTAGATCGCATCTATTAATGTTCATGGCAAAATCATCACGTTACTGAACATCTTTGTTTCGGTATTTTGTAAGCGCCCTCTCTCCACATATGATGTATTTGATACAGCAGTTGGCACGGGTAGATGACGTCAGTGGAAAATATTGATCAATACGATCCACTAAAAAAGAAATAATTATATTGACTGTTAACAACGAAAGCTATCTACTGATTCAGTTTCCAGTAAGTCTACAAAACTGTTCATTCGTTCAACTTATTAATATTATTGCACCACAGCTAGTAGAGACCAGTTTCCGTAGATTTATTGCAGACATCTTTATCTTCAGAAACTGCAGCCCAACTAACACTAAAAACTAGTTTTATAATATCACTGTCATCCGCGCTAACATTCACTTTAAATAAGGTACGAATGCACTTATCCATAATTGTTGAAAAAGCAGGCGGGAGGCCAATATTAACAAAGAAATATTGCACGATTGTATTTGTTTTTCTCAAGCACCAGTTTGATAACGATCTGCTAACTCACCTAATCTGCTAAATACACATACTATGCTATTCACATCTCTCCTATCCTAGTCCACACTGCATCACTTCCTCTGTTCCCTATATATATTACTCCATTCTACGACAACCTCTATCTTTCCTTCTCTCTAGTCTGTTTCTTGCGCCTTTTGTATGCACACAGATCTGTTTAGGGAACCTTCTGTTACTGCGTGCTGTGCACCCACATGCACCCCTTTGCGCACTTCCATTCTTTCAGTAGAAAGATTATTCTTAGAGAGAGCCTTTTTATTAACATTTTATTCTTCTTTATTTTTAATATCTCTTTCTTGTTCCATTGTTTAATTATTTATTTTGTTTATTTTAAAAGCATATATGTTCGTGTATGTTCCTGTTGAAGGCCTTTGCGCGGAAACGTTGTTCTGATTTGTGGTGTCCACTTGTTACTTGAAGCTTTAACTATACCCTTTTTTTCTCTCTATTTTTGTTTCATTTCTCCACACTTTTAACTTCACTACAGCTTCGCATTTTGATGCATGTATGTGAATTTCTTTGCCTCGACCCCATCTACTAGATCTGCTGTTCTCTGGTTACTGGCTCTTCTGACAGAGGTTTTAATCTAAGACAATCAAATGTTGTTACGAATCTGTCAACATTTTGCTACATAATGAAGCAACTTTGTTTTGTTTGTCACTGACTGCAAGTTATTATTGAAAAAAAATATTATTTTACATCTCTTGTGCAGGTATTTTTTTTTCTTTTTTCTTTCTTTGCATCAACATGTTTTTTAAAAAAAAAACATACAATGAAACATTCTTGACAATGAACGGAGCAGTAGAGCAGTAGAGTAAGTAGTAAAGTACCCCCCGTCACGCCAAGTGGCGTATAGGGAAATATGGTGTTAGTGACCCTATATTTTGCAGACCTTCAGCACATGATTTTTGGGGTAATGTGGTCGGTATTACGCCCGTGCTGCTTTACTTTCCCAGAAAAAAATTCGGTACCCATTTAAGGCTGGGTGAACCCGGAAGCCGTCGGTTGGGATCGAACCCTACCCCTTGTTCTTTGTAGTCCAGTTCACTAACCACTGAGCTATCGCGGCTCCCTAGTAGATCAGTAGAGCTCCGACAAAACTTACTCTGTGAAATAGTCAGTTAGATGTCAGCCACGTTTGGAGCTCTGTTTCAGTGAATTGTTATAACTAGAAATATAAATTTGACTGTTTGTCTGTCTGTCTGTCTGTCTATCCATCCATCCATCCATCCATCTGTCAGTCTGTCTATATGTCTGTCTATCCTCCTGTCGTCCAACGTCATACAAACCAATTTATTGTATTAGGTGTTTGCTATTTCGTCACACACCTCTTGGGAGATTAATCACCTTACCTTTGAAAAGAGAACTACTAAGCACAATTCAAACAAGACACATGCGATTTTTGGGCCATGTTAAAAGACACAACAGACTACTAAAAGTAATCCTGTAAGGGAAAATACAAGGTAAAATAGGCAAGTGCAGACCAAGAATAACATGGACGAGTAACATCAAAAGATGGACAAATCAGCTTATGACAACCTGCACCATCAAAGCAAGAGACAGAACGGAATGGTGATCCATGGTAGCCAACCTTCGTTGCAGAGACGGCACTCGATGATGATGACTATTACTGGTAGTTGGCATTGGCACACACATGTAGGCGGGGCAGCAGTAAATGTGATGGTTTCGTGGGACAGTGTAGACACTATTTAAATAACTCTGCTTACAGTGTTTAGCTTTGTAAAGACAATACAGAATAATATTTGACTGCAGTACAGAATTATGTTATTCTTGTATACTGCTATGTGCATGAATGCCAAATATGGATGGATCTGTGATATACAAGTAACATTTTATATCATCCAGGATTGTTAATAGATGTTTCCATTTCATTAACAAATGTTCAGTAACCGTTTTGTATCCAGTAAAAGCAGCTTCCAGTTGTCAAAAATGGCGATTTTATTTCGGAGTGTGGATTATGTTATAAAAGTGACTGAAAACAAGTTTTCCTAACAGGTACATAAAACGTTGTGTAAGTGTACCATTCAAGGAAGAGGATAAGATCAGATAAATACTTTTAAAAATGTAACCATCTAAAAATGTCTATTTAGATAGTAAAAGATCGCATGTGAAACCAAGCGATCCATAGTTCGTTCAGAAATTCGTGCCCACAGAGTTTATTATCTCGGAAACTGTTTGAAGAATATCTGCAATTTTTTTTTCCTGAAAACTTATTTTTTCACCCATCTTGCTTGTCCTAAATTTTAGGATATTACAATACCCACATTTGTTGTAATCAACTCAATTAAAAAGGCAATTTTCACGTGCACATCACACGATCTTAGCACCGTTTCGCACTCTAAACCTGTAAGACGTGCACCACTCCGAGGTTTTGTTTTGTTATTTCATTTCCGGTTTCTTGTTAAATTAGTCCAGATGCGTTTTTTCACAAAATATTCTCTATTAATTAATATTCCTGCATGATGTGATAATTTGTAAGCTGTTGTGAAGTGACTACTTGATTTTAAAACCATGAAGAGTTTAAGGTGTATTTTCATCACTATGCAAAAGGTAACTGTATTATTGGACATGCACTTTTGCAAGGAATCTAACAGGGTCGGTTATATTACTATTCAATGTAATACGGACACACCTTTGGCTTGCAGTGTTAGAAAATTAACATAATTTACAGTAAAATCTAATGTTTAGAGCATGTGGTTTGATATTTTCATAAAATTATATAACAAAAATCGATTTGTGCAAAATTCAAACTACCTTTGACTTTGTACTTAAATGTTATAAAATCTGAAGGTCGGTAAGAAAGTAAGTAGCAAACATCAATATATGCAGAATAAAAAAGGAAGTTGAACTTATAGAGGAAATGACAAAAAGGGAAAATTAAAATACTAGGATTAGGGGATACCAGAGTAAAATAAGAACAAATAAAGCAATACATCTGAACTACATTATAATATTCTCTGCAGTCGACAACACAGAATGAGGAACACACGCAGTAGGCCTTTTCATCGACCCAGAACACGTGAAGAATATATTAGAAATAAAATACTACTCCTGAAGGAATAATCACAACCAGACCTCTAGAAGACGACAGGAAAACAGCTTACATACAGATTTATGCCCCAAGTAACCACAATGAAAAATACAGCGACGAATTATATAATACAATAAATGAAACTGGCAACACGACTGATGAAAGCGACGACATGTTAGTGATGGGAGACTTTAATGGAAGGCTTTAGCAACTCAACAGTGAGAAGAAGTTTCGGTTCAACAGGCCTTCAGCAGGAACAGACAAACAACACACACATATATTTAAGTAAATAAAAGTAATCCTACTTTGCTAACTAGTTTATCTGGTTTAAGAAACGAAAAATTTCCTCCCTATGTCGTGAACCGTGGCCAGAAGGAGAAAGAAGGATTCGCGGGTATGTACTGTAAAAACCCTGCCGATGGAAGGCCAACAACGTGTAAAGAGTTCTAAAAATATGTGAGTGAGGGAACACTGTCTATGTTGTCTAGGTTGCCTCGACTTCAACGCCACCGACAATGTCTAGATATATATATATATATATATATATATACATGTACATACAAATATATACACCTACACCCATACATATGGATACATACATGCAAATGCACACTCATACAGGAACATATACGAGTATATGTTGAAATTTGTGCATAACGCCCACATAACCAGAATAATACATACCGAGGTCAGTGTGCACACACAAAGGAGAAAGTATAGAATCGAAGAATAACAAGTACTCGATTGGAGGAAAGAGTGATATAACTGAGAGTGGGGTACATAAACAAAAACATGTGAA
This sequence comes from Megaustenia siamemsis, assembly GCA_032433765.1. Classification (NCBI taxonomy): domain Eukaryota; kingdom Metazoa; phylum Mollusca; class Gastropoda; order Stylommatophora; family Ariophantidae; genus Megaustenia; species Megaustenia siamemsis. The sequence goes on from JAVIAB010000126.1 coordinate 12,629,357, forward strand.
ATGTAAGCACCACAAACAAAAGAGGTATGGGAGACTACCGAATTTTGCACATAAAAAAACCACGCATAAAATGCACAAACACTGAACCCAACATCATGAAAGAGGAAACCAAAAAAGTAATCAAATATGCATCAAGCAATAAAGCACCGGTGATAGATAACATACCAATAGAAACAATATCAGCAGCAGGAGAAACACGAGTTACATGGCTGCATATAATATTCAATGCAGCATGGCACCAAGGAAAAGCCTCATCAGATTAGCAACAGGCAATCATTGTACCAATAGAGAAAACGAGAGGTAGCAAAAGAGACTGCAATCAATATAGAGGTATATCTCTTCTCAGTCATGTGGGAAAGCTATACGCCAAGATCGTGGAAAAAAGGCTGAGACAAATAATAGGACTACTGTTATGCGATTTTCAAATGGGGTTCCATAAAAAAAGAAACAGAGGATGTTCTGACGTTCTATTCACTTAAAAACAGCTTGCAATAGAAAAGACGCAAGAACACAATCAAATTATATAAGTAGCTTTCATTGACCAGTAAAAAACACTCGACACAGTAAACAGAGAACAACTGTTAAAGTTAAAAATACCAATAACACGCGAAGTAAGCCAGCATCTAACAAACCTAATTAAAAGGCTCTAAGTTAACATCAGCTGCACAGTCAGGACAGCAGCAGGTTTCACGGAACACTTTAAAGTTAGATTAAGATAGGGGTTCGTATATACCCTCATACTGGTTATTACATACATGGATTATATATGCAAGTTAGCCAAACAATCAGAGACAGGGAGATCAACGAGCTTCTATTCGCAGACGAATATGCACTAATACATGAAAAAGATAGAATACATACAAGATCACCTAATAAGTCTCAATAGCACAGCACAAAATACAACATGAAAATCAACATAAACAAAACAGAAGTCAGGAATGTCGCAAAAATATAAACAGACTATCAACATAACTATAGATAGCAGACACCTTAAACAAGAAGAGTAATTTAAATACCTAGGAAGTCTAGTGACAATCGGCATTTCATGACCAGCAGAAATAGACTTAAGAAACAACAAAACTTGCCAAATCATTGGACAATTATCACCACTACTGTCGAACAAAGAAATAACTCGAGGCAAAACGAGCACTCTACAATACAATCTTCATATCAACGTTGCGTTAGCAATGCCAGTCCTGGACCCTAGATGCAAGAACAATAAGTAAAATAACCTCTACTGAGATTAAATGTATCAGACGAATGACAGGAAACAGTCTGAGAAATAAGATTAAAAAATTAAGATCTGAGACAAAAGCTAGGAATAACCCCCGCCATAGAATATAAAAAGAAACAACAGATACAATGGTTTGGCCACGTGACAAAACAGAAAGATCAAACCACAGCACCATTAACCTTTAATACAAGTTGCGAGAAAACAAGACTCAAGGTCGGTCACGAAAAAGATGGCTTGACGAAATTATTAGAAACATTAGGAAGTATAACAGCAACAAAGTCGAACAGAAGAGCGAAAGACTGCAAATGACATCTACCTCCTCAGCGCAGAAAGGCAAATTTGGAAGAAAAGAAGAAGAATAATTAAGTTTAAAATTCCATGTTTTCATCGACAGCTAATTTCTTAGCCCTATTTTTGATATGATATTTATCTATAACTATATCCTTGTTAGGCCCAACAAGCATATATTTGTATACAACTGTTTGTGTTGTTCAATGTGTGAGATTAATGATTGAACAAAGCTGTTCCTTATTAAGATAAACACATTTGTTCGGCAATCGACTAGAGAATCTAAACATTTTCTCTCATCATCTATAGGCTCATCTGTCATTATGTGTTTCTTTTAACTGGCAATGTTGTTTTGAAAGAGTGACAATGTATCGCGATGTTTGATTTTCATCAATATTCATCTGTGAGATCTCATCATTATATTCTTTTATAAAAATCATAATGGATTGATGTGAACGTTCACACTTTGTTCTTATCTGTTCATTTAACTTTGTAGTAGCTGAATCTACTAAACTCCAAGTAATGAACACGCCTAAACAATTTGTCCGTAAGCAATTTGATAAGGGGGCACACGTTTCAAATAAATGAAGTAAGTCAATGCAATCAATGTTTGAATACTTAGAAAACGTTGAAGTAAAAAACCTGTTTCTTGTTTAATAATCAAACGTGTCAGATTGATTCTTGTTTCATCGATAAGCTTATAATAGGTTTACACTGACAAAATTGCCATCAAAATGAATACAGGTGTTGCTGTATTTAATTTTCCTGTCCATCCCGGCTCATTAATTACTTTAATCGTTTCCTTTCTCTTAACCTATACGTCTTCCAACAACCCAACAACTTCTAACTATACAGCCACCCTTCTTTTGCCCTAGATGTTTCCCAACAACTTCTAAATATACGACCCCCCCCCCCTTTTTTTTTGTCCTTGATGTTTTCCAACAACTTCTAACCATACGGCCCCCTTGTCTTGCCCTAGATGTTTCCCAATAAATTCTAAATATACGGCCCCCTTCTCTTACCCAATATGTTTTCCAACAACTTCCAACCATACAGCCCAATTTCTCTTGCTCTAGATGGTTTCCCACAACTTCTAGCCATAAAACAGCTCTTCCTTTGTACTAAATGATTTCCCAACAATGTATATCCTCAACCGCCCTTCTCTTGCTCTAGATTTTCTCCAATATTGTCTATCCATACAAGCACCCTTCACTTGCCCTAGATATTCTTCATAATTCATCCATACAAGCACCCTTCACTTGCCCTAGATATTCTTCATAATTCATCCATACAACCACCCTTCACTTGCCCTAGATATTCTTCATAATTCATCCATACAACCACCATTCTCTTGCCTCATACATTCTTCATAATCCATCCATACAAGCGCCCTTCTCTTGCCCAGATATTCTCCATAATTCATTCATACAACCACCCTTCTCTTGCCTCATACATTCTCCATAATCCATCCAAACAACCACCCTTCTCTTGCCCTAGATATTCTCCATAATTCATATAAACAACCACCCTTCTCTTACCCTAGATATTATACATATTTCATCCATGCAACCACCCATCTCTTACCCCAGATGTTCTCCATAATTCATCCATGCAACTATCCTTCTCTTGCCCTAGATATTCTCCATAATTCATCCATGCAACTGTCCTTCTCTTGCCCCAGATGTTCTCCATAATTCATCCATACAACCACCCTTTTCTTACCCCAGATGTTATCCATAATTCATCCATACAACTGTCCTTCTCTTGCCCCAGATGTTCTTCATAATTCATCCATGCAACTGTCCTTCTCTTGCCCCACATTCTTCTCTTGCCCCAAATGTTCTGCATAATTCATCCATACAACCACCCTTCTCTTGCCCCAGATATTCTCCATAATTCATCCATACAACTGTCCTTCTCTTGCCCCAGATGTTCTTCATAATTCATCCATGCAACTATCTTTCTCTTGCCCCACATCCTTCTCTTGCCCGAAATGTTCTCCATAATTCATCCATACAACCACCATTCTCTTGCTCCAAATGTTCTCCATAATTCATCCATGCAACTATCCTTCTCTTGCCCCACATCCTTCTCTTGCCCCAAATGTTCTCCATAATTCATCCATACAACTGTCCTTCTCTTACCCCAGATGTTCTCCATAATTCATCCATGCAACTGTCCTTCTCTTGCCCCAAATGTTCTCCATAATTCATCCATGAAACTATCCTTCTCTTGCCCCAGATGTTCTTCATAATTCATCCATGCAACTGTCCTTCTCTTGCCCCAAATGTTCTCCATAATTCATCCATGCAACTATCCTTCTCTTGCCCCAGATGTTCTCCATAATTCATCCATGCAACTATTCTTCTCTTGCCCCAGATGTTCTCCATAATTCATCCATGCAACTATCCTTCTCTTGCCCCAGATGTTCTCCATAATTCATCATGCAACTATCCTTCTCCTGCCCCAGATGTTCTTCATAATTCATCCATGCAACTGTCCTTCTCTTGCCCCAGATGTTCTTCATAATTCATCCATGCAACTGTCCTTCTCTTGCCCCACATCCTTCTCTTGCCCCAAATGTTCTCCATAATGCATCCATACAACCACCCTTCTCTTGCCCCAGATGTTCTCCATAATTCATCCATACAACTGTCCTTTTCTCGCCCCAGATGTTCTTCATAATTCATCCATGCAACTGTCCTTCTATTGCCCCAAATGTTGTCCATAATTCATCCATGCAACTATCCTTCTCTTGCCCCAAATGTTCTCCATAATCCATCCATACAACTGTTCGTCTCTTGCCCCAGATGTTCTTCATAATTCATCCATGCAACTGTCCTTCTCTTGCCCCACATCCTTCTCTTGCCCCAAATGTTCTCCATAATGCATCCATACAACCACCCTTCTCTTGCCCCAGATGTTCTTCATAATTCATCCATGCAACTGTCCTTCTCTTGCCCCAGATGTTCTCCATAATTCATCCATTCAACTATCCTTCTCTTGCCCCACACCCTTCTATTGCCCCAAATGTTCTCCATTATTCATCCATGCAGCTATCCTCCCTTGCCCCAGATGTTCTCCAATAATTTCACTTCAGGGAGCACTTAACGAGAAGGAAATAGGTTACATTTGCCGTCGAACAAGCTGAGACCTTAGCTAGTCCATCACTGCTCACCATCAAGTTACTAACAGAGGCATGACATCATCATATATTTTACGGAGTTCTGGGAGCAATCACTATGTTTGTGACATATTTATGAGCCTTGCCGTCAATTTCATGGCATCATTTTAAAACTGATGTCACCTTATAAGGGGAAAACAAATGCGTGTTTTGTTCGAAATTAAACCGTAACAAAACATGTGTCAGTTATGGCAAAGCTATAATTGTGTTTAGTTAAGTTTAGGTTTTTAAGGATTTGTGTGTCCGTGTTTTTCAGGTGTGATCTCTTTGTGCCCTGGGGATGCAGCTATTCTATAAACCTATATATTAATCAAGGCAAAACTCAGAGAAACTGTTAGCTTTTCATTTTGTGCTGAAACAAATGGCGTGTTTAATTCATATGCCATTATATATCATCTCGGCCGTACGATCTACCTATATACAAATGAAACAAGCGTAGGCAGCAAACTTCACGTTAATATTATACAACCAAAGAAGACCAAGATCATAGTTAATGTCACGATCAATGACGTGGTTCAGAACGACTTCAATAAAACATTTCATGTCACTGTAACCACTCAAGAGCGCACATCCATGACTGTATGGTTTGTACTGACAGGGAAAGGTAATTATAAAGTGTGACGTTTTACACACACACACACACACACACACAAACATATATGCAGGCAGATCATGTGTTAATGAATACAGTTACACTTATCAGTAGAAATGTTTTAAATATTGTAGACACCACTAAATGATATAGATAGCTCGCTTCCAGAAACCACTTTTTTATGTCACAGAAGTAAGTAAACTTTTTACGTTTCTGAAAGTTGTGTGTGTGTATATATATATATATATACATATGGGGTTTCCAGCATACCTAAAAGAAGTAATCGATAACTACATCACGAACAGAATAGAATAGATATCTATCAAATCGAAACGTCAAATTGGTTTCAAAGTACAAGACGGGGTGAGGCAGGGATACATCGGACTTCCGTTTCCAAGATGGTGAAACTAGTTCACGTTCTCTCGATCGCTGCAGAAGTTGCATTTGGGGTCTGATTAATTTCGACTCTCCATTTAAAGTTTCTGCGTTAAAGTGAACATGATATTCTACTTAACACATCTGCGCCGATGAAGCGGAGTAGTACGCACGGCAATATTATTTTTTGACAAATCAAATTTTGTGAATACGACATTCCACAGTCTAGAGTTGATCTGCGGCTTACGTCACATTGAGTGATGTTCAATGACCGTTGTTGGAATTGTTTGACGCAAGACATTTACATGTTACAACTCATTGATGTGGATTGTTCCACAAGTCAGCCGAAGTTTTATCTCTTTAGGGAATCAGCACCGTGTTTCGTTCGTTGTAGGCTGCATTCACTAGAGTAATCAGGTATTTATGGGCGCAGCCATTATTGTGTGTGCTACGTCATCATAATGGCTCATCGTATATCCCTAGACCGGCCATACGCTAATCTTACGGTCTGTTGTTTGTTGTGCGACAGAGATAATCCGACGACAGTATTTTATATGTTCGGAATTATAGTCAAAAACGATGTCCTAACATCATCATGTAAGTAAGTAAAGTAAAGTACCCCCCGTCACGCCAAGTGGCGTATAGGGAAATATGGTGTTAGTGACCCTATATTTTACAGACCTTCAGCACATGATTTTTGGGGTAATGTGGTCGGTATTACGCCCGTGCTGCTTTTACTTTCCCAGAAAAAATCTGGTACCCATTTAAGGCTGGGTGAACCCGGAGCCGTCGGTTGGGATCGAACCCTACCCCTTGTCCGTAGTAGTCCAGTTCACTAACCACTGAGCTATCGCGGCTCCTACTAATTTTTAGGGAATTAGTAAAACCCAGGTGTCCTCGCCAGGGTACGAACCCCGGCTGTTGCCGTGGTAAGCCAACCGCCTATCGATTGCGCTAACCGGACACCCAACATCATCATGTGCCATACATAAAAGAAAAAATATGACGATCCTCATTTTCAGGAGGACGTGAACTTCCAGTCAATATGGTGGATTGACGGCAGGGAGTATTGAAGGCTATGTATGAAAGAGTTCCTTGTTGCAGTTTGCTCATATTCCAAGCCCGGCATGTTGCAGGAGCTACTGAGTTAGGTATTCTGTGCACACCGTGAGCTGTGTGTTTCATCCGTTTTGATGATGTTTCGATATTCCACTTGTTTACGATGAATGCTGCTATTGTATGACAGAGAAAAGTTGGCTGTGTCACTTGCTGTGCGGTTTCGCCTTATATCTTTTGGCGTGTGCTGATACTGCTAGCACGGGGACTAGAACTACCTTTCTTTGTTTGGGAGATGTGTTAGTAATTCGGATGATTCCACTGGGACGGGCGGTTGGGCAATTATGGATTTTAATTCGTTTGCGGTGATACCGAGGCCTTCCATAACCAAAGACCCAAAGGGATGCATCATCTCTCCATACCTACCTCTCTCAATATCTACGCTGAGAACACCCTGAAAAATATCAGAAACGTTGACAAATTTGTGAAGTTTGACCCTTTCACAATAAATGGCAACATTATTCCAGAACTCACTTTCGCTGATGGCTTAGTTCGACTCACAAACAGTGCAGAAGGATTAAAAGAGACAATTGAGGATGAAAAAAAAAAACACACAGTGAAGTGCAAAACCTCCATCTAAATATACAGAAACTAAGATAATGCCCATTGACAAAACAAAAAAGCCAACCCAAAATAATTATCAAGTGGCAAAGGAAGGTTTAACATGCACACAACCAGATACACCGGTTACATACCATTAGAAGAAACAGATAATCAAATCAATGAGAAGACCACATGCCCAAAATCAGGATGTCTTTCATAATATGAATAGATATGAACAAGTTATCATTATACGACTCAGATCAGGACATAATCGACTCCACAGTATGCATGATCGGCATTTGAACTACTTGTACATGTGGACAGGCACCCCAGACTGCTGAACACATACTTCAAGACACCACTGAATATAGTAGACTAAGGAAATCCATTGGCTCATAGAAGCAACACTACAGACACAACTATATGGGCCACTACAAGAATTACAAAAGACAGTAAAATTTATACAGGAAACGACATTGCAGATATAGACAATACTTCAGGCGAACGAAAGATAGATAGATCAACACTGAACAACTTGAAATTGAAACAAACTATGAATATATGGGATCTGTAATAACTAACAATGGAGACTGCCAGTACGAGGTCAAAAGAAGATTAGCAATAGCAACACAAACATTAAACAACATGTGGCACAAAACAGCAAGGCAATAAAATTAGATTTACCAAGGACATGTATCGTCCCGATAGCAACACACGGTTGTGAATCCTGGGCGAAATCAAGAAAGTGAAATCAATTCGCTCTGAAGAGAATGTTTCACAAAATCCTTAAGATACTTGGGATTATGAAAAAAACATCCTTGAAGGCATATAATATGTTTTAAACATAATGAAAGCCTTTGTTTCTGATCGACGCAAAAGGGTAGGCCAATAAGAAGTAGGTTTTAAGACATCGTAGAGACCTTAAGCATGGCAAAATAAAGATAATATGGAGATCTGTCTGTAGACATAGGTTCTTTCATACCGGCTGTGGTGACTGCAACGTTCTAAAAAGGACATGCAACCTGATAATATATATATATACACACTTCTTAATAGTTCTTTATGAACATGTAAATAGCTCAACTAGTGTATAAACTAAGCTATTATAAAGTTATTTTCACTGTTGATTTTCGTTGTTACAAACAGTTAGGTATTTTATTAGTAACAACATTTACTAGAGCTCTTTCTCCTTTATTAACGTTCAGTTCTGTTTTATCATAAAAATGACTAAATAAAGTTTATGGAAAGAAAGCGTTCCATGTCTGACTGTGAGGTTTACCTGTTAGTGAAGCTAAGATAAAGACAGGTCTATTTCTAATCTTGAATTCTGACTACTGAACTGATGATATACGTGTTGAAATAATAGGAGCCAGTTCTATGGACCGATAAGTTGTGTGTTTAATCACATTGCCATAAAAACTATTGTTAAAACAACGTATATTACGTACCCACGCGTTAATAAAGTTGCAACAGAAGTTATTTCAATCACGCATTTGATTGTCAACGCGTTTATCAAGCTGCAAAAAAAAATGTATTGCTAAAATGCATTTGACTGTGTACGTGTTAAGTTGCAACAAAGGCTATTGGTTTATATCACATTTGATTGTCTATGAGTCATTTAAGTGGCAACAAAAGCTATTCGTATAGCACATTTTACTATGCGTTAATTAAGATGCATAGGAAACAGAGCGCCCCTCGTAGGAGGCAGGAGAGATGGACGCAGCCACAATGGTGGAACGTAGATGTCGAGGAAGCTTGGCGGAGCAAGAGACAAACGGTCAAGACATGGCAGAAAGCCAGAAGGTATGGTAGAACACAACCTGAGCTCTTGAAGCGTCTGAAAGTAGAGGTCGACCAAAAAATGATGCACTTTAAACTATGCGCTGAGCAGGCTAAGGATGCCAAATGGGATGACTTCTGTAAAAAAGTGTGCTCAGAAAAATCGCTCGCCATATTCTGGCGCCTTCATCAGTGCATGAATGGCACACTACGACACAGAGGAATACCAGACTTTCAGAGCACAGACCAGATATGGCACAAATCTGATGAGAGCAAAGGGAAGGCCCTGCTTACCAGCTACATTGAGCAGACGGACCAAAGAAATGAGGCTGTAAGAATGAGGATACGGGGATCTTTGTCAAATGTGTGTAAGGATGAAGGGCTGGAAGAAGATCTCACAATCACAACCGATACCATTCGCACGACACTTAAAAGGTCGCACAACACTGCTCCTGGTCCAGATGGTGTTCGGTATGATGACATAGGCGATTTAGCTGATGACGACTTGGCAACACTGGCCAATGAGTTTAATGCCAGAATTCGGAGTGGCCAGATTAAGGAGGAGTGGCTACACAGCTACTTACTACCGCTACCGAAGCCAAATAAGGACCATTCTCAGATCAGTGCCTACAGAATCATCACAATGCAGAACACTGCGGGCAAGCTGCTGGAGAAAATAGTTGCCCGTGTCCTCACCTGTCGCCTTGAACAGAAACGCGTATTCCCATCCACACTCGGAGGTTATAGATATAACAAAGAGACATGACTCAATGCGGCAGTCTTTGCCTATGATGTCTTCGAAGGCTTCCACAGACGAGAGCAGACATGTGCTGCTGCTATAGATCTGGAGTATGTATACAACAGAGTAACATTTGAATATCTCATGCATATGCTCCTCAAACTGGCGGTGCACCCCTTCATCATTAGATGGATCGCCGCGGCACTGTTTCAGAGGAAGATGATACTCAGATGTGGAAGTTGGTCTTTCGAGCCTACATCCATTTGTCCAGGGCTGCCACAAGGTTCACCATTGTCACCAGTTCTATTTAACGTGTACACAATAACGATCACGGAACAACAGCTGGATGGGAGGAGAAGAACTATGACTTTTGCTGATGATATTCTGGTATATCGACAGGAAAGAGAAAGACGAGGAATCGCCTCCACAATGCAAGACGAACTCGATCGCATTTCTTCCTGGTGTGGGGTTTCAGGTGCCTTGGTTAATCCTAATAAAGCATCAGTTTCATGGTTCTCCCTTAACAATCATATCGTTAATACGACCACACCGGTAGTACGAATGGGAGCTGATGAGGTGACCAGGGACAAGTTTATGACAAACCTCGGAGTTAAGTTTGATCGCAGCCTGTGTTTTCGGGACCATATCGACCATGTAATAACAAAATCCCGCAAAGGATTAGCCGCCTTGAAGGTCATGGCAGCTGCCAACATCGAGTAGAGACTACTTACTCTTTTGTTCAAGGGATTAGTCCTCGCACAAATCGAGTATTCCCTGGCCATTCTTACTGTCAGTACGACTCAAATTGATAGGCTGGAGAAAATACAAAATGAAGCCATGCGCATTATCCTGGGATGTACGAGGGACACTCCCTGTGTAGCAATGATGTATCTTCTTGACTTTCAAACCATGGATGACAGAATCAAGATCTGGAGAGCACGAGCATACCTGAAGATTAGTACAGATACAGAGCATCCATTGCACCACGTGCTCAACACAGAGAAAGGTACCAGGCTATAAAGAGACAAATCATGGATGTCCCCCAAGGGGACATTATCATGTATTGTCACACTCGACAGGAAAAGTAGGGAACAGGACTCGGTCGTGGTTAATGCTGAGGTCAACGGTCTCATCTGCAATAACACCGATGAGAAAGATGCAGTCATCTATATAGACGGATCTGTAAGACGACACGAAAGAAGTGCATGGGCAGTTACAGCACGCTCGGCAGGTAGAATAGTCAAGGAAGACAGTGGTGCATACGTCATGACCACGAGTAGCATGACAATGGAGGTGATGGCAGTGACCAAGGCATTCAAATGGTTAGAGTCACAAGACTACACCCACGCATGTATACTGAGTGATTCGATGAGCATGATAAAAAAGTGGAGGCGGGCTTTGTACGCATGCAATGGGTAGAGTCGTTGCAGAAATCCAAAATACGTAACGTCACCTTTGTCTATTTCCCAGGACATGCGGGAGTACGGGGAAATGAGAGAGCGGACAAGTTGGCTAGCTGCGCTGTCGTTGAAGAAGGGCAACTGATGGATCGGGCGGACATCATCAATGCCCTCCGAGATGTGGGAAGAGCACAGGACTTCGACAAACACAGATCAACGTCGCTTCTTCGGATGATGGAAATGGGAGTTAAGATGGGCACAGCTAGAAATGAGAAACTTGGTGGCCGTGTAAGAAGACTTATCGACCAACATGGAACTGGAGTCGTCAGTCGCTGGACACTGAGGGAATTGCTGAGGAGGGGATCTGAGCACCTATGGACATGTTCGGAGTGCAATGATGATAATCCGCAAATAACTCAATAACTCAATAAGTTACATTAAGAGCTATTCTCTCTCTCACTCTCTCTGCGATCAAGACTCAATCAGAGTAGGATTCCAGACTCTCTCACGAAGTCAGCTGTCTGGTTAAGCGATTCGATTGCCCCATATAGTTTCTCTTCCAGGGAGGTAGGCGTGGACCACATTGCTCTTCTCAGGTCTTTGTACTGGGGGCATACTGTAGAACATGTTTTGTAGTCATATTGTCCAGTGTACAGTGGCATAGGCTGGTAGTACCTATTTTGAATTTGGTGAAAATGTGATTCCTCATTCTATTGTGACCAGTGCGTAGGCGAAGTATGATGACTTGATCCCTCCTTGATAGTTGATGGTATCCGTCCGACTCATTATGCTTACGTGTCCTCGTTTCCATTTTTCATGGAACTGACCTTTGAAGATGGATTTGGCTTCATCATAACTGAGCGGATAGTTCTCTTGTGGTAAGCTCCCTCCCTCTTTAGCTAATTTGTCTGCGCCTTCGTTCCCGTGTATATTACAGTGTGATGGTATCCACTGAATGACTACTCTCTGGAAGTTATTGCATAGTTGGTCCAGGGTTGTTCTCAAGTCATCTAGTTAATTGTTCTTGTGGTTTTTTAGAACTGATAGTACTGACAGAGCATCAGTCAGAATCACCAATTTATTGTGCATGTTATTTTTGTGTTGAGTAGCCAGTGTTGCAGCATCTTTGAGGGTCTCAGTTTTTGCTTCAAAGTTGTTTGAGAATTTCCCAGTAGCTATTGACTTGGTGATCTCGTCCTGATTATTCAGCGTCAAGAACACAACACCGCCTTTATTTCTGGTGGCATTTGTAGCAGAGCCATCTGTGTATATGTGGGACCAAGAGTCTTGTGGGTAGGTATCGTGTATGTGTTTTTCTGCTACGTATTTTCTTTCTGTGTCTGATTGGGTGCCTTTTTTCATGATTCCTAATATATTTTCCTTAAGTTCTGGTATTTTGTTTCCCATGAGGAGACATATCAGATGGGCCCAAGGGTTTCGATATTGTTTGGGAAAGTACTGGGTCTCCAGTAGTTAGTTCATTGGCAATTGCAGCGAAGTTTCTCCTCTTTAGTCGTACAATTCCGGAACCAGTTATTCTTTGGTGCATGGGGTGGCTAAGGAGCCTTCTATATTTCCTCGCTTGTTGCAATACTTTAGTGACCCGTCTGTCATCTAAGGGTTGTAAACCTCTCACTCATCTAAGGGTTGTAAACCTGTTACTGTTTCTAGAGTCTTGATAGGTGTAGATTTCATAGCACCCGTGATGATACGGGCAGCTTGGTTCTGTGTTCTGTTAATTTTGCTAAGGTGTGATTTGGAAGCCATAGCCCAGACTGTGACTCCATACTCTAGGACTGGTCTGACCCTTCCTACGAATAGTCTTTTCAAGATATTGCTATCTGCTCCCCAGTCCGTTCCTGCCAATTTCATCATAATATTAGTTCGTTTTCTGGCATTCTTTCTTGCTCTGTCTATCTGATTTTTCCACGTCATTCTGCGATTCATGGTGACTCCAAGATATGTTGGGTTTTGGTCAATAGGGAGTGTATGGTCTTTTATCTTCAAGTTTGCAGAGAGTGTGTTTCTTGATAGGCTGTAAATTGTATATGTAGTTTCTTTTCATCAACTGGTAAGAACCAGGTGTTCGTCTATTTTTCAAGTTCACCTAGGGCATCTTGCATCCTGGAACCAGCCACTGACATATTTTCCTCGCGAGCCCATAACGCCAGATCATCTGCGTATATTGCTGAGTGTATTCGTTGTGAGATGTCCATTACGATGTCATTTATGAAAATTAAAAAGAGTGTTGGACAGAAGACTCCGCCTTGTGGGACACATTGTTCGATTGTGACCTTCTTACTTAGTTGACCTTGTACTTGTACTCTGGCCGTTCTATCCTGAAGGTATTGAGAGACCCAATTGAATAAACGACCCTGGATGCCAAGTCTGAAAAGCTTGTTATTTAAACCCTCTCGCCATACCCTATCAAAAGCCTTCTCCATGTCGACCCACACTGCCAGTGTGTGTTTCTTTCCTTGTAGAGCATCCTCTATTTCCAGTGCGATGTAGGTGACCAGTTCTTCAGTTGATCTGTGCTGACGGAAGCCACCTTGTTGTTTTGTCTCCAAATGCCACATACGTCTTCTGTTAGCCAGCCTTTCCATGAGTAAGCTACTAAGCTGCCTTAGTAACTCAGGGATTCATTTCGTTGGTGATTCCATCTTTACCATGGGAACATTTGAGCTTCAATCCTTTGAGGGCAAATTCTGCCCTTTTTGCTGCCAATTTGCCTGTGAGGATGTTCTGGTTGTGTGCTAATGATATTGAAAGTCGGCAGTTGTTTTCGTCACTCAGATCTTTCGCAAGTTTCCATAATTTATGACAATTTTTGTCTAGATTAGGGCTCTCTGTTTTGTCTATCCAGCTCTGTCTTGTTGATATCATGACCTCATGTCTATATTTGGCAGGGCTGCTTTGTAGGCAATGTTGCTCTCTATGCTGTGTGTTGTTTCAGCTAGTTCTCTAGCAGAGTCCATTTCCTCTTCTAGTCTTTGTATTTCCTTGCTCCAGTATGGCTTGTGGTTTCTTCTTGCTCCTCTAGAAATGGATTCTTTATCAGCTCTCACGATTCCATTGTTAACCTCTCTATCATATTATTGACCTTCTTTTCGTGGGTGTTGATAGGCGCAGTATATGCATCAATGAGCCTTGCAAACTTTGCCCAATCTGCTCTCTTATAGTTCCAGCGGGGAAGAGGTATTTGCAATTCCTGCTTGTGAGCAAGTTCCACTGAAAGTTTGACTGGTCTGTGGTCACTATCTCCGAGTTGGTTCAGGACTTTTCTGTTTATTTTGATGGATATGTCTCCAGTTGCAAATGCTAGGTCGGGAGTGGAAGTTGTTTTCCATCTTCTTGAGTAGAAGGTTGGGGGGGGGGGGGGGGTTTCCTCTCTAGAGTCTATGAGGAATGAGGAATAGGTTGTTGTTTATTTCCCATTCTTCTACTTCTTCACCTCGAGCATTGGACTCCTTATATCCCCATATTTCAGAGTGGCTGTTAAAGTCTCCTACTACCAGACACTTTGATGGTGTTATTTCCATTGACTCCAGCTTCAGTAATTTGTCATTTGGACAGTATATGTTAAATATCCGTATACTAGTGGAGTTCTGTACCAATGATCTATGCCTCTCCGTTTGTGACTACTTCTATCAGTTTTGTTGGGATGGAACTTTTAATAAGTATACGAATTTCACTCTTGTGACCTTCCCTGTCTTGTCTAAATGCCTGGTAGCCCCTGATCATAAATCTGTGCTGAGGATTAAGGTAAGTTTCCTGGACGCAGGCAATGTCTATCTCCTCCTCTGCTAGTCTGATTGTTAGGGCTTGTTTTTTGTGGTATATGCCCTCCGCATTCCAGTGTGTTATATTCAGCTGTTTCTTGAAGCCTTTCAGGTCAACGGTAGTTTCTCTCTGGTCCCATTTCCTAGCTCTTCAAAATGGGTCATGGTGACCACCAATAACTTGGGGTTGACCCCTTCGTGGCACGTGGCCCAGCATTCCACCTGGGGGGACTCCACACACAGAACATCATATTTAAAGTCTGTTAGATCCATTCTGATTGCATACCTGCTAAAACGGTGTACTGTGTTCTGCGCCGGTGGCCCAGTGCATCTGATTTCAGCCAGCATTTTATTTAGGTTTGCTTTCCTTAGCGTTTGATTGTCCCCAATCTTCCTGCAAGGCAGCAGATTGTCTTTTCTGTTAGGGGATTCTGCCCTTAGATGGTCGGCCCTCCCAGGCTTACGAGCACCATCTGCCCAAGTTTGATGTATTTATTAGTTGGACGTCCGTTACCAAACATGGTGGAATGAGGTCACGTTCGTTGGACAGCTGCAGAAGTTACATTAGGGAACTGATTAGCTTCGGCTCTACATTGTAATTTTCTGCGTCTGAGCTAATCACCTGATCCAGTTAGCAGAGTTCGCCGATGATGACAGATTGTACTCACCTCATTGTTCCTCATTGTCATGTCAAACGTTTGTGAATGCGACCTTCCCCTGCCTAGCGTTAGATGGGAATTCTCTAGGTGGTCTGATATCGAACAATAACGAATCCCCCGTTTTTTTCTCTATACAGAAACAATGATAAATCTTCATCGCATTCATTTATTGAATGCACAATTTCATCTTAAGTCTCATGGCAATTACTCCAAGTAAACATCAAATTTGCAAAACGCCTAGGACATGACATGTAACGAGCACGATGTTTTCAAATGAAAACACGATGAAGATCGTGACTAATTGCTTGAGATCTTTTTGGCAGCGCTATCATACGATGTTCCCGATTTGGCTTGTTTTTAACCGTTGAATTTGCTTTCAGTGATGCTTCCACATACATGACAATCAACCCACCATTAATAGCCAACCTTGTTAATAAACACGAGCCGTCACAACAGCGTATTCCATTACAGTCACAAAATGCCATTTTCTTCATTCAGAAACACACATTCAGAAAGACTCAATAGCAGAGCTCGTTGTAAAATGTAATACAAGTAGTACATGCCTTATTGGCAGTAAAGAAAGCATAAATAACATTACGTATAGACTGGTGGAAATGACAATGCAGTTGCCTTCTCGCTATTTAATTCTATTTTGAGTCACGATCACGTGTATACTGTGTATTGTAAACATCTTTATGATGTAAGAAAGTAAAATAAAAACAACTGACATCACAGGATATGACAATAAACAACAAGTATATATCTTGCTCCATCTTCTTTAGAGCCGTGCTGTGTTCTTTTCCACAACTTTCGCGTTCTTCTAAACTATACAGCGTGTGTTTACATCTCATTATCATTGTGTGTGTCTTTGTGTGTGGGTCAGGCATTCAATAATTAACATATATTTGTTATTCTACATTTAAGTTGTCTCTATTACACCATTAAACCAATAATTTTATTATTCATTTTATATATTTATTCTTTCTCGTCGTGAATTCCCGTACTAAATATCTTGTTTGTTATTAAAGTTAAAAATACAAAATCAAATTTCCCAGTTTTATTTTGTTCCTACTGATCTCCTGATCCAATGTCCTGTAACAATGTAGTATAACAATGATACTGTTCGGCTTTTTGTAAAGCGCATACAGGTACGTATTTCAATAATTTGTTAAGACTAAGGAGGTGAGCATTAATCCAATAGATTCAACATTAATCCTGTTAACGGAAGAGAATGAACAACGCTTTGGCACAAGGAGTAAAGAAAGTGTATTGTTTACATAACGAGTTAAAAGTTTTCTCATCTATTACATGCTACTAAACAACCACAATCTAATCATCTGTCTTATTTTGTTCTTTTTTTTAAAAAATGTGATATTATCTACGTGTTAGCGTTAACTTAAATATTTGTTACTTAAATAGCTCAATATTATAAAAGGTCAACCATATGTATATATATATATATATTCAGACAAGCGATATATCATACACGGATTGAAATTGTAAACAATAATTACACTCACACTCTACTCGTTTTATGTTGAACATTTTACAGTTGAGAGGTGTAGATATTCCCATTTTGGATGTAACTAGAAAATCACCAAATCAAGTACTCTGTATTAGCAGATGGGAGTACCCCACATGAATTTGTCACAATTAAAGTCAAGTGAAGAATGACCAAATATATATACAATATAAGGAAATAAATGAGGGCCGCGAAAGCTCAGTGGTTAGTGAACTGGACTACAAAGGACAATATGTAGGGTTCGATCCCAACCGACTGCTTCCGGGTTCACCCAGCCTTAAATGGGTACCGGGTTTTTTTTCTGGGAAAGTGAAGCGGCAAGGGCGTAATACCGACCACATTACCCCAAAAATCATGTGCTGACGGTCTGTAAAATGTATGGTCACTAACACCATATTCCCTATACGCCACTTGGCGTGACGGAGGTACTTTACTTTACTATAAGGAAATAAGATAGAAGTTTATCAATATATAATATACATATGTAATGCTTTGTTTTAATAAAACGACATTTACCTAAACTTTAGCATCACATTCAGTTCAACAAAGAAATGAATCGTGATAAACTAGATCACGACTGTTTAGAATGGATATGGCATTTTTAACATTATAATATATAGTTATATTTAACAAATGAAGTATTTAAATCAGTCCGTAAGTTGTGTGTGAGTTTAGTGATTTCACCATTCGAACGGGAATAAATAAAATACTTACTGCAGGAGCTACTGCGTTTAGTACCCTGTGCACATCGTGAACTGTGTGTTTCATCCGGATCGTTTTTCGATAATCCGATTGCTTACGATGAATGATGGTTTCGTATGACGAAAGGCAGATAGCCACGTTTACTTCGTTGCGGTTTCGCCGCATGTTTTTTGGCGTGTGATGCGACTACTATGATTTGCCTGCGGCTGCCTTTCTTTGTTTGGATCCTTCAATGAGATGAAACGTTAATTCGGATGATTCCACTTGCACGGGCAGTTGAGCAATTATGGATTCTAATTCGTTTGCAGTGATACTGGGGCCTTCGACTAACCATAACCATAACTGAATAAAATGCATATTACTGAAATCAAATGATTGCCTTTAATAAAAGTTACTTAACATTGCTCATCACATCGATAATGTCATCTTCGTGTGCTTTCTTATATACTATTCGAGTCCATTTCTAGTAGCCTGCATTTTAGGAAGAACATGGAGTTAATGTACACCAAGGGTTTAAACATATAAGGGAAGAACCAACTGGTGTAATGGAAATCAGTATCCTGACGGTCTTCATCTGTAGGGAAGATCTTGTTGGTATGTGAAGTACTTCATCTGTAGGGAAGATCTTGTTGGTATGTGAAGTACATGTACTTCATCTGTAGGGAAGGTCTTGTTGGTATGTGAAGTACTTCATCTGTAGGGAAGATCTTGTTGGTATGTGAACTACTTCATCTGTAGGGAAGATCTTGTTGGTATGTGAACTACTTCATCTGTAGGGAAGCAACACACACATTCGCAATGTTCGAAGTGCTAATTATCTGCAATGGCAAAGCAGTCGTTTCTTATCCAACCTTATACTATCTTCACTTAAGCCAATTCTTTAAAGCCCACATTTTTAACTTATCATACAGCTCCACAATAAAATGTCCACTATTTCCTGACTTCAAATAGTTCATGACTTCCTAGCTCCTTTCTTCAAGTGAAGATGAAAGCGGTTTATTTGTCTTTGTGGTCGGCAATTAGTAAGTGTCATTCGCTGTGCGCAGTGAATCGTCTTTATTATAAGCGTCATAGTGAATGGTAGTTAAATTAAAAAAGGGGACCTCGGTAACTTATTTGGGAAAACCACCCGACGAGTGTACCAACGTTTGGACAACCCGTGTTCTATTCCCACTGGAAGCAGTGTGGGTTGTACTCATGGGTGGAAAAAAAAATTACCCCCCCCCCATCCCGGGTCGACCCAGCCGCTGGCAGAAATTGGTACCAGGGTAGTAATCTTAGAAGGTGAGGAATGCAGCTTCGCATTGTGAGTTTCGATGCTTGAAGGGACATTATCCAGAAGTGTTCGGAGAAGCGGTCGAGCATATATGGGTGAAAGCTCACGTGCTAAGACGCCGATTAAAGTCTTGTATTTTACATTTACCTTTACTAGTGATAAAAGCACTATTTACTTGCCATATAATACGTGTCAAACAACCACTCTTCAAATAAAAGATGTTAAAATTATGCAAGTTTACCGGAACAGGTTCCGCTTTATCCAGGTTGAAAAAAAGAACTGAAACTAAATTTATAAATAAAGTACAGATTAAATCAAACAGATGATTATGTTCCTGCTGGCTAAACATCATATTTTATTCTGAGACGTTCCAACATTCTCCTCAAGATAATGTGCCTAATTGGTGAAATTTAATAAAAATAAAGGTTCATCTGATTCCATCAAAGTTAACATTGTATGCAGCAAATGCTCAGCGTGGTCATATTCAACTGTACTACTTTCTAAGCATTTGAACGTTATTTGCTGCGTCGACTCTTTGTTCTCACTGGCAATCTTCAATTGTTTTTATTTTTACTTATTGGCATGACTTCTGACTTTTCTGGGGTGATCTTCACATTATTTTCTTGAATGCTACTTTCGTGTTGTTCAGATGTTGCTGCTGCGGATTTTGTGAATTGTATATCATTTCCTTGTCGTCTGCAAATGGTAGTTCTTATTAAAATGTACACAATTCGATAGTGGTTATAGTTTTAAAATGTTGAGAAAGTGGAATTTATAGGGATTGTAAGTACACATCCTTGTCTAACTATCGCCTTGATGGCAAACATCTACTATTTGGAAACGTTAGCAATCTTAAAGCTGATATAAATATTTTGCATTGACACATTGTTACATATGATGTCAGACAGATCTATACTGATAATTGGAGAGCCAGGGTTACAGAACTAGGAGAGCGCCTACATGCACTGTGAGACATTGGTTACATTTAGATACATGTTTTGTTATTTTGGAATGTGATAAACACGTTCCCTGAACATGTAAAGGAATCTTTCAGTGAGATGACTCAACTTTTCCAAACAAACACAAACTTATCGACGTCACTCGTAACGCTGTCCATGAGTTTATGGGAGATTACACCTCAAACATATCTTGTTGTTACTCACTTTTATCATCATATCACTATTTCCAGTTTTAAAGGATGACCTTAAATATGGGAGGATCTTTTTCGGAAGGGGCGACATTCAGTTATGGGAGACAGATGCCGATTGTTTATACTTGGCTTAAGTGCACATACATTAGACGACTTAGCTAAACCAGGTTTGCATGATGAAGGTAAACTTTTATATTGATCATAATCGTGGACTACCTATGTTGGGAAAGATAACAGGTTATACATTTTTGTGATGTACGTTGTCTTTGCAAACTAAAGAACATCATATAACAGGATAGAATAACAAGCTAACGTCTTGCAGTGAGCCACACTTCCGTCCATTATGGTATTACTTAGGAATCGGAGACTACAGTGGGTGAGTCACGCGAAAAGAATGTAAAACAAAGAAAAAATGAATGTGTTCCCTAAATAATATTGTATGGAAAACTTAGAGATGGAGCGAGACATTAGGGCATATCAGCACTGAGATATAAGGATGTTTGCAGGGTTTTCTTAGGGTATTTTCTACCAGTGAAAGAAACAGAAAATATGTCTGAAGATCGTCGCACATGGAGAGCAAAAATAAAAATTTGACACAGAATGTTTCGAGACAGTGCCGTTATGAAATTCAGAAGACAAAAGGCGCAACAGAAAGGAGACATGGCCAGACACACAAAAATGCATCTTGTTCATTTTCTAGATTGAACTGTCTGTCCAGGATTGGCAATTTCAGCAACGTGCGATGCTTTTCCGTGAAACAGCACCCAGTATGAGATACAAATGCTTCACCAAACTACTGACTTATCATGATTGGTTGCTACAACCGTCTGTCATGACGTCACTGGTTATGTAGTTTTATTTGATTTATTTTTTTATCATAAAGCTCACCTCCGATTAACATTAATTACCTAGGCTGTGTAATAATATATGAGATCGCATCCGTGTTCGGCATAGACTTATGATGCAGCATCATGTGTCACAACCTCAAACATATATTATATCCGTCTATTGGCCAGTCTATGGTATATTCTTCATCCGATCTTTGAGTTGTTATTATCATTGACATGTTTATAGTGGCAATGCAGTCAAAAAACTTACCACTACAAATATAAATTGTGTTAGACGCCTTGTATCCGTATGCATGAGGTGGTGATCGGTAGGGGAAACGATAAAAACTGTTCCTAATATTCTTTGCCCCCATTGACAGCATGTGGATGCGAAAACTGAATAATGTGGTCACGTAATATGCTAGACAGACTGGATCTCACCCATAGCTACCTTATTTTATTAGTGTTTTGATTACGGTGTGCTGATATTGAGAACCACTTTATAGTGATGTAACGAACGTGTATGGACATATTGGGTGAGCGTTTGATCAATCTACTTAGTCACCACTCTAACCAGTCACTTATCACTTCAATATTTATTTATACAGTTATTTGCATGTTGAATCACACAAACACACACTCACCTCTCCATCAAACCCAGCTATCCATCCACTTGCCTTACGACCCACACACGAACACGGGCACCTCTCCGCCAAAAAACATTACATTTTGTATCAATCAGCAAAGCTATCAGAAGACTGCTCCTTTTGTTTACTCTCTGAGTAATATGCACACACACACATAACACGAACACGCGCACAGGCTTTTTGGGCTATGTTAATAAATATACATGCTCTGTGAATAGTAACTAATAAACGTATCAGAGAGGCAGCTGACATGCACTACACATATCTTTCTTCTTAAGATCGTTGGGTTGAACTCTCGATCTCTAAGGGCCAGTGGACACATCTTAGTATTTATTAAACCTATTGGCTACCTTGTGGCAACTGATCTATGTTATTCGAATGCATATATTAAATCGTGTACTCGATTATTTTAGATCACACCCAGCGGACTATTCGCGCTCGCGTGGGAACAGTTAATCGATCCGTGCTCGTGTACAACTGAGTGGGGGATATTGAGCTGCCGGTTCATGGGGTCAGTGTGTAACAGTGAGCACAGCACCCTCCCTTATTATGTCGATGTAATGACACGCCAGGGTGCTCTAAATGTAACAGTGCACAACACGATAGCATTAACCACTATACGATCATGGCCCCTCACGTGGACCGACTTTCTCTTGTATTGATCTGCTGTTGCTGATCTTCAGATGTTGATGTAATGATACGCCAGTCTTGAACTCTGAAAACCAACTGCAATAATTGAATACCAATGAAAGATCGACTGACAGCTGCTCTTCAACCTTGAGCCTGTTTATCGTCCCTCTTCACCACTAGCCATCATTACCACAGGTGCTTCCGCACGATGGGCTATGACTCGTGATGCTACTAATGGCCGGATTGCTGATGACGATTTGCTCACTACTCTTTATGATTTGCTACTTGTTCTCACTGCCAATGCCAGTCTCTTTGGACCGTCATGATCTATAGTTTGTACTTCACGTTATGCCGTTGCTAATTCTCCGCGACTTCCCCCAGTTCGTTCACTCGCTAAACCGTTGGAACAATTAAGATGCTTTAATGAACTTAACACAAGTCCACACTGTACACAAGACATCTTTAATCAACAAGGCGCATGTCCGGATCATACAAAACAGTTCACAATTATACAATACACATATTGACATTAATAATTTCCTGCCATGGTTAACTATATTGCCACCCTCAGGTGTATTCCACGTGGACTGACTATACAGCCCCAACACTGTGGAACTCTCGTGTAGAGTTCCCAAATATGTGTAAACCCCATGATAAACCAAAAGTCTTTATTCACAGTAGAAGCTATTCATAAGCTCACCAAGTCTCTAAGGAACTCTTGCTTGAAGTTTCCATTTATGTGTGCGATCAACATGATCGACCAAATCAATTATTCATCGTAGAAGCTATCCACAAGCTTCCCAAGTTTCCCGCTACTACCTCCTTGAAGTCGTCTACTGTTGGACAATCAAACAAATCTCCAACAATGCCCCATTGTGTCGACTGCGCTGATTCATAATCAGCTTTCGTGCAGATACCGTAACCCTAACCTTATCCGCTGCAATCACACCTATTCTATTCTAATCATCTAACACAAACACTTATTAATTAACATTCATAAATCCTGGAAATATTACAACTAAACTATCTGGCTGCCGCCCTAGAATTACTTAACTTTCGTCTGTCAAACTACTCTCTCCGAGCCACGGTATCAACTGAATATCTCCAGATGTCCGCACTGGACTACTGTTCGAATGCAACTAACTTAAAACTCTCCCTCTGTTCTCGTTTCTCCACTTCCCTTAAAACAGCTCACCCAATTCACGCTTATTTAGCCCCTTCTCCCAAAACAGTTCACCCAACTCACGCACACCTGACCACTTCTACTTATCTACCATTTCTGTTTACTATTTCCCTTCTAATATATCCTGTTTCCGTCAACTCTTATCTATACTCTGTTTCACTTATCACCTTGCTACAAGCCGTTTCACACACCATCTTTGTTCCCTGTTTCAAGTGAGAGTAGCTAATAAATCCTCGAATATGGTCTTATTTTGAGTAACTATTGACTCGTGAACCTTTAAGGACATATTAAAGTATAAAGAAAAGAAGATAGTGTATGCATTAATTAATGTCTGTTAACCCTCTTCTTCGTTTATGGAGAAAATGCTTCCGGTGATTTTGTGGGCGTGGCTATAGAGTTTTGGCGGGAAAAATAACCTCGCGCATTTTATCCGTTTCATTTCTGGTGGGAGATCATGTCCATTACGTATTAACATATCTACTCTTTAATTAGAGCAGGATGGGGTGGGGCAGAGGGAAGTGGTGAGGATGCTAGATGGTCGTCTAACACCCTGGACTAATAAACCAACTCAACAACCTACGTCACCTTACTACAACTATAAAGTCTGCTAATAACCAGACCACTACCCTGGACACTAGCCACCTCTAGAACCATCATTGATTCCTATATTTCTCTGTAAATAGCCATATTAATTATTATATAGCTCAACTCCATTGGTATACCCGAGAAGTCCTTGGCTTACTACTTGTGTTTTTATTCATGATGCTATAACTATCGACAAAAACGTAGACGTAAGAAATATCGAAATATCTACATAGATAAAAAGAAGATACAATGATTTGTAATTGTGTATTATATGTATGCTTGTATATATGTATAGTAAAAGAGGATAACGTGGAGGCCCTGTGTAGACCAAACAAGTAATGAAGCGGTACAAATCACAGTCCACAACAGCATCAATGACGTTGATTAAACATGTCAAAAGCTGGAATTCAATACTCAAAACAGGATAAGATAAAAGTGAATAAGAAAAAAAAACGTGTCTGAAAAAGATTTAGTTTAGATTTGCGCATAAAATATAACCCATATGTCCAGAAGAAGCTAACGATTTCTGTTACTCAACATCTTTCTGTTGTTTACTCCAGGTTGTCAATGCTATTGATTTTATGATACGTTTCTCAGTTAATTCAACTTTAGTTGCCCCTTGATGCAGTTTCAAGTAAAATATATTTTACAACTTGTATACTACTTATTGGTTATGATGATTGTATATATATATATATATATATATATATATATATATATATATTAATATATATATATATATATATATATATATATATATATATATATATATTATTTGTTGGGAGCCGCGATTGCTCAGTGGTTAGTGAACTGGACTACAAAGGACAAGGGTAGGGTTCGATACTAACCGACGGCACCGGGTTCACCAAGCCTTTAATGGGTACCGGATTTTTTTTTCTGGGAAAGTGAAACGGCAAGGGCGTAATACCGACCACATTACCCCAAAAATCATGTGCCGAAGGTCTGTAAAATTTATGGTCACTAACACCATATTCCCTATACGCCACTTGGCGTGACAGGGGTACTTTACTTACTTTATATATTATTTGTTGGTTTATGCACTCAGGAGTAGACATAATGCATCATTTGTTTTCCCAATCTTCTTCTTCTACCTTTTAGCTCCCAGTGGAGCATAGGTCTTCAACAAACACTTTCCAAGTCGTTCTGTTTTTTGCCATTCTTTTAAGATCATTCCATGTCTTCCCCATCATCTTCATCTCTGTTTCGATCTGTCTTCTCGAAGAATTCCTTGGTCTTCCTCTTTGTCTTTTCCTCTGGGGATTCCAAAAACGGGCCTGTTGTGTAATACTCTCAGTTGGCTTCCGTAGTGTGTGTGCTATCCATCGCCATCGTCTTCGCTGTATCTCTTTATCCACTGGTATTTGACCGGTACATTTCCATAATTCCACGTTAGTGACTTTGTTCTGCCATTGCCATCCCTTTATTCTGCGCAAGCATCCATTAATGAAAGTCTGTACCTTCGTGATTGTCAATTTTGTTATTCTCCATGTTTCACAGCCATATAATAGGACCGACTTAACATTTGAGTTGAAAATTTTTATTTTTGTATTTAGCCTAATTTCTTTGGATTTCCATTTGTTTCCCAGTGCAATGAAAGCTCCTCTTGCTTTTGATATCCTTATTTTGGTACCATTTTCTGTTCCTCCCTCTTTATCTATATTACTGCCCAGATATATATAAGATCGTACGTCTAGTAGAGGTATTTCTCCAAGTTTTATTTGGTTATTGCCAACTGCATTAATTCTCATAATGTTGGTCTTATCTCTATTAATCTTTAGTCCTAGCTGTTGTGATCTCTCATCTAATATACTCATTTTATCCTGCATCTGTTGATGGCTGTGTGATAGGAGAGCTATGTCATCAGGAAAGTCTAAATCATCAAGTTGTTTGGTCAGTGACCACTGGATCCCATTTCTGTTGTTTTGAGTTATTTTCATAATCCAGTCTATGGCTAGTAGAAAGATAAATGGAGACAGGAGGTATCCTTGCCTTACTCCTGTTCTTATTTCAAATGCTTCTGTAAGCTGTCCTTCATGCACCACACTACATTTTGTTCCTTCATACATTGTTTTTATCAGGTTAATAAACTTTATGGGGATTCCGTAATGACTCAGCAACTTCCAAAGCATTCTTATGTCTAAACTATCAAATGCCTTTTCGTAATCTATGAAACCAATATAAAGTGGTGATTTTAGTTCTAAACTTTGTTCAACTATTATACGTAGAGTAGTTATTTGATCAGCACATGATCTGTTCTTCCTAAACCTGCTTGTTCATCTCTCAAGTGTTTCTCTATAGCCTCTTTTAGTCTCTCCAGAATGATTCTGCCTAATATTTTTCCTGGCACTGATAGTAGCATAATTCCCCTATAATTTGTGCACTCCTGTAAACTTCCTTTCTTTGGTAGTTTGATCATATAACCTTCTCTCCAGTCTTTAGGTATTTCTTCCCTCTCCCAAATTTTATCCAATAGATCATGTAACATCTTGGTAGAGGTGTTAATATCTGCTTTGATGGCTTCCGATGGAATTTCATCTGGTCCTGTGGCTTTACCATCTTTTAATAGTTTGATGGCTTTCATTATTTCTTCTTTGCTTGGTTTTCCGCAGTTAACGTGTAACACTTCTTCTGCTGGTAGTATATCTGGAGGATTATTTGAGCCGGGTCTGTTCAAAAGTTCTTCAAAGTTCTCTTTCCATCTCTCCATTTGTTCCCTTATATTACTAAGCAGTTGTACAGTCTTTCATATTCCCTTTATTTGCTGCTTCTTCTGCCTCTTTAGTAAGTTCATCTATATATTTCCTCTTATCCCTTTTAATGCATCTTCTCACTTCTTTGTTCACCTCTGTGTAAGCTTCCTGTGTCTTGGCTTTATTACTTCTTGTTTTGCTTTTATTTATGTCTGCTTTCTTGTTCTTTCTTTCTTTAATTTTATCCAGGGTCTCTGCAGTCATCCATGCCTTATTCTGGCGTTCTCTTTTCCCCAGTATTTCTTCGCATGTCTCTTTCCATATATTTTTTACCTGTTTCCAATGATCTTCTATATTTATTGCATTTTCTAGTTGTTGGAGGACTTGGTATTTGTTTGATATTGTGACTGCGAATTTATCTTTAATTCCTCGTTCTTTAAGAAACCCTACATTGAAATACTTTCTACCGTTATTCGTTGTAGTATACCTTTTTAATTTAATTGTAAGTTTGGCTAACAGAAGATGATGATCAGAAGCTATATCTGCCCCTCTATATACTTGTACATCCTGTAAGGATGACTTAAACTTATTATTAATACATATGTGATCAATTTGATTTTCCGTTCTATGATCTGGTGACACCCATGTAGCTTTGTGTATTCTTTTATGTTGGAATATTGTTCCTCCTAGGCTCATTCGATTAAGGGCGCAGAAATTCACAAATATCTCTCCATTCTCGTTTATATCACCAAGTCCATGTTTTCCCATAATCTCTTCGAAGCCTCTGTTGTCTGATCCTACCTTAGCATTTAGGTCTCCCATCAAGATTATAATATCCTTGGCTCGTCTTGCATCCATCTGACATTGTAGCTGTTTATAAAAATCATCTTTAACTGAGTCATCTTTATCGTTGGTTGGTGCATAGCATTGTATAATGTGTGATTTTATTTTGTTTTTAGTTGTTCTAAATGTTGCTCTCACCAGTCTTGGTCCCACTGCCTCCCATTCTATTAGTGTCTTCTGTGCATTCTTTGATAGCATTATAGCTACCCCTTCGCTATGTTGTGCTCCTGGTTCCTGGTGTCCTGATGATAAAATCATCTCTCCTGTATTCAATTTTATTCTCTCCGCTCCCAGCCATCTTGTTTCACACATTCCCAGAATATCTATCTTGTAGTTGGTCATTTCTGCTGCTGCTTTTCCCTGTTCGTTAAGGGTACGAACATTCCAGGTGCCAATTCTGGATGATTTCCTGGTAGACAAAGGGTGAGTCAGCAACCCGGACTCCTTATGGCTTTCTCCGGATTGCGTCATACGTCTCTTAGACAGAGAGCCCTTCTCTTTCCTGGTTGACGGATTAACTTTATCTTTCTTTGACTTGTTCATGTTTGTGAAGTTGTTTCGGCTTATTTTTTTACAGTATGGGATAGCCAGTCCCATGCCTAGCCCTCCTTTCTCGCCTCTTACGAACATGCCTGGTAGGTAGGGT
Source organism: Megaustenia siamemsis (assembly GCA_032433765.1). Classification (NCBI taxonomy): domain Eukaryota; kingdom Metazoa; phylum Mollusca; class Gastropoda; order Stylommatophora; family Ariophantidae; genus Megaustenia; species Megaustenia siamemsis. Next base: position 12,657,770 of record JAVIAB010000126.1, read on the forward strand.
ACAGCCCCGCTATTCTTTACTCCCTTTCGGGCCTCGGCAGCGCACTGGTGTTGTTTTCTCATTAAAGAGAACTAATGATTACTGTCTATTCATCATCTCTGAGTGCCGTCTCCGCATCGAATGTTGGCTACTATGGAGCGCCATTCCGCTCTTTCATTTCCTTTGATAGTGCAGGTTGTCATATGCTGACCTGTTCATCTTTTGATGTTACTCTTCCATATTAATCTTGGTCTGTTTCTACCTCTTTTAACTTGTATTTTCCCTTACAGGATTACTTTTAGTAGATTGCTGTGTTTTTTAACATTTCCCAGGAATTCCATTTGCTTTGTTTCAATTGTGTTTATTAGTTCTCTTTTCATTTTTAGTTGGTTTAATACTTCGTCCTATGTTTTCTTTTCTTTCTATTCCAATTCTGATAATTTTTCTATAAATCAACATTTCAAAGGCTTCAATTTTCTGTTCTGTTTTCTTGTCTAACATCCCTATGTTTGAATCTATACATAGTAATGCTGAGAATATATAACATCTTGATATTCTTATTTTAGCCCTGGTGTTATTTGTTTTGAGGTTAGTCTATTTCTCATCATCATCATGTACCCTGCCGGCTGGCGTAGGCGATCATGTCCCTCCACAATCTTCTATCTACAGTGCATCGTATCAGTTCTGTTGTTGACTGTTTTCTATGCCATGACACCAAGCTATCCAGTATTTTCTCTCTTTGTCGTCCGCGATCTCTCTTTCCTTTTATTTTGCCAGTTGTAACCAAGTATTCCAACTTTCCTCTTCTCATGATGTGCCCGAAAAATGTTCCTATTTCTCAAGGCATTAAAATTGATTTGTGCCATTCCTATTCTACTGTTTATTTCAGTTTTACATTTATAATCACTGGATATAGTATGTCCAAGGTAGTTGTAGTTCTGTACTGTCTCCAGGTCTATTTCTTTCATTTTGATATCCACTTGTATGTTTTAAGTACTATCTTTGTTTATGATCATAGTTTTAGTCTTTTTGGCATTCAAATCCAATCCATATTTGTTGCTTGTCATGTTTATTTCATTAAGTAATTGTTGTAGATCTTTAGGATTTTCTGCTAGTAGTACAGTATCGTCAGCATATCTTAGGTTATTGATTATATTTCCATTAATTTGTAGGCCTGGCATCCCTGTGATATTTTTAAATATTTGTTCAGTGTATAGAATGAATAAGTTTGGTGATAGGATGCATCCTTGTCTTACTTTTCTCTTTACATCACTATGTGGGGAGTTCTCTTTGTATTTTCCATTAGCTATAATAATGTAGGACGTTTGTTAATTTTATAACGGATATTACGTTTTAGGGAGATGTTACCTGAAGTAAAAGAACCAAGTCAGTTCATCAGAAAGAGACTATGGCGTTTGTATTTATAAATATATTTTATTATCTGCATCTCTACATATATTTAACAAAAACCAAATTATTTTCTTGAATCCGTAAATATTGATACTACAAAACAGCGATTGGTAACTATTAATTTGTGTATATAAATACATTCTGATAAGACTTTGAGGAGTCGTTTGTACGTTTCTGGCCTCTCTCTAAACTGATATAAACGAATTATCTAAAATGTTAGAAAAGTCAACATTTCTAGGGGGAAAAAAATGAACCTCCAATATTCACGTCACACGTGTTTTCACAGTTTGTTCTAAATATAGATAATAATGTCATTGCTTCACATCGAGGTTCAAACCCGGAGGAATGTAGTTCCTGGTTGCTTTAGCCAAAAGAAAACAAATATCTCCCGTTATACATTGGTAAAGTTTATCGTTGACACGTCCCTTTGACATTTCAGTAAGTAATGAAGGAATGTTCTCAAAATATCCTCTTAAACTAAAAGAAAATGGAGAAAATACAATCTATTTGTACGGCCATATTATTAGAGTAGCACACATTCGTTGTGCCGTCAAGAATTCAACGAAAGTAACTCTTATAAACATGGACGAGTTATTATATTGATTATCATTACCAATTTTTAAAATAAATGATAAGTAATAATGTCCACTATATTTTTATCGACGCAACGAAACATATTTCATAGACGTATTTGTTCATGGTATTAAGAATCAATCTATATATTAATATTTATTTAACATATTACATATTATATATGAATTATTAGATAAATGAACAAAGTATTATATTTCACCTATACCAAAATGATACAAGACACGTAAACAGAATATGGTTTGATGACGTTTCACACTAATCAAATTGATTGATTCCTCCGAGACTTCTATATATTTTTCAATATATGTGTTTTGTTGTAACAAGCATACACTACGAAAACATCATCCATGCATAACTCCTTTCTTAATCTTAAAATTGCCAGTCGTGTGTGTGTGTGTGTGCGTGTGTGTGTGTGTGTGTGTGTAGTGTCACAAACTGAACCCACTCCCATAAAACATCAGTTGTAAGAATGAGAGGAATGTACTAGACTCAGGAGATCTTCATACATAAATGATGTACAATTTCCTAGATTAGAACTAAGGTGCAACTACGAGATTAAAACAAAAAAAACTGTCCAGGGTCTGTTCTGTTTATAACTTGACAAATGGTTTTGTAGACTTTCCCCCTTAAAAAGTTTTATTTCATAAATTAAATAGCCATCTACCAGATGATTATCGTTGATATGTCTGAAAGGTAATTGAGATGGTTAGGGTATGCTCAATGCATTTGACCTTAATGACTGTTCAAATGAGACGTGATGATATTCTCATTATGTTTAAACTAAATGAGTATCCAAATACAACGTTGCATTCTTAAGAGCTGAGCTTCAATGATTGTCCAGATTGAAGTAAAACCAGAGAAAATGTTCTTGTAGAATCTGGCACTCTTCCACCTGAAATACACGAATTACCATTTTCACAAGAAAGAAGGAAATATGAAGAATGTTAATAATTAAACCATTTCAGGGCAAAATTAGAAACTGTCGTTTGTTGATTGAGCATACGTGGTTTTAGAGTTCTTCGTCAGTACTTTTTTTTTAGATCCACTAATTATTATTAGTTTTTACAAAACTAAACTTCCTTGTGATAAAGAATAAGTTACAGCTTCCAGTGATGATCTCGATTAGTTCATACATATTATGTTTCTTCCTTTTTTTTTAATTGTAGTTTTTATTGCAACAAATATAAAAAAAAAAATTAACTGAACAGCTTTGACATATGAATTCTTCTTCTTCTTCTATCCATTTTTTTAGCTCCTTGTGGAGCATAGGTCTTAAACAAACACTTTCCAAGTCGATCTGTTTTTTGTCATTCTTTTAAAATCATTCCATGTCTTCCCCATCATCTTCACCTCTGCTTCAATCTATCTTCTCCAAGAAATCCTTGGTCTTCCTCTTTGTCTTTTCCCCTGTTGATTCAAAAAAAGGGTCTGTTATTTAATACTCTCAGTTGGCTTACGCAGTGTGTATCCTGTCCAGCGCCATCGTCTTCGCTGTATCTCTTTATCCACTGGTATTTGACTGGTACATTTACATAATTCTATATTAATGATTTTGTCCTGTCATTTCCATCCTTTTATTCTGCGTAAGCACCCATTGATGAAAGTTTCTATCTTCATAATTGTCAATTTTGTTTTTCTTCATGTTTCACAGCCACTTAATAGGACCTACTTAATATTGGAGTTTAAAATTTTTATTTTTGTATATACCTAATTTCCTTGGACTTCCATGTTTCCCAGTGCAATGAAAGCTCCTCTTGCTTTTGATATCCTTATTTTGGTATTATTTTCTGTTCCTCCCTCTTTATTTTTACTACTGCCCAGATATTTGTAAGATTGTACGTCTAGTCTAGTTATTTCTCCTAATTATATTTGGTTATTGCCAATTGCATTAATGACGTATGAATTAATCAGTTAAAATTTTTTGGGTGAAAAAGCGAGAAGGTGATTTCCATAATTTAGTGAAGAGAGTTAACGGTAGATATGATTCTAATCACAGAACGACACGAGAAAGACGTTTACGAGACTGTCTATTTTATTGATATGTTTATTGTAGGGACAAAGCGGCTGGCAGAACTGAAGAAAACCACAGTCATTCGCTACATCCGGTGGGGCTACACGTTCTCTTGGAGTGAAATTAAAAACTCTGTCACGGACACTTTATGACAACTGCACAGGGCATGCAAAAATATTTCTCTAGTACTTTTGTTATCCCATCCAATCCGGTCCCTTCCAAGCTGTTCTCATCCAAGCCAGTAGATATCGGAAATTGGACAACTCCCGCTAAACAATTATAAAAGATTAATGTTAAAAATCTGTATTTGTGTCATTTTATTATTCTGCTGCTCGGAAAAACATATCAAACGTAAAATGTCCACATAGCTTGTGGTTTTTCTTTACAGTCTATTATCATTTATTTATTATTGCTGTCGTCGATTAAACCAATGAAAACTACTTCTGTTGTTATTTTTGTGCACCTTGATGTTTTTCAAAACACAAGTTTTAATGAACAACCTGGTTTGTGCGTTTATGTGTGGGTGTTTCTCTATGAGTGCGCGTTTTCATGTGTATGTATGCGTGTGCGTGTGCAGCATACAGATGGCAGTAGAAACTCTGAATACCATTTTATCATTATTTTAATTTCTGATTTTGTGTTGTAACCCAACCCTATAGTCACATGGTGACAGCGCATGTACGACCTGCCAGCATAATAATTTTGGTTGCGTGAACTGACAGTGTGCTGAGGTGAAAGTTTCTCTATCTTTCTTTCTCTCGCCCTCTCTCTCCAGTGGCATTACGACGTATCAATGAGCACATGTTAAAATCATGGTTCACGTTGTCATTGTTATCTATTTTGCTGTTGGTTTTTTAATTTTTTAAGTGCTACAAATATATCTACGGCCATGTGTGATTTACCCATATAGATCATCACTATACATATTGTAGAAAGGCGACAAACTTCAAAGATGAAAATAATCCCAAAAATATGTGATAAATAAACTAATGACGTAACATCTGATGTGCAAACACATCGTCGAAAAAATATACTAGAATCTTGGTCTCCTAGCTCAACAACTTGTATAATACATTAATTGTTGTCTGTCTTTGTAGGTGAAGAGGAATCTACTAACCAATCACATAAGAGAACCAGCTCCTCACAAACAACCAGCGTGTCATTCACCAAAACACTGGCCTCATCACCTCCTGTGACAGAATCAACAAATGAAGTAACAAAAACAGAAGCAACAACGACAACTTATACGTCCACAGTTTCAAGAACAGCAACTCCTGGATGTCTACCACAGATCAACTCAGGTTGTCCCGAGAACTGGCACCCAGTGGATGATCGAAGATGCCTGATTGTGCTTCAACCATCGTCACGAGTCAATCCTGTAGACCAGTGCAGGGGTTACAGCGACAATCTTCCCACAATCAATGACGTCATTGGGATTAGATCATGCCTTATTTGTAGGTTATATGTTTATTGACTCGAATGAATGAGAGAGAGAGAGAGAGTCACAGAGAGACTAAAATAAGGAGAAACATCAAACAGACAAGGGCAGTGTGAAAGGATAACGAGGCTGGGAATCTCTGTGGTTTATGCAGAGAGAGAGAGAGAAAGAGAGAGAAAAAGAGAGAGAGTGAGAGTAGTTAATAAAAGAGTCATGGAGAAAAGGTGACTAGATGAGAAAACAGTTTACATGGTTAAATAAACAAAAAAAAAACATTGAGTGATAATAGTTAAGTGTGAACATTATAGTGGTAATGAGTAAGGAAGGAAAACAGCGGGTAATAAAAATGTGAGTTAAATATAGTGACTACAATTAAGGGAGAAAACAGTGTGACAAGAGCCAGAGGTGTAAAAGAATTACAATAATTAGGGGAAAAACGTTGCAACTACTTTTAAGAGACACAAATGGAAAATTAAGTAAGAAATGCAGAGATAAATGCTGATTGAAGAGAAGGACATAACAAACAACTAAGAGTGTGTTTTATGTTTTCGTTGTTCACTTCATCTTGTACCCGTTGGGGTGTCGAGGGGGACATAAAGTTCTGGTTCTCCCAATCTGACAGTTTCACTCATTGTCAAATGATGTTGTTGTAGCGATTCTCTGATGTTGTCAATCTGTCTTACTCTAGGGGCGCCCCCTCATATTATCCTTTCACCTCCTTTAAAATAAGCTGTGTATGGGCGGGAGTCACTCGTTCTAGATGACCAAACCAGTACTAAGATTGTTAGAGACAGAAAATAATAAAAATTTAAAATTAGTATAATATAATAATTATCTTTACGACACATAGTACCATTGCTGGTGTATGTCGGGGGGGGGGGGGCAACGATAGAACCAGAGGGATAAAGGCCGCTTGGTCAAAGCAATAAAATATATAATTATAGAAGAATAAGAAGAAAAAGGATGAACAGAAAAGAAAACAAACGATGAAGTCTTAAAGCAACTATAAATGAAAAGAGAACTACTAAACATAATTAGAACAAGACAAATAAGATATTTGGGGCATGTTAAACAGCCTACTAAAAGTAATATTGGAAGGAACATTACAAGGTAAAAGAGGAAGACCAAGTCTAACATGGATGAGTAGAATCAAAAGATGGACAAGTAAGCCTATGGGAACTGCACCAACAAATCAAGAGGCAGAGCGGAATGGCGCTCGGTGATAGTCAACCTTCGATGCGGAGACGGCACTCAATGCTGATAATATAAATACATATATACATATATTGACGTCTCTAAGGTCAGTGATTCCCATTAATGCCACATTTCCGTCCACGACAGGAATAATAAAACAACACCATTCCCTGAAGTACCTAGTTTGCTGATGATGTCATCGCGTGTAGTTGCAGATTTATTTGAAGCATCCATCATCATAGACTGACAAGCTGGCACTATACACACTTTAGTTACGTGGTGGAGTCAAGGGAACCATTTCAAATTTACAACGTCTTCATGACAAGGGTCGCAATACATGAATAATGTACAGAGATAGGGCACTACCATGTGTAGGCTTGTGAGAAAATTAAACTGAAGGAATAGTTTAAAGTATGATGGCACCTATGTATAATGACAGCATTTTGTGTGAAAACAATTATATATTAATATGGTTTTGTGTTGAGAATGCAGGTTAGAATATAATGGCAATGTATAAGATAACGACATCGCAGAATGTATATAAGAGTGCATTAAAGTCAGAGATTTTAATTACTACAATAATTAATAATACTAGGGTATCATTAAAAATAGTGTAACTTCAAAATGGATTTGATAAATACAATTAAAGCTCATATTAGAGTGACATGGGTAAACGAGACATTGGTTTAAATAATTTAAAATTTGATAAAATGTATCACAAATCTAACAGAGGCGTGTAACGAGATACAGTTTCCACAGTGGAGTCGTCGTTTGTGTTGAAATGACTTTTAATAAATTAACCAGTCTCATAAAATCTGTTAAGAGTAATCACTTGTATGTGTTTACTTTCAGATCTGCTTGTGAACACGACGACCAAAGTTGTACGAACACGAGAAAAACAAAATTATAACGTAGAAACTGGTATGAAAGTGGGTGGGAACAATTACATGATGGTTTGTCTTACGGACAAGATGGCAATGGGTGAGGATAGATAATTTAATTTATATGTTATTTGTTTTTTAATGAAACGACAACTCTTCATTATAGGCACTCTCTACATCTCAGAAGACAGTTCCTTGATAACCCCTCAGTGTTATAACAATAAAATTTACACAATGTCACCTCTAGATTGTTATTTTCTACCCCCAATAATGCACAATACGGTATCAAGTAACACATTTAACTCTAAAGTTTGACGCGTTCATTATATTCGTCATTGAGATGTGTGCACAAAATATGAACATTAATATCCACATTTTTAAAGTAGGGACTTTTCATTTAATTTTTGTCTTACATTGATCCTTTTTAAATCTCAATAGCATTTCACGATACACAATTTACTTGAGCTTTATACAATCTGTTATATAATGCCAAAATATGTTTGTGCTAATATAAACATAAAGATTAGGAGACACAAACTGGCCAAAAATAATCTTAATGAAACTTGTTATACTTATGACAGTAAGTAGAGAATAGTCCTACTACTAGTCAATATACTGTTTATGATATGTTCAGTTGCTGCTATGTTTTCAGTCCGATAGAGTTTTACGATGTGCCAGTTAAAATAATTCACTATGTCGATATACATGTAGAAGTGTACAGTGTTCTAACCTGTCTTAATTTATAAATATTTCACAGCCATATTTATATATAAGATGGCAAAGACGACGGAAGTCAAACTGGTAATTCTCAAAGAGTGACGATTTGCTGCTAGTTCTTGGTTGTTTCTTAATTCATGTTTGAGCCTTCCCAAATAAATGAATGTCCTGCTTGGCGATTCTCTGTGTCAGTCTTGCTTTCTTTTACGAAATTGTTTCTAATTGACGAGGAAGTCTTTCTCCATTCTCATCACATGACCGATGTATTCCCAACTCCTGCTTTTTATAAAGTCCTACCCGGGGTCTTGTTTAGACTCATTTCTTATTTCTTCGTTTGATCTATATTCTGTCTAGTTTATGATCCTACGTTTTTTGTTCAAATATATTTAATTTCCTATCTAAAATCTTTGTTGATTTCAAACTCTTACATCCACATGTTAGCACAGGTATTACATAGGATTTGAACAGTCTAAGTTTTGTTCGTTTGCTGAGAACTTTGGATATGCATATGTTCATCAGTTTGTTGAACGCCTTTGACGCTAGTGCAAGGCGTGTCATGATGTCTATGTTATGTCTTAATCTCTGAACATTTTGCTGCCTGGGTAGTCAAAATGGGTAACTTTTTGTTGTAAAATGTCATTGTTAATTGTTATATCAGAAGTTTTATTCTTAATACTGTATTCGTATTTTCTTTTGCTCGTGTTGATCTGGAATCATATTTAACCGTAAATGTTGTGGAGTCGTTCTATTTTTTCATGATCATCAGGTTGTGTTGAGCTCAAGAGCAGCAAGTCATCTGCAAAGTTTACATCTTCCAAGATTATTTAATCATTCTATTTAATGCCTAAATGTATATCTTCTATTAATTTTCGAATGACCCAATCAATTGCAATTCCGAATAAAAGTGATGCCACGTTACATCCTTTTGTCTGTTCCTAATGGGAGCAGTCGGTGTTGCCAGTTTCTGTTCTCACACAACAAACTGAATCTGAATGAACGGGTTTTATAACATTACCATATTTGCCAGAAATTCATCGATGTGAAGGATTTTATAACATTACCATATTTGCCAGAAATTCATCGATGTGAAGGATTTTATAACATTACCATATTTGCCAGAAATTCATCGATGTGAAGGATTTTATAACATTACCATATTTGCCAGAAATTCATCGATGTGAAGGATTTTGTAACATTACCATATTTGCCAGAAATTCATCGATGTGAAGGATTTTATAACATTACCATATTTGCCAGAAATGCATCGATGTGAAGGATTTTATAACATTACCATATATGCCAGATATCCATCGATGTGATGGATTTTATAACATTACCATATTTGCCAGATATCCATCGATGTGAAGGATTTTATAACATTACCATATATGCCAGATATCCATCGATGTGAAGGATTTTATAACATTACCATATTTGCCAGATATCCATCGATGTGAAGGATTTTATAACATTACCATATTTGCCAGATATCCATCGATGTGAAGGATTTTATAACATTACCATATATGCCAGATATCCATCGATGTGATGGATTTTATAACATTACCATATTTGCCAGATATCCATCGATGTGAAGGATTTTATAACATTACCATATATGCCAGATATCCATCGATGTGAAGGATTTTATAACATTACCATATATGCCAGATATCCATCGATGTGATGGATTTTATAACATTACCATATTTGCCAGATATCCATCGATGTGAAGGATTTTATAACATTACCATATATGCCAGATATCCATCGATGTGAAGGATTTTATAACATTACCATATATGCCAGATATCCATCGATGTGAAGGATTTTATAACATTACCATATATGCCAGATATCCATCGATGTGATGGATTTTTCAACGTGTAGAAAGGTGTAAACTATCGGTGATCTTTGGAAAAAAAACACAACGTTATTCATGAACAAACAATTTGAATTAATGTTTCCTCGGTGATCTTTCTGAGAGTGGAAAATGTGAGCATTGCATGACCGGTGTTGTCTGAATCCAACTTGCTCTTCTCTAAAATTTGTATCTACAGACTTCTTCAATCGTTCTATATATAGTATCATTCCGCTGAAGAGTTTACCAGGTATAGATATTAATGTGATTTCTCGACAATCTGATAGATCTCCATATATATGTATGTCAACATTTTCAACAACTATATTGAAATATGATTTTGTGCGGAAAGGGGAAAAAGGGGGAGGGGGTAGAGATCTACATAGACATGTACCACCCATATAATAGCAGTTCATCAAGGCGCAGAGAATGAAGGACCGGCTAACTATTCTGTTGCATGGAAATAGTTTTAATGATTGTAACATTGGAAGGTTACTTTGACAAAACACAGTTAAAACATTGCCATAGGTCGGGCTAGGCAGGCCACGTTGTGGGGAAACGACTCAAGGGATTGCGCTTCATGGTAGCCAACCTTCGATCCTGAGACCGCACTCAATGATTATGATAATGATTCATTTGTTTATTTAAGGTTTTCCTTCATTTTCCTTCACTGGTTATAGTATGCCCAAAGTAGTTGCAGCTCTAAATTGCCTCCAGGTCTATTCCCTTATTTTATTAAGTAATTGTTGTAGATCTTTAGGGTTTTTTGCTAGCAGTACAGTATCATCAGCATATCTTAGGTCAGTGATTATATTTCCATTAATGTTTATGCCTGGGATCTCTGTGATGTTTTCAAAGATTTTTATATTGAAATATTTTTTTTCACTTTCTGCCTAGCTTCTAAACGGAAACTATTCCAGGTGATAAATCCTGTTTATGAAACGTTTCCAAATGTTTCTTCAACTTTCAAGTTCGTTTAATATTTTAATTAAACATGTAATATTTCAAGCTGCTAAACACATGGGTTTCTTGTAACGTTATGGTAACGGGGTAGACCCTTAGATTCCATTACGAAGTATCGGCGTTTATTATTTGCCGAGGTAGCAATGGTGAACTAGGAATGGGACTACATGTCTAAATAGATGAAGACAAATTTTACGAACACATGTTTGCAGCTACAAAATAATGAAGATCACATTTTTTCACAAATAAACCACTATTAGAACTGCCCAACAAGACACATTATTGTATACACTCACAAAATACGGGTTAAATCATCACGATATATGTTTACAACGGTAAGTAATTAAACACAAAAAATGTGAAGGAATGACAAAGGCTTCGCTCTTTAATGCTCAGACTTACAAACGTGTCAGTCTAATTTATCATTATCATCATCATGTGTCGTACTGGTTGGTGTAGGCGACCATGTCCTTCCACAACCATCTATCCATCGTGCATCGTATCTGTTCTGTTGTTGAATGTTTTCCATGGAATGACAACAAGCTGTAACAGCGGATGTAGGGATGTAGAGAAATAATCGTTTTGGGGACAGTGAAAGGGTAATTTAGAGAACTATCGTGTGTTTATGGAAAGTTGCATTCACGAGAGGTTTTTGTGAGCTGGTTGTTTGAGTGATTAGAGATAGCAAATCATGTGATGTATATAAAAAGGGTAGGGGCCACAAAGGGGTGATTGCTGTCAAGGGAAGTGTAAAGTTTAAGATAGAGATTATGACATGGGAAGATTTAATTGACTGGGGAATTGATGTAGGTAGTTTTCCATTGGTTGAGACATGAGAACTTACGAGCCTGCAGAGAGAGGGCGCCAGGTTAGCTACGGAGGTAGAAAGACACAGTCGATCTTAGTTATTAGAGAAGTGGATCCTTTATGTTAGTTAGAAGTGTAAAAGATGCAGTTTCCAGAAAGATTCGTTGAGGTAATTACCTGTAATCCAAGTTATTTGAGAAGTGGATCTATTTTAGTGGTAACAGGGCGAATGCCTATATCAGATAGCCGTGTGTAGGGACAACCAAAAGATGGACATTTCGTTTAAGTAGTTGAATGTAGTTAGAGAAACGAGTGAGACTGAATCCTTTAGTATGGGAAGCTGGATATTTTGTAATCATACTGTGGAGTAGGGAGTGTGGGCAAAGATAAGTAGTTCAATGTGTGATGAGAGAGTAATGAGATTAATTACAAGAGTTCGGAGATAACTGGAACCTCCTTAACATTTACTGTGATACTCGAGCGATAATTCCACGCCGCTGGGCTGTTTATATTGATAACCTCTGTTAAATGGATTATATAAATAAAGTATTGCTATTCTTTTGTACAAGAGACCTGTGTGTGCAGTCAATTTTATGTAGACAGGTGTGACGTATTCCGACCCAATAGACGAACAAGAACACAACGCGAAGTACGAAGACTGACAATTTACACTAACGATCGAACATTACTTATGATTTCTTACTATTTAGACTCAGACCTTCTTTTACTATTGCATCTATTATTTCTTGTAGATCACTCTCTGTCTCTTCTACTAATATTGTGTATTGCAAATTCTTTATATTGTGGCCGTTTCAAAATTCGTCCAGATACATGTTTATGAGTGAAGAACAGTAGACGGCTAGGTTTGGCAGTAGTCCATTGTGGGGTGGGGGAGTAAGGAGGGGTGGAAAGAAGTAGGAAAGTTGAGAACAATGTTACCGGAGAGATCAATGACGATCCGTGGAACCTAGATGCTCTCTTCTGAAGTCCGCCAAATACGAATGATATTCGCTTGTTTATTTGGGCTGCTAATGAAACAATTCACCGAGTGTAAGCGTGTATGTGAGCGTTATATTCTACAAACATCTGCATCCATATGTATGACCCTCAGTCTCGTGTCGTAGACCTTTGTTCCAATTACTCAATTTTTCCCAGTAGCCTGGAATATCGTGTGACTAATGGGGCGCCATGTTGCCCCCGGTTGAGATACATTGAACTACATGCTATACAACAAACACCACACAAACATAACATCACATGTGGGGAGAATCTCTGGAATCACAACTTTTGATTGTATAGTTTCTTTGATAATTTGGTTTAGCAAATTGTTCCGTGTAATCTTCTAGGCAGAGGCATGTAAAGAATGATTATGGATTTAGCTACTGTCGTTTTTCTAATGAAGAAAGTGAAGAAATTCCAAAAGGCTATAGTGAAACGTCACCGATAAATAAGGAAAGAAAATAAAGGGTAGGCACTGTTTACTTACTATCTAAAGTAGAACGACCACAAGGTTGTGTTGCTGGAGCAGGCTGGTGGCCCTGAGAGTGGAGGAGATCAATTATGAAGATGAGCCCAAAACCGCGTGACAGCGTGGGCAAAGCTTGAAGCTAGGTCTTGATGGCATTCTGTACAAGGACACTTGAAAATTGTCTGATGAGAGTTTTGAGGTAAAGCCAACAATCAGTAATAACAGCATCGCGAGCGCTACTGTCAATGAAGACTGGGCACTTAGATTTATGATATCTTCCGAAGCCTGGCAGAGAGCATGCAAAAACACAGGAAAACCGCGTAATCAAACACACAAACCCCGGTTGGTAAGATGTTGGAGAAATTATTGTTTGGGGAAAAATAACCTACCAGCTGGAGATGTTATGTTTCACTTCGCCTACTATCGGAGGGCGCTGTTTTAACAAAGAAACGTCGGTAGGTACTGTGATCTTCGCCCATGATGTATGTGAGGGCTTCCATACAGACATTGAAACCTTTGCTGCATTAATTAATCTAGAGGATGCATACAATAGAGTAGTTTAAGGTTTCCTGGTGTTTGAGTTTCTTGAAGTTAAATCAACACATTCCTTCTTAATTGGATTTCTGCTGCTCTTTTTCAAATAAAAGTTGGTATTTAAATGTGGTAATTGTGCATCTCAATCTAAGAGTACAACAATACACGCATGTCTACATCAGCATCCACCACAATCTTGTGTTGCTCAACTGTTACACGGTCAGAATCACAAATAGACATATCTTAGGGAGCTACTGGGCTTTATCTTACGCCAATGACGTATTACGCTTCGTCAGGACTGAGGCAAAGCGAGTGTTACTGGATACATTTAGACAGAGTTTGATCGTATAAACGTGTGGTTTGTGGAGGCAGGGGCACTTGTCAACCCGACGTAGCAACGGTGACGTGGTTTACTTTGAATATTATTATAACCAACATGCCAACGCCAAATGTGTTCAAGGGTTGTGTTGAGGTACCAAGGCGTGTGATTTAATCGAGGTCATGTTTGCAACAAATGGGTAGATAAGGAGGTTTTTAAAGCCAGAAGGGGCCTGTCTGAGATGAGGCTGATGGCCGAAGGACACCATGAGCAACGTCATATTGCTCCCTTAAACCAAGGAATAGTCATGATTGTGAGTGTGTATTGACTAGAAACTCTGACTCTCATCAAAATACACACATGGAAAGACTGGAAACCCTAAAACGTCATGGGCCTCATCCTTGGATGCACAAAGTATCAAAGTGCATGGTATTGTGTTACATCCTTGATTTTCATACAGTGTCAGGCATGATATAAATATGTGTCTATACGTGCCTTCCTCTGAGTTAGTGTAGACATACAACGCCCACCATGCAATAAGTGTAATAGTGCCAGAGGCAGCAGGTGGGAAATAGAAGAATCATGGATGGGTCAGACGGTGGATTTTGTTCAGTAAATCAGTGGTGTAGCTCAGTGGAGAATTGATGCGAGATGCTGTTAGAGTTCAGTGTGTCCATTCCTGTGGTCATCAAACTGGACAGACAATGCAGAAAATAAAACGCCAAAGTCGTTGGGACAGAAGTGCAGGCCTTATTTTTTTAGAACTGTTCTGAGAGTGACTCAATAATTTGCACAGATGAGTCGTTTATTTAGCTTGATACACATATGATACGCATGTGTGTTTTCTCAGTGACTCGATTACTATAATCAGGAAGATCACAACTACCGTGGCTCGACAACAGTGGTTAGTCTCTTGGGAGGTTTTATCAAACAAATATCCAGGGCTTCTGGGATGTAAGGAAATAATAAGTGTGCGACAGGCTTGCCAATGTGGCTGATGATGAGTACGGGAGAACAATGGACTGAGCCGACATTCTGAATGCTCTCTGGAACGTTTAACTCAAGACCGACTCAAACAAATTCTTGTGAATCTGCAACAACGAACAGACTTCTCGCAATACCATGTCAAGGAGGCAGATGCCAGCCATGAGCTCTTCGCGAGAAGCCAAAGAATGTTTGTAAACTAACAAACTAATGTGTGTCTTTAGTCGCTGTATGTTGAGAAAAATAAAAGAATACGAATCATACCTACAAGGCGATCTAATCTATTATGGCCTTGTTTGATTTGCAATGAGGATGGTGTGGACTAAACTAAATCAAAATAGAACTAATACATGAGGTCAAATAAATAGCAGAAACACTTCTCATTGATCCTGTATTATATATAAAACCATCGAAAAATAAATTAAAGGCAATTTCTGTATGAAGGAAAAGAATAAGTTTCTTGGGGTGACATTTACTTCAAAACATCGCTATGTAACCTTTAATTAACATAGCATGTTTATGCTAGCAACACTGATCCAACTGTATACCCACAATGAAGTTTGAAGACCCTGTAAAAATTGCAGACATTAACAGATCCTCAATGATCAAAGTTCAACTCCAAGAAATTATTCTTGATCGGGCTTCAGACAAACAGTGATATTGACAGCAGTGAATTCTGTGACGAATGAAGAAATTTACAGGCAGTAGAAAATAGTCATCATTAGGTCTCATATTCTTAACAGAACATTCATCAACGTACGTCTGATGAATTTCTGCCCCTAGCCAGATCTTCCACTTCTGCTATCATGTTCAAGGTCTCCTTAATGTCTTGAGGCCACATTTTTCTTGGTCTGCCACTGATGCGTCACAAACAGCGATGCCTTCCACTATTGTTATTTTCAGCCAGCTGAGTCTTTTGACGTGACTATATTATTTTAGTTTTCCATCTAGAGTTATATTTATGTGTATAACCCAGTTTGTTTTAATGTTTATGTAGTTCGTCACGTCTTCGTTGCCCTTTCTTTTTTTATCTTACAAATTTGTCTGCAGCATTTTGTTTCCAATGAATCAAATGATAATGACGTTAAAACCGCAGATATTTTACTTACATATTCCAACACAGCAAGGTAGATTGTTGTTTCCAGCATTTGGAAATGTCTTAGGATTTTGTTGACTTTGAATTATCTCAATGAGATAAATAGTTCTCAACTATCAGTAAAGTAAAACTAAGAGAAACACGCCAGTACCTTACAACGAGGTAGTCCTTTTATCTGTTCAAACAAATATCTAAATTAAGAATGATATGATCAAAACCCGGATCTCCCTCAAATAATAACAACTTTTGCAAAATGCAAAGCTAGACGCCAACATCTTGTGTTTCTCTATACAGACAGGGTTAATTGTTTTATAGCGTGATAAAAGCGTCTCTACAACTTTTGACGTTTTAGTGTGAACTATAGGTGAATGTGAAGTTTTCAAAATAAGATTATATAAGTGTTTAAAAACACAGATACAGAGTGATCGCCTGAAGTAGATTCTTTATAGAGCAACATAAAAAAGTAATTTGAATCATTATGGCATATTTCAATGGAATATGGTTTATTCTTTCAGCTTTTGAAATGCGGATTTGTAGAAGATTATGTAACATTGGGTGGAAAAAAAAGAAAACCAACGATGAAGTCTTAAATAAACTAAAATGAAAAGATAACTACTAAATACAATTCAAACAAGACAAATGATATGTTTGGGCTATGTTAAAAGACACATCAGCCTACTAAAGTCAATCTTGGAAGGGAAAATACAAGGTAAAAGAGGCAGAGGCAGACCACGACTAACATGGACGAGTAACATCAAAAGATGGACAAGTCAGCCTATGACAACATGTACCATCAAACCCAGAAACAGAGCGGAATGGCGTCCCACTGTAGCCAACCTTCGAATCGGAAACGGCACTCAATGATGATGAGTCCACACGCATGTCAATAAATAAATATGCAGGTTTTTATAAGCTCCAGAGCTTACCCATTGTCGTGAAAAAGACATTTCGGTTTTTTGCTGGGCCTGATTTTAACAGCATGTATATATGTTTATATGTATAGACGTGTATATGTATGTGTGACATACATATGTGACACACATATGTGTGTGTATGTGTACATGCGTGCGTGTGTGTACACACTACCATAAAGTTGATGTTATTATGTTGTTGGTAAATCATGATTTTGAAGTCCAATACCCTGGCTCCAACACTGAATTGACTCAATGAACTTATTTATCTCTACAGAAGCTCCGGTTATCACTCATTTCTCTGTGTCAGTCACTGACGACGGGCTGAGACGCCACAAGTGGAGCAGAGATTTGTTAGTGGGTAGTTTTGACGTGGACATTAACGTAACAGAGGAGACAATAAACGTGACTTGTCGAGCTAGTGGGAAGCCCCCACCACAGGTGACGCTGACACGTGACAATGTAGCATTACAGGGAATCAGAGATGGCACTTATTTGATTAAAAAGTCAGACTGTCAAGATTCAGGTGTCTACAGGTGTCAGGCCATGAACTTCGTAGATTCAACTCAAGCCAAAAGAAAAATACAGTTTACCCGTAAGTAAAGGCTAACATGTTTTGTTTCGCTATCAAGTAAAGAGCGGCCACATGCAACTAAAGGAAACGATTTAAATAATTTCTTTTCGTGCCTTTATCATTTAATTATTTTGTTCATTTTTGCTACTAAATTTGAGCAACATTCTGTATGTAAAGCTAAACAATTCAAGATATAAATATGTTTAAAAGATAAAGAGCCTTTACACCAATTTGACATATAACGACGAAAAAAGCCAGAGCAACTACCACAATTCACAGGCAGCACAGAAAATACAGACACAATAAACTTCTTGAACTTTTTTTTTGAAACATAACAGGCAAAGAATGCAAGATGTCTACATTTAAAACATGGGTTTTGTGAGAAAATAAAAACAAGCCAATCATTTGAATCAGATTTCAATAGAATATGTTTCTTCAAATAAAATGGTGAAGTACTAAAAAACCTAATGGTTGGTGGTACCAACAAAGGACAAGTGAAATCTACTCCAATGGTACAGCTGATAGAACCAACACGGACAGTAAAGAGACCCCAAATAAAATGTATCGGTTAGTAGAAACATAACGGACAAGTGAAACCGCTTTTTCCAAGATAACGATTTGTAAACACAAAACCGTTGGTTATGGAGGGACATGTTTGCCAGCGTCAATCAGCATATGCCATGAATGAAGCAATACAGTTAGATGTGATGACAATGAAACAATGTAATTAAACAAACTATCAACAACAATAAGGCTCATTCAGCAAAACAATGTGTTTTGCAGCGGCTAAAAAAAGCAAATTTTTTGGTGTAAGAATCCATAGTTTTGAAGTCAGTTAATTTAATCATCCTCACTGCACATGGAATATGTCATTAAGCGCTCCGATCTCAAGAATGCCCCTCAGTGTGTGGAGATCGACGACTCCAGCTCTGTGTTGAATTATTGTTCTTCTGTGACCATCTGCTTAGCGCACTATTCTGTCATCCCCTATCTTGACCAGATATTTATGCACTCAGAAAGTGGCTGGAGATTCGTGATCTTTGATTAAATCATTAGTTCATCATACCTCCATTAAGACATTCAGAATGTCAACACGCCATCAAGGGCAGATGTTACAGTCATACAATCAGTTTGTTCATTTCCTTTCAGGTCCAGAGACGTAAATTAAGCGGATCACACTCAGTCGTGAGTTCTTTAGTGACACAGACCATGTCTGGATATCAAATTTAGATTTTCCTGGTCTAACTTCTTGTAGTAACCACAAAATTAGCGTTGTCCTCCTTTCTGTTCTTCCTTTGACCAGAGCCATGAAGGTCCATGAGCTCAGACTGTGCCGGACAACAGAGCCATCTGTTTAGATGGCTGCCGCACTCTCAGGTCAACTCTTGTAGATCCAGGCCTGTACCTGCACCTCTACAACTATACATATCCTCGTGTGTGTATTCTCAACTCAAAGTGATGCAACAATAAGGACGTAGAACACTTTTATGGCTACTGTTCCCAGGGTTCAATGTCCCCAAGTGGACAAATCTTTTGAGCATGGTCAGCATCCTGTGTCAACCGTGATTTCCCTCTGTTAAGCCTGGGAACTCTTCGCATCCCAATCTACTGTGCAGTGATGATGTTCATTATCAATGACTCGGAGGTAGACATGTGCACAGGACATAATTATTCTGTATCTGCGATGGTGGGGAAATTGAGTAGATTCCGCATCACCCTAAAATATGTGGCTTTCGTGCACCATGTAAGATACGAAAGATTTCATTTTGTTTTCGTTTCAGTCTTTCAGCCTGTGTGTGGCTGATAGTTAGAATTGCTAGCGCATACACATTAGTCGAAACCACCAGTCCTTGATATATGAAGACAAGTAGATGCTGTTCACAGTCTACCCCTGGCATTACACTCAGTGTTGACAAGGTTCTCCTGATCTTCATGAAAACTTGATCTATGTGTTGGTGAAAGAAAGTTTAACACGAAACTGTATTTTCAAGTTGTGTTTCTTTGTGAGTCCCAAAAGAATAGCTGAAGCCATGCTCACTAATGGTGTAGATGTCTTAACAATATAGATGCTCATAGAGAACCAAGTTACACTCGTATACGTCTGGTTTACCTGCGGCCCTGCCACACTACACTATCTTCTCCAACAGGTAAGTTCTGCACGGGGTTAGCGAGCAGCTGCTTTATATCACTACGTTAATGGAGGCCTCTCTAGACCTGTAGTCTGCCAATTGTTATATTTTAATGCTTTGACGTAGAAAAGCAATAAAGATGTAGATGACCCACGTGGTAGGCCGGGATGTTTAGTTGTATTTTCGGAAGTCTGCGTACCGCACTTGAAACAACCTTAGGCAGAAAAGGATTACAGCTATACAGGTAGAGAGGGACTGAAGGAATGGGCTGAAGCCTACTTTATACAGCCGAGCCTTTAGGAAATCAAGCGTACGCCGTTGTAAGCTTCCACAAGATTGATTGCAAAAGCACATATCTCAATGCCCAGCAAAATCCCTCGTTTGATTTGAGGAGAAAAACAGCAGCATTACCCAAGGTCGCACTTTTGAGATGGTAGTCGCTGTGCGTGGGTGGAAAAGACATCGTTTTTCAAGGTATCAGGCAATCCACCTGCTAAAGTTGTTATGTTCCAGCTTGCATACCGTGCTCTGCATTGTCAGATCACAGGTCCAATACAACCCAATGACATCAGCAGGGACGTGCTCAACCTTTTCTGACACTTCATCGACTGTTGAAGATCAACCAAGATGTACACAGGTTAAGCACGTTAGGTACATCTCTCCACTTAAAATGTTTCTTATGAGGGTCACTGGCCGAAACGTCAATATATTGTCTTTTTCCCTACTAGTTTAGCTGCCTTATATAATGTTACATTTATTTTGTGACGTTCTCTCCCTCTTACTCGAAACACCACACAGTATCCATGTAGTTGTGCATAACTTCACACACAAACCATTATCGGCCTGACTCATTGAATTACCAGTTTCATAATTCTGCTTTACCTGTGAAAAGATCTGAAATTGTGTTTGCTTTTTTATTTCATAAATGTCACCCAATGTGACAATGGAGCACTCCTTCAAAGTTAATGCTCTTTCCACTTTCATCGCGCCTACAACATTCACAAAGTCTTTTAATCATCCATTGTGTCCCGAGTGTGTTAGCCGCCACTATGATTATATCGAGATAGAGGAAACAATCCTTGTACGTTTCCATGTTTAACGTCACAGTCTTGTACATGGCATTCCTCAACATGTGATTGTCTGCAGACAACTGGTGTAGCTCACAATACGCTGATACTCTTAATAGTATATCGTGTGACGTCATTGAGTCCGAGAACACTAGTATCTGGTTGTGTACCATCAAATCCACTTCTCCCCCAGTATTTAAAGCTCAGGCTTCTTTATATCAAGACTGGACCAATAAAAGTCATGTAAATCGGTAACTCAGAACGTACATAATGACGTCACCTTAGTGAGAGAAAGCCATGGGTGGGAACCCAACACAAACTCCGCACAGGTGGATCATATGAGCACAGAGAGGCAGTCGAACAAACCCGAGTTGGACATACTTGTTAGGTTGGTTAATTGGAGTTGTCTTCAGAAAGATCAAGGATAGACAACCCCAATGGAAAGAGTGAAGCAACCACAGGGTACACACAAAAAGTAACTGCTAATAAGATAAGGCAGGAGATTATGAGTAGGTATGGGTTATAAACAAAGAATGTCTAACAGATTAAAGACTTTTAACGATAGCCTTGGCTAACATACAGGATATTCCAGGATTATGATTTTACTGTAATGGTTTAGTTAGGCAAAATTATCGTGCTAGGCACAGGCATAAGCAGTGAAATTTGAAGAAATAATAATGATTCATCATTTGAAATCTTTGTGAGTTGCATAAAAATATAATTGTGTGCACACCAGATGAATATATGTGGCCGTTATTGCTTTATACAAAATACATTATTGTGACTACTAGGCTTTTGGAGCATGACTTTACATATTTAGTAGTAAACGCGCAATTACATTATAAATATGTATTTGTACATAAGTAACGTTCTACAAGAACATTTATTTTCTTATATTTTAGCCAAATGTCCACAACGATAATCTGTTCATCTTTCTAAGAAGACCTCCTTTGATTTCTTGGAAGTGGTCATCAAACAAAATTACATTTATATTTTGTTTTTAATTCCAGGTCCTATCAAGGTGAACCCTATCGACATTAAAGACAAATTCGGACGTCAAAGAATCGAAGCTGGCGATGATGTGACTGTGAGATGTTCAGTGACTGGATGTCTAGATCTTGTTTTGCTGACCATCTCTAACGACGCTAACATGAGACGGAGCGTTGTTGGGAGCAGTTCTCTGGTTTATGAGATCAGTGACGTCAAATGTAAAGACATGGGCATCTATTACTGTCAATCTGTAGAGGAAAATATGAAAGAACAGGCAGATCTGCTGGTTGAGAAATGTAAGTGTCTCATATGATGCGTTAGTAAGATACTACAAATACTGATAATCACATAGAGTAGGCAAATAGACTGTTTGATAAGCAAATGTACACACATGCATAAAGAACAAGATAATAAAACGATGAAAGGTAAAAGGAGCAAGATAATAAAATAGACAACTAGGCATGTTAAGCAAAACAGTAAAATAGAAAAAAACAGGCAGAAAGAACAATACAATTAAAGACAAACATGTAGAAAGAACAATACATTACAATAGTCAAAACGGCAGCAGGAACACGACATTACAATAGTCACATTGTCAGAAGGAACAATACATTTATAATAGTCACATAGGTAGAAATAAACAAGACATTACAATAGTCACATCGGCAGAAAGAACAATAAATAACAATTGTCACATCGGTAGAAAAAACAATCAATTACAATAGTGCCATCTGTAGAAAGAACAATAAATTACAATAGTCCCATCGGCAGAAAGAACAATCAATTACAATAGCCCCTTTTGTAGAAAGAACAATAAATTACAATTGTCACATCGGTAGAAAGAACAATAAATTACAATAGTACCATCTGTAGAAAGAAGAATAAATTACAATAGTCACATCGGCAAAAAGAACAATAAATTACAATAGTCACATCTGTAGAAAGAACAAGACATTACAATTGTCACATCTGTAGAAAGAACAAGACATTACAATAGTCACATCGGCAGAAAGAACAATAAATTACAATTGTCACATCGGTAGAAAAAAACAATAAATTACAATAGTCACATCTGTAGAAAGAACAGTAAATTACAATATTCACATCGGCAGAAAGAGCAATAAATTACAATAGTCACATCGGCAGAAAGAACAATAAATTACAATAGTCACATCGGCAGAAAGAAAAATAAATTACAATAGTCACATCTGTAGAAAGAACAAGACATTACAATAGTCAGATCTGTAGAAAGAACAAGACATTACAATAGC
This sequence comes from Megaustenia siamemsis, assembly GCA_032433765.1. NCBI lineage: Eukaryota > Metazoa > Mollusca > Gastropoda > Stylommatophora > Ariophantidae > Megaustenia > Megaustenia siamemsis. Next base: position 12,680,968 of record JAVIAB010000126.1, read on the forward strand.
CCCTTTTGTAGAAAGAACAATAATTACAATTGTCACATCGGTAGAAAGAACAATAAATTACAATAGTCACATTTGTAGAAAGAACAATAAATTACAATAGTCACATCGGCAGAAAGAACAATAAATTACAATAGTCACATCGGCAGAAAGAACAATAAATTACAATAGTCCCATCTGTAGAAAGAAGAATAAATTACAATAGTCACATCGGCAAAAAGAACAATAAATTACAATAGTCACATCTGTAGAAAGAACAAGACATTACAATTGTCACATCTGTAGAAAGAACAAGACATTACAATAGTCACATCGGCAGAAAGAACAATAAATTACAATTGTCACATCGGTAGAAAAAAACAATAAATTACAATAGTCACATCTGTAGAAAGAACAGTAAATTACAATATTCACATCGGCAGAAAGAGCAATAAATTACAATAGTCACATCGGCAGAAAGAACAATAAATTACAATAGTCACATCGGCAGAAAGAAAAATAAATTACAATAGTCACATCTGTAGAAAGAACAAGACATTACAATAGTCACATCTGTAGAAAGAACAAGACATTACAATAGCCCCTTTTGTAGAAAGAACAATAAATTACAATTGTCACATCGGTAGAAAGAACAATAAATTACAATAGTCACATTTGTAGAAAGAACAATAAATTACAATAGTCACATCGGCAGAAAGAACAATAAATTACAATAGTCACATCGGCAGAAAGAACAATAAATTACAATAGTCACATCGGCAGAAAGAACAATAAATTTCAATAGTCACATCGGTAGGAAAAACAATAAATTACAATAGTCCCATCGGTAGAAAAAACAATAAATTACAATAGTCACATCCGTAGAAAAATCATAAAATTACAATAGTCCCATCAGTAGAAAAAACAATAAATTACAATAGTCACATCGGTAGAGAAAATAATAAATTACAATAGTCACATCGGTAGAAAAAACAATAAATTACAATAGTCACATCCGTAGAAAAAATCATTAAATTACAATTGTCACATCGGTAGAAAAAACAATAAATTACAATAGTCCCATCGGTTGAAAAAACAATAAATTACAATAGTCACATTGGTTGAAAAAACAATACATTAAAATACTCACATCTGTAGAAAGAACAATAGTCCCATCGATAGAAAGAAGAAATATGTTGATATCAAACACCATCAGAGGCAAGATGACGACTCTCTGGGCATTATTGTCAATGAGCAATGAAAAATGTAAGTACTCTCCATTATAATGATGCAGAGCATTCTCTCCTATATATTATATCAGATGTCAGGTCCACAGTCACGTGCGTTCTCTCCTATATATTATATCAGATGCCGGGTCAACAGTCACGTGCGTTCTCTCCCATATATTATATCAGATGCCAGGTCCACAGTCACGTGCGTTCTCTCCTATATATTATATACGATGTCAGGTCCACAGTCACGTGCATTCTTTCCAATATATTATATCAGATGTCAGGTCCACAGTCATGTCCGTTCTCTCCTATATATTATATCAGATGCTAGGTCCACAGTCACGTGAGTTCTCTCCTATATATTATATTAGATGCCAGGTCGACAGTCACATGCGTTCTCTCCTATATATTATATCAGATACCAGGTCCACAGTCACATGCGTTCTCTCCTATATATTATATCAGATGCCAGGTCCACAGTCACATGCGTTCTCTCCTATATATTATATCAGATGTCAGGTCTACAGTAACGTCCGTTCTCTCCTATATATTATATCAGATGCTAGGTCCACAGTCACATGCGTTCTCTCCTATATATTATATCAGATGCCAGGTCGACAGTCACATGCGTTCTCTCCTATATATTATATCAGATGCCAGGTCCACAGTCACATGCGTTCTCTCCTATATATTATATCAGATGCCAGGTCGACAGTCACATGCGTTCTCTCCTATATATTATATCAGATGCCAGGTCCACAGTCACATGCGTTCTCTCCTATATATTATATCAGATGCCAGGTCCACAGTCACATGCGTTCTCTCCTATATATTATATCAGATGCCAGGTCCACAGTCACATGCGTTCTCTCCTATATATTATATCAGATGCTAGATCCACAGTCACGTGCGTTCTCTCCATATATTATATCAGATGCTAGGTCCACAGTCACGTGCGTTCTCTCCTATATATTATATCAGATGCTAGGTCCACAGTCACGTGCGTTCTCTCCTATATATTATATCAGATGCTAGGTCCACAGTCACGTGCGTTCTCTCCTATATATTATATCAGATGCTAGGTCCACAGTCACGTGCGTTCTCTCCCATATATTATATCAGATGCTAGGTCCACAGTCACGTGCGTTCTCTCCTATATATTATATCAGATGCTAGGTCCACAGTCACGTGCGTTCTCTCCTATATATTATATCAGATGCTAGGTCCACAGTCACGTGCGTTCTCTCCTATATATTATATCAGATGCTAGGTCCACAGTCACGTGCGTTCTCTCCTATATATTATATCAGATGCTAGGTCCACAGTCACGTGCGTTCTCTCCTATATATTATATCAGATGCTAGGTCCACAGTCACGTGCGTTCTCTCCTATATATTATATCAGATGCTAGGTCTACAGTCACATGCGTTCTCTCCTATATATTATATCAGATGCTAGGTCCACAGTCACGTGCGTTCTCTCCCATATATTATATCAGATGCTAGGTCCACAGTCACGTGCGTTCTCTCCCATATATTATATCAGATGCCAGGTCCACAGTCACGTGCGTTCTCTCCTATATATTATATCAGATGATGGGTCCACAGTCACGTGCGTTCTCTCCCATATATTATATCAGATGTCAGGTCCACAGTAACGTTCGTTCTCTCCCATATATTATATCAGATGTCAGGTCCACAGTCACGTTCGTTCTCTCCTATATATTATATCAGATGCCAGGTCCACAGTCACGTGCGTTCTCTCCTATATATTATATCAGATGCCAGGTCCACAGTAACGTCCGTTCTCTCCTATATATTATATCAGATGCCAGGTCCACAGTCACGTGCGTTCTCTCCTATATATTATATCAGATGCTAGGTCCACAGTAACGTCCGTTCTCTACTATATATTATATCAGATGCCAGGTCCACAGTAACGTCCGTTCTCTCCTATATATTATATCAGATGCCAGGTCCACAGTAACGTCCGTTCTCTCCTATATATTATATCAGATGCCAGGTCCACAGTAACGTCCGTTCTCTCCTATATATTATATCAGATGCCAGGTCCACAGTCACGTGCGTTCTCTCTCATATATTTAATACGATGCCAGGTCCACAGTAACGTCCGTTCTCTCCTATATATTATATCAGATGCCAGGTCCACAGTCACGTGCGTTCTCTCCCATATATTATATCAGATGTCAGGTCCACAGTAACGTCCGTTCTCTCCCATATATTATATCAGATGCCATGTCCACAGTCACGTGCGTTCTCTCCTATATATTATATACGATGTCAGGTCCACAGTCACGTGCATTCTTTCCAATATATTATATCAGATGTCAGGTCCACAGTCACGTGCGTTCTCTCCTATATATTATATCAGATGCCGGGTCAACAGTCACGTGCGTTCTCTCCCATATATTATATCAGATGCCAGGTCCACAGTCACGTGCGTTTTCTCCTATATATTATATACGATGTCAGGTCCACAGTCACGTGCATTCTTTCCAATATATTATATCAGATGTCAGGTCCACAGTCATGTCCGTTCTCTCCTATATATTATATCAGATGCTAGGTCCACAGTCACGTGAGTTCTCTCCTATATATTATATTAGATGCCAGGTCGACAGTCACATGCGTTCTCTCCTATATATTATATCAGATACCAGGTCCACAGTCACATGCGTTCTCTCCTATATATTATATCAGATGCCAGGTCCACAGTCACATGCGTTCTCTCCTATATATTATATCAGATGTCAGGTCTACAGTAACGTCCGTTCTCTCCTATATATTATATCAGATGCTAGGTCCACAGTCACATGCGTTCTCTCCTATATATTATATCAGATGCCAGGTCGACAGTCACATGCGTTCTCTCCTATATATTATATCAGATGCCAGGTCCACAGTCACATGCGTTCTCTCCTATATATTATATCAGATGCCAGGTCGACAGTCACATGCGTTCTCTCCTATATATTATATCAGATGCCAGGTCCACAGTCACATGCGTTCTCTCCTATATATTATATCAGATGCCAGGTCCACAGTCACATGCGTTCTCTCCTATATATTATATCAGATGCCAGGTCCACAGTCACATGCGTTCTCTCCTATATATTATATCAGATGCTAGATCCACAGTCACGTGCGTTCTCTCCCATATATTATATCAGATGCTAGGTCCACAGTCACGTGCGTTCTCTCCTATATATTATATCAGATGCTAGGTCCACAGTCACGTGCGTTCTCTCCTATATATTATATCAGATGCTAGGTCCACAGTCACGTGCGTTCTCTCCTATATATTATATCAGATGCTAGGTCCACAGTCACGTGCGTTCTCTCCCATATATTATATCAGATGCTAGGTCCACAGTCACGTGCGTTCTCTCCTATATATTATATCAGATGCTAGGTCCACAGTCACGTGCGTTCTCTCCTATATATTATATCAGATGCTAGGTCCACAGTCACGTGCGTTCTCTCCTATATATTATATCAGATGCTAGGTCCACAGTCACGTGCGTTCTCTCCTATATATTATATCAGATGCTAGGTCCACAGTCACGTGCGTTCTCTCCTATATATTATATCAGATGCTAGGTCCACAGTCACGTGCGTTCTCTCCTATATATTATATCAGATGCTAGGTCCACAGTCACGTGCGTTCTCTCCTATATATTATATCAGATGCTAGGTCCACAGTCACGTGCGTTCTCTCCCATATATTATATCAGATGCTAGGTCCACAGTCACGTGCGTTCTCTCCCATATATTATATCAGATGCTAGGTCCACAGTCACGTGCGTTCTCTCCCATATATTATATCAGATGCCAGGTCCACAGTCACGTGCGTTCTCTCCTATATATTATATCAGATGATGGGTCCACAGTCACGTGCGTTCTCTCCCATATATTATATCAGATGTCAGGTCCACAGTAACGTTCGTTCTCTCCCATATATTATATCAGATGTCACGTCCACAGTAACGTCCGTTCTCTCCCATATATTATATCAGATGCCAGGTCCACAGTAACGTCCGTTCTCTCCCATATATTATATCAGATGCCAGGTCCACAGTCACGTGCGTTCTCTCCTATATATTATATCAGATGCCAGGTCCACAGTAACGTCCGTTCTCTCCTATATATTATATCATATGCCAGGTCCACAGTCACGTGCGTTCTCTCCTATATATTATATCAGATGCTAGGTCCACAGTAACGTCCGTTCTCTACTATATATTATATCAGATGCCAGGTCCACAGTAACGTCCGTTCTCTCCTATATATTATATCAGATGCCAGGTCCACAGTAACGTCCGTTCTCTCCTATATATTATATCAGATGCCAGGTCCACAGTAACGTCCGTTCTCTCCTATATATTATATCAGATGCCAGGTCCACAGTCACGTGCGTTCTCTCTCATATATTTAATACGATGCCAGGTCCACAGTAACGTCCGTTCTCTCCTATATATTATATCAGATGCCAGGTCCACAGTCACGTGCGTTCTCTCCCATATATTATATCAGATGTCAGGTCCACAGTAACGTCCGTTCTCTCCCATATATTATATCAGATGCCAGGTCCACAGTAACGTCCGTTCTCTCCCATATATTATATCAGATGCCATGTCCACAGTCACGTGCGTTCTCTCCTATATATTAAATCAGATGCCAGGTCCACAGTCACGTGCGTTCTCTCCTATATATTATATCAGATGCCAGGTCCACAGTCACGTGCGTTCTCTCTCATATATTAAATCAGATGCCAGGTCCACAGTCACGTGCGTTCTCTCTCATATATTAAATCAGATGCCAGGTCCACAGTCACGTGCGTTCTCTCTCATATATTAAATCAGATGCCAGGTCCACAGTCACGTACTTTCTCTCCTATATATTATATACGATGCCAGGTCCACAGTCACGTGCGTTCTCTCTCATATATTAAATCAGATGCCAGGTCCACAGTCACGTGCGTTCTCTCTCATATATTAAATCAGATGCCAGGTCCACAGTCACGTGCGTTCTCTCTCAAATATTAAATCAGATGCCAGGTCCACAGTCACGTACTTTCTCTCCTATATATTATATACGATGCCAGGTCCACAGTCACGTGCGTTCTCTCTCATATATTAAATCAGATGCCAGGTCCACAGTCACGTGCGTTCTCTCTCATATATTATCGTGAGCACTATCAGGAAGGAATGACTTTATAGTTATTTGATGTATCCGCAAAAGCCGGGCAAAGACAATACGGAAATACAAAGCTATAGACTAATTACAATGCAAGACACGGTGTGTAAAGAGGTGGAGAAGATAAAGACTAAGAAATTAATCTACCAGCTGGAAATGATGCGTCTTCATCCACCTACCCTCGGAGGGTACAGAAAGAACACAGAGACTTGGGTAAATGCTTTGATCTTTGCCCATGATGTATATGAAGGCTTTCGAGCGGCTATTGAATCATTTGCTGCTGCAGTATACCTAAAGGATGAATACAACAGATCATCTCTTGCTTCCTGATGTATAAGCTTCTTGAACTCACGATCAACCCATTTCTCCTCTGTTGGTTAAATAATTTACTTCAGTCCTTTCTTAACTAAATTTGTTATTTAAATGTGGTTCGTGGATCTTCAAACTAACGCCACTTCACTCCGGCCTTCCACAATGTTCACCATTATCTCCAGTGTTGATCAACGCTTACACAGTAAGGATCACTAATGATCAAATCTTAGGATTGACATAACATGTTCTACTATATCACAAAGACAAAGACAGAGAGCGCTGGAGAACTTCAGACAGAGCTTGGTCGCCTAAGTTTGGGGAGGCACGAGCACATGTCAATCCCACGAAGACGTTGGTGATAGGGTTTTCTTTTAATAATGGCATAGTCAACACGTTTACGCCAAATATGAATCTGTGTTCAGAAGTTACGGAGAGAGCTCATGCGAAGAGATACCAGTGAGTTCCAATGCTTGAAACGACACTGTCCAGAAGTCTCCGAACAATTTCTCAGCACATGTGGGTGAAAACTTGCATGCTAAGACACCGATTCATGTGTCCAAGAATTCATTGGTCTTCCTCTTTGTCTTTTTTTGTGGGAATTCCAAAAAGGTCCTGTTGTGTAATACTCTCAGTTGGCTTCAGCAGTGTATCCTATCCAGCGCCATCGTCTTCGCTGTATCTCTTTATCCACTGGTATTTGACTGGTAATTTCTATACTTCTATGTTAATGATTTTATCCTGTCATTGTCATCCTTTTATTCTGCGAAAGCATTTATTAATGAAAGTCTGTATCTTCATGATTGTCAATTTTGTCGTTCTTCATGTTTCACAGCAATGTAATATGACTGACGTAACACTGGAGTAGAAACACTTTTTATTTGTGCATTTAACCTAATTTCTTTGGACTTCCATATGTTTCCTAGTGCAACAAAAGCTCATACTGCTTTTGATATCCTTCTTATTTTGGTATCATTTTCTGTTCCTCCATCTTCCCTACTCCCTTAAAAATGAATAACTGAGTAAAATTGCATATTGCACTAACAAATTACGGTGCAAACAGAATGTAACACGTTAATCTTGCAGAATAATGTTACATAAACCACAAGCCACACGTTCATCTTGCAGTCTTATGTTACAAAAACCACAAGCCACACTTTCATATTGAAGACTAATGTTACATAAGCCACAAGCTACACGTTCATCTTGCAGTCTAATGTTACATAAACCACAAGCCACACTTTCATCTTGAAGACTAATGTTACTTAAATCACAAGCTACACTTTCATCTTGCAGTGTAATGTTACATAAACCACAAGCCACACTTTCATCTTGAAGACTAATGCTACATAAACCACAAGCCACACGTTCATCTTGCAGTCTAATGTTATATACACCACAAGCAACACTTTCATGTTGAAGACTAATGTTACATAAACCACAAGCCACACGTTCATCTTGAAGACTAATGTTACATAAACCACAAGCCACACTTTCATCTTACAGACTAATGTTACATAAACCACAAGCAACACTTTCATCTTGAAGACTAATGTTACGTAAACTATAAGCCACACTTTCATCTTGAAGACTAATGTTACATCAACCACAAGCTACACTTTCATCTTACAGACTAATGTTACATAAGCCACACTTTCATCTTACAAACTAATGTTACATAAACCACAAGCCACACTTTCATCTTACAGACTAATTTTACATAAACCACAAGCTACACTTTCATCTTACAAACTAATATTACATAAACCACCAGCCACACTTACATTTACAGACTAATGTTACATAAACCACCAGCCACACTTACATTTACAGACTAATGTTACATAAACCACCAGCCACACCTACATCTTGCAGACTAATGTTACATAAACCACAAGCCACACTTACATCTTGAAGACTAATGTTACATAAACCACAAGCCACCCATCCTGATCTATATATATATCATGCAGGTCCTATACAACTGTGCCGAGGTCAAAACGAGTCGATGGTCATTTCCTTGGGTCCAAAACTATCAACGAGCTTTTCTGTGTGCCTGATATCAGACAAGATGCCCGAGTTGAAGAACAAAGCTGAATTGAAGAACATCTCAGTGACCTTCACCCAGAAAAATGACAGCGGCATCTTGTTCTCGGCAGAGATAAGTGTCTTTAAAATGGAGAAATCGGAAACATCAACACTTATATTTAGTAACAAGCACGGCAGATTTAATTTCAACATTACGGTACAATCAGATATAAGTAAGAACAACAATCTCAAGATATGTGTTTTTCTATTTCTTATTCTTCCTCTCTGATGTATTTACAATGTTGTCTATTAATTGTTTGGAATTTACAACGAGGCTTGGATGTAGTGTGCTTAAACTCGACACATCCGATTTCGTCACATCATATTTTAATGTACACTTTGCTTTTTCTATAAATCAAATTCATTCATTGCAGTTTCTTTCCATGACTATTATGTGGATGTAGTGATAACTCTTGATTATATGCCCATGACTATCATGTCGAAGTACGGACATAACTCTTGATTATCTACCCATGACTATCTTGTCCAAGTACGGACATAACTCTCGATTATCTACCCATGACTATCATGTCGAAGTACGGACATAACTCTTGATTATATGCCCATGACTATCATGTCGAAGTACGGACATAACTCTTGATTATCTACCCATGACTATCTTGTCCAAGTACGAATATAACTCTTGATTATCTACCCATGACTATCTTGTCCAAGTACGGACATAACTCTTGATTATATGCCCATGACTATCATGTCGAAGTACGGACATAACTCTTGATTATCTACCCATGACTATCTTGTCCAAGTACGAATATAACTCTTGATTATCTACCCATGACTATCATGTCGAAGTACGGACATAACTCTTGATTATATGCCCATGACTATCATGTCGAAGTACGGACATAACTCTTGATTATCTACCCATGACTATCTTGTCCAAGTACGGACATAACTCTCGATTATCTACCCATGACTATCATGTCGAAGTACGGACATAACTCTTGATTATCTACCCATGACTATCTTGTCGAAGTACGAATATAACTCTTGATTATCTACCCATGACTATCTTGTCCAAGTACGGACATAACTCTTGATTATCTACCCATGACTATCACGTCGAAGTACGAATATAACTCTCGATTATCTACCCATGACTATCACGTCGAAGTACGAATATAACTCTTGATTATATGCCCATGACTATCATGTCGAAGTACGGACATAACTCTTGATTATATGCCCATGACTATCATGTCGAAGTACGAATATAACTCTTGATTATATGCCCATGACTATCATGTCGAAGTACGGACATAACTCTTGACTATATGCCCATGACTACCATGTCGAAGTACGAATATAACTCTTGATTATCTATCCATGACTTCGATACTTATTTATTGACTTGTAACTGTATTAATGAGTTAGGTATTTTATCTTCCGGAGGAGGAAAGCTCTTTTGGTTTCAAATAATATTCGTTATTTGTTTTTAATCTGGTATTTTCTGATTTTCTGAAGTAGTTTTGTTTACTGAGCTTAATGTGTTTTTGTTTCTTTTCTTCTTGAGTTATTAAACAAATTTAGTCTCATTGTGTCATTTGTGTCTTCTTGGATTACTGAAGAGGCGTATTATTTGTGATTGCTGTTGTACTTTCTTGGATCACTGGGGCCGCCTACACTTCAAGCTCAAAGCTTAATCGTTGCACTTTTCTAGTGTGCTAACTGTTGTTATCAATACCTGATGTACCATAATGGGTTAAATGGGACATTTATTATCATGACACAACATAGTACATTCACTCTCTCTTATTGAGAAATGCCTTATCTATGCCTAATAATGATGCAACTTACTTTTGATTATTAAATATATATTTTACAAGTACCTTCATTCTCAAATCTCTCTGGCTAATGAACAAGCCGACTATCTTCGCCTGATAGATTTTGTGTGTTTTCCTATGTCTTTAGCAACCATAAATGTTTTTGCAAAAGGGACTTGTCTTTTTCCTGAATGATTTTATTTTTTACTAACACCGTAACGGATTTTTCTGTATTCATCAGATTTCTCTGTGGTCCACTTTTCACACTATAACTTGTCTATGAAAATAAATCTCATAAAAAATCCACACTTTAACTTTATTTTTACTAACTTTTGTTTTATTATCAGTTTCTGAGATTTATGTGTCATCAACCTCCATTTATGTTTTACGCATTCGGAGTCACTTACTTTTTTTCAATATTAGTAAAATAAAGTGGACTGATGCAACATGTTTCTGGTTCATTTATAGAATAAAAACTGGTGATGTTTGAATAATTGTATTAGTTCTTCTCCCTTGTATAAAATATTTCACTCATTGTTGCAATTTGTAATTACAATAGTAGACTGTGTACGAAATTGTTCTAAAAACCAGGAACATAAACTGATATAATACATATTCGGATAGGATTTGCTCGTTCTATGAAACTTATTTCCTGATAGAAACAATGTGGACTTCAACTATCTGTTGAGATGAGGTACAGCACAAGAAAAATAATTTGTGTGGAAACAGCTTCTGAGGCAAGGCGGCTAACAGCAATAGGGCTGAAAGCTGTCAGTGACTCAAAGCTGATGGCTTGCATCAGGATCAGTTAACATAACCATTCAGACGCTACTCCACCTCACCGTGGTGCCGCTATTGGAAGAATAAACAGTCTTGTCTGGCCCAGCGAGAAGAGATCGAAAGGCAACCCGATATTCAACCATGTAGTGCTGAAGTCGGATGTGTTGGGCCGAAAGGCGCTAATATCACATTTTTACTGGAAACCTCAACACAACGCATCTACACCCACTTAACGCCCTTTAATGGACAGATGACGGAAATGATAATCAATTCATTTATTAGACATTGAATACTCAATTCATTTATTAGACATTGAATACTCAATTCATTTATTAGACATTGAATACTCAATTCATTTATTAGACATTGAATACTCAATTCATTTATTAGACATTGAATACTCAATTCATTTATTAGACATTGAATACTCAATTCATTTATTATACATTGAATACTCAATTCATTTATTAGACATTGAATACTTACTTCATTTACTCCACTCTTTTTTTAAATGACTGGCATTATGAATGAGGACACCAGATAGGAGGAGAAGAGGCCGACCCGGAGAACACTGAGAAGAACATTGATCAGAGAAACAAAGAGAGCAGGAAACGACTCACTCAATGAGATCGAGATGCTTGCACAGAACAGAGACAAATGGCGAGATTTGACAAAAGGTCTTTACAAGGATGAGACTCCTAGAAAAACAATTTCAAAACCGGGAAAGAGGATCTGAGTCTATGCCCTATGGACCACTACGGCTCGAAAGGGGATATATAAAGATAGATAGAAAATGAGTGGAACATAAAAAAAAAATGTCAAGAGCCCCGTCACGCAAGTTATCGTATAGGGAATATGGTGTTAATGACCAGAATTTTATAGATTTTCGGCACATGGTTTTTGGGGAAATCTGGTCGGTATTAAGCCCGTGCCGCTTTACTTTTTCAGAAAAAATCCGTTACCCATTTAAGGCTGAGTGAACCAGGAAGCTGTCGATCAGGATCGAAACCGATCTCTTGTTCTTTGTAGCCCAGTTCATTAACCACTGAGCTATCGCAGGAATGCCATATATTTGACCAGAATATTTTTACTGAAATATATTCGCTAATTATTATTGCAATGTTAGTAATCGTGTTAATTAGTACGGGACTCTTATAAGTAGTATAGTTTAATAAATGCTTATAATTTAAATGTAGACCGTTGACAGCGCACGAGATATAACAAGCAGTGAACCTGGGTTAACAAAAAATTGTACTCCATCTCTATGGTCCCAGAAGCTGGCTAGATAAACTGGGGAAGTGAGAAGACAGAACAAGAAAGCAAATCTCAGAAATGTAATTTTAAACCGTTAAGTGTGTTGCTTTGAAAAGTGCAAGATTTCGAAACTTGATTGTAAACTGCAACACGACGTTGGAAACGACAAGATGATACATAATGCTAATGTTGTTTGAAGCGTGCTTATTGTATACTTAATATTTTTGCCAGAAGTCGATATTTTATTTTATTTAGTCCCAGGCAAGTAGTACACTGGCAACTTACCTTCATAGAACTCAACAATAAGAAAACAGATAAATGCGGTCCCAAGTAAAATTGCCGTCACCAATTTGAAAATGAGAATTATTGCAATGATAATTTGTAGGCTGCAGGAGAGTGGAAAATAATGCCTTATGACGACAAGGTAGGAACAACTAACGTAGTATATAAGAGATGTCTTTAACCTGTGAACTGCTTTAACCATCCAGATAGTCAAAGTGCTGAAATAAATAGATGGCGGGAAAGATGCTATTCTTTCCTGACTAATTTATTTTTTTAAAGAAAAGCAAATATATAATTAGAAATGACATTATTAGAGAAAGATTAGGCATTGAGTCAATCAAAGTTACATACAGAAACAACACATACACTGGTTTTCCTACATAGAACTAATGACATATGATTCCTTACCATACACGGCATATATTAAAAGAGAAGAAGAGCAAGAGGCAGGTAAGATAGACGGACAACATTAAAGAAACGCTACAAGAATATAAACTGACAACGAGTGAAGCAGCTAAAAAACAAGAACTGTGTATCTCCCTCGACACCCGGACGAGTTCACGAGGAAGTGCAGAAAGAAAGAAAGAATAAAAAAAAAAAAAAGAAAGACAATAATTTAAACAAATCTTGGTGTTGTAATAATTTTGTTTCTATGTTGCCTCTGCGATCTGTTGATTACTTTGTTTGCAGGTTTAACAGTAAACAGCAGAGAAGATACGTCAACAGAAAAGAGTAACTCACTTACAATTGTCCTGATTGTCCTGGCAGTTGTTTGTATCGGCGTGGCAATTGTCGCCTTCTTCCTGTACAAACGGAAAGGTGATATTTGTTTACATTGATATCGCAATAGTTAACATAATTGCGACTTTGTTTTAGTAGACTGCAACATCGTTATAATTTGTTGATACAGGCAGTTAAGTTGATAAATAATTTGATATACGGGCGGCCATTGTGTATATGTCAGTAACGGGAGGCAATACACTTGGTATTATTTAAAAGATTAATTGAGTAGATGCCCTTGTTTGCCCCGTACTTGTTTAGTAAAACAAAGGATGTCTTTAAATAAGTTTATATACTTAAAAAATAAACGTTTTTTTTTTCAAGTAAATATGTATTGTCTGCATTTAGATAATAAAATTACTGTCTGCAGCAATATTTGCTGTTTGCTCAGAGCAAAATGTATTGTCTGCATTTAGATAATAAAATTACTGTCTGCAGCAAAGTTTACAGTTTGCTCAGATCAATATTTATTGTCTGTTTTCAGAGCAACATCTATAGTTTGATTTAAAGACCACATTATATACTGTTTTCAGTAGGATCTGTCTTCTGCAACTATTCTCTACAACATTTAAAGACCACATTATATACTGTTTTCGGCAGGATCTGTCTTCCGCAACTATTCTCTACAACATTTAAAGACCACATTATATACTGTTTTCGGCAGGATCTGTCTTCCGCAACTATTCTCTACAACATTTAAAGACCACATTATATACTGTTTTCGGCAGGATCTGTCTTCCGCAACTATTCTCTACAACATTTAAAGACCACATTATATACTGTTTTCGGCAGGATCTGTCTTCCGCAACTATTCTCTACAACATTTAAAGACCACATTATATACTGTTTTCGGCAGTATCTGTCTTCCGCAACTATTCTCTACAACATTTAAAGACTACATTATATACTGTTTTCGGCAGGATCTGTCTTCCGCAACTATTCTCTACAACATTTAAAGTCCACATTATATACTGTTTTCGGCAGGATCTGTCTTCCGCAACTATTCTCTACAACGAATACACGATACATGTTTAATATAATGAAAACGGCAACATTACAACAAGAGCTAACGTTGACAGAATCAAGCAATCTATCTTAAAGTAGATGTACCTGATCTTTTGAGGAGAAATACATTAAATCTCAAGCAGTATGTAGTTAATCTAAAAGAGCAGATGGTAAATCTCCCTTAGACAACCACTTGGTGTTTTTTTCTGAAGGTAAACTGACATTCTAAGACAACACCTAGATTTCATCAGATCTGACAACTGTACTTTGCCATTTCAAACCCTAATACATATTTTAATGAGTGAGTTTTCTATACAAAATTATCAGAGGTGCATAACGAAAAGCCGCCTTTGTCTGGAGTCTAACAGAGAAATTATATTTGTATATTATAATGTAATTGAAGACATGTTCTGTCAGGTTTTATTTTTCAATTTTATTTGATGGATGGCAAAAAGCAAATTCATTACTCAAATTGTGTCTTCATGAAATAAAACAAGCTATAATGTTATGTAAATTATGTGTATTTGTGTAAATACTTTATTGTGTGATTGTTAACAATTCCTTTACAATGTTATCGTTCATTAATACTATCAATTCACCATTTACCTACTTACACAAAGTATTGATAATAAGCGCAGTACTATCATGTCCTGCTGTTTATTTTTTACAATAAAATGTCCCGCTTTTCCCCTTGATAAACCTACGGTTGCGGACTGGCGAAGGAATTTCACATCCTTCATTCCTTCCTTCATTTTTTACTTTCTTTTTTCTTTCTGTCTTTTTTTCTTTCTTGCATTTAACATCACAAAGAAGCATACACTTACCTTAAGCGATGAAAAATCGATCACTAGTAATGTCCCAAAATTATTTGAATGATTGTTGATGATCTCAACATGTTACATAATCTTTTTTTTCTCTCCGTAACAGCCAAAAGTCGCAGAAGGAAAACAAGGTTATTATTTTCTATGGCTTGTCTGTCGATCGGTGTTCTTTGTTTTGCACATTAAACATTATGTACACATTATATATTAATCGCTAAGAGTGAAAATGAGTTACAAGAAATGTTGGACATTATAGTGAAAGAAAACAACAATAAAGGACTCAGCCTTAACAGCAAAAAGACAGAAGTAATGGTAACTACAAAGAAAAAGACATCACCTCAGTGTAGAATAAAGACAAGTGGAAGAATATTAAAACAGACAAATGAATCTAAATATTTGTGAACTTTGTTAACCTCAGACGGAAGATGTACAAAAGAGGTGAGATGCAGAATGGCTCAGGCAAAAGCAGCTTTCCAGAAAATGAGGAAGATACTATGCAATCCATTTTTGACAATAGAAACAAGAAAAAGAGTTTTTAAATGTTATGTAGAGCCAGTCTTAACATATGGATGTGAATCATGGACAATAGGACAACAGACAAGATTATCACTGGAGTCTGTAGAAATGTGGTTTTACAGAAGAATATTGAGAATACCATGGACAGCTAAAAAGAGTAATGAACATGTTCTGAAAGAGGTCAAAGCAAAAAGAGAGCTAATGTCCAATATTAGGAAGAAACAATCATCATTTTTGGCCATGTAATGAGAAGAGAATACCTGGAATATATTGTAACAACTGGAAAAATTGAGAGACAAAGAGATAGAGTGAAGCAAAGAGAGAAAATACCAGACAGGTTAACAGAATGACTTGGTAGAAGGTCAACAACAGAAATGATAAAGAACTGTCGAGATCGAAAGTTGTGGAGAGACATGATCACCTACGCCAGTAGGCCCGGTACTTGATGATGATGATGATGATGATGATATATACATGCATGTATACAAACGAACATATATGAATAGATACTCACTTACATGCACGCTTATATACAACTTACCTCTAGAAACCTTACATGCACATTCATCATCATCGAGTACCATCTGCGCAAAGAAGGTTGGCTACCAAGGAGCGCCATTCTGTCTGCCTCTTGCTTTGATGGTGCAGGTTGACATAGGCTGGTTTGTCCATCTTTTGATGTTATTTGTCCATGTTAGTCTTGGTCTGCCTCCGCCACTTTTACCTTGTATTTTCCCGTCCAGGATTACTTTTAGTAGGCTGTTGTGTCTTTTAACATGGCCCAAAAATCGTATTTGTCTTGTTTGAATTGTGTTTAGTAGTTCTCTTTTCATTTTTAGTTGTTTTAAGCTTCATCGTTTGTTTTCTTTTCCTTCCATCCAATTCTACCTATTCTTCTATAAATCCACATTTCAAAGGCTTCAATTTTCTGTTCTGTTTTCTTGTCTAATGTCAATGTTTCTGCACCATATAGGAATGTTGAGAAGACATAACCTTTTGCTATTCTTTGTTTTAGCCCTGGTGTTATTTGTTTTGATTTTAGTATGTTAACATGCACATTAATGCATGTATTATTTTGCAAACACAAATAAATGCATGATAGTGTATCCATGGCTTAAAGCATTCACTACTGTAAACGTATGTAAATACATACACACATTCATACACATGTACATACATGCATGGGCACATTCATATTATATCTACTCATCCATGTCCACGTAATTATATGCACACATAAACATATGCATTCTACATGTTACGTTCATATAAAACATAAAAAAATTGTATAACTTTAATATATATATATGTAGTGTATCTTATGACAATGTATATCTATCTATCCATCCATCCATCCATCCATCCATCCATCCATCCATCCATCCATCCATCCATCCATCCATCCATCCATCCATCCATCCATCCATCCATCCATCCATCCATCCATCCATCTATCTATCTATCTATCTATCTATCTATCTATCTATCTATATTTGTTTGTACTTGAGAATAAACATGTAAATAAGTATCAACCTCAAACAGCGCGTTCGTGTTCATGAATGCTGATACATGACGTAATTTAGGACGCAATCTGTTTTTTTGTTTTTGTTTTAAAGGATTAGATTTTATTCACCAAAAAAGTAGCGATTCTATCCTTCGAGATCCTGCCACACCCTTTCTATAAAACAAATCTCATGTCTCTGCTGTTCAGTGTAATGCTGTTCATTGTAATTATTTATATTTTCTACATGACGTCACAATATGTGCCTACATTTTGCACCTCAAACCCCCCTACATCAGGGGTTCTCAACATTTTACTGCCCAGGAGCGCACTGGAAATTCTCCAACGAAATGTGGGCGCCAGTATTCAGATTTATTGTTAACAACGGCCACTTATATCTTTATTACAGCTCTTTGCTTGTCGCACGATAATATTGCGTCTATTAAAAAAATTGAATTTAAATCGCCCTATCTTACAAACAGAAATTGCATACCTTCCGAAGATAAGCAGCGAAATGAGCATTAACAACGAAATCATTACACCACACTGAACTATGATTATTTAGCACTGAATTGTTTCTTCTCGATTTTCAAAGTTGGGGACGCATAATTTATGTAAATTCAAGTTCATATCTACTCAACCCTGTTAAGATATCACTTCAAGGCTAATTCAACAGCTAATTCTGCTTTCTTCTGACCATCTGATGCCTTCAGTTTTTTTTTTTCATCGTTGATCATGGGAAACAAAAAAACTTCAGCGTTTATAGTATCCTTTCTTTTGTTTTCTCTCAATATTTCGTTGAACTAAATGTCGGACAATAATTTTAGTTAGCTGAGTGGCAGTGTTCCCTAGCGTTTGGATTTTCGTGGCAAGGCGCTGTGCCACTGAGTACGGGTTCGATCCTGCCTTGGTCCATATTTTTTTCTGTTGTTGATTATTTGTTATTTTTTCCGAGTGCTGTAAACATAACTCTTCCTCTGAATTGATTCAATAAATAACGTCACTCGGAGAAGTGAGGCTGGGATTTGGGCACCAAGAAAACACGTGGCAGGCGCAATGGCGCTCGAGGTTACCGCGTCGAGACCACTGTTCTACATTATAGCAAGATTTTCACCGCCTTTGTTTTTTTTAAATCACCTTCCCAAGCGGATCCACTTGAAGGTTTGCTAAAAATAAAAAAAAAACGGGAAAAGTGGTATGGTAACAGCTTTACGGAAGAGGCGAATCTAAACAAAAATAGAACGACGTTCTGGCTAAAAGACCTTCAGCAGAAGTAACAACAACAACGCGCAAATATGCAAGGATATACACATAATTTTTTTTTTAATCTCTGGGTTTATGTGTATATCCTAACATATTGTGTGCTGTTGTTTGTTGCGCCTGCTGATGGCCTTTTGGCCAAAACTTCGTTCTAGTTTTGCTTTGATTTTTCACTAACGTAAAGCTGTTATCCTTCTACTTTCTCCTTCTTTTTTTTTTAATTGTCATTATTATCATCAGCTTTACAGTAGCTTCGCATTTCTATGCATCTTGATGCAAATTTCTGCCTTTACCCATAGGAAGGTTTCTAGTTTCAATAAACTCACATTCTGCTGTGAAAAGATATATGGTCAGTTATGATACTCGCATTATCTTTGTTTAAAAGATACAGCAAGTAATCGGTGTACTTGATGATTCTTTGACTATTATATCTTGTATTGCCGGGCAGACATCTACTGCAAGGCGCTGTCAAGGGAGGGAGACAACATCAGATATTGGACAGTCCTTGACTTTGCAGGGTCCCACCGAATGACTGAAAATAGAAAGGAATGGAGAAAGTTGACGAAGTAGTTTCCCAGCAACTTCCGGGGTAGTTATGGGAAAAAAACAGAAGATTAACCTTGTTAATATCAATAGATTGAATACAATTTGATGTAATGTAGTTAGCATAAAGGACAGAATTTATCAAACAAAGTTTGAAATCCCAAGAAAAAAAAGCCTGAAGTAAAACCCACTAATCACAATGAAATAATTAAACGTTGTTCTTCATTGCTGTGTAGAAACAAATATAATAAATATATAAAGGGTATGTTTCATAAATAAGAGTGATACGAATACCTACCATACACAACTGGGAATGTAACGAGTGGCATCTAATACCATACACAACTGGGAATGTAACGAGGGTCATCTAATACCATACACAACTGGGAATGTAACGAGTGTCATCTAATACCATACACATGTGGGAATGTAACGAGGGTCATCTAATACCATACACAACTGGGAATGTAACGAGGGTCATCTAATACCATACACAACTGGGAATGTAACGAGGGTCATCAAATACCATACACAACTGGGAATGTAACGAGGGTCATCTAATACCATACACAACTGGGAATGTAACGAGTGTCATCTAATACCATACACATGTGGGAATGTAACGAGTGTCATCTAATACCATACACAACTGGGAATGTAACGAGTGTCATCTAATACCATACACATGTGGGAATGTAACGAGGGTCATCTAATACCATACACAACTGGGAATGTAACGAGGGTCATCTAATACCATACACAACTGGGAATGTAACGAGTGTCATCTAATACCATACACATGTGGGAATGTAACGAGGGTCATCTAATACCATACACAACTGGGAATATAACGAGTGTCATCTAATACCATACACATGTGGGAATGTAACGAGTGTCATCTAATACCATACACAACTGGGAATGTAACGAGGGTCATCTAATACCATACACAACTGGGAATGTAACGAGGGTCATCTAATACCATACACAACTGGGAATGTAACGAGGGTCATCTAATACCATACACAACTGGGAATGTAACGAGGGTCATCTAATACCATACACAACTGGGAATGTAACGAGGGTCATCTAATACCATACACAACTGGGAATGTAACGAGTGTCATCTAATACCATACACATGTGGGAATGTAACGAGGGTCATCTAATACCATACACAACTGGGAATGTAACGAGGGTCATCTAATACCATACACAACTGGGAATGTAACGAGGGTCATCTAATACCATACACAACTGGGAATGTAACGAGTGTCATCTAATACCATACACATGTGGGAATGTAACGAGGGTCATCTAATACCATACACAACTGAGAATGTAACGAGGGTCATTTAATACCATATACATGTGGGAATGTAACGAGGGTCATCTAATACCATACACAACTGGGAGTGTAACGAGGGTCATCTAATACCATACACAACTGGGAATGTAACGAGTGTCATCTAATACCATACACATGTGGGAATGTAACGAGGGTCATCTAATACCATACACAACTGGGAATGTAACGAGGGTCATCTAATACCATACACAACTGGGAATGTAACGAGGGTCATCTAATACCATACACAACTGGGAATGTAACGAGGGTCATCTAATACCATACACAACTGGGAATGTAACGAGTGTCATCTAATACCATACACATGTGGGAATGTAACGAGGGTCATCTAATACCATACACAACTGAGAATGTAACGAGGGTCATTTAATACCATATACATGTGGGAATGTAACGAGGGTCATCTAATACCATACACAACTGGGAGTGTAACGAGGGTCATCTAATACCATACACAACTGGGAGTGTAACGAGGGTCATTTAATACCATACACAACTGGGAGTGTAACGAGGGTCATCTAATATCATACACAACTGGGAGTGTAACGAGGGTCATTTAATACCATACACAACTGGGAGTGTAACGAGGGTCATCTAATATCATACACAACTGGGAGTGTAACGAGGGTCATTTAATACCATACACAACTGGGAGTGTAACGAGGGTCATCTAATACCATACACAACTGGGAGTATAACGAGAGTCATCTAATACCATTCACAACTTGGAGTGTAAGGAGGGTCATCTAATACCATTCACAACTGGGAGTGTAAGGAGGGTCATCTAATACCATTCACAACTGGGAGTGTAAGGAGGGTCATCTAATACCATTCACAACTGGGAGTGTAACGAGGGTCATCCAAAAGAAGTAAGTCTATGTACTATCATAGAGCGGAAACAATACTTATCGTTTGGCCACGTAGTGAGAAGAAAATAGCTTGATCAGGTAGTGAAAGCTATAGAAATGAAGGAAACATGAGGCGGAGAAAAATAGAGATATACGATCACAAACAGCTTAAAATAAAAGCACTTTGGGAAGTTAAAAGTAGAATTAATAGTGTAAGGCGCAGTGTCCGTGAACATCTCTGTTGGTTATTTCCGCTGCCTACTGTTTTTTTTTTCTGCTTCATTCTTTCCTCATTTGCCTTTCAGGTCGAGCGGAGATATAATTTGCAGACTATTGCTCTTCTGGTCACCTCTTCTGCTGTTATGTTTCCTAGTGCTTCTTATATTCCATAAATTCATCTTTTTTGTGTCGATCCTTGGAACATAGCACCTGACTCAGTAAGATTACCTTCTGCGTGTAGAATTATTGCATTTTATGTAATTGAAACGTGGCAGACATATAACTTAATATTTCCGGAAAAAAGTTAAATAACAACACTGTGAAATCACAACTCTGAAATCATAACACTATCAAATCATAACACTCAGAATTCATAACAAATGCTTTTTTTTTTTAAGAAATCAGTTTTAAAGTAAATATCACCCGAAACCACTGCATAGGGATTTTATTTGTACACAGAAGATGAATTAGTTTGAGAGTAAACACCACCCCCTTATATATGTATGTATATATATATTGCAATAAATATGTCCAAATTAGGAATATACACACAACACAATTAAGAGAAGATATCACATAGGAAACATAACTGAGTTTTTCATTACAAATTAAACAGCTCTGTGAGGAGAGTCTTGGACAACAGTGAGAGCAATGATGAAAATGAACAAGGTGAGACTATTTGTTAGTGGATGAGTCAATGATAAGCGCATACAAACAGTGAATGAGTGAGTTAGTTAATTATTTGTTTAGCTAAAGACTTAATTAATTACAGTGTTAGTTAGTTAATTGAGTTAATTAAATAGTCGCTTGGTCAGCTAATTAATTAATTAGTTATTTACGTAGTTAGTTAATTAGTTAGTTAATTAGTCAGTTAATTATTTAGTTAGTTAGAAAATGAATGAAGGAGTATATAAGTAAGTGTATTAAAGAGTGACAAACTGACGCGCCTAATAATTGAATTAAGTAAGTGATCATGTGACTAAATAAATGATTGACTGATGGTAGAACCGAGTATTGGTATAGTTGATGGAGTACAATTATTGAACGAGCGATGAGTGAGCAACCAGTGATGGATGATAAAGTTTGTAAAAACCTATATGAGTTTGGAGCGAATAAACGAATGATATGTTATGGTTATGGTTATTGAACGTCCCGGTATCACTGCAAACGAATTAAAATTCATAATTACTCAACCGCCCCTGCCAGTGGAATCATCCCAATTAATATCTCATCTCCCGAATAAAGAAAGGTAAGTGCAGTCTTCATCATAACAGTCTCAGCACACGCTAAAAGACATAAGGCGAAACCGCACAGAAAGTGAACTCAGCCAACTGTTCCCCGTCATACGATATCATCATTCATCGTAAGAAATCGGAATATCGAAAAACTATCAAAACGGATGAAACGCACAGCACACAGTGTGCACAGATCACTTAACTCAGTAGCTCCTGCAGCAAGCCGGACTTGGAACATGAAAAAAAACCACAAGGAACACTTTATATGTGTGTATGTTTATGTATCCCTGTTAACGCAAACAGAAATAAGCGTAACCAATGAACATTCGTATGCAGTGAAAATAAAGTATTATTGTCCATAATCTTGCATGAGCATCGTTAATTTATCGTAAAGTGGTCAAGATAACACTGAGCCACTTTAATTTCCCGAGGGGAAAAAAATTCATCTATCAATTTGGGGAAAATTGGTGAACATCAATTATATGTCAGTGGACGTAACAAGATTCTTATAGTTGAAAACTGAGAGTAGCTAAGATACAAGATACAGTACAACTGTATTTTTAACAGAAAGCGGTGGTTCCAATAGTTAAGGAACAGTATCACTGTATTTTTAACAGAAAGCGATTGTTCCAATAGTTAAGGAACAATATCACTGTATATTTAACAGAAAGCGGTGGTTCCAGTTCTCTTATTTTGAAGTTTGTATTGAGTTGCTTTTGACGTGGTTACTGATTTTAATATGCTTTGGGTTTCGTGCTGTCAACAATTTATTTTGAAACTCTGCAACATCGTCATGTGTCAATAGCTGAGACTGCATGAAGAGCAAAGAAGCAGAACTTTAAATATCGACACCCTAAGATAAAAGGAAGCAAACATATGAATTGTCACAAAAAAGAAGTGCTTTTGTGAAAATTCTTGTTATTATTGAATATTTATGTTTATGAATGACGTTAATTATGTGTTTGTACATCTTGTTCTCGTTTCTAAGAAATTCTTGTGCACGGTCACACAATTAGTAAAGATGTTATACTAAGTTGCATTTCCTTACTTAATATATCGCTTCGCCAGCTATACTTTAGCACTACAACTTTGTACTTAATGTCACAACTTAAATATAGGCATGGTTCTTCGAGAAATCACGTGGCACACTTTAAATATAGAACCTTGTTTAAATATGGTAAAATGGGAACATGCTTTTACAATCCACTTCCGTTTGGTGAAAAAGGAGAATGATACATGTCAATTTTTGTATTGCAAAAACAATAATGACTTAAACAAATCAGAGTCATTTTCATATTCAATGTTTATTACATTGCTAATAGACACAAGAATCAGGAATGGAAATATACCTACACACATTTGTGGTCTTTATGGAAAGTCTCTTGACTCACTGGAAGAACAACACTTTGCAAACGTAATAAAACATTCACATATAACCTACCTTAATATACGTGCAAATATATAGTTATATGGTATCATTCATATAAAGATATACTTTATGGACAAGTAGCAGATGGCAAAAGAACTAGGGGGCCCATAACTCCGAATACAGACGTGTAAATGCGACATGAAGACTTTGATCATAAACCCTGCAGCCTGAGAAGAAATAGCCCCAGACCTCCATCTTTGGAAACACACTCTAAAACTCCAAACTTAAGCAAGAAGCAGACAGATTTACAAAGAAAAATGAGAATATACAGCGAGGTGAAAGAAAAAATAACATTTCATAGGGGCCGCTGCAATATCAATAGTCCGCTGTGAGTGACGGAGATTAGTAGATGCATTATATATAAACATATATACGTATATACGTATATACATGTACTGAACACACACACACACACACACATATATATATATATATATATATATAGAGAGAGAGAGAGGGAGAGAGAGAGAGATAAAGAGAGAGAGAAGCAAAATGTGAGACATCTACTCAATATAACGTAAATATTTACATCAAGAAAAAATCAGGGTTTCCATTTTGTTTAGACCCCTTAATATGTGGGGTAGCCGCGAAAGCCCAGTGGTTAGTGAACTGGACTACAAAGGTAGGGTTCGATCCCAACCGACGGCTTCCGGGTTCACCCAGCCTTAAATGGGTATCGGATTTTTTTCTGGGAAAGTAAAGCAGCACGGGCGTAATACCGACCACATTACTCCAAAAATCATGTGCTGAAGGTCTGTAAAATTTATGGTCACTAAAACCATATTTCCCTATACGCCACTTGGCGTGACGGGGGTACTTTACTTTGTTTTTTACCCTTAATATGCGAGGGAACAAATTGTGATGTATTTTCTCTGCTATGAGCATGATGTGAAAGAACACACGTTGAGGCAGGTGCTCTGATTTGTTTTTTTTTTATATGAAGAAATAAACATGAGTTGACTCTCGAATTAATGTGACTGATAAATCAACACAACTGGTATTACTTTATAAAAATAAATCCCGCCTCTCCTACTCCACCAGTTATCATCATCTTAAAGTGCCGTCTCCGCTTCGAAGGTTGGCTGCCATGGATAGCCATTCCACTCTGTCTCTTGCTTTGATAATTCAGGTCTGACAAATAGGCTGACTTATCCATGTTTTGATGTTACAAGTACATTTAGTCATTGGTTGCCTCTGCCTCTTCTACCTTGTATTTTCCATTCCAACATTACTTTTAGTAGGCTGATGTGGCTTTTAACATGCTCCACCAATCTCATTTATCTGGTTTGAATTCAGTTTTGTTGTTCTCATTTCATTTGCAGTTGTTTAGAGACGTCGACGATTGTTTTCGTTTCTTTCCATCCAGCTCTTCCTAATCTTCTATAAATACAAATGTCAAGGGCTTAATTTTGCTGTTCTGTTTTCTTGTTTAATGTCCAGGTTACTGCACGATTTTGAATGTTGAGATGATATAATATTTTACTTCATTCTTAGTTTTATCCCGGGTGTTATTTGTTTTGATTTTATTATATTTTCATTGCATTTAAATTTGCCATTCTTATTGTGTTGTTTAGTCAGTAAATAATTCTAAAATGTGGCGTATAGCATTAATGTATTTATCGCAACAAAGTTATTAATCTTTGTCAAACATATTTGTATAAACAACTCAGTACCCAGAACTCAGTAGTAGGGCCTACGTTAAAAATGGAATTACTTGGATAAGGATACATGAGAGCCAAATTACAGCCTGGCTGATCTTTCACAGAACAATACGCCAATATGAGAGAGCTCGGGACAAGTACATCTGTTCAAGAGGGGCAGACAACCCATGCCGACGCGGGCATCATAAATCAATGTGAAGAAACTCTTCCTTCTCAGGACATCACGGACAAGGTGAGTGTGGGAACTCGAATATGTCAAATAATGAGCATGCAGGACATCATCTTTATTAAGTGAAATGATCAATGATCATGATAGTTAGTTATTTGATTAGTTAGTTACTTAGTTATTTGGTTAGTTTTTTAGTTAGTTATTTATTTAGTTAGTTATTTGATTAGTTAGTTACTTAGTTATTTGGTTAGTTTTTGTTAGTTATTTATTTAGTTAGTTATTTGATTAGTTAGTTACTTAGTTATTTGGTTAGTTTTTTAGTTAGTTATTTATTTAGTTAGTTAGTTGTTTAGTTAGTCATTTATTTATTTAGTTATTAAGTTATTTAGTTAGTTACCTGGTTAGTTATTTAGTTACTTATTTAATCAGTTATGCAGATAGTTATTTGATTAGTTAGTTATTCAGTTAGTTATTTAGGTAATTATTTAGATAGTTAGTCAGTTAGTTATTTATTTAATTGTTTAGTTAGTTAATTATTCAGTTAGTTACTAGGTTAGTTAGTTATTTAGTTATGTATGCATATATTTATTTAATTAGCTATGCAGATAGTTATTTAGATATCTAGTTAGTTATCTAGTTAGTTCTCTAGTTAGTTATTTTGTTAGTTAGTCAGTAAGTTAGCCAGCTAGATAGTCAGAGAGTTAGCTAGTTATTAAATTAGTCAGTTAGTTATTTAGTTAGGTGTCGGAGAATGTTCATCGCACACCGAACAACTAGCCATAAACTCGCAAATCTTCATCTACAATCTATAAAAAGTGTGTGGAAGTTAATTCTTTTCACAAAGGTTTATTTTTATTATAGCTTTAACATTTAAATGCTTTAATATAGTTATTATTCATAAAAATCTTACATTCACCTTGCAGGACTCAGGTCGGATTATTTCTGATGAAGGCTTGGTGTACCTAACAGTCGTTCAAGTCACAAAGAAAGGCAATAAAAAGGCAAAACCGGCAAGAAAGAAACCAATCCCAACCAAAATAGAAGACCGTGTAGAATACATGACCCTGGACTTTGAGAAAACTGGCAAGTTTGTGATCTCAGATGATGAGAAAGAGGAGAAGACAAACGAGGAGCAGGAGGCAGCAAGTGCAGCGACGACGACGGCGGATGTGGATATCAAATAAGCTTGTTTTTATTTATGTCTGTATATGAGTTTATTTTTGCTAATTTTGGAGGCCGGAAGAAACTATATTACTTCACACTTACTATTCGTGTCACCTTTAGCATTAGTATGTTTGCCATCATCAACCTTGTTATTATTTGAATGCTATTATTTATGTTGTTTCTTTACGAGATAGCGATGTAGCATTAGTTTTATTCACTTACATATCTGTGTGTGTGTCGTTTGTTTCTTCCTGCTGAAGGCCTATTGAGCCGAAACGTCGTTCAAATGTGTGTCGTCTATCAATTACGTAAAGCTTTAACCATACCATTTATTTCAATTAAAGAAAAAAATTCTCCCTCACTGTAGCATTATTTGAATGCCGTCATTACCGAACAGGTTCAATCCTTCATACTCTCCTAATCACGTTCCACTTAGTTTGAGGCCTTAATGCGAATTAATACCGATCTTTGAGGTTATGTCCATGTCCTTTTCCAAATGTAATATATTTAATAAAAATGAAAAGAGAATTTTGATTGATGATGATGAATATATATCTTAATATGTCCCCTTGAAGTCTTAATGTAAATATAAATAAGTTTATGTGATGGTTTAATGTGTATTCCCATCAGTCTCTTTGAAGTGTTAACACACATTCTCAAAAGTATCTTTGAAACCTTAACACACATTTCCTTACCTTTTTAAAAGTCTTAAGTTACATACCTTAACTTTTTAAAGTCATAAAACACACATTGCTTTAAAAAAAAAAGTCTTAATACGCCGTACTTTTTGAAGTCTTAATACATATTGCCTTAACATTTTAAAGTCTTAATACATATTGCCGTAACTTTTTAGAAGTCTTAAAACATACACTAACTTAACATTTCAAAGTCTTAACACACATTACCTCAACATCTTGAAGTTTTAACACACATTACAGTAACATTTTGTAGTCTTAAAATACATCACCATAACATTTTGAAGTTTTAACACAAATCACTTTACATTTCGAAGTCTTAACACACAATTCCTTAACTTTTATGAAGCAATAATAGACATCGTCTCTTTCAACGATTAATGCACTAACTTTAAGTAATCCTAAGTCTTTAATGCGCACTCCGATAAGTCTCATAAAAATGAATGTTTGTGTCTTATGTCTCCATGAATCATTAATGCATAAAGAAGTTCTTTATTTTTTTATGTTTCCAATGAAACTGCGTTAAGTCTCTTGGAGCCTTGGTTTTTTTTTTCACAAGCATTAATGAACACTCTTTTGAGGCCTCTAGTATTTTATGTTGAGATATATTGTCTCATTGAGTCATTATTAACGTTTTCTTGAATTGTGTTTTTATGGTTACAGTTTCCTTAATATAGATGCTATTTATTGAATCATTTTTAAAGTATCATTAAGCAAATTGTCAGCTTTCACTGAGTCATACTTTAACCTTAATTGACACACAACATCAAGTATATCCAAGCCCACATTCTGCATACACATGAGATACACCAAAAAGTATATCCAAGCCCACATCATGCATATACATGCGGCACAACAACCAGTATATCCAAGCCCTTATTGGTCATGCACATGAGGCACAACAACCGGTATATTCAAGTCCACATTGTACATACATATCATATACAACAACCAGTATATTCAGAGCTATTTTGTACATACACATGAAATACAACCAGTACATTCAAGCCCATATTGTGCATACACATGAGATACAACAACCAGTATGTCCAAGCGCACATTCTACATACACATGAGATACAACAACCAGTATGTCCAAGCCGATATTATGTATACACATGAGATACACAACCAGTATATCCAAGCCCATATTGTGCATACACATGAGATACAACAACCAGTATGTCCAAGCGCACATTCTACATACACATGAGATACAACAACCAGTATATCTAAGCCCATATTGTGTATACACATGAGATACACAACCAGTATATCCAAGCCCATATTGTGCATATACATGAGATACAGCAACCAGCATGTCCAAGCCCATATTGTGTATATACACGAGATACAACAACCAGCATGTCCAAGCCCATATTGTGCATACTCATGAGATACAACAACCAGCATGTCCAAGCCCAATTGTGCATACTCATGAGATACAACAACCAGTATATCCAAGCCCATATTGTGCATACTCATGAGATACAACAACCAGCATGTCCAAGCCCATATTGTGTAGATACATGAGATACAACAACCAGCATGTCCAAGCCCATATTGTGCATACTCATGAGATACAACAACCAGCATATCCAAGCCCATATTGTGTATATACATGAGATACAACAACCAGTATATCCAAGCCCATATTGTGTATATACATGAGATACAACAACCAGTATATCCAAGCCCATATTGTGTATATACATGAGATACAACAACCAGTATATCCAAGCCCATATTGTGCATACACATGAGATACAACAACCAGCATGTCCAAGCCCATATTGTGTAGATACATGAGATACAACAACCAGTATATCCAAGCCCATATTGTACATACACATGAGATACAACAACCAGCATGTCCAAGCCCATATTGTGCATACACATGAGATACAACAACCAGCATGTCCAAGCCCATATTGTGCATACACATGAGACCTTGAAGGTTCATTCTAGCAGTGAATGTTGAAACGTGGTTTTTTTCATCTGCACCGGTGAACATTTGATTATATTTTTATTGGATTATATTATTATTGGATTATATTATTATGGGATTATATTATTATTGGATTATATTATTATTGGCTTATAGTAATTAACAATCATGATTGTACGCGGAGAAGTGTTATATTGCCATATATACCTTTCATGATTTTATTGTCTTTTCAGTAGCTTCACTGCGATATGTTCTTCTTTATACACAAATAGACACACCATTCTTGTTCATTGATTATGTTCTATTGCAAAATAGTTGTATCTTTGTTTGATATATATTGTTGCATATTATTTTTTGTTGCATGTAATGTCAACATTTGCTTTGATTTTATGATTGAATCATCATTGCATGTAGTAATACCATCAGGGTATAGTAGATATGCAGCACCTGGCTTGCAAGTTCTGACGTTTGTTGACCACTTAAATAGCATTGATTTTTTTCAGAGAGAAAGAAAAAAAAAGAGATAGAGCGATAAGAAGGAATGGACAGTGTCATAACTGTGTATCGACAAAAGAGCGGGTCAGATGAATACATAGATATATACAATGTAATGAAATAAGAGGGATGTTTTCAAAATGGAGTCTATGAGTGACTTGCGTTACAAATAAAGAGTAGTCATTGTTTTTGTTTTTGTGGAAATAAGTATCACAAACAGGCATGCGGGCTTAAAGAATGTGTTGATAAAGTCGTTTGTCGATAAAAGCATTGCCAGTGGATGGGTCAACCGTTTTCAATAAACGGTAGAGGGGTGAAATCATTTGATCAGCCACGACGGCCAGACATAGCACAGACAGCTGCAAAGCTTGACATTTATGTTGCTGATACATTCCACATTTCAATGAGGAAAGGGTGAACTAAAATAAGAAGTTGTTGCAATACGTCTCTCGAACATCGCAAACAATCGAGATAAGAAGTAACATGAAAAAGGTAACTCAATAAGATGAATACAAATATAAGTACAAAGAAGATAGTCATTAAACAATGACGTTTGTCTCGTCTGAATAATGGATTGTTGTACGAGAACATGCAAGTGTAGGAATGTAATGTCATGACGGCGATCTAGTATATTTCTCACCAACCATCCTTCCAGATGTTGCACTAATTTCCCGTACACAACAGGCACATTTAAACAATGTTGCTTGTACATGTGTCTCACCATCAGTTCGTCATGAGCTTTGAGTTTTCTTTTCTTTCGTAAAATTATATCTCTCACTCTATTCGGCGACCACAACCGCTATCATAGGATGCTGTTGTGGAGTTTTCTTGATCTTCTCTCTCAGTTTTACTTTGAGTCCGCGCTCTCTACACAAGCCACCATATTAAATATGTTATTCGTTTGCATTTGTCCCATATATATTTAACAACTATCATATGAAACCATTCGCTATTATTTAAAAACACAAACATAAAAAAAACAATGCATCATTTATTTTATCCCATATACGGAGTATGTCTTAATTTGTTTCTATTGAGCTTGATTATAAAAGTATAATGCCCAGTACAGTACCTCCTAAGTCACCTCTTGCGACACGCTTGGTAGGTGACAGATGACAGTGGTTATGTTCTTTTCTCCCCTGACCGTGGTCAGTGCGTCGGTAGCCACAAAGGCATTGCTAAATGTTTACGAGAAATGGTTGGAATATAATTTCCTTCAAGTTAGAGAAGAGATTATGTAAAGAATGATGGAATCAGAAACACATGTGGAACTCTACCGGTAAGCGAATACATTGAGAGAAACTGATTAAAGTGGTTTGGACATTTAATGCGCATGCACCCGTCAGCACCAGCGTCAAGAGCTTATAACAACAAAATGGAATAACAATAAAGAGAGGTAGACCAAGAAGACGATAGCCTGAGGGAATTTACGGCATAATAAAACAATACAATATCATTATGTACCAAGCCAAGAATTAGCTACATAATTAAACAATTGGAACAATTTATCTTATAAAATATCATTATGTACCAAGCCACAGAAAGTACCCTTGATAGAAAACGCATCATTGACTTGAGCCTGCGACGCCTACCAGCAAAAAAGCGAAACAGGATAACAGAAGAAAGGAAGAAAGAAACTATAGGATGAGAATAACATTTTAAATCATGTCTTATTTTGAAAACACATTTAATGATTTAAAAGAAGTACCTTTTTTTTAAAAAATCCACTTCACTATCTTCATCATTGAATGCCGTCTCCACATCGAAAGGTGGCTACCATGAAGCGCCATTCCGCTCTGTCTATTGCTTTGATAATGCAGGTTATCACTGGCTCACTTATCCATCTTTTGATGTTACTAGTCCATGTTAGCCTTGGTCTCTCTCTGCCTCTTTTACCACATAACCACTGCTCTCAAACATTAAAATGTAAACTAACTGTGTATGGTAATGTACCATGCCCCTGATATCTGTAAATTACCAATGTTAATATGGTCTTATCTGAGGGGCACAACAGTAATATTACAACTGATGATGTGAGAACTTTTAGAATAAAAAAAATGTAGCTTTAGGAGAAGCGAGAAGAGATGCACGTGGCCGTGCGGCTAAAACCACTGCTTCGCAGGCTGAAAAACAGGCGTACGGGGTTCGAAACCCGCGGTAGGCAGGGAGTCTCACACGTCGCGGCGACTTCGTTTACCAAACGGCCATTATCCTTCTGGTTTTATCGTGAGTCTTTGACATACTTCAGCAAATGGTACTATGTGTCGTAAGGACAGAAAATCGAGACACATAAATATAGAGATTGTCTGAGCTGTGTCAAACAACACAATGCATCAAACCCACTTAACGATAACACGGTTTAGCTGTCTCATAACCAACTGTCTTCACGATTTCATTTCAGTAGAATCTGATCTGACGTCAACACAAGAGCTAGAGCAATTGTCGAATAAACAAAGATAAAGTAACTCCAGCAGCAAGGGCAATCACCGGTAAATCACGCACTGTGACCTAACTAGAAATCTCAAAACCATAAAAAGCTTAAAGTATATTTTACACAAATGGGCACGACATTTAATAATTATTTCATGCCTTAGAATATTACACGCTTTCCAGCTTTTTTCAGTTTTATAATAAGTTCTTTTGTGTATCAATAAATGTTTAGTTAAGACACAGCTTCATTTTGTTTGTCGTTATATAACGAACCATTGTATATTGGTGATATATGGTTGTGCCTTGTGATATATATTTAATGGATGATAAATATTGTTATATAGCTGTTGTGCATTTCGTTATCTAACATATACTTGCAAATTGTTATTATAATTTGTATGTAGTTATATGTGGAAACTGTATAGTGGTCTGTAATTGTTGTGTGTGTCGTTATATAAACAACATAGCGTGAGATTCCTGACGTCGACGTATTTCGCTACAGTAGTGCTACTGTCGATTCTGTGTGTTTGTGTGTGTGTGTGTAACAAAGAAAAATGACGTATAAACAGATCATTCTATTAAATCGACACAGCGTCAGGAATGATCAGATCATTGCATCAACACAATCTTCTTACAGTATAATGGTGTCATCTCTTAACTTTTATTTGGATTGCACACTTTAATACGGATCTTTAAATATCTTTTGTAAGCGTCGTTTCTTAAGAAAACAAACAACTTCATTCAGTACAATATAATAAGAAAAGGCTTATATTTTCAGCAATACAACAATAATTGTCATATTCAGTAACAATGAAAAACAGTCCGTTAACAAACAATGCACACAAAATGTCAATTTCTGGACATTTCAACAAAAAGTGCTTCTTTTTCTTAGAATGAAATAAATGTTATTTTTTCTGTAGCTTGAAATTGTTATTTCATGTACACTGAATTAAAAAAAAGTTATTTACAATAAATGGAAAACAAATCAACGTTTTGGAGAAAAAAACACGTCTTGAAGCATAAAGCTGCAACCACGACAAACATCACAAGTTTCTTTAGAAGGTGGTCATAGCACAAACCTCAAAGCATCAACCAGGAAAAAGTGTCCGGTAAGGTTTCATTTTATAAGGAAGACACGAAGTCAATTTCTCAACAACATAGGAATAGTAAAATATGTGCAGTGAATATAGTAAAGTTGCTAGCATGTAACAGATGGTGGACTGTAACATACATGTAACTCATATATTTTATGTTTTCTCTTTTTTTTTAAGCTGTCACCCTGTGACCGCGTGTTCTGTCGCCGGATTTGTTTTCACTTTAAAGTGAAAACATTTTGAGATCAATAGTAGATATAAAAGGAATTGAAGTCAATGGTAACAACATAAACAATTAGCAATATGCAGATCTTTTTTTCATTTCCTTCCTCATCTGCCTTTCAGAGTCGAGGGGAGACATAATTTGCGGTCTTTTGCTCTTCTGTTCGCCTCTGCTGCTGTTATGTTTCCCAGCACTTCTAATATTCCATCGACCCATCTTTTTCGTGGTCAACCTTTGGGTCTGGTGTTCTTACAACGTTTGTTGAAGGCTCGTTGTGTTGTGTTTTGATCTTTCTGCCTTGTCAAGTGGCCAAATCATTGTATCTGTTGTTTCCTTATATATTCTATGACGGGGGCTATTCCTAGCTTTTTTCTCAGTTCTTCATTTCTGATTTTGTCTCTCAGTTTCCTGTCATTCGTCTAACACATTTCATCTCTGTAGAAGTTATTTTTCTTATTGTTCTTGCATCTAGGGTCTAGGTCTGGCATTTGTAGCACTACGTTGGGATGAAGATTGTATTGTATAGTGCTTGTTTTGCCACCAGAGTTATTTCCTTGTTGGACAATAGTGGTGATAACTGTCCAATGATTTGACAAGCTATGTTGCATCTTGATTCTATCTCTGCTGTTTGAGAATTATCGTTTGTCATTAGACTTTCTAGGTATTTGAATTCCTCTAATTATTTTAGTTGTCTGCCTTCTATAGTTATGTTGATGTTA
Source organism: Megaustenia siamemsis (assembly GCA_032433765.1). Taxonomy (NCBI): domain Eukaryota; kingdom Metazoa; phylum Mollusca; class Gastropoda; order Stylommatophora; family Ariophantidae; genus Megaustenia; species Megaustenia siamemsis. The sequence goes on from JAVIAB010000126.1 coordinate 12,716,013, forward strand.
TATTTATTTTTGGCGACATTCATGACTTCTGTTTTGTTGATGTTGATTTTCATGTTGAATTTTGTGCCTGAGATGTTGAGTTTGTTTAAGTGTTCTTGTAGGTCTTCTATTGTTTCATGTATTAGTGCCTGATCGTCTGCGAATAAATGCTCGTTTATCTCCTCTGTCTCTGATGCACGCTTGCATATATAGTCATGTATGTAATAAACATTAGGGGGGGGGGGTTAGTACGCACCCCTGTCTTACACCTGATCTAACTTCGATGTGGTCTGTGCAGCCTGCTGCTGTTCTGACTGTGCAGCTGCTGTTAATGTAGAAACCTTTAGTAAGGTTGGTTAGATTTTGGCTTACTCCGTATGTTGTTAGTATCTTCCACAGCTGTTCTCTGTTTACTCAATTATGTTTACATAATTCAACCGCCCGTGCCAGTGGAATCATTTGAATAACTATCTCATCTCCCAAACAAAGAAAGGTAATTGTAGTCCCCATCATGACAGTCACAGCACAAGCCAAAAGACATAAGGCGAAACCGCACAGAAAATGAATACAGCCATCTGTTTTTCATCATACGATATCATCATTCATCGTAACAAATCGGAATATCGAAACACGATCAGAACTGATGAAACGCACAGCTCACAGTGTGCACAGAGCACTTAACTCAATAGCTCCTGCAACAAGCTGGACGAGCTATATGAGGAAAATGCAACAAGGAACACTTTCAGACATAGACTTCAATGGTTCCTGCCGCCTATCCACCATATTGACCTGGATTTCATGTCCTCCTGAAAATGATGATCGTCATATTTTTTTTTTAAATATACAGCGCTTGACTATGTTAGGACATCATTTTGACTCAAAATTCCAACATATGAAACACAGTTTGTCGTCGGATTATCCCCGTCGCACATCAAACAACAGACTGTAAGATCTCCCTGCAATGTGAATTTGTGAATTTAGAATTCCCTCTTGAATAACATGAATCTCAGTGAGTCACGCCGCTGCTGCAAAAGTCATGAACCTTTCATGATGAAATTCCATTCCGTACAATAAAATTATTGAAAGATGGTCATATATTTGAACTAATTACAAAAACGGTCAACCTCTCAGATTATGGGGATAATACAGATATTAACAAAGTAGCATACTATGGAAGTAATGACAAACATTGACAAAGTAGCATACTATGGAAGTAATGACAAACATTAACAAAGTAGCATACTATGGAAGTAATGACAAACATTAACAAAGTAGCATACTATGGAAGTAATGACAAACATTGACAAAGTAGCATACTATGGAAGTAATGACAAACATTAACAAAGTAGCATACTATGGAAGTAATGACAAACATTAACAAAGTAGCATACTATGGAAGTAATGACAAACATTGATCGATTTGCAAATTATGGGAACAAATACACTGACATCTGATTGGTATTAAGAGTAAAACTATTGCCTAGACGGAAGCAGTTCTTTCACGAAAAAAAATAAGACTAAATATTTAGTGAACGAAAAGTGTTGCTTACAAATGGATCGGTTTCTAACATATTGCAGTTATACAAATGTCAAATAAATAAATATTGATGGATTGTTATAAAAGTCTAAGTGTAATTAGTGAAACGGTAAACAAAAATATAACAATAATATGATCTCACATACATTTATTATTATTATTAAAATATGTTTACAAATGTATATACACACATATTTATATACATATTTAAAGGCTTGAACGGTCCAGTGGATTTATAAAGATTTCCTGAGATACATAATTTAATAGGGTTGATAAGGCCAATAAATTATTGAAACTACACCAGAGGTTCATAGACCATATTGGAATGTGTCACGGTTTTAGTGATTTAATAGATACGATGGTGGAGTACCCATAAACACTTACTTCTATGGAATAAAATCACTATATATATATATGTATATATTTGTATGAATATTCTTACACTAACACAAAAAACTCACATATACATATATATCATCAACGTTATTTGGTTATTGTCGAGTGCATCACTTTTCACAATTTTGTCGAATAAAGTCAAATGCATCACGTTGCGTCCATTTCTGTTGTTCTAAGCTGTTTTCACAATCCATTCAATGGCCAGTAGAAAGAGAATTGGAGATAGAGAACATCCCTGCCTCACTGCTGTTCTTATTTCAATGCTTCTGTAAGCTGCCCTTCATGTATAACACTACATTTCATTCTTTCATACATTGTTCTTATCAAGTTAATACACATATTGGACATTCCGCTAAAGTCTGTTCAAGGGTTCTTCAAATAGTTCCTTCCATCTCTTCATTTGTTTCCTTATATTACTAAGCAGATTTCCTCTCTTATCTGTAATAAAGGCATTGCACTGTTTGTATGTTCCTCTTAGTTGCTTTGTGCTATTGTACAGTTCATACTTTCTTTATTTGCCGCTTCCTCTGCTTGTTTAGTTCCTTCACCTATATATTCCTCTGATCCCTTTTAATGCATCTTCTCACTTCTTTGTTTACCTCTGTTTAAGTTTCATGTGTCTTGGCTTTAGTACTTCTAATTTTAATTTTATTTATGCGCGCTTTCTTATTTTGTTACATATACATATATATATATATATAAATGAACAGCTCAAAAAGCTGTCCGTCCTTGATTCTGATGTCTTGGAACATTCGTGTAGACATTTCCGAGATTCTCATTAACATGAACTTTAGCATTATTTCACATTTCTCCTACGTCTAGCTTTAACGTAACCCTATTGTACTTCCAGTCGGTTTTAAATTACATAAGGAGAGAAATAATAAAGAAAATAAAATTCAGAAATGTTAGTAGTAAACAATAATAACACGTGGTGGAAATTACACATACATCTGTCATCAAATTATAAAATAATTGCTGTTTGTTAAGATATAGCAGTGATTGCAAAAAATATATACAGAATCACAGTAGTTAACTCTGTAGTTTCCATTTCCCCACATATGGCACACATTGATCAATATCTTGAGTAATTTAATTTACACTCCAAATAGTAAGCTACACATAATTAGCGAAAAAGTAATAACCAAGCGCAGTTAGTCTCAAGTGTTATCGCTGAATTAATCACATTTTCCACAGTTAATCCTTGACAAACTAATTTGTTCACAGTTTCGCTGATTACAGAAGGTGCACACGCTCCACATCAATTAGTTGAAATTAATGAATAATTGCACCAGATACGTGGCGCAGAAATAAATATAAAACATTAGGCGCTTTTCCGTCGAACTCACTTCGAGTGTGGTTACAGGTCGACAGACAAGTTTGGTAAGTGTTAGCGTCCAACTTGTTATGCTTTTTTTCAAGTGTTTCTTTTAGAAAACAAACGGAGAACTAAAAGGTAAATGGCAGAAAATGTGGAAATTAATTACTTACAGGCTAGTTACAATGCTGTTCAGAATTTAGGATTACTGATGGTTTAGTTTAGTTTAGTTTAGTTTAGTTTAGTTTAGACGACAGGTTATCTTCGTTGTACATCCGAAGAAAATCCCTCAACGTGTAGCGACTAATGACACCAGTGTTGTGTCCGTTGATACATTTTCTTTGGATTCCTGCGTAGCGCTCTCATCTACCATCTTCCACCTTGGCTTGATATTCCTGAAGCCTATTCATGGCTGCGAATTTCGGGTCATTTTTGGAGTCGTATTTTTTTCGTTCCGCGTCCCTCAAGGCATTCAGAATGTCGCAGCTGTCAAACTGACCTGCCAAACTTAACATCAGCAAAAGTGGAGAGTCTGTCTGAACGTTTATTACCTCTTACACCCGTGTGTCCAGGCACAAAATGAAGCAAACATTTTTTACAATGGGTCACACCAGAGACTCTAACCACTGTGGTTGAGCAAAGCCAGTTACGATTTTTGATTAGCTAATCGAGTCACTGAGGAAACACACATGTATGTAAATGGATTACTGATATGTTACTTCAAATGATATTTAGCAATGGGAGTTCTGAAGTTAGTTGAAATGATATCTAGATATGTAATTAAATATATGTTTGTTGAAACAAAATTATTATATAGCATAATACTTAGCTTTATGATTACAGATATATTTGATGAGGTGGCATCGAGTAAAGGAATTACTGAGAGGTTAGTAGAAAAGATATCTATCAGCGGGGTTATTGAGGGGTCAGTCGAAAAGATAACTAGCAACGGTGTTACTGAGGGGTTAGTTGAAAAGATATCTATCAACGGGGTTAGTGAGGGCTTAGTTGAAAAGATATCTATCAACGGGGTTAGTTAGGGGTTAGTTGAAAAGATATCTATCAACGGAATTATTGAGTGGTTAATCGAAACGATATCTATCAACTGAATTATTGAAGTGTTAATCGAAACGATATCTATAAACGGAATTATTGAGGGGTTAATCGAAACGATATCTAGCACCGGGTTTATTGAGGGGTTAGTCGAAAAGATATCTAGCACCGGGTTTATTGAGGGTTAGTCGAAAATATATCTATCAACGGAGTTATTGAGTGGTTAATCAAAGTTATATCTAGCAACCGGGTTATTGAACGGTTAGTCAAAGTGATATCTAGCAACGGGGTTATTAAGGGGTTAGTCAAAGTGATATCTAGCAACGGGGTTATTGAGGGTTAGACTAAGTGACATCTAGCAGCGGAGCTGCTGAGAGGTTAGTCGAAGTGATATCTAGCAGCGGGGCTACTGAGAGGTTAGTCGAAGTGATATCTAGCAGCGGAGCTGCTGAGAGGTTAGTCGAAGTGATATCTAGCAGCGGGGCTACTGAGAGGTTAGTCCAAGTGATATCTAGCAGCGGGGTTACTGAGAGGTTAGTCCAAGTGATATCTAGCAGTGGAGCTACTGAGAGGTTAGTCCAAGTGATATCTAGCAACGGGGTTACTGAGAGGTTAGTCCAAGTGATATCTAGCAGCGGGGTTACTGAGAGGTTAGTCCAAGTGATATCTAGCAGCGGGGTTACTGAGAGGTTAGTCCAAGTGATATCTAGCAACGTGGTTACTGAGAGGTTAGTCGAAGTGATATCTAGCAACGGGGTTACTGAGAGGTTAGTCCAAGTGATATCTAGCAGTGGAGCTACTGAGAGGTTAGTCCAAGTGATATCTAGCAGTGGAGCTACTGAGAGGTTAGTCCAAGTGATATCTAGCAACGGGGTTACTGAGAGGTTAGTCCAAGTGATATCTAGCAGCGGGGTTACTGAGAGGTTAGTCCAAGTGATATCTAGCAGCGGGGTTACTGAGAGGTTAGTCGAAGTGATATCTAGCAGCGGGTTGATGAGAGGTTAGTCCAAGTGATATCTAGCAGCGGGGTTGATGAGAGGTTAGTCCAAGTGATATCTAGCAACGGGGCTACTGAGAGGTTAGCCCAAGTGATATCTAGCAACGGGGTTACTGAGAGGTTAGTCCAAGTGATATCTAGCAGCGGGGTTACTGAGAGGTTAGTCCAAGTGATATCTAGCAACGGGGTTACTGAGAGGTTAGTCCAAGTGATATCTAGCAACGGGGTTACTGAGAGGTTAGTCCAAGTGATATCTAGCAACGGGGTTGATGAGAGGTTAGTCCAAGTGATATCTAGCAACGGAGTTGATGAGAGGTTAGTCCAAGTGATATCTAGCAACGGGGTTACTGAGAGGTTAGTCCAAGTGATATCTAGCAACGGGGTTGATGAGAGGTTAGTCCAAGTGATATCTAGCAGCGGGGCTACTGAGAGGTTAGTCCAAGTGATATCTAGCAACGGGGTTACTGAGAGGTTAGTCCAAGTGATATCTAGCAGCGGGGTTGATGAGAGGTTAGTCCAAGTGATATCTAGCAGCGGGGCTACTGAGAGGTTAGTCCAAGTGATATCTAGCAACGGGGTTACTGAGAGGTTAGTCGAAGTGATATCTAGCAGCGGGGTTGATGAGAGGTTAGTCCAAGTGATATCTAGCAGCGGAGCTACTGAGAGGTTAGTCCAAGTGATATCTAGCAACGGGGTTACTGAGAGGTTAGTCCAAGTGATATCTAGCAACGGGGTTGATGAGAGGTTAGTCCAAGTGATATCTAGCAACGGGGTTGATGAGAGGTTAGTCCAAGTGATATCTAGCAACGGGGTTACTGAGAGGTTAGTCCAAGTGATATCTAGCAACGGGGTTGATGAGAGTTTAGTCCAAGTGATATCTAGCAGCGGGGCTACTAAGAGGTTAGTCCAAGTGATATCTAGCAACGGGGTTACTGAGAGGTTAGTCCAAGTGATATCTAGCAGCGGGGTTGATGAGAGGTTAGTCCAAGTGATATCTAGCAGCGGGGCTACTGAGAGGTTAGTCCAAGTGATATCTAGCAACGGGGTTACTGAGAGGTTAGTCGAAGTGATATCTAGCAGCGGAGCTACTGAGAGGTTAGTCCAAGTGATATCTAGCAGCGGAGCTACTGAGAGGTTAGTCCAAGTGATATCTAGCAGCGGAGCTACTGAGAGGTTAGTCGAAGTGATATCTAGCAGCGGAGCTACTGAGAGGTTAGTCGAAGTGATATCTAGCAGCGGAGCTACTGAGAGGTTAGTCCAAGTGATATCTAGCAACGGGGTTACTGAGAGGTTAGTCCAAGTGATATCTAGCAACGGGGTTACTGAGAGGTTAGTCCAAGTGATATCTAGCAACGGGGTTACTGAGAGGTTAGTCGAAGTGATATCTAGCAGCGGAGCTACTGAGAGGTTAGTCCAAGTGATATCTAGCAACGGGGTTACTGAGAGGTTAGTCCAAGTGATATCTAGCAACGGTGTTACTGAGAGGTTAGTCCAAGTGATATCTAGCAGTGGAGCTACTGAGAGGTTAGTCCAAGTGATATCTAGCAGCGGAGCTACTGAGAGGTTAGTCGAAGTGATATCTAGCAACGGGGTTACTGAGAGGTTAGTCCAAGTGATATCTAGCAACGGGGTTACTGAGAGGTTAGTCCAAGTGATATCTAGCAACGGGGTTACTGAGAGGTTAGTCCAAGTGATATCTAGCAGCGGGGTTACTGAGAGGTTAGTCCAAGTGATATCTAGCAACGGGGCTACTGAGAGGTTAGTCCAAGTGATATCTAGCAGTGGAGCTACTGAGAGGTTAGTCCAAGTGATATCTAGCAGTGGAGCTACTGAGAGGTTAGTCCAAGTGATATCTAGCAGTGGAGCTACTGAGAGGTTAGTCCAAGTGATATCTAGCAGCGGGGTTACTGAGAGGTTAGTCCAAGTGATATCTAGCAGCGGGGTTACTGAGAGGTTAGTCCAAGTGATATCTAGCAGCGGGGCTACTGAGAGGTTAGTCCAAGTGATATCTAGCAGCGGGGCTACTGAGAGGTTAGTCCAAGTGATATCTAGCAACGGGGCTACTGAGAGGTTAGCCCAAGTGATATCTAGCAACGGGGTTACTGAGAGGTTAGTCCAAGTGATATCTAGCAGCGGGGTTACTGAGAGGTTAGTCCAAGTGATATCTAGCAACGGGGTTACTGAGAGGTTAGTCCAAGTGATATCTAGCAACGGGGTTACTGAGAGGTTAGTCCAAGTGATATCTAGCAACGGGGTTGATGAGAGGTTAGTCCAAGTGATATCTAGCAACGGAGTTGATGAGAGGTTAGTCCAAGTGATATCTAGCAACGGGGTTACTGAGAGGTTAGTCCAAGTGATATCTAGCAACGGGTTGATGAGAGGTTAGTCCAAGTGATATCTAGCAGCGGGGCTACTGAGAGGTTAGTCCAAGTGATATCTAGCAACGGGGTTACTGAGAGGTTAGTCCAAGTGATATCTAGCAGCGGGGTTGATGAGAGGTTAGTCCAAGTGATATCTAGCAGCGGGGCTACTGAGAGGTTAGTCCAAGTGATATCTAGCAACGGGGTTACTGAGAGGTTAGTCGAAGTGATATCTAGCAGCGGGGTTGATGAGAGGTTAGTCCAAGTGATATCTAGCAGCGGAGCTACTGAGAGGTTAGTCCAAGTGATATCTAGCAACGGGGCTACTGAGAGGTTAGTCCAAGTGATATCTAGCAACGGGGTTGATGAGAGGTTAGTCCAAGTGATATCTAGCAACGGGGTTGATGAGAGGTTAGTCCAAGTGATATCTAGCAACGGGGTTACTGAGAGGTTAGTCCAAGTGATATCTAGCAACGGGGTTGATGAGAGGTTAGTCCAAGTGATATCTAGCAGCGGGGCTACTGAGAGGTTAGTCCAAGTGATATCTAGCAACGGGGTTACTGAGAGGTTAGTCCAAGTGATATCTAGCAGCGGGGTTACTGAGAGGTTAGTCCAAGTGATATCTAGCAGCGGGGCTACTGAGAGGTTAGTCCAAGTGATATCTAGCAACGGGGTTACTGAGAGGTTAGTCGAAGTGATATCTAGCAGCGGAGCTACTGAGAGGTTAGTCCAAGTGATATCTAGCAGTGGAGCTACTGAGAGGTTAGTCCAAGTGATATCTAGCAGCGGAGCTACTGAGAGGTTAGTCGAAGTGATATCTAGCAACGGAGCTACTGAGAGGTTAGTCGAAGTGATATCTAGCAGCGGAGCTACTGAGAGGTTAGTCCAAGTGATATCTAGCAACGGGGTTACTGAGAGGTTAGTCCAAGTGATATCTAGCAACGGGGTTACTGAGAGGTTAGTCCAAGTGATATCTAGCAACGGGGTTACTGAGAGGTTAGTCCAAGTGATATCTAGCAGCGGGGTTACTGAGAGGTTAGTCCAAGTAATATCTAGCAGCGGGGCTACTGAGAGGTTAGTCCAAGTGATATCTAGCAACGGGGTTACTGAGAGGTTAGTCCAAGTGATATCTAGCAGTGGAGCTACTGAGAGGTTAGTCCAAGTGATATCTAGCAGCGGAGCTACTGAGAGGTTAGTCGAAGTGATATCTAGCAACGGGGTTACTGAGAGGTTAGTCCAAGTGATATCTAGCAACGGAGTTACTGAGAGGTTAGTCCAAGTGATATCTAGCAACGGGGCTACTGAGAGGTTAGTCCAAGTGATATCTAGCAGCGGGGCTACTGAGAGGTTAGTCCAAGTGATATCTAGCAACGGGGTTACTGAGAGGTTAGTCCAAGTGATATCTAGCAGCGGGTTACTGAGAGGTTAGTCCAAGTGATATCTAGCAGCGGGGTTACTGAGAGGTTAGTCGAAGTGATATCTAGCAGCGGGGTTACTGAGAGGTTAGTCCAAGTGATATCTAGCAGCGGGGTTACTGAGAGGTTAGTCCAAGTGATATCTAGCAGCGGGGTTACTGAGAGGTTAGTCCAAGTGATATCTAGCAGTGGAGCTACTGAGAGGTTAGTCCAAGTGATATCTAGCAGCGGGGTTACTGAGAGGTTAGTCGAAGTGATATCTAGCAGCGGGGTTACTGAGAGGTTAGTCCAAGTGATATCTAGCAGCGGAGCTACTGAGAGGTTAGTCGAAGTGATATCTAGCAGTGGAGCTACTGAGAGGTTAGTCCAAGTGATATCTAGCAACGGGGTTGATGAGAGGTTAGTCCAAGTGATATCTAGCAGTGGAGCTACTGAGAGGTTAGTCCAAGTGATATCTAGCAGTGGAGCTACTGAGAGGTTAGTCGAAGTGATATCTAGCAACGGGGTTGATGAGAGGTTAGTCCAAGTGATATCTAGCAGTGGAGCTACTGAGAGGTTAGTCCAAGTGATATCTAGCAGCGGAGCTACTGAGAGGTTAGTCGAAGTGATATCTAGCAGTGGAGCTACTGAGAGGTTAGTCCAAGTGATATCTAGCAACGGGGTTACTGAGAGGTTAGTCCAAGTGATATCTAGCAGTGGAGCTACTGAGAGGTTAGTCCAAGTGATATCTAGCAACGGGGTTACTGAGAGGTTAGTCCAAGTGATATCTAGCAGTGGAGCTACTGAGAGGTTAGTCCAAGTGATATCTAGCAGTGGAGCTACTGAGAGGTTAGTCCAAGTGATATCTAGCAGTGGAGCTACTGAGAGGTTAGTCCAAGTGATATCTAGCAGTGGAGCTACTGAGAGGTTAGTCCAAGTGATATCTAGCAACGGGGCTACTGAGAGGTTAGTCCAAGTGATATCTAGCAGTGGAGCTACTGAGAGGTTAGTCGAAGTGATATCTAGCAGCGGGGTTACTGAGAGGTTAGTCCAAGTGATATCTAGCAACGGAATTACTGAGAGGTTAGTCCAAGTGATATCTAGCAGCGGGGTTGATGAGAGGTTAGTCCAAGTGATATCTAGCAGCGGGGTTGATGAGAGGTTAGTCCAAGTGATATCTAGCAGCGGGGTTGATGAGAGGTTAGTCCAAGTGATATCTAGCAGTGGAGCTACTGAGAGGTTAGTCGAAGTGATATCTAGCAGCGGGGTTACTGAGAGGTTAGTCCAAGTGATATCTAGCAACGGAGTTACTGAGAGGTTAGTCCTAGTGATATCTAGCAACGGAGTTACTGAGAGGTTAGTCCAAGTGATATCTAGCAACGGAGTTACTGAGAGGTTAGTTCAAGTGATATCTAGCAGCGGGGTTGATGAGAGGTTAGTCCAAGTGATATCTAGCAGCGGGGTTGATGAGAGGTTAGTCCAAGTGATATCTAGCAACGGGGTTACTGAGAGGTTAGTCCAAGTGATATCTAGCAGCGGGGTTGATGAGAGGTTAGTCCAAGTGATATCTAGCAGCGGGGTTGATGAGAGGTTAGTCCAAGTGATATCTAGCAGCGGGGTTGATGAGAGGTTAGTCCAAGTGATATCTAGCAGCGGGGTTGATGAGAGGTTAGTCGAAGTGATATCTAGCAGCGGGGTTACTGAGAGGTTAGTCCAAGTGATATCTAGCAGCGGGGTTACTGAGAGGTTAGTCCAAGTGATATCTAGCAGCGGGGTTACTGAGAGGTTAGTCCAAGTGATATCTAGCAGTGGAGCTACTGAGAGGTTAGTCCAAGTGATATCTAGCAGCGGGGTTGATGAGAGGTTAGTCCAAGTGATATCTAGCAGCGGGGTTGATGAGAGGTTAGTCCAAGTGATATCTAGCAGCGGGGTTACTGAGAGGTTAGTCCAAGTGATATCTAGCAGCGAGGTTGATGAGAGGTTAGTCGAAGTGATATCTAGCAGCGGGTTGATGAGAGGTTAGTCCAAGTGATATCTAGCAGCGGGGTTGATGAGAGGTTAGTCCAAGTGATATCTAGCAACGGGGTTACTGAGAGGTTAGTCCAAGTGATATCTAGCAACGGGGTTACTGAGAGGTTAGTCCAAGTGATATCTAGCAACGGGGTTACTGAGAGGTTAGTCCAAGTGATATCTAGCAGCGGGGCTACTGAGAGGTTAGTCCAAGTGATATCTAGCAACGGAGTTACTGAGAGGTTAGTCCAAGTGATATCTAGCAGCGGGGCTACTGAGAGGTTAGTCCAAGTGATATCTAGCAGCGGGGCTACTGAGAGGTTAGTCCAAGTGATATCTAGCAACGGGGTTACTGAGAGGTTAGTCCAAGTGATATCTAGCAGCGGGGTTACTGAGAGGTTAGTCCAAGTGATATCTAGCAGCGGGGTTACTGAGAGGTTAGTCGAAGTGATATCTAGCAGCGGGGTTACTGAGAGGTTAGTCCAAGTGATATCTAGCAGCGGGGTTACTGAGAGGTTAGTCCAAGTGATATCTAGCAGCGGGGTTACTGAGAGGTTAGTCCAAGTGATATCTAGCAGTGGAGCTACTGAGAGGTTAGTCCAAGTGATATCTAGCAGCGGGGTTACTGAGAGGTTAGTCGAAGTGATATCTAGCAGCGGGGTTACTGAGAGGTTAGTCCAAGTGATATCTAGCAGCGGAGCTACTGAGAGGTTAGTCGAAGTGATATCTAGCAGTGGAGCTACTGAGAGGTTAGTCCAAGTGATATCTAGCAACGGGGTTGATGAGAGGTTAGTCCAAGTGATATCTAGCAGTGGAGCTACTGAGAGGTTAGTCCAAGTGATATCTAGCAGTGGAGCTACTGAGAGGTTAGTCGAAGTGATATCTAGCAACGGGGTTGATGAGAGGTTAGTCCAAGTGATATCTAGCAGTGGAGCTACTGAGAGGTTAGTCCAAGTGATATCTAGCAGCGGAGCTACTGAGAGGTTAGTCGAAGTGATATCTAGCAGTGGAGCTACTGAGAGGTTAGTCCAAGTGATATCTAGCAGTGGAGCTACTGAGAGGTTAGTCGAAGTGATATCTAGCAGCGGGGTTACTGAGAGGTTAGTCCAAGTGATATCTAGCAGCGGGGTTACTGAGAGGTTAGTCCAAGTGATATCTAGCAACGGGGCTACTGAGAGGTTAGTCCAAGTGATATCTAGCAGTGGAGCTACTGAGAGGTTAGTCGAAGTGATATCTAGCAGCGGGGTTACTGAGAGGTTAGTCCAAGTGATATCTAGCAACGGAGTTACTGAGAGGTTAGTCCAAGTGATATCTAGCAGCGGGGTTGATGAGAGGTTAGTCCAAGTGATATCTAGCAGCGGGGTTGATGAGAGGTTAGTCCAAGTGATATCTAGCAGCGGGGTTGATGAGAGGTTAGTCCAAGTGATATCTAGCAGTGGAGCTACTGAGAGGTTAGTCGAAGTGATATCTAGCAGCGGGGTTACTGAGAGGTTAGTCCAAGTGATATCTAGCAACGGAGTTACTGAGAGGTTAGTCCAAGTGATATCTAGCAACGGAGTTACTGAGAGGTTAGTCCAAGTGATATCTAGCAACGGAGTTACTGAGAGGTTAGTCCAAGTGATATCTAGCAGCGGGGTTGATGAGAGGTTAGTCCAAGTGATATCTAGCAGTGGAGCTACTGAGAGGTTAGTCGAAGTGATATCTAGCAACGGGGTTGATGAGAGGTTAGTCCAAGTGATATCTAGCAGCGGGGTTGATGAGAGGTTAGTCCAAGTGATATCTAGCAGCGGGGTTGATGAGAGGTTAGTCCAAGTGATATCTAGCAGTGGAGCTACTGAGAGGTTAGTCGAAGTGATATCTAGCAACGGGGTTGATGAGAGGTTAGTCCAAGTGATATCTAGCAGTGGAGCTACTGAGAGGTTAGTCCAAGTGATATCTAGCAGCGGAGCTACTGAGAGGTTAGTCGAAGTGATATCTAGCAGTGGAGCTACTGAGAGGTTAGTCCAAGTGATATCTAGCAACGGGGTTACTGAGAGGTTAGTCCAAGTGATATCTAGCATTGGAGCTACTGAGAGGTTAGTCCAAGTGATATCTAGCAACGGGGTTACAGAGAGGTTAGTCCAAGTGATATCTAGCAGTGGAGCTACTGAGAGGTTAGTCCAAGTGATATCTAGCAGTGGAGCTACTGAGAGGTTAGTCCAAGTGACATCTAGCAGTGGAGCTACTGAGAGGTTAGTCCAAGTGATATCTAGCAGTGGAGCTACTGAGAGGTTAGTCCAAGTGATATCTAGCAACGGGGCTACTGAGAGGTTAGTCCAAGTGATATCTAGCAGTGGAGCTACTGAGAGGTTAGTCGAAGTGATATCTAGCAGCGGGGTTACTGAGAGGTTAGTCCAAGTGATATCTAGCAGCGGGGTTACTGAGAGGTTAGTCCAAGTGATATCTAGCAACGGAGTTACTGAGAGGTTAGTCCAAGTGATATCTAGCAACGGAGTTACTGAGAGGTTAGTCCAAGTGATATCTAGCAACGGAGTTACTGAGAGGTTAGTCGAAGTGATATCTAGCAGCGGGGTTACTGAGAGGTTAGTCCAAGTGATATCTAGCAACGGAGTTACTGAGAGGTTAGTCCAAGTGATATCTAGCAACGGAGTTACTGAGAGGTTAGTCCAAGTGATATCTAGCAGCGGGGTTACTGAGAGGTTAGTCCAAGTGATATCTAGCAGCGGGGTTGATGAGAGGTTAGTCCAAGTGATATCTAGCAGCGGGGTTGATGAGAGGTTAGTTTAAGTGATATCTAGCAGCGGGGTTGATGAGAGGTTAGTCCAAGTGATATCTAGCAGCGGGGTTACTGAGAGGTTAGTCCAAGTGATATCTAGCAACGGGTTACTGAGAGGTTAGTCCAAGTGATATCTAGCAACGGGGTTACTGAGAGGTTAGTCCAAGTGATATCTAGCAGCGGGCTACTGAGAGGTTAGTCCAAGTGATATCTAGCAACGGAGTTACTGAGAGGTTAGTCCAAGTGATATCTAGCAGCGGGGCTACTGAGAGGTTAGTCCAAGTGATATCTAGCAGCGGGGCTACTGAGAGGTTAGTCCAAGTGATATCTAGCAACGGGGTTACTGAGAGGTTAGTCCAAGTGATATCTAGCAGCGGGGTTACTGAGAGGTTAGTCCAAGTGATATCTAACAGCGGGGTTACTGAGAGGTTAGTCGAAGTGATATCTAGCAGCTGGGTTACTGAGAGGTTAGTCCAAGTGATATCTAGCAGCGGGGTTACTGAGAGGTTAGTCCAAGTGATATCTAGCAGCGGAGCTACTGAGAGGTTAGTCGAAGTGATATCTAGCAGTGGAGCTACTGAGAGGTTAGTCCAAGTGATATCTAGCAACGGGGTTACTGAGAGGTTAGTCCAAGTGATATCTAGCAGTGGAGCTACTGAGAGGTTAGTCCAAGTGATATCTAGCAACGGGGTTACTGAGAGGTTAGTCGAAGTGATATCTAGCAGTGGAGCTACTGAGAGGTTAGTCCAAGTGATATCTAGCAGTGGAGCTACTGAGAGGTTAGTCCAAGTGATATCTAGCAGTGGAGCTACTGAGAGGTTAGTCCAAGTGATATCTAGCAGTGGAGCTACTGAGAGGTTAGTCGAAGTGATATCTAGCAACGGGGTTGATGAGAGGTTAGTCCAAGTGATATCTAGCAGTGGAGCTACTGAGAGGTTAGTCCAAGTGATATCTAGCAGCGGAGCTACTGAGAGGTTAGTCGAAGTGATATCTAGCAGTGGAGCTACTGAGAGGTTAGTCCAAGTGATATCTAGCAACGGGGTTACTGAGAGGTTAGTCCAAGTGATATCTAGCAGTGGAGCTACTGAGAGGTTAGTCCAAGTGATATCTAGCAACGGGGTTACTGAGAGGTTAGTCCAAGTGATATCTAGCAGTGGAGCTACTGAGAGGTTAGTCCAAGTGATATCTAGCAGTGGAGCTACTGAGAGGTTAGTCCAAGTGATATCTAGCAGTGGAGCTACTGAGAGGTTAGTCCAAGTGATATCTAGCAGTGGAGCTACTGAGAGGTTAGTCCAAGTGATATCTAGCAACGGGGCTACTGAGAGGTTAGTCCAAGTGATATCTAGCAGTGGAGCTACTGAGAGGTTAGTCGAAGTGATATCTAGCAGCGGGGTTACTGAGAGGTTAGTCCAAGTGATATCTAGCAACGGAGTTACTGAGAGGTTAGTCCAAGTGATATCTAGCAGCGGGGTTGATGAGAGGTTAGTCCAAGTGATATCTAGCAGCGGGGTTGATGAGAGGTTAGTCCAAGTGATATCTAGCAGCGGGGTTGATGAGAGGTTAGTCCAAGTGATATCTAGCAGTGGAGCTACTGAGAGGTTAGTCCAAGTGATATCTAGCAACGGGGTTACTGAGAGGTTAGTCCAAGTGATATCTAGCAGCGGGGTTGATGAGAGGTTAGTCCAAGTGATATCTAGCAGCGGGGTTGATGAGAGGTTAGTCCAAGTGATATCTAGCAGCGGGGTTGATGAGAGGTTAGTCCAAGTGATATCTAGCAGCGGGGTTGATGAGAGGTTAGTCGAAGTGATATCTAGCAGCGGGGTTACTGAGAGGTTAGTCCAAGTGATATCTAGCAGCGGGGTTACTGAGAGGTTAGTCCAAGTGATATCTAGCAGCGGGGTTACTGAGAGGTTAGTCCAAGTGATATCTAGCAGTGGAGCTACTGAGAGGTTAGTCCAAGTGATATCTAGCAGCGGGGTTGATGAGAGGTTAGTCCAAGTGATATCTAGCAGCGGGGTTGATGAGAGGTTAGTCCAAGTGATATCTAGCAGCGGGGTTACTGAGAGGTTAGTCCAAGTGATATCTAGCAGCGGGGTTGATGAGAGGTTAGTCCAAGTGATATCTAGCAACGGGGTTAATGAGAGGTTAGTCCAAGTGATATCTAGCACGGGGTTACTGAGAGGTTAGTCCAAGTGATATCTAGCAACGGGGTTACTGAGAGGTTAGTCCAAGTGATATCTAGCAGCGGGGCTACTGAGAGGTTAGTCCAAGTGATATCTAGCAACGGAGTTACTGAGAGGTTAGTCCAAGTGATATCTAGCAGCGGGGCTACTGAGAGGTTAGTCCAAGTGATATCTAGCAACGGGGCTACTGAGAGGTTAGTCCAAGTGATATCTAGCAACGGGGTTGATGAGAGGTTAGTCCAAGTGATATCTAGCAGTGGAGCTACTGAGAGGTTAGTCCAAGTGATATCTAGCAGTGGAGCTACTGAGAGGTTAGTCGAAGTGATATCTAGCAACGGGGTTGATGAGAGGTTAGTCCAAGTGATATCTAGCAGTGGAGCTACTGAGAGGTTAGTCCAAGTGATATCTAGCAGCGGAGCTACTGAGAGGTTAGTCGAAGTGATATCTAGCAGTGGAGCTACTAAGAGGTTAGTCCAAGTGATATCTAGCAGTGGAGCTACTGAGAGGTTAGTCGAAGTGATATCTAGCAGCGGGGTTACTGAGAGGTTAGTCCAAGTGATATCTAGCAGCGGGTTACTGAGAGGTTAGTCCAAGTGATATCTAGCAACGGGGCTACTGAGAGGTTAGTCCAAGTGATATCTAGCAGTGGAGCTACTGAGAGGTTAGTCGAAGTGATATCTAGCAGCGGGGTTACTGAGAGGTTAGTCCAAGTGATATCTAGCAACGGAGTTACTGAGAGGTTAGTCCAAGTGATATCTAGCAGCGGGGTTGATGAGAGGTTAGTCCAAGTGATATCTAGCAGCGGGGTTGATGAGAGGTTAGTCCAAGTGATATCTAGCAGCGGGGTTGATGAGAGGTTAGTCCAAGTGATATCTAGCAGTGGAGCTACTGAGAGGTTAGTCGAAGTGATATCTAGCAGCGGGGTTACTGAGAGGTTAGTCCAAGTGATATCTAGCAACGGAGTTACTGAGAGGTTAGTCCAAGTGATATCTAGCAACGGAGTTACTGAGAGGTTAGTCCAAGTGATATCTAGCAACGGAGTTACTGAGAGGTTAGTCCAAGTGATATCTAGCAGCGGGGTTGATGAGAGGTTAGTCCAAGTGATATCTAGCAGTGGAGCTACTGAGAGGTTAGTCGAAGTGATATCTAGCAACGGGGTTGATGAGAGGTTAGTCCAAGTGATATCTAGCAGCGGGGTTGATGAGAGGTTAGTCCAAGTGATATCTAGCAGCGGGGTTGATGAGAGGTTAGTCCAAGTGATATCTAGCAGTGGAGCTACTGAGAGGTTAGTCGAAGTGATATCTAGCAGCGGGGTTGATGAGAGGTTAGTCCAAGTGATATCTAGCAGTGGAGCTACTGAGAGGTTAGTCCAAGTGATATCTAGCAGCGGAGCTACTGAGAGGTTAGTCGAAGTGATATCTAGCAGTGGAGCTACTGAGAGGTTAGTCCAAGTGATATCTAGCAGCGGGGTTACTGAGAGGTTAGTCCAAGTGATATCTAGCATTGGAGCTACTGAGAGGTTAGTCCAAGTGATATCTAGCAACGGGTTACAGAGAGGTTAGTCCAAGTGATATCTAGCAGTGGAGCTACTGAGAGGTTAGTCCAAGTGATATCTAGCAGTGGAGCTACTGAGAGGTTAGTCCAAGTGATATCTAGCAGTGGAGCTACTGAGAGGTTAGTCCAAGTGATATCTAGCAGTGGAGCTACTGAGAGGTTAGTCCAAGTGATATCTAGCAACGGGCTACTGAGAGGTTAGTCCAAGTGATATCTAGCAGTGGAGCTACTGAGAGGTTAGTCGAAGTGATATCTAGCAGCGGGGTTACTGAGAGGTTAGTCCAAGTGATATCTAGCAGCGGGGTTACTGAGAGGTTAGTCCAAGTGATATCTAGCAACGGAGTTACTGAGAGGTTAGTCCAAGTGATATCTAGCAACGGAGTTACTGAGAGGTTAGTCCAAGTGATATCTAGCAACGGAGTTACTGAGAGGTTAGTCGAAGTGATATCTAGCAGCGGGGTTACTGAGAGGTTAGTCCAAGTGATATCTAGCAACGGAGTTACTGAGAGGTTAGTCCAAGTGATATCTAGCAACGGAGTTACTGAGAGGTTAGTCCAAGTGATATCTAGCAGCGGGGTTACTGAGAGGTTAGTCCAAGTGATATCTAGCAGCGGGGTTGATGAGAGGTTAGTCCAAGTGATATCTAGCAGCGGGGTTGATGAGAGGTTAGTCCAAGTGATATCTAGCAGCGGGGTTGATGAGAGGTTAGTCCAAGTGATATCTAGCACGGGGTTACTGAGAGGTTAGTCCAAGTGATATCTAGCAACGGGGTTACTGAGAGGTTAGTCCAAGTGATATCTAGCAACGGGGTTACTGAGAGGTTAGTCCAAGTGATATCTAGCAGCGGGGCTACTGAGAGGTTAGTCCAAGTGATATCTAGCAACGGAGTTACTGAGAGGTTAGTCCAAGTGATATCTAGCAGCGGGGCTACTGAGAGGTTAGTCCAAGTGATATCTAGCAGCGGGGCTACTGAGAGGTTAGTCCAAGTGATATCTAGCAACGGGGTTACTGAGAGGTTAGTCCAAGTGATATCTAGCAGCGGGGTTACTGAGAGGTTAGTCCAAGTGATATCTAGCAGCGGGGTTACTGAGAGGTTAGTCGAAGTGATATCTAGCAGCGGGGTTACTGAGAGGTTAGTCCAAGTGATATCTAGCAGCGGGTTACTGAGAGGTTAGTCCAAGTGATATCTAGCAGCGGAGCTACTGAGAGGTTAGTCGAAGTGATATCTAGCAGTGGAGCTACTGAGAGGTTAGTCCAAGTGATATCTAGCAACGGGGTTACTGAGAGGTTAGTCCAAGTGATATCTAGCAGTGGAGCTACTGAGAGGTTAGTCCAAGTGATATCTAGCAACGGGGTTACTGAGAGGTTAGTCCAAGTGATATCTAGCAGTGGAGCTACTGAGAGGTTAGTCCAAGTGATATCTAGCAGTGGAGCTACTGAGAGGTTAGTCCAAGTGATATCTAGCAGTGGAGCTACTGAGAGGTTAGTCCAAGTGATATCTAGCAGTGGAGCTACTGAGAGGTTAGTCGAAGTGATATCTAGCAACGGGGTTGATGAGAGGTTAGTCCAAGTGATATCTAGCAGTGGAGCTACTGAGAGGTTAGTCCAAGTGATATCTAGCAGCGGAGCTACTGAGAGGTTAGTCGAAGTGATATCTAGCAGTGGAGCTACTGAGAGGTTAGTCCAAGTGATATCTAGCAACGGGGTTACTGAGAGGTTAGTCCAAGTGATATCTAGCAGTGGAGCTACTGAGAGGTTAGTCCAAGTGATATCTAGCAACGGGTTACTGAGAGGTTAGTCCAAGTGATATCTAGCAGTGGAGCTACTGAGAGGTTAGTCCAAGTGATATCTAGCAGTGGAGCTACTGAGAGGTTAGTCCAAGTGATATCTAGCAGTGGAGCTACTGAGAGGTTAGTCCAAGTGATATCTAGCAGTGGAGCTACTGAGAGGTTAGTCCAAGTGATATCTAGCAACGGGCTACTGAGAGGTTAGTCCAAGTGATATCTAGCAGTGGAGCTACTGAGAGGTTAGTCGAAGTGATATCTAGCAGCGGGGTTACTGAGAGGTTAGTCCAAGTGATATCTAGCAACGGAGTTACTGAGAGGTTAGTCCAAGTGATATCTAGCAGCGGGGTTGATGAGAGGTTAGTCCAAGTGATATCTAGCAGCGGGGTTGATGAGAGGTTAGTCCAAGTGATATCTAGCAGCGGGGTTACTGAGAGGTTAGTCCAAGTGATATCTAGCAGTGGAGCTACTGAGAGGTTAGTCCAAGTGATATCTAGCAGCGGGGTTGATGAGAGGTTAGTCCAAGTGATATCTAGCAGCGGGTTGATGAGAGGTTAGTCCAAGTGATATCTAGCAGCGGGGTTACTGAGAGGTTAGTCCAAGTGATATCTAGCAGCGGGGTTGATGAGAGGTTAGTCCAAGTGATATCTAGCAAGCGGGGTTAATGAGAGGTTAGTCCAAGTGATATCTAGCAGCGGGGTTACTGAGAGGTTAGTCCAAGTGATATCTAGCAACGGGGTTACTGAGAGGTTAGTCCAAGTGATATCTAGCAGCGGGGTACTGAGAGGTTAGTCCAAGTGATATCTAGCAACGGAGTTACTGAGAGGTTAGTCCAAGTGATATCTAGCAGCGGGGTTACTGAGAGGTTAGTCCAAGTGATATCTAGCAGCGGGGCTACTGAGAGGTTAGTCCAAGTGATATCTAGCAACGGGGTTGATGAGAGGTTAGTCCAAGTGATATCTAGCAGTGGAGCTACTGAGAGGTTAGTCCAAGTGATATCTAGCAGTGGAGCTACTGAGAGGTTAGTCGAAGTGATATCTAGCAACGGGGTTGATGAGAGGTTAGTCCAAGTGATATCTAGCAGTGGAGCTACTGAGAGGTTAGTCCAAGTGATATCTAGCAGCGGAGCTACTGAGAGGTTAGTCGAAGTGATATCTAGCAGTGGAGCTACTGAGAGGTTAGTCCAAGTGATATCTAGCAGTGGAGCTACTGAGAGGTTAGTCGAAGTGATATCTAGCAGCGGGGTTACTGAGAGGTTAGTCCAAGTGATATCTAGCAGCGGGGTTACTGAGAGGTTAGTCCAAGTGATATCTAGCAACGGGGCTACTGAGAGGTTAGTCCAAGTGATATCTAGCAGTGGAGCTACTGAGAGGTTAGTCGAAGTGATATCTAGCAGCGGGGTTACTGAGAGGTTAGTCCAAGTGATATCTAGCAACGGAGTTACTGAGAGGTTAGTCCAAGTGATATCTAGCAGCGGGGTTGATGAGAGGTTAGTCCAAGTGATATCTAGCAGCGGGGTTGATGAGAGGTTAGTCCAAGTGATATCTAGCAGCGGGGTTGATGAGAGGTTAGTCCAAGTGATATCTAGCAGTGGAGCTACTGAGAGGTTAGTCGAAGTGATATCTAGCAGCGGGGTTACTGAGAGGTTAGTCCAAGTGATATCTAGCAACGGAGTTACTGAGAGGTTAGTCCAAGTGATATCTAGCAACGGAGTTACTGAGAGGTTAGTCCAAGTGATATCTAGCAACGGAGTTACTGAGAGGTTAGTCCAAGTGATATCTAGCAGCGGGGTTGATGAGAGGTTAGTCCAAGTGATATCTAGCAGTGGAGCTACTGAGAGGTTAGTCGAAGTGATATCTAGCAACGGGGTTGATGAGAGGTTAGTCCAAGTGATATCTAGCAGCGGGGTTGATGAGAGGTTAGTCCAAGTGATATCTAGCAGCGGGGTTGATGAGAGGTTAGTCCAAGTGATATCTAGCAGTGGAGCTACTGAGAGGTTAGTCGAAGTGATATCTAGCAGCGGGGTTGATGAGAGGTTAGTCCAAGTGATATCTAGCAGTGGAGCTACTGAGAGGTTAGTCCAAGTGATATCTAGCAGCGGAGCTACTGAGAGGTTAGTCGAAGTGATATCTAGCAGTGGAGCTACTGAGAGGTTAGTCCAAGTGATATCTAGCAGCGGGGTTACTGAGAGGTTAGTCCAAGTGATATCTAGCATTGGAGCTACTGAGAGGTTAGTCCAAGTGATATCTAGCAACGGGGTTACAGAGAGGTTAGTCCAAGTGATATCTAGCAGTGGAGCTACTGAGAGGTTAGTCCAAGTGATATCTAGCAGTGGAGCTACTGAGAGGTTAGTCCAAGTGATATCTAGCAGTGGAGCTACTGAGAGGTTAGTCCAAGTGATATCTAGCAGTGGAGCTACTGAGAGGTTAGTCCAAGTGATATCTAGCAACGGGGCTACTGAGAGGTTAGTCCAAGTGATATCTAGCAGTGGAGCTACTGAGAGGTTAGTCGAAGTGATATCTAGCAGCGGGGTTACTGAGAGGTTAGTCCAAGTGATATCTAGCAGCGGGGTTACTGAGAGGTTAGTCCAAGTGATATCTAGCAACGGAGTTACTGAGAGGTTAGTCCAAGTGATATCTAGCAACGGAGTTACTGAGAGGTTAGTCCAAGTGATATCTAGCAACGGAGTTACTGAGAGGTTAGTCGAAGTGATATCTAGCAGCGGGGTTACTGAGAGGTTAGTCCAAGTGATATCTAGCAACGGAGTTACTGAGAGGTTAGTCCAAGTGATATCTAGCAACGGAGTTACTGAGAGGTTAGTCCAAGTGATATCTAGCAGCGGGGTTACTGAGAGGTTAGTCCAAGTGATATCTAGCAGCGGGGTTGATGAGAGGTTAGTCCAAGTGATATCTAGCAGCGGGGTTATGAGAGGTTAGTCCAAGTGATATCTAGCAGCGGGGTTGATGAGAGGTTAGTCCAAGTGATATCTAGCAACGGGGTTACTGAGAGGTTAGTCCAAGTGATATCTAGCAACGGGGTTACTGAGAGGTTAGTCCAAGTGATATCTAGCAACGGGGTTACTGAGAGGTTAGTCCAAGTGATATCTAGCAGCGGGGCTACTGAGAGGTTAGTCCAAGTGATATCTAGCAACGGAGTTACTGAGAGGTTAGTCCAAGTGATATCTAGCAGCGGGGCTACTGAGAGGTTAGTCCAAGTGATATCTAGCAGCGGGGCTACTGAGAGGTTAGTCCAAGTGATATCTAGCAACGGGGTTACTGAGAGGTTAGTCCAAGTGATATCTAGCAGCGGGGTTACTGAGAGGTTAGTCCAAGTGATATCTAGCAGCGGGGTTACTGAGAGGTTAGTCGAAGTGATATCTAGCAGCGGGGTTACTGAGAGGTTAGTCCAAGTGATATCTAGCAGCGGGGTTACTGAGAGGTTAGTCCAAGTGATATCTAGCAGCGGAGCTACTGAGAGGTTAGTCGAAGTGATATCTAGCAGTGGAGCTACTGAGAGGTTAGTCCAAGTGATATCTAGCAACGGGGTTACTGAGAGGTTAGTCCAAGTGATATCTAGCAGTGGAGCTACTGAGAGGTTAGTCCAAGTGATATCTAGCAACGGGGTTACTGAGAGGTTAGTCCAAGTGATATCTAGCAGTGGAGCTACTGAGAGGTTAGTCCAAGTGATATCTAGCAGTGGAGCTACTGAGAGGTTAGTCCAAGTGATATCTAGCAGTGGAGCTACTGAGAGGTTAGTCCAAGTGATATCTAGCAGTGGAGCTACTGAGAGGTTAGTCGAAGTGATATCTAGCAACGGGGTTGATGAGAGGTTAGTCCAAGTGATATCTAGCAGTGGAGCTACTGAGAGGTTAGTCCAAGTGATATCTAGCAGCGGAGCTACTGAGAGGTTAGTCGAAGTGATATCTAGCAGTGGAGCTACTGAGAGGTTAGTCCAAGTGATATCTAGCAACGGGGTTACTGAGAGGTTAGTCCAAGTGATATCTAGCAGTGGAGCTACTGAGAGGTTAGTCCAAGTGATATCTAGCAACGGGGTTACTGAGAGGTTAGTCCAAGTGATATCTAGCAGTGGAGCTACTGAGAGGTTAGTCCAAGTGATATCTAGCAGTGGAGCTACTGAGAGGTTAGTCCAAGTGATATCTAGCAGTGGAGCTACTGAGAGGTTAGTCCAAGTGATATCTAGCAGTGGAGCTACTGAGAGGTTAGTCCAAGTGATATCTAGCAACGGGGCTACTGAGAGGTTAGTCCAAGTGATATCTAGCAGTGGAGCTACTGAGAGGTTAGTCGAAGTGATATCTAGCAGCGGGGTTACTGAGAGGTTAGTCCAAGTGATATCTAGCAACGGAGTTACTGAGAGGTTAGTCCAAGTGATATCTAGCAGCGGGGTTGATGAGAGGTTAGTCCAAGTGATATCTAGCAGCGGGGTTGATGAGAGGTTAGTCCAAGTGATATCTAGCAGCGGGGTTGATGAGAGGTTAGTCCAAGTGATATCTAGCAGTGGAGCTACTGAGAGGTTAGTCCAAGTGATATCTAGCAACGGGGTTACTGAGAGGTTAGTCCAAGTGATATCTAGCAGCGGGGTTGATGAGAGGTTAGTCCAAGTGATATCTAGCAGCGGGGTTGATGAGAGGTTAGTCCAAGTGATATCTAGCAGCGGGGTTGATGAGAGGTTAGTCCAAGTGATATCTAGCAGCGGGGTTGATGAGAGGTTAGTCGAAGTGATATCTAGCAGCGGGGTTACTGAGAGGTTAGTCCAAGTGATATCTAGCAGCGGGGTTACTGAGAGGTTAGTCCAAGTGATATCTAGCAGCGGGGTTACTGAGAGGTTAGTCCAAGTGATATCTAGCAGTGGAGCTACTGAGAGGTTAGTCCAAGTGATATCTAGCAGCGGGGTTGATGAGAGGTTAGTCCAAGTGATATCTAGCAGCGGGGTTGATGAGAGGTTAGTCCAAGTGATATCTAGCAGCGGGGTTACTGAGAGGTTAGTCCAAGTGATATCTAGCAGCGGGGTTGATGAGAGGTTAGTCCAAGTGATATCTAGCAGCGGGGTTGATGAGAGGTTAGTCCAAGTGATATCTAGCAGCGGGGTTGATGAGAGGTTAGTCCAAGTGATATCTAGCAGCGGGGTTACTGAGAGGTTAGTCCAAGTGATATCTAGCAGCGGGGTGATGAGAGGTTAGTCCAAGTGATATCTAGCAGCGGGGTTACTGAGAGGTTAGTCCAAGTGATATCTAGCAGCGGGGCTACTGAGAGGTTAGTCCAAGTGATATCTAGCAGCGGGGTGATGAGAGGTTAGTCCAAGTGATATCTAGCAACGGGGTTGATGAGAGGTTAGTCCAAGTGATATCTAGCAACGGGGTTGATGAGAGGTTAGTCCAAGTGATATCTAGCAGCGGGGTTGATGAGAGGTTAGTCCAAGTGATATCTAGCAGCGGGGTTGATGAGAGGTTAGTCCAAGTGATATCTAGCAGCGGGGTTGACTGAGAGGTTAGTCCAAGTGATATCTAGCAGCGGGGTTGATGAGAGGTTAGTCCAAGTGATATCTAGCAGCGGGGTTGATGAGAGGTTAGTCCAAGTGATATCTAGCAGCGGGGTTGATGAGAGGTTAGTCCAAGTGATATCTAGCAACGGGGTTGATGAGAGGTTAGTCCAAGTGATATCTAGCAGTGGAGCTACTGAGAGGTTAGTCCAAGTGATATCTAGCAGTGGAGCTACTGAGAGGTTAGTCCAAGTGATATCTAGCAGTGGAGCTACTGAGAGGTTAGTCCAAGTGATATCTAGCAGTGGAGCTACTGAGAGGTTAGTCCAAGTGATATCTAGCGGGGTTGATGAGAGGTTAGTCCAAGTGATATCTAGCAGCGGGGTTGATGAGAGGTTAGTCCAAGTGATATCTAGCAACGGGGCTACTGAGAGGTTAGTCCAAGTGATATCTAGCAGCGGGGCTACTGAGAGGTTAGTCCAAGTGATATCTAGCAGCGGGGTTACTGAGAGGTTAGTCCAAGTGATATCTAGCAGTGGAGCTACTGAGAGGTTAGTCCAAGTGATATCTAGCAGCGGGGCTACTGAGAGGTTAGTCCAAGTGATATCTAGCAACGGGGCTACTGAGAGGTTAGTCCAAGTGATATCTAGCAGCGGGGCTACTGAGAGGTTAGTCCAAGTGATATCTAGCAACGGGGTTGATGAGAGGTTAGTCCAAGTGATATCTAGCAGCGGGGTTACTGAGAGGTTAGTCCAAGTGATATCTAGCAGCGGGGCTACTGAGAGGTTAGTCGAAGTGATATCTAGCAGCGGGGTTACTGAGAGGTTAGTCCAAGTGATATCTAGCAGCGGGGTTACTGAGAGGTTAGTCCAAGTGATATCTAGCAGTGGAGCTACTGAGAGGTTAGTCCAAGTGATATCTAGCAGTGGAGCTACTGAGAGGTTAGTCCAAGTGATATCTAGCAGCGGGTTACTGAGAGGTTAGTCCAAGTGATATCTAGCAGCGGGGTTACTGAGAGGTTAGTCCAAGTGATATCTAGCAACGGGGCTACTGAGAGGTTAGTCCAAGTGATATCTAGCAGTGGAGCTACTGAGAGGTTAGTCCAAGTGATATCTAGCAGCGGGTTACTGAGAGGTTAGTCCAAGTGATATCTAGCAACGGGGTTACTGAGAGGTTAGTCCAAGTGATATCTAGCAGCGGGGTTACTGAGAGGTTAGTCCAAGTGATATCTAGCAACGGGGTTACTGAGAGGTTAGTCCAAGTGATATCTAGCAGCGGGGCTACTGAGAGGTTAGTCCAAGTGATATCTAGCAGTGGAGCTACTGAGAGGTTAGTCCAAGTGATATCTAGCAGTGGAGCTACTGAGAGGTTAGTCCAAGTGATATCTAGCAGTGGAGCTACTGAGAGGTTAGTCCAAGTGATATCTAGCAACGGGGTTACTGAGAGGTTAGTCGAAGTGATATCTAGCAGCGGAGTTGATGAGAGGTTAGTCCAAGTGATATCTAGCAGCGGGGTTACTGAGAGGTTAGTCGAAGTGATATCTAGCAGCGGGGCTACTGAGAGGTTAGTCCAAGTGATATCTAGCAGCGGGGTTACTGAGAGGTTAGTCCAAGTAATATCTAGCAGCGGGGCTACTGAGAGGTTAGTCCAAGTGATATCTAGCAACGGGGTTACTGAGAGGTTAGTCCAAGTGATATCTAGCAACGGGGTTACTGAGAGGTTAGTCCAAGTGATATCTAGCAACGGGGTTACTGAGAGGTTAGTCCAAGTGATATCTAGCAGCGGGGCTACTGAGAGGTTAGTCCAAGTGATATCTAGCAACGGAGTTACTGAGAGGTTAGTCCAAGTGATATCTAGCAGCGGGGCTACTGAGAGGTTAGTCCAAGTGATATCTAGCAGCGGAGCTACTGAGAGGTTAGTCCAAGTGATATCTAGCAACGGGGTTACTGAGAGGTTAGTCCAAGTGATATCTAGCAGCGGGGTTACTGAGAGGTTAGTCCAAGTGATATCTAGCAGCGGGGTTACTGAGAGGTTAGTCGAAGTGATATCTAGCAGCGGGGTTACTGAGAGGTTAGTCCAAGTGATATCTAGCAGCGGGGTTACTGAGAGGTTAGTCCAAGTGATATCTAGCAGCGGGGTTACTGAGAGGTTAGTCCAAGTGATATCTAGCAGTGGAGCTACTGAGAGGTTAGTCCAAGTGATATCTAGCAGCGGGGTTACTGAGAGGTTAGTCGAAGTGATATCTAGCAGCGGGGTTACTGAGAGGTTAGTCCAAGTGATATCTAGCAGCGGAGCTACTGAGAGGTTAGTCGAAGTGATATCTAGCAGTGGAGCTACTGAGAGGTTAGTCCAAGTGATATCTAGCAACGGGGTTGATGAGAGGTTAGTCCAAGTGATATCTAGCAGTGGAGCTACTGAGAGGTTAGTCCAAGTGATATCTAGCAGTGGAGCTACTGAGAGGTTAGTCGAAGTGATATCTAGCAACGGGGTTGATGAGAGGTTAGTCCAAGTGATATCTAGCAGTGGAGCTACTGAGAGGTTAGTCCAAGTGATATCTAGCAGCGGAGCTACTGAGAGGTTAGTCGAAGTGATATCTAGCAGTGGAGCTACTGAGAGGTTAGTCCAAGTGATATCTAGCAACGGGGTTACTGAGAGGTTAGTCCAAGTGATATCTAGCAGTGGAGCTACTGAGAGGTTAGTCCAAGTGATATCTAGCAACGGGGTTACTGAGAGGTTAGTCCAAGTGATATCTAGCAGTGGAGCTACTGAGAGGTTAGTCCAAGTGATATCTAGCAGTGGAGCTACTGAGAGGTTAGTCCAAGTGATATCTAGCAGTGGAGCTACTGAGAGGTTAGTCCAAGTGATATCTAGCAGTGGAGCTACTGAGAGGTTAGTCCAAGTGATATCTAGCAACGGGGCTACTGAGAGGTTAGTCCAAGTGATATCTAGCAGTGGAGCTACTGAGAGGTTAGTCGAAGTGATATCTAGCAGCGGGGTTACTGAGAGGTTAGTCCAAGTGATATCTAGCAACGGAGTTACTGAGAGGTTAGTCCAAGTGATATCTAGCAACGGAGTTACTGAGAGGTTAGTCCAAGTGATATCTAGCAACGGAGTTACTGAGAGGTTAGTCCAAGTGATATCTAGCAGCGGGGTTGATGAGAGGTTAGTCCAAGTGATATCTAGCAGCGGGGTTGATGAGAGGTTAGTCCAAGTGATATCTAGCAACGGGGTTACTGAGAGGTTAGTCCAAGTGATATCTAGCAGCGGGGTTGATGAGAGGTTAGTCCAAGTGATATCTAGCAGCGGGGTTGATGAGAGGTTAGTCCAAGTGATATCTAGCAGCGGGGTGATGAGAGGTTAGTCCAAGTGATATCTAGCAGCGGGGTTGATGAGAGGTTAGTCGAAGTGATATCTAGCAGCGGGGTTACTGAGATGTTAGTCCAAGTGATATCTAGCAGCGGGGTTACTGAGAGCTTAGTCCAAGTGATATCTAGCAGCGGGGTTACTGAGAGGTTAGTCCAAGTGATATCTAGCAGTGGAGCTACTGAGAGGTTAGTCCAAGTGATATCTAGCAGCGGGTTGATGAGAGGTTAGTCCAAGTGATATCTAGCAGCGGGGTTGATGAGAGGTTAGTCCAAGTGATATCTAGCAGCGGGGTTACTGAGAGGTTAGTCCAAGTGATATCTAGCAGCGGGGTTGATGAGAGGTTAGTCCAAGTGATATCTAGCAGCGGGGTTGATGAGAGGTTAGTCCAAGTGATATCTAGCAGCGAGGTTGATGAGAGGTTAGTCCAAGTGATATCTAGCAGCGGGGTTACTGAGAGGTTAGTCCAAGTGATATCTAGCAGCGGGGTTGATGAGAGGTTAGTCCAAGTGATATCTAGCAGCGGGGTTACTGAGAGGTTAGTCCAAGTGATATCTAGCAGCGGGGCTACTGAGAGGTTAGTCCAAGTGATATCTAGCAGCGGGGTTGATGAGAGGTTAGTCCAAGTGATATCTAGCAACGGGGTTGATGAGAGGTTAGTCCAAGTGATATCTAGCAACGGGGTTGATGAGAGGTTAGTCCAAGTGATATCTAGCAGCGGGTTGATGAGAGGTTAGTCCAAGTGATATCTAGCAGCGGGGTTGATGAGAGGTTAGTCCAAGTGATATCTAGCAGCGGGGTTGATGAGAGGTTAGTCCAAGTGATATCTAGCAGCGGGGTTGATGAGAGGTTAGTCCAAGTGATATCTAGCAGCGGGGTTGATGAGAGGTTAGTCCAAGTGATATCTAGCAGCGGGGTTGATGAGATGTTAGTCCAAGTGATATCTAGCAACGGGGTTGATGAGAGGTTAGTCCAAGTGATATCTAGCAGTGGAGCTACTGAGAGGTTAGTCCAAGTGATATCTAGCAGTGGAGCTACTGAGAGGTTAGTCCAAGTGATATCTAGCAGTGGAGCTACTGAGAGGTTAGTCCAAGTGATATCTAGCAACGGAGTTGATGAGAGGTTAGTCCAAGTGATATCTAGCAGCGGGGTTGATGAGAGGTTAGTCCAAGTGATATCTAGCAACGGGGCTACTGAGAGGTTAGTCCAAGTGATATCTAGCAACGGCGCTACTGAGAGGTTAGTCCAAGTGATATCTAGCAGCGGGGTTACTGAGAGGTTAGTCCAAGTGATATCTAGCAGTGGAGCTACTGAGAGGTTAGTCCAAGTGATATCTAGCAGCGGGGTTACTGAGAGGTTAGTCCAAGTGATATCTAGCAGCGGGGTTACTGAGAGGTTAGTCCAAGTGATATCTAGCAGTGGAGCTACTGAGAGGTTAGTCCAAGTGATATCTAGCAGCGGGGTTGATGAGAGGTTAGTCCAAGTGATATCTAGCAGCGGGGTTGATGAGAGGTTAGTCCAAGTGATCTAGCAGCGGGGTTACTGAGAGGTTAGTCCAAGTGATATCTAGCAGCGGGGTTGATGAGAGGTTAGTCCAAGTGATATCTAGCAGCGGGGTTGATGAGAGGTTAGTCCAAGTGATATCTAGCAGTGGAGCTACTGAGAGGTTAGTCCAAGTGATATCTAGCAGTGGAGCTACTGAGAGGTTAGTCCAAGTGATATCTAGCAGTGGAGCTACTGAGAGGTTAGTCCAAGTGATATCTAGCAGTGGAGCTACTGAGAGGTTAGTCCAAGTGATATCTAGCAACGGGGTTGATGAGAGGTTAGTCCAAGTGATATCTAGCAGCGGGGTTGATGAGAGGTTAGTCCAAGTGATATCTAGCAACGGGGCTATTGAGAGGTTAGTCCAAGTGATATCTAGCAACGGGGCTACTGAGAGGTTAGTCCAAGTGATATCTAGCAGCGGGGTTACTGAGAGGTTAGTCCAAGTGATATCTAGCAGTGGAGCTACTGAGAGGTTAGTCCAAGTGATATCTAGCAGCGGGGTTACTGAGAGGTTAGTCGAAGTGATATCTAGCAGCGGGGCTACTGAGAGGTTAGTCCAAGTGATATCTAGCAGCGGGGCTACTGAGAGGTTAGTCCAAGTAATATCTAGCAGCGGGGCTACTGAGAGGTTAGTCCAAGTGATATCTAGCAACGGGGTTACTGAGAGGTTAGTCCAAGTGATATCTAGCAACGGGGTTACTGAGAGGTTAGTCCAAGTGATATCTAGCAACGGGTTACTGAGAGGTTAGTCCAAGTGATATCTAGCAGCGGGGCTACTGAGAGGTTAGTCCAAGTGATATCTAGCAACGGAGTTACTGAGAGGTTAGTCCAAGTGATATCTAGCAGCGGGGCTACTGAGAGGTTAGTCCAAGTGATATCTAGCAGCGGGGCTACTGAGAGGTTAGTCCAAGTGATATCTAGCAACGGGGTTACTGAGAGGTTAGTCCAAGTGATATCTAGCAGCGGGGTTACTGAGAGGTTAGTCCAAGTGATATCTAGCAGCGGGGTTACTGAGAGGTTAGTCGAAGTGATATCTAGCAGCGGGGTTACTGAGAGGTTAGTCCAAGTGATATCTAGCAGCGGGGTTACTGAGAGGTTAGTCCAAGTGATATCTAGCAGCGGGGTTACTGAGAGGTTAGTCCAAGTGATATCTAGCAGTGGAGCTACTGAGAGGTTAGTCCAAGTGATATCTAGCAGCGGGGTTACTGAGAGGTTAGTCGAAGTGATATCTAGCAGCGGGGTTACTGAGAGGTTAGTCCAAGTGATATCTAGCAGCGGAGCTACTGAGAGGTTAGTCGAAGTGATATCTAGCAGTGGAGCTACTGAGAGGTTAGTCCAAGTGATATCTAGCAACGGGGTTGATGAGAGGTTAGTCCAAGTGATATCTAGCAGTGGAGCTACTGAGAGGTTAGTCCAAGTGATATCTAGCAGTGGAGCTACTGAGAGGTTAGTCGAAGTGATATCTAGCAACGGGGTTGATGAGAGGTTAGTCCAAGTGATATCTAGCAGTGGAGCTACTGAGAGGTTAGTCCAAGTGATATCTAGCAGCGGAGCTACTGAGAGGTTAGTCGAAGTGATATCTAGCAGTGGAGCTACTGAGAGGTTAGTCCAAGTGATATCTAGCAACGGGGTTACTGAGAGGTTAGTCCAAGTGATATCTAGCAGTGGAGCTACTGAGAGGTTAGTCCAAGTGATATCTAGCAACGGGGTTACTGAGAGGTTAGTCCAAGTGATATCTAGCAGTGGAGCTACTGAGAGGTTAGTCCAAGTGATATCTAGCAGTGGAGCTACTGAGAGGTTAGTCCAAGTGATATCTAGCAGTGGAGCTACTGAGAGGTTAGTCCAAGTGATATCTAGCAGTGGAGCTACTGAGAGGTTAGTCCAAGTGATATCTAGCAACGGGCTACTGAGAGGTTAGTCCAAGTGATATCTAGCAGTGGAGCTACTGAGAGGTTAGTCGAAGTGATATCTAGCAGCGGGGTTACTGAGAGGTTAGTCCAAGTGATATCTAGCAACGGAGTTACTGAGAGGTTAGTCCAAGTGATATCTAGCAACGGAGTTACTGAGAGGTTAGTCCAAGTGATATCTAGCAACGGAGTTACTGAGAGGTTAGTCCAAGTGATATCTAGCAGCGGGGTTGATGAGAGGTTAGTCCAAGTGATATCTAGCAGCGGGGTTGATGAGAGGTTAGTCCAAGTGATATCTAGCAACGGGGTTACTGAGAGGTTAGTCCAAGTGATATCTAGCAGCGGGGTTGATGAGAGGTTAGTCCAAGTGATATCTAGCAGCGGGTTGATGAGAGGTTAGTAAAGTGATATCTAGCAGCGGGGTTGATGAGAGGTTAGTCCAAGTGATATCTAGCAGCGGGGTTGATGAGAGGTTAGTCGAAGTGATATCTAGCAGCGGGGTTACTGAGAGGTTAGTCCAAGTGATATCTAGCAGCGGGGTTACTGAGAGCTTAGTCCAAGTGATATCTAGCAGCGGGGTTACTGAGAGGTTAGTCCAAGTGATATCTAGCAGTGGAGCTACTGAGAGGTTAGTCCAAGTGATATCTAGCAGCGGGGTTGATGAGAGGTTAGTCCAAGTGATATCTAGCAGCGGGGTTGATGAGAGGTTAGTCCAAGTGATATCTAGCAGCGGGGTTACTGAGAGGTTAGTCCAAGTGATATCTAGCAGCGGGGTTGATGAGAGGTTAGTCCAAGTGATATCTAGCAGCGGGGTTGATGAGAGGTTAGTCCAAGTGATATCTAGCAGCGGGGTTGATGAGAGGTTAGTCCAAGTGATATCTAGCAGCGGGGTTACTGAGAGGTTAGTCCAAGTGATATCTAGCAGCGGGGTTGATGAGAGGTTAGTCCAAGTGATATCTAGCAGCGGGGTTACTGAGAGGTTAGTCCAAGTGATATCTAGCAGCGGGGCTACTGAGAGGTTAGTCCAAGTGATATCTAGCAGCGGGGTTGATGAGAGGTTAGTCCAAGTGATATCTAGCAACGGGGTTGATGAGAGGTTAGTCCAAGTGATATCTAGCAACGGGGTTGATGAGAGGTTAGTCCAAGTGATATCTAGCAGCGGGGTTGATGAGAGGTTAGTCCAAGTGATATCTAGCAGCGGGGTTGATGAGAGGTTAGTCCAAGTGATATCTAGCAGCGGGGTTGATGAGAGGTTAGTCCAAGTGATATCTAGCAGCGGGGTTGATGAGAGGTTAGTCCAAGTGATATCTAGCAGCGGGGTTGATGAGAGGTTAGTCCAAGTGATATCTAGCAGCGGGGTTGATGAGATGTTAGTCCAAGTGATATCTAGCAACGGGGTTGATGAGAGGTTAGTCCAAGTGATATCTAGCAGTGGAGCTACTGAGAGGTTAGTCCAAGTGATATCTAGCAGTGGAGCTACTGAGAGGTTAGTCCAAGTGATATCTAGCAGTGGAGCTACTGAGAGGTTAGTCCAAGTGATATCTAGCAACGGGGTTGATAAGAGGTTAGTCCAAGTGATATCTAGCAGCGGGGTTGATGAGAGGTTAGTCCAAGTGATATCTAGCAACGGGGCTACTGAGAGGTTAGTCCAAGTGATATCTAGCAACGGGGCTACTGAGAGGTTAGTCCAAGTGATATCTAGCAGCGGGGTTACTGAGAGGTTAGTCCAAGTGATATCTAGCAGTGGAGCTACTGAGAGGTTAGTCCAAGTGATATCTAGCAGCGGGGCTACTGAGAGGTTAGTCCAAGTGATATCTAGCAACGGGGCTACTGAGAGGTTAGTCCAAGTGATATCTAGCAGCGGGCTACTGAGAGGTTAGTCCAAGTGATATCTAGCAACGGGGTTGATGAGAGGTTAGTCCAAGTGATATCTAGCAGCGGGGTTACTGAGAGGTTAGTCCAAGTGATATCTAGCAGTGGAGCTACTGAGAGGTTAGTCCAAGTGATATCTAGCAGTGGAGCTACTGAGAGGTTAGTCCAAGTGATATCTAGCAGCGGGGTTACTGAGAGGTTAGTCCAAGTGATATCTAGCAGTGGAGCTACTGAGAGGTTAGTCCAAGTGATATCTAGCAGCGGGGCTACTGAGAGGTTAGTCCAAGTGATATCTAGCAACGGGGCTACTGAGAGGTTAGTCCAAGTGATATCTAGCAGCGGGGCTACTGAGAGGTTAGTCCAAGTGATATCTAGCAACGGGGTTGATGAGAGGTTAGTCCAAGTGATATCTAGCAGCGGGGTTACTGAGAGGTTAGTCCAAGTGATATCTAGCAGTGGAGCTACTGAGAGGTTAGTCCAAGTGATATCTAGCAGTGGAGCTACTGAGAGGTTAGTCCAAGTGATATCTAGCAGCGGGGCTACTGAGAGGTTAGTCCAAGTGATATCTAGCAGTGGAGCTACTGAGAGGTTAGTCCAAGTGATATCTAGCAGTGGAGCTACTGAGAGGTTAGTCCAAGTGATATCTAGCAGTGGAGCTACTGAGAGGTTAGTCCAAGTGATATCTAGCAGTGGAGCTACTGAGAGGTTAGTCCAAGTGATATCTAGCAGTGGAGCTACTGAGAGGTTAGTCCAAGTGATATCTAGCAACGGGGCTACTGAGAGGTTAGTCCAAGTGATATCTAGCAGTGGAGCTACTGAGAGGTTAGTCCAAGTGATATCTAGCAGCGGGGCTACTGAGAGGTTAGTCCAAGTGATATCTAGCAACGGGTTGATGAGAGGTTAGTCGAAGTTATATCTAACAATGAGGTTAATAGGGCCGGGTGCTATAGAGGTAAGACTTCGGCCGTTGGACATTCGAACATTGGTGTTGGGATTCTAACCTCATGGCAGGCGATGCTAATTTGTCATTTTGAACCCGTGGTTTCTTCGTGGTTCTATTGTCCCCTGATCTTAGTCTCTGGGTTGGAGATCCTTTGTCTAGCCCTCTCGTTTAACGGCAAAAAACATAAGATCCAGTGTGCATTTTACGCACATTAAAAAACATTTGGCAGTTGAAAAACAAAAAGCGTAGGCTTAAAAAGATGGTCCCTTAACGACTGCAATTATAATGGCAAATGTACGCAGAACGTTAAAACCATGAAAGACAAAAAAGGAAGTCAGAGAATATCTGCCTGTAAGTCAAGGGACACCTGAATACATGACTGCAGGTGTGAAATATATATTTTAAAAAAGTGACATTCATTCCAATGTCAGTCGCTTGAGACTTCGCTACATATATAAAGATGGCCAGGAAAACCAATATACACAATGGGATGTCTGATAACGCTTGTTGAAATGACTTGTGTTCTACTGTATTTACTTGTTTGTGCTAAGTCTATTTTTCAGTTCAATTTGCCAATTGTTTTCTTCTTTACGATTATTATATTGCTTGCGCGCTATGTGTTTATTATCGCCTTCTGAACAAATGTAAAAAAAGTTTCTGGTTACATTTGATTGGACGTAAGCTTTAAGATGTACACTCATTCAACACTAACTCCAGGATCTTCAATCAGACACTATTGTTAACACACTCTTCTTCTAAATAAGAAGTAATAAGAGAAATAAGAGACTTCTAATATGAGTGCTTCTCCAACAACCAAACGTTGGAGAATGTAAAAGATAATTGTGACCGTCATTGACAATATGACGAAACCTAACTTCCTGTTTACAGATGTACAATTTATTCCATGTTGCGTTCTTAATCCTGTGCTATAGTCAAAAGTACACATACGTGAAAGACATCGCCAATGGTGGCAACAATTTTAGGTTGCTTATTGGTCGTGCGCTCTAGCGCTGATGTCTCCAGGCAAAGCGCTGTGTCGAGGTATACGGGGTCGATCTTGCTTCGTGCTGTGTGTTATTCCTTGTATTTTTTTTCTGTTGTTGATTATTGTTAATTTTTCCAAGTATTGTAAACTCTTCCCCTAAATGATTCACTAATCTATCGCCTCCAAAGTTTCCCTTCATGAGAATATTTATTTATTTTTACCTGTCTCCAACCTTTCCTAAACGGCACGGAGACAAGAAAACAGAGATACGTTATGAGTGAAATTTAAAGCAAATATAAACAGATAAAAACAGGTCTAGGAGGGAATAGTTTCTGAAAATTTGTAACAAATACGAGTAAAAAGTAGGTAAGAGAGGCTGTAAACAGGTTTCCAAAAATAGAGAACGCTAGATAAAAATAGTCGTGCACAACAGAAAAGTTGTAAACATATTAATGGTGATATCAAACTAGAACACCGTCTTAAGAGAAATAGCAGAAGGCAAGCGAAAAATGAAACATATTTTTTGAAGCGAAGGAGAAATATTACAACTAGCACACACTTTTGAAATTAATGAAGACGTACTAGAAATAATAATATGAGTCGCACTAGAGACTAGCGTTTGAACAGATATATGATGAAGCAGAACTGATACCGCTAAAAATAGGGCATATCACCATTACTGGGTTCTGTTGGGGGAAGACTTAGAGGACCGAGGTCCAATGAAGTCATCGCCAGGTGTTTGAGCTTTTTTTTCGCCCCTGAATTAAAAAAAAATGTTTACTCTACAGAGATTCGAACTCGAGTTCTCCTTGTTTGAAGCCCAACACGTTTCGATCCGGCCACCTGCTCCTGTATCTTATTAACAATGATATTAATAATAGCAAATTGTATAAATCAGACAGTTATAAGCAGATATGTCAAGATATAAGCTTTAAACAATGAGTCACAAACAGAATAGCCCGAACCAGATTAGTTTGCACTCAACTAAGACTGGAATTAAGGTAATACATGAAAATAAAAACAATAACATCGCCAATTCTTCCTCTTCTAACTTTTATTATCTTTCCCTGTGGAGCATTGGTTTTGAACAAACATTTTCCAAGCCGTTCTATTTCTTGCCATTCTTTTAAGATCATCCCATGTGGCCTACTCATCGTCTTCATCTCTGCTCCCACCTGCCTTCTCCAAAAATATTTTGGACTTCCCCTTTGTCTCTTTCCTTGGGGAATACTCTCCTTGAACTGCTCACATTAACATCTTAGAAGACTTTAGTTTTGTAGATGACCTTCTTCGTGATTTCAACATTCTTGGACATCCAAAATACTAATAGATTGACTTCAACATTCTGCGAGATAAATACGCTCGTAGGATTCAAAATCAACACGAAAGAAAAATACGGATTTATGGACACAACCAATGACATAAAAATTAATAGAACTCCTACGATAGGTTACCCACATCACACATGTAAGGGATCATATGTCGCGGGGCGGAGCAAGAGCTATTGAAATTATGACTCTGCCGACGCACCAACAACATTCTAAAAAAAACAGAAAATAGGAACTACAAATCTAT
This sequence comes from Megaustenia siamemsis, assembly GCA_032433765.1. Classification (NCBI taxonomy): domain Eukaryota; kingdom Metazoa; phylum Mollusca; class Gastropoda; order Stylommatophora; family Ariophantidae; genus Megaustenia; species Megaustenia siamemsis. Next base: position 12,753,037 of record JAVIAB010000126.1, read on the forward strand.
GCCTCTGTACCAAGATGGCATGACATTAAAACAGCATCCTACGGGATTGGCCGTAGTAGACAGCCTGAAGAAGTCAATGTGTCTCACACCCGCCATCCTGGAAGATAAACTTTACGGTGCGTCCGAATCACTGAAACAGCGTTATTGACAAGAGAATCTGGAATCTCAGTCTGAATGAGCCATCAAAGCAGGAAAAAGGAGAAGACAAATTGATGACTCTACTTGCACTGGCATCAAGTGTCTTAAAACTGTACACGTGTTTGGAGACCACAAGAACAGTTCAACTCCTGTGTGAAGCAGGTTCTAACATATGGATGCAAGACCTTGAAATCTACTAAAAACCTACAGTAGTGAATTCATGCACCTGAAAATAAATGTATCAGAAGACATTTACAAATAAAGTGTAGATATTTGACACCATACGCTGTTATTCAAGAAGGCATCAACGTGGAAAACGCGTCAAAATATGTACAAAGAAGAATGCAGTACTTCTGTTTACGTGCTCAGAATAGATGAAAGATCATTCCCGCACTAAACCTTCACGAATTGATCAGGTGGCAAGAGAAAACAAAGAAAACCAAAGAATGTAAAACAATTAATAAAGATAGAGCTCAATTATGGACCTAAGAACAAAAACATCTGCATGGCCTGAGAATGTATTACAGGTTTTGAAAGTTATGGTTTCTGTCCTCTGACGTGTTTAGCTCGAGGAGAACTAAGACCTAAATGGCTGATATTGACGATGTAAGAAACAAAACAATTAACATTTAATGACGATGTTTTTGGAGCATGAAAAGTCAGGTTTGTTTTCTCAATGAGGTGATCTAGTTAGTTTTTATTTTCCTATAAACAGTTGTAGATAGACAGGTGGAGGTCGTCGTGATCACCTACATTCGCAGATACGACATTAGGTGGTGGTGGTGATGATGATAATGATAATGATGATAACAATGATGAGGATGCTGATGATGTTGATAATGTCGATGATGATGGTGATGATGATGATGATCTTGATGATGATGATGATGATGTTGATGTTGATGATGATGGTGACGATGTTGATGATGATGAAGTTTATGATGATGATGTTGATGATGAAATTTATGATGATGATGAGGATGATGATGTTGCTGATGATAAAGTTTATGATGATGATGATGATGTTGATGTTGATGATGATGGTGACGATGTTGATGATGATGAAGTTATGATGATGATGTTGATGATGAAATTTATGATGATGATGAGGATAATGATGTTGCTGATGATAAAGTTTATGATGATGATGATGATGTTGATGATGATGAAATTTATGATGATGATGAGGATGATGATGTTGATGATGATGACGTTTATGATGATGATGACGTTGATGATGTTGATGATGATGATGACGATGGTGATGTTGATGATGATTACGTTTATGATGATGATGACGTTGATGATGTTGATGATGATGATGACGATGATGATGTTGATGATGATTACGTTTATGATGATGATGACGTTGATGATGTTGATGATGATGATGACGATGATGAAGTTGATGTTGTTGATGATGATGATGATGATGATGATGTGATGATGATGTTGATGATGATGATGATGATGATAATGATGATGATGTCGATAATCGATTATCATCGATATCAATCATGTTCCAAATAACAAAGTACCTTATGTTCAGAAATAAGAAACTGTCAGCGTAAACAATACGAGGTTCATTATTTGTATTTAACATATTTCTGTTTAAGTATTTTCAGACTCAACTTCCAATATGGCACGGCTACAAATTATTTTGGTTCTTTCACTTTGCTTGATCCTGGCAAGTTCAGTTGCTTCAAGTCCCGGTAAGTTCACCACCTCTAGATGATGATGTCGTTATTGTTATACATGTACCTGTTTATATCTGGGAATGTTGCATTTACTGTTTCTTCGTGTGTGAGTATTGTCTGTTTTTGTGCATGTTTTTCCTCCCCAAGGTTAATTGCTAAAATTTTGGTTGTTTGTTATGTTCTCTGTTTTTAACACACTTTACAATTGACGTTATAAAACTCTCATTTTTATTAATTTTATCTCTCGCTTTTCTGTCTGTTTTCTTTTTATTTGCGATGCACTGTATTGCTCTCTCTCTCTCTTATTGTATTTATGTTTTCATTTTCTTTGCATTGTTCTATTATCCAACTCCCTTCCACTTTATCTTCTTTGTACAATGTTCATCTTTTTATTTGTCGTTTGCTCTATCTATTTTTTTTTATTTCTCTCTTTCTCTCAGAAAATTACTTTCTACTTTTTCTTCTTTCTTTCCACTGTCGAGTCACATTCTTTCATTTGCTAAGTGTCTTTAACAGTAGATACACTGATTTCAACTCATGTATTGCTCTCTTTTATTCACACAGCGAAACGACTAAAGGTAAGCGAATATCTGCCCATATACCTTATCGTCAAATCTGTATACAATTGGGGTATAAATGAATAAGACAGTTTGCTCTAAGCCAGTAAATCAAGAACATTTAAATGTAGTATTTTAGGAGGAAAATGCATGAAAAATAATGTTTCGCATTTATTGTTCCGTTATATATTTTATTATAGACTGTGCAAGTAGAAGGCAGTTACATTTCTACAAGTTTACTCTGCAGTTATATCCCCTTGTATATTTACTGGTTGTTAAGAAAGAGCTGAATGTGTCATTTACCTACAAAGAGCATCTGTCGCCAAGTGTGCAGTTTAATCACAGTTGTTTGTAATCGATACTTTAGTCGATTTGCTTATTTATGACTGTTTATACATTCAATTTGATTAGAAGAATGTGTGTCTTAAAAGTGTAAAACTTTTATGGTTTTAAAAAAATAAATATTTTATCTTGAAAACTCTCAGATTTGCTAAATATGAATCTTCTTCTAGTTTCTAGCATCTTTTCTAACTTTCATAGATAATGACTTCTTGGGTAACAAATTTCTCATTTTATTAAAACTATGTTTGGCCTGCGCGATTCTACTTGTAACCTCAGTGAGACATCTTAATGTTAACGCTGTTCCAGATGTTGAAAAAACCTGAGTTGTTACTTGTATTTATATTGCTCTTACAAGTGGAACAATATTAAAACAGGTAAATGAATTTAAATATTTGGGAACTTTGTTAACCTCAGACGGAAAATGTACAAACGAGGTGAAATGCAGAATGGCTCAGGCAAAAGCAGCTTTCCAAAAAATGAGGAAGATACTATGCAATCCAATTTTCACAATAGAAACAAGAAAAAGAGTTCTCAAATGTTACGTAGAACCAGTCTTAACATATGGATGCGAATCATGGACAATAGGACAACAGACAAGGAAATCACTGGAGCCTGTAGAAATGTGGTTGTACAGAAGAATGTTGAGAGTACCATGGACAGCTAAGAAGAGTAATGAAGATGTTCTGAGAGAGGTCAAAGCAAAAAGAGAGCTACTTTCCAATATTAGGAAGAAACAATCATCATTCTTGGCCATGTAATGAGAAGAGAACAACTAGAAAATATTGTAACAACTGGAAAAATTGAGGGACGAAGAGATAGAGGGAAGCAACAAGAAAAAAAAAATAACAGACAGCTTAAGAGAATGGCTTGACAAAAGGTCAACAACAGAAATGATAAGCAGCTGCCGAGATCGAAAGTTGTGGAGGGACATGATCACCTACGCCAATAGGTCCGGTACTTGATGATGATATTGCCCTTGGCTAAATTATTTCCTTTGAGACCACACCTGCTTCTTTCTTTTATTTCATTTCACCCGAGTCCCTTTCTTCTCACATTCTTCAATAACTTTATGTTTGAATGATTCAAGCTGTTTAAAACAAATGACAGTGTGGATAATTGAACAATGTTTTATTAGCCAATACAAACATGGGAAGCAAAGTCAAGAAAAGATGAAACAAAAGAAACCAAGGAATCGGCGATATACGAACAGTATTTATTTTTAAAAGAGAAAAAAAACGTAACATTTGACAATACAAATAACCAAGAGGAGTAAACACGGAAATATTTCTTCCACCGTTCTGCTAGCAGAGCTAAACATGGACGTCGATAACATAGGAGAAAATAAGATTCACAACCGCTGAAATAGTAAACCATTTAAAAATACTTAATGTATCAATACAAGTTAACATGTAAACAGAGACATTAAGATAATCACAGTTACCGGTCCCAAAGCTACATCCACAGACAAGGAATCGAATGGTTTGTGCAAGTAACATAAAGAAGTAATGAGCCCCGCCCCGCCAAGTGGCGTATAGGGACTATGATGTTAGTGACTATAATTGTTATAGACATTAAGCACATGATTTTTGGGGTAATATGATCGTTATAACGCCCGTGTCGTTTTACTTTCCCGGAAGAAAATCCGGTACCCATTTTAGGCTGGGTAAACCCGGAAACCGTCGATCAGAATCGAATCTATTGTCCTTTGTAGTCCAGTTCACTAACCATTGAGCTATCGCGGCTTCCGTATACGTAACATTGTTATCGGTAAACATTCCACAGCTAGCATTAACAGATACGGCAACATAATAATTTCCAAGCTGTTGACATGCAACATATGTGATGCTACACAAAGTGCGATGACTGAAGCGAAGAAAAGAACACGTTCAAGAGCATTCCGTTCTCCCCAACGCTGAAAGGTAAAAGAAGACAGAGGAAAACACACACAAAAAACTAAGATAAGACCAAAGTGAACACCATGCAAGAACGTGTATCTTGTGACATCACGAAAACACTAGCCGACTAAAAAAGCAACACGAGAATAACAACAAAAACAATATAAACTCCCAAACTCATGTTATTATTTCTTTCCTGTTAACAGAGAGGCGAGGATGGTTCCGTAAGTGTTTTCTCTTTCTCTATTATCTCTAACTATATAGACTGTAGAATAACATTTTACTGGAAAGCCTATGTTGCGTATGTAGTTACACAGTTTTATGATTAGAATCATTCATATTTTATGGCAACTAATTAACCGCTCAGTATTCTCCAGCAGTTATCTGATTATTGTTTTATAGGTGTGTTTTTTTTCTCTTCCGTAGTCAACTATTTATGCAGCTTTTAGGTTGAGCTGAATTCGACAATGTAAAGTAACGATTTTGAAACAGAGTTTTCTGTCTCTTTAGCAAGTTCATTTATATATTTCCCCTCATCCCTGTTAATGATTCTTCTCACTTCTGTGTTCACTTCAGTGTACGTTTCCCGTGTCTTGATTTTACTATTTCTCGTTTTGCTTTTATTTATGTATGCTTTCTTATTCTTTCTTTATTCGATTTTCTCCGGGTCCCTGATGTCATCCAGGCCTTATTCTGGCGTTCACTTTTCCCCACAGTTACTTCACATGTTTCTTTCCAAATATCTTTTACCTGTTTTCAATGATCTTCTACATTTTTTTTTATTTTCTAGTTGTTGGAGGACTTGGTATTTGTTTGATATTGTGACTTCAAATTTAATTTTAATTCCTTGCTCTTTAAGAAACCCTAAATTGAAATGCTATCTACCCTTCTGTGTTGTGGTATATCCCTTCAGTTTAAGTTTTTGTTTGGCTAGCAGAAGATGATGATCTGAAGCCACATCTGCCCTCTGTATTCTTTTACGTCATGTAAGGAAGACTTAAACTTGTTATTAATAAATATGTGGTCTTTTTTATTTTCCGTTCTATGATCTGGTGACACCCATGTAGCGTTATGTAATATTGTATGTTGGAATATTGTTCCTCCTAGGGTCATTTGATTAAGGGCACATAAGTTCACAAATGTATCTCCATTCTCATTTATTTCTCCAAATCCATGTTTTCCCATGATCTCTTCGAAGGATTTGTTGTCTGATCCTACTTGTGCGTTTAGATCTCTCATCAAGATTATAATATCTTTGGCTTGTCTTCCTTCCATCTGACATTGAACAGAATTCATATTTAACTAATTCATTTTTAGCTAATTCATCTTTAACTAATTCATCTTTAGCTAATTCATCTTTAACAAATTCATATTTAAATAATTCATCTTTAACTGATTCATCTTTAATTAAATCATCTTTAGCAAATTCATCTTTAACTAATTCATCTTTAACTCATTTATCTTTAATAAATTCATCTTTAAGTAACTTAAACTTTTTTATTTACTTTTTAATGAATGTGGTACAAATACACATCCAAATATTCACGTTCTTTATGTCTTTGTTCCCTCAACAGTATTCATCACAAGACTGGTTTTTCAATGTAAGTTTGTTTACCTTTCTCCCTGCCTACCTCGCTCACACATTGTCTCTGTTCATGTGAATGTTTCTCTCTCTTTCTCTCTCTCTGTCTCTTTTTTTTCTCTCTCTCTCCTTCGTGCGCACACCAACATAAATAGTCACACACTCACATATACTAACATATATATACACACACACTCGTACATACGCACACTCACATACATAAACACACTCATACACACACTCGCACACACACACACACTCGCACACACACACACTCGCACACACACACACACTCGCACACACACACTCGCATACGCACACACACACGTCCACATACACACACACTTATACATACCCACTCACATAAATGTACACACTTCTCATATACATACGCACACACTCACATATATACACACGCTCTCACAAATATTCACACACCCGCATACACACACATACATACACACACACTCATACATACGCACACTCATACATACACACTCACACATATACACACACACATATCCGCACAGAC